>CM039674.1:7807597-8496212 GCA_022496015.1 Hordeum marinum | reverse complement strand
ATTATTGCCTCTAGGGCATATTTCCAACAGTCTCCCACTTGCACTAGAGTCAATAATCTAGTTCACATTACCATGTGATTAACACTTACATCACCATGTGATCATATCATCATGTGATTAACACCCAATAAGTTCTGGGGTTTGTTCATGTTCTGCTCGTGAAAGAGGTTTTTTAGTCAGCGGGTCTGCGACATTCAGATCCGTGTGTACCTTGCAAACTTTCCATGTCATATTTGTAGATACTACTCCCATGCTCCACTTGGAGCTATTCCAAATGGCTGCTCCACTATACGTAGCTGGATTTCTACTAAGAGTCATCCGGATTGGTTTTAAAGCTTGCATCATCGTAACACTTTACGATGAACTCTTTATCACCTCCATAATCGAGAAATATTTCCTTAGTTCTCAAGTTACTAAGGCTAATTTTGACCGCTGTCCAGTGATCCACTCTTGGATTACTCTTGTACCCCTTGACAGACTCATGGCAAGGCACACACAGGTGCGGTACACAGCATGGCATACTATATAGAGCCTATGGCTAAAGCATAGGAGATGACACTCATCTTTTCTTTATCTTCTGCCGTGGTCGACTATTGAGTCTTACTCAATTTCACACCTTACAATACAGTCAAGAACTCCTTCTTTGACCCATCTATTTTGAACTCCTTCAAAAACTTGTCAAGGTATGTCTTCGTCGAAAAAACTTATCAAGCGAATAGATCTATCCCTATAGATCTTGATGCTCAATAAAATAGTAGCTTTATCTGGGTCTTCCTTTGAAAAAACTCTTTTCAAACAACCCTTCATGCTCTTCTAGAAATTCTACATCATTTCTGATCAATAATATGTCAACTACATATTCTTATAAGAAATTCTATAGTGCTCCCACTCACTTTCTTGCAAATACAAGTTTCTCATAAACTTTGTATAAACTTAAACACTTTGATCACCTCATCAAAGCATATATTCCAACTCCGACATGCTTGCTCCAGTCCATAGAAGGATCGCTGGAGTTTGCATATTATTAGCATCCTTAGGATTGACAAAACCTTCTGGTTGTATCACATACAACTCTTCCTCACAGAAACCATTACGGAAACCTTGTTTTGTCATCCATCTGCCAGATTTCATAATCGAAAAATGCAACAACTGCTAACAAAATTTTAATAGACTTTTAGCATCGCTACAGATGAGACAATCTCATCGTAGTCAACTCCTTGAACTTGGCGGAAACTTCTTTGCGACAAGTCGAGCTTTATAAACGGTGACATTTCACCATTAGCGTCTATGATTATCTCAAAGGTCCATTTGTACTCAATGACCCGCCATTCAACAGGCAAGTCTACCAAAGTCCATACTTGGTTTTCATACATGGATCCTTTCTCGGATTTCATGGCTCCTAGCCATTTGTTGGAATCCGGGCCCACCATCGCTTCTCCATAGTTCGTAGGTTCATCGTTGTCCAACAACATGATTTCCAAGACAGGGTCGTCGTACTACTCAGGAGCAGTACGCGTCCTTGTCGACCTACGAGGTTCGATAGTGACTTGATCCGAAGCTTCATGATCATCATCATTAACTTCCTTTTCAACTGAGTAGGCTCTACAGAAACATCTTTCTGTGTTGCGCTATTCTCTGGTTGAAACAAAGGTTCAACAACCTTATCAAGTTCTATCTTCCTCCCACTCAATTCTTTCGAGAGAAACTCTTTCTCAAGAAAGGACCCGTTCTTAGCAACAAACACCTTTTGCGCTTGGATCTGGGATAGAAGGTATACCCAATGTCTCATTAGGGTATTCTATGAAGATGCATTTGTCTGCTTTGGGTTCGAGCTCGCTAGGTGAAAAACCCATTTTCACATAAGCGTCGTAGCCCCAAACATTAAGAAATGACAGCTTAGGCTTCTGTCAAACCATAATTCTCACGGTGTCATCTCAACAGACTTAGATGGTGCCCTATTAAAGTGAATGGATTTGTCTTTAATGCATAACCCCATAACGATAGTGGCAAAATGATAAGAGACATCATAGTACTCACTATATCCAATGGAGCACGACTACGACGTTCGAACACACCATCACACTATGGTGTTCCAGGAGGCGTGAGCTGTGAAACAATTTCCACATTGCCTAAAATTGCATACCAAACTCGTAACTTAGATATTCACCTCCATGATCGTATCATAGACATTTATCTTCTTGTCACGATGATCTTTAACTTCACTCTGAAACTCCTTGAACCTTTCAAACATTTCAGATTCGTGTTTCATTAAGTAAATATCCCCATATTTACTCAAATCATCAGTGAAGGTAAAGAAAAACAACGATATCCACTGTGTGTTTTAACACTCATTGGACCACATACATCAACATGTATTAATTCCAATAAGCCACTTGCCCGCTCCATCATATTGGATGACGGGGTCTCAGTCATCTTGCCCAAGAGGCATGGCTCGCATGTCTCAACCGATTCGAAATCGAGTGAGTCAAAAAAAAAATCCATGATCATGGAGTTTCTTCATGCGATTTATACCAATATGACATTACGTGGCAGTGCCACAAGCATGTGGTACTATCATTATTAACTTTGTATCTTTTGGTACCAATGTTATGAATATGTGTACTACTACGATCATGATTCGATAAACCATTTCGAGTGGGTGCATGACCATTGAAGGCATTATCCATGTAAACAGAATAACCATTATTCTCTAACTTATATGAATAACCGTATCGCACTAATCATGATCTAATCACGTTCATGCTCAACGCAAACACCAAATAACATTTATTTAGGTTTATCACAAATCCTGAAGGTAGAGAGAGCGTGCGATGGTGATCACATCAATCTTGGAAATACTTCCAACACACATCGTCACCTTTCACCTAGCTAGTCTCCATTTACTCCGTAGCTTTTATTTCGAGTTGCTAACACTTAGCAACCGAACCGGTATCCAATACCCAGGTGCTACTAGGAGTACCAGCAAGGTACACATCACTAACACGTATATCAAATATACTTCCATTGACATTCCCAGCCTTCTTATCTACCAAGCATCTAGGGGTTTTCCGCTTCAGCGAACATTCTCCTCATAACAGAAGCACTTAGTCTCGGGTTCGGGCTCAACCTTGGGTTTCTTCACTAGAGCAACAACTGGCTTGCCATTCCTGAAGTTTTCCGTTCTTGCCCTTGCCCCTTTTGAAACTAGTGGTTTCACTTAACCATCAACACTTGATGCTCCTTATTGATTTCTACCTTCGTGGTGTCAAACATCACGAACAACTCAAGGATCATCTTATCCATCCCTGGCATGTTATAGTTCATCACGAAGCTCTAGTAGCTTGGTGGCAGTGACTTGGAGAACTGCATTAATCACTATCTCATCTGGAAGATTAACTCCCACTTGATTCAA
The DNA here is from genome assembly GCA_022496015.1 of Hordeum marinum. Taxonomy (NCBI): domain Eukaryota; kingdom Viridiplantae; phylum Streptophyta; class Magnoliopsida; order Poales; family Poaceae; genus Hordeum; species Hordeum marinum. The sequence continues at coordinate 8,492,800 of CM039674.1, read as the reverse complement.
GTGATTGTAGCACCCAGACAATCTGAGCTCACGCTCACCGATTAAGCTATTCTCCTTTATCTTGCAGACAAAGAATCTTGTTGGAGGTCTCATACCTCTCAACATAGGCACGAGCCTGAGATCACAATCTCAGCTCCTAGAACATCTCATATGTTCCGCGACGTTCAAAACGTTTTGGAGCCTCAATTCTAAGCCGTAATGCATGACGCATTGAACTATCACGTAGTCACCAAAAAGTGCCTGTCATATGTTCACAACATCTACAGACAACGCTTGAGGGAGTGGTGCAGTTAGCGGTACATCAAAAACATAAGCTTTCCATCCAGCAATGAGGACAATCCTCAGATCACGGACCCAGTCCGCATTATTGCTACCATCAACTTTCAACTTACTTTTCTCTAGGATTGTATCAATAAAACTGTGGAGCTACAGCGCGAGCTATCTTCGACATAATTTGCAAGGACATTTTTAGACTAAGTTCATGATAATTAAGTTCATTTAATCAAATTATTAATGAACTCCCACTTAGATAGACATCTCTCTAGTCTTCCAAGTGATACATGATCCATGTCAACTAGCCCGTGTCCGATCATCACGTGAGACGGACTAGTCATCCATGGTGAACATCTCTTTGTTGATCGTATCTTCTATACGACTCATGTTCGACCTTTCGGTCCTCCGTGTTCCGAGGCCATGTCTGTACATGCTAGGCTCGTCAAGTCAACCTAAGTGTTTCGCATGTGTAAATCTGGCTTACACCCGTTGTATGCGAACGTTAGAACCTATCACACCCGATCATCACGTGGTGCTTCGGAACGACGATCCTTAGCAACGGTGCACAGTTAGGGTGAACACCTTTCTTGAAATTTTATTGAGAGATCATCTTATTTACTACCGTCGTTCTATGCAAATAAGATGTAAACATGATAAACATCACATGCAATCAATATAGTGACATGATATGGCCAATATCATCTTGCTCCTTTGATCTCCATCTTCGGGGCACCATGATCATCACTGTCACCGGCACGACACCATGATCTCCATCATCATGATCTCCATCATTGTGTCTTCATGAAGTTGTCTTGCCAACTATTACTTCTACTACTACAGCTAACGTTTAGCAATAAAGTAAAGTAATTACATGGCGTTTATGATTGACACGCAGGTCATACAATAATATAAGACAACTCCTATGGCTCCTGCCGGTTGTCATAGTCATCGACATGCAAGTCGTGAACCCTATTACAAGAACATGATAAATCTCATACATCACAATGCATCACATCACATCCTTTTGGCCATATCACATCACACGGCATATGCTGCAAAAACAAGTTAGACGTCCTCTAATTTGTAGTTGCAAGTTTTTACGTGGTTGCTATAGGTTTCTAGCAAGAACGTTTCTTACCTACGTCAAAACCACAACGTGATATGCCAATTGCTATTTACCCTTCATAAGGACCCTTTTCATCGAATCCAATCCGACTAAGGTGGGAGAGACAGACACCCGCTAGCCACCTTATGCAACTAGTGCATGTCAGGCGGTGGAACCGGTCTCACGTAAGCGTACGTGTAAGGTTGGTCCGGGCCGCTTCATCCCACAATACCGTCGAATCAAGATAAGACTAGTAACGGCAAGCATATTAACAAAATCGACGCCCACAACTACTTTGTGTTCTACTCGTGCATAGATTCTACGCATAGACCTAGCTCATGATGCCACTGTTGGGGAACGTAGTAGTAAATCAAAAAATTTCCTACGCGTTCACCAAGATCCATCTATGGAGAAACCAGCAACGAGCAAGGGGAGAGTGGATCTTCATACCTTTGAAGATCGCTAAGCGGAAGCGTTACAAGAACGCGGTTGATGGAGTCGTACTCGCAACGATTCAGATCGCGGTAGATCCGATCAAGTGCCGAACGGACGGCACCTCCGCGTTCAACACACGTGCAGCCCGGTGACGTCTCGAACACCTTGATCCAGCAAGGAGGAAGGAGAGGTTGGGGAAGGGCTCCAACAGCAGCACGACGGCGTGGTGGTGGTGGAGTAGCAAGGTAATCCGACAGGGCTTCGCCTAAGCGCTGCGGAGGAGGAAGAAGAGAGGTAGGGCTTTGCCGTGAGAGAGAGAGATCAAATCTTTTCTCAAAACATCCAAAACCTCAAGTATATATAGGAGGAGGGACGTGGAGGGCTGGCTTGGCCTCTACTCCAAAGAGGAGATGGCCGGCCGAATTAAAGGGAGAGTCCACCTCCCACAAGGGAGGTGGATCTCCTCCTTTTAAATCCTTTTTGCCTTATCTCCTTATCTCCAGCCGCATGGGCCTTTAGCAAAAGTCTTGCCCAGCACAATAAGGGCTGGCACACTTTATCTAACAGCCCATGTGGTCCTTTGGTCGTCACACCCCTCCCGGGGGTCCTCCGACACCCTCCCGGCACTCCCGGTACACTACCGATGAGCCCGAAAACTTTCCGGTGACCAAAACTGGACTTCCTATATATCAATCTTTGCCTCCGGACCATTCCGGAGCTCCTCGTGACGTCCGGGATCTCATCCGGGACTCTGAACAACCTTCGGTAATCACGTATACCTTTTCCCTATAACCCTAGCGTCATCGAACCTTAAGTGTGTAGACCCTACGGGTTCGGGAGACACGTAGACATGACCGAGACACCTCTCCGGCCAATAACCAACAGCGGGATCTGGATACCCATGTTGGCGCCCACGTACTCCACGATGATCTCATCGGATGAACCACGATGTCGGGGATTCAATTAATCCCGTATACAATTCCCTTTGTCTATCGGTATGGTACTTGCCCGAGATTCGATCGTCGGTATCCCCATACCTTGTTCAATCTCGTTACTGGCAAGTCTCTTTACTCGTTCCGTAATACATCATCCCGTGGCTAACTCCTTAGTCACATTGAGCTCATTATGATGATGTCTTACCGAGTGGGCCCAGAGATACCTCTCCGTCACACGGAGTGACAAATCCCAGTCTCGATTCATGCCAACCCAACAGATACTTTTGGAGATACCCGTAGTGCACCTTTATAGCCACCCAGTTACGTTGTGACGTTTGGCACACCCAAAGCATTCCTACGGTATCCGGGAGTTGCACAATCTGATCGTCTAAGGAAATGATACTTGACATTGAAAAGCTTTAGCAAACGAACTACACGATCTTGTGCTATGCTTAGGATTGGGTCTTGTCCATCACATCATTCTCCTAATGATGTGACCCCGTTATCAATGACATCCAATGTCCATGGCCATGAAACCATGACCATCTATTGATCAACGAGCTAGTCAACTAGAGGCTCACTAGGGACATGTTGTGGTCTATGTATTCACACATTTATTATGGTTTCCGGTTAACACAATTATAGCATGAACAATAGACAATTATCATGAATAAGGAAATACAATAATAACCATTTTATTATTGCCTCTAGGGCATATTTCCAACAGAAACCATTGTATGCTTGTTGTGGGATATGTTGGCTAGCTATATATGTTGCATATGGAATTTTCATTTGGTATGTATATATATGTGTTGGATGATCATATCCATATGGCAGGGATATGATTTGGTATGTATATGTGTTGTTATGCTTGTTGAAAGTATTTTCAAATGTGTGGATATATATATGTGTGTGTGTGTGTGTGTGTGTGTGCGTGCGTGTGTGTGTGTGAAATTCTGTGAAATTGAATGAATTTAATAAAAACAGAAAAACAAGGTTGTGCAGGCTCTTTGCCGTCTGCTGGCAGACGGCAAAGCTGCCATGTGGCAGCTACCTGTGCAACCTGGGGTAGCACTAGGCTGGCCTATGTGGTTTCTTTGTCGTCCCCTAACAGACGGCAAAGAACCTTAGGTCTTCGCCGTCTGCCAACGGACGGGAAAGAAACCACGTAGGCCGGCAAAGAAATAGTTGCTTCGTTGTCCGCTGGCAGACGGCAAAGATCCTTGGGTCTTTGCCGTCTGCCAGCGGACGGGAAAGCATGCCGTTAACCCCTTAACGGTCGTAAGCTGCCATGTGTGCCGTCCATGGTCTTTGCCGTCCGCCAGCAGACGGCAAAGCGCCCTTTACCGTAGCTTATTCAGCCAGACGGTTGGCCGTCTGCTGGCCGACGAAAAAGCCTTTGCCGTCCGCCATGCATGCCTTTGCCGTCAAGGATGGCGGCAAAGTTGTTGATTCCTATAGTGAGCAGCGCACCATTATCTGCGTGATTGGGGCGAAGGAGAGGTAAAGAACGAGGAGTTGCAGAGGCTGAGGAGAACGAGCAGGCATGGTCTCATATTCCTTTATTTCCAGTGAAATTGCATGGTTTTTAATTCGATCATTTTTTTCTGGTGGTTACTTTGGTCAAGCTGGTGGACGTGTTTACGTTTTGTATATAATTACCTAGGTGGGGGGCCCTGGAAGGTGAGAGACTTGTGCGGCCGCATCGGACGCACCTGTTCAGGGCCGGCCCTGCCACAACACGTTCAGGAGATGAATGGAGACCATCTCAAGGTACTTCAAGCAAGTGTTGTATGCTGTTGGGGAGCTGAGAAGAGAGATGATGTCACCAATTGGTCGGACTCCTACCAAGATCCGCACTAGGAGATGCTGACTATGCATGTTGGCCAGGTGGTCTTCCACCCTTGAGGAAAAAGACCAGGTACCATCTAAGCGAGTTCTCTGGTAGGAACTACCCTTGGACTCCACAGGAATTGTTCAATCTCAGACACTCCAGTCTTAGAGTTGCTGTTGGAAGGGCATTTGAAGCTATGAAGAGCATGTTCAAGATCATGGATCAAAAGTCATTCCACCCTTACCCCACCCAGGTTAAGCTTGCTCTTGCATGCATATTGCATTATGCTTAACTGAATTCTGCAATGGGGTTTTGATGAACTGGTGCCAGGGGAGGAAGATGTGACGCCTAACAATCTTGACCTCGATGGCCATGGTGTGGAGGCATTTGACGATGAAGCCTGAAATACCAAAAGATTGGAATGTGCACAGGCAATGTGGGATAATGGAGGAGAAGAGCAAGAGCAGGAACAGAAAAGGAAGCAGCAGCAATAGAGGCAGCGGAACAGCAGCAGAAGAGGAAGAGGAACAAAGCACCAGCATAAGAGGTAAGAGGAAGAGAAAGAGGATGAACGATGAACTTTCACATTAATCCATTTGGATCTTAATAATGTGTACTTTCATTTGATAGTAACTAGGTGAGAGGAGACGTATCTGTCCTCGAACGCTCGACAGGCCATCCCTCTTGACATCCTTCTTAACAGGAGGCACATAGGGGTCTGGTTTGAGCAGGGCCTCAAGTAGAGGTGGCGTAACCTCTTCGGCCAGTGACACCGTACAACCGATCAGTGCTTCTTTGGTGTACCATTGCTGATTAAAAGAGCTGGGCACCCGGTATTAAAATAAATGAGCTATAAGCACACAATATATGAAATCCCAATGCGGCTTAGCTCGAAAAGGCCATGGTTGACGTCATAGGCCTTGTTGTATCCTTCCTTGGGGAAGGTGTTCTTTGACGGCTTGAACAAGGACGACCATGTTCCCGAAGGTCATGTTGAAAAAGTGTTGCACCGAATCTTCATGCTTAGTGTATTGTTGGATTTACTGTTTTCCTTGCGTCTGATCTACTGGTTCATTTTCGCTCGTTGAGCTATACTGCCTGGGCGTTTGGGCTGCAGCCAAAATATGCGATATCGATTTGTTGGCCACGACAAAAAAACTTGGGTCATGCTGTTTGGATGGGTGCTAATAGTTTTGTATGACAAAATTGGTCTCAAACCAAACATGCTAGGGGCAACTTTAATGGTCATCGTGTGGAATGAAAGTGATTTGTCGCATGTGGCCAGTTTGTTTTACACCTGAAAAGAAAAACGAACCTCACGCAGCCACCGCCTCCTGATTTCTCTCACTAAAAAAAGTTGGGGTTCCTCCGCCTCATCTTCGGTAGCCTTAGGGCCATGGGGGCGCTCTGGATTTCAGCCATTGCCAGTAGAGGGATTCGTTTTTAGATGTTTCTTTAAATTTCGTTAGCACTGTATATTTTTTACACATCCGTGATTTTTTTACAAAAGTTGCATACTTTTTTTGAATCCGCGTATTTTCTCCAAGTTCGTGTTATTTTATCAAATCCAAGTATTTTTTTTAATCGATGAACTGGTTTTCAAATTCGCATTCTTGTTAAAGTTCGCGTACTTTTTTTAAATCCGTGTTCCTTTTCCAATACATGAACTTTATGTAGTTACTAGAAGTTGAGATAATTTTTCAAATCCACATATATTTTCTAATTTGTGCAAAAATATCCAAATACTGTACTTTTTTCATGTCTGCATAAAATTTTCAAATTCATGAACTCTTTCCAAAAATATGTACACGGATATGGAAAAGTAAGTCAGTTTTAAACATGGCATGAATTTGAAAAAACTACATGAACTTTTAAAAAGTAAGACAAAAGTACGTGAATTTCAAAAAAAGTACACAGATTTTTAGTAAGTGTGTGTATTTGAAAAAAACAGTACCCCAATTTGAAAACATTAATCGGACTTGAAAAAAGTACTCGAATTTGAGGCAGCATGGTCAAAACCGAGGTGGGACAACACCAAAACCGATCAAAACTGTGACCAGGAATTAATTTGTCTGTTTTCAATAGGTAAGGATGCAAGTTGTCCGGTTTTAAAGTTGAGAGATCAAATCTTGACTCAGTCAAAAATTAAGGGACGAAAAGTATACTTTTCTCTTTTAAATATACACCCTCCATTTCATAATGTAGAATGCCTGTGTTTTTTGAAATTAAAGTTTGACTTAAATTTAACCAACATGGGCGACGGTGGCATGTGCAAACATTATAACATTAAAAAGTTATTTTTGCTCCCGTCGCAATCGTCCACGTTAGTTAAGTTTATGGTCAAACTGAAATCTCGAAAAATGCTGGTACACTACATTATGGAATGGAGGGAGCTTGAGCTATGTTTCTAACACTAAATATAGAAAAAGTATCTGAAATCTGGGCCAACCTATGATGGGGTGCTATATGCTCCCACCGCTGAACGATGTATACGCTCGGGACGGGTGCTCCTGTTCGGTGCCTCAAGTGCTCTAACAGATTGCTGGAACCCTTGAACGCAAAGCTCAATGAACAAAATCGCAAAAAATTGGCTTCCTCCAGGAATAGAACTCGGATCGCCACATCCTTCTTCAAGCTTAGCTAATAACCACAACCATTGGATTTTTTTGTGAATTTAAATAACGCTGGCTGAATAAGAACAAGTATTACCATGTTATTTATTTATCACTTACATTTTATTTACTTATTTTTACAAAATCATGAATTAAAACGATTGCGACAAATGTTCACAAAGTTCAAAAGATATCGATGTCGAGAAATAGTTCATCGTTTTCAAGATATTTCATCGATTTTGGAAACACTTTATGAAAAGTTTTAAAAAGTTCATCAAATTTGAAAAGAAATCATCGGTCTTGAAAAAATCATAGATTTTGGCAAAAAGTTAATCAACTTTGACAAAAAAGTTCATCGAGTTTGAAAAAATAGTTCATCGATTTTGAGAAAAGTTCACAAAATTGAAGGAAAAATCATCAATCTTGAAAAAGTTCATCAAATTTGTAGACAAGTTCATCAAATTTGTAAAAAACTCATTCAAAACACGAGTATACACTTACGCCTATGAACTCAAACACCTGTGTAGCACCTCCGAGTATACACTTACGCCTATGAACTCGGCACAACATCTTGATATTAACGATGTTATCATAAGCGCCTCGTAGTCGATGGAAACGTCTTTTTCCACCGAACGAAGGTGTGGGTTACACTATGTAGTGTGTTTCTTATCTTCTATTGGTTTTACGACTACAACAAGATATCAAAATATATTCCAGAGTTTTTAAAAATTACTCGAAGTTTTAAAATTAACAGAATTTTAAAACTGAACAATACTTTAACATATCATTTTAAAATATATATTAATGATGTTTAATAAAAATATTCAGGAATTTTAAAAAATGTCTTTGAATTTAGAAAGTCTAAAAGTGTATGAATTCGTAAGAAATGTTTAAAAAATCACAAACTTTAAAATATTGTTTGATTAAAAAATATCTATGACTTCAAAAATTACGCATTTTTAAAAATCCTCAATGTAAACAATGGGCATGAATTTGAAAATGCTAACAAAACTTTAAAAACATTCCCTAATTTAGAAATAATCTTATTTTTCAAATTATTCAGAAATTTAAAAGAAAATAGAACAAAAAAATTAAAATACATTTGAAAAAAACCCGAGAAAAAGTAAGAAAAATCAAAAGAACCAACTTACCCCAAAAAGCAAGATAAATAACCAACCAAATATGTTCTTCAAACTTGTAAACTGGACTGGCCAATGCCTAAACGTCGGTGGATCATCCGACCATCTTGAAATCATATGCGTGTAAAATAGATACTATTTTCGGAAATAAAGTAAAATATATACCATTGCTCTTCCACATGTCTTTTCTATGAAGGCAGCCCCGTAAATGATTTTTTACGCCGTCCCACTGTTGGTTCTTTCGTGGTTCACATATATTGAAAATCTCTTTCTTTAGGAATTCTCTTCTTCCTGATCATTCAGAAAAAGTAGGACTCGTTTAGGAGTGGGCCGAGCGAGAGATGATGGAATCTAGATATGCATGTGAGATACCCGTCCTCGGTCATGACCAGGGTTGAAGAAGGAATCTATGTTATTGAAAGGAAAGAAAAAACTCTTATTCCGACCTTAGATTTTGGCTCAAAGAACAAATGAAACCCCATGACGAAGCCCTTTATGATAGGCATCCCTATACTGAGTCAGATTTTAGACGGGGATGGACCAACTTACGCTGAAGCCTTAGTAGATGTTGACAGAAAGGTGACAAGAGGTGACAGACGAAGCTAAATCTGACAAATCTTGGGTATGTTGTCCCGAGCTGATGATCTTGGCTAGATGGATGGTAACATGATGAACAAGAGACATGGTATCTACCTAGGTTAGGGCCCTCTCAAAGAGGTAAAATCACACATCATGTTTGTATTGTATTTTTTGTGGATGGGGTAGAGAATGCAGACTGGTCTACCTCAAGATGGTATGTATGAATTAATCTCTCTCTATGATCTAAACCCCTAAGTTTATATAAATGCGAGGGTTAGCTAAGTTTACACCTAAGTCGGTTACATCGGGAAAACATGTCAGACTATAACATCATGTCTTGAAGTGTACGCTAAGTCTTCGAAAGATTCCATTTTAAGTACATTGAGAGAAAACAAACATGACCCACCTGGTTGATAATCAGGGGTCCTCGCCCTTGCACATGTGTGTAGGCCGACGTGGTTAGCACCTCTTATCCTTGACTCCGAACCTACCATTGCGCAACGGTTAGTTCTGCGTTATACATATCTATTATCCCTTTTGCGGTTCTTATTAATTTTAAATTTCCTTTTGTATTTTGTATTTTGGTTTATTTAATTAATGATATATTTCTTCCTTTTTTGTGTGTTTCACTGTTGTCCTGTTTTCTCATTCTCACTTTCTCCTTTTCCTATTTCCCTTTTTTGATGCTTCCTTTTTCCATTATGGTTTCCTTTTTAGTACACATGAACATTTTCTATGTCTGTGATGTATATTATTGAATATGCAATGACCATTTTTAATATATGGAAAAGATTTAAATGCATGTTGAATACTTTTTTATTTCGCGAATATTGTTGAGGTTAATGAACATTTTCCAAACTTGTGGATATATTTGAAATTTTGCAAATATGTTTTGGAATCGTGAACACTTTATAAATTCATGAACTCCCTCCCTCCATGATATTTTTCATTTTTTCATAAGCATTTTTCAAACTCATGGATTTTTTTCAAAGTTGCGAGCTTAAAAAATCACAAATAATTTTACATTTGGGAGTACTTTCTAAATTCACAAACATATTTTTAGTTCACCAACGTTTTTAAAATGTTTGAATATTTTCCGAGTTAAGAAAAAACTTTTTGTGAACATTTTTCTATTTCATGAATAGTTCTTAAATGCATGAATGTTTTTTCGGATTTGCAAACAATTCTTGTAATTTTGGTCCTTTTTCAAATTCTTGAATTATTTTTTTCATATTCTCGGAGACTTCTTAGGATGCACGAGTAATTGTTTTTTGAAATGAAAACAATTTTTTGTTCGCACTATGATCGAAGTCGCTCAAAAACATGTGCAGACACTCCTCCCAATGACCGCACACACACTCTACCCCTATGAGCACCTTCGAAAGACTAACCATGCACAGACGCATTTGTAGTTGACGGAAATGTCTCCTTTTAGTAAACTCACATCGCTGAAAGGCATGCAATAAATCTAGGAAAATGCGAGTAACTCTAGTGGGCTGGTGATACCACTGTCCTTCTAATCATCTAACCACAAGCTGGTTCAAGAAATATTTTTTCCCCCTGAAAATAGTATTTAGAACCTTCCAAAATGCTATAAAGAAATGCAAAAAATCATATAAAAAATTGGAAGTGGAGGCATGGCGCCGTCGACTAAGGCGACGGACATGGTGACGTTAGGGTTTCGCCACGCGGGTGCCGAGTGACAACTTCGACCCGAGCAGAAGCGCGACGAGTTCAGCAACAATGCGGGAAAGCTTAACACCAAATCACCGGAATTTTCATGTGGTGATCGTCAATCCACACGTACTAACCTGGAAGGCGACCTCACACCCGCCTCCGACCGAAAGGCGAGACAGGAAGGTCTTTCATATCGATCTGTTGTAGCGGGCTAGCAGCACATCGACGACATCGATCCATCTGTCACTGCTGGCCGGCCGACCGGCCGGGTCCGGTACCGCACCGCCGCGAATGCCGGTTCCATCAATGATCGACATGGGCGCCTCCGTGGTTTGTGACAGATAACACAGTCGTCGTTTTCCCATCCAGAGGCGCTATGCTAGCTAGGGAGCACGCTCCGTAACGTGTCAGTATCATGCCATGCCATCGTCGCAACAGGAGTGGTATCTGTACTTGCTAAACACCAACAAGCTCAGTGCTGATTAATGCAAGGCTGGTACACTACACTACATGCCAATTTGAATTGAACTCTTGTGTTTAGCATATAGGCACGGCAATGTCGCCGTCGTTCGTCATGTCTTGAGGTGAACTTGGTGAAATGGTGGCATTTCTGTTCATTACATGTATATTACCTTCGTTTCAAAACGAGTGTTTGAACTAAAATCACGATGCTTATTTAAAGGGGGGTACTATGCTAAATATTTCCTATTCATTTACCATTCTAAGCGTATCTATAGCCGAACTTAGCAAATACGAACCCCTAAACGTCCGTGACAAGATGTGTTTCCTATTTGTCCGTCCGCACAGCCACACTCCTTATTTTCTTCCTCATATGTCCATTCACTTGCAAGTGATTGATGAAAAGAAAGAGAGAAAGAAAATAATGAATAAATAAAAAAGAAAAGGTGGTCCATGGTGAGGTCGCGTCCTACATGGCGGCTGACCGGATGCGCCTGGGCCCGTCCATGAGCCCTCATATCCTCCCTATATTTGAGATGGATATAAGGGTTCGCGCACAACCCGAGCTTATAGGGATGATATGAGGGGCTTGCATTCCTTTTTACTCTTTCGTTTTTTAGTTAGTTTTTTCCTAAAAGTTCGTCCTTCAAAATTTTCAAGGGATCTAAACAGAAAAACTATTTTCAAAGTAGAAGCAATATTTTAAAAAACATTGTGAACTAGATAAATGTTCACTATGCATTAAAAAAAGTTAATAGTAAAAAGTTGTTCAGTGTTTGTTTCAAAAACAGCTCAGCATATATTTTCAAATTTCTGTGTGTATTTGAAAAATGTTAATCATATATTAAAAAATGTCTATAATGCAAAAATATATAAAAATAAAATTTGATATGAGATAAATCCAGGAATAAAACAGATAGGAAAACCAAATTCTTAAAGATAACAAGGAAAAGTCAAAAAATGAAATAAGAAACAAAAACAAAAAATCACACAAGAAAAATAACGAAAGGCCACCGTGGGCCAACAGTGTAACTGCCCATATAATTGTTTTGCTTATATTTTCTATCAATAACGTAAAGGCTGCTGGGATGCGGCCCACATTGTTCACCCCCTAGATCCACCACTACAAGGGTCAAATATATATATACTAGATCGTTGATGGGGCGCGTTGCCGCGCCCTTCCATTTTTACGATAAAATTAATAGGTATTGTTGTAAGCTGATAGGCAGAGTTATATTTTGTCAATAACCAAAGTACAGAACTTTAACCATTGTACAACAGTGGAGCAACGGTAATCTTCAATAAAGAAAAAATTAGTTTATTTGATCTAAGAAGATGGTATTAGTAATTGACTCCTAAGTCAGGTTTCAGTTTCTAGAATTGGAAGATTTATTAAAAGATTGGTGTTCAATTCAGACTGAGTCTTAAATACAAATCATGCTTAGCATGATCTAATCAGCACAATAATTGCCACAAGGATTATTACTATAATGTACCAAGACTATTGATATGGGAAAAAAATGAAACTTCGCATTGGAATCAAAGTTAAATTTTATGTTTCCTCTCTAGCACAAAATAACATATGTTAGTATAGGGCATGTAGAGGAAGAGCAAAACAATTACCGAAAAAGTCTTTCAACCGGTTTCATATATAAAAACAGTTATACTCCCAAAATAACTTCTAGCACAAAAAGAAAGATAGGAACTGAAGAATACCACGACGGCGAATTGAGTAATAACCTTTCTCTAAATTATACTCTTTATTTTTTGCAAGCATGCTAGCCTAATGTTCAGGTCTAGTAAATACCATTTTGACTAAATAGGAAGGAATGCATTTCTCCATTCTCAACATGGCGATTATACAATCCGGATCATCAAGTTGGAGCTAATCACCTTATGTTATTGACACATGTACCATAGTGTTGGTCAGGAGTCAAGGAATAAGCAATGGCAGAAGTAGGATCTATAGAATTTATAAACTCAAAGTGTCAAATTTAATGGAGTGGTCAGTGATGTGAAAGAAACAAAACTAATTGCTAACATAAATGTTGAATTAAAAAATATAATTAGAAGTGCGGTCTTAATAAGTCACGGTCACAAAATATGACCACATATAAAAACCAACCATAGTTTCAGAAGTTTTCCTGTAAATTAGGGTAGTGCTCATAAACAAATAAACCAAAACCATACTTCATATACCATGAGACTTACTGCCTGGTATATATTTTTGAGACGCTGGGACAAATGTTGATGTAGTTTGTGTGAAGAGTGGCAGGGAGGCAGCATAAATGCACGTACCATCACCCAGCATGAATGTCGAAACAGAAACTAAAGAATGATTACTCTTGAAATCTCGGTGGACCAATTTCAATCAGACGAGGCGTCGGCTTGAATCACCGGCATCGGCTGAATTCCCTCCTTTCTCCCTGGCAGACAAATCACCCGAGTCCCCATGATCGACCGATCCCCTCATCGCTCACCTCGCCTGTAGAACAGTAACGGATTTGAGCAGTACCAAGAAAATAAATTGAAGCCAGGCACAGGCTGAAGAATTTTACTTAATTATTGGCAGTGCATAGCAGAGTTGTCAGGCAAAGTTCAAAACGCATAAACCAATCCAGCAATGATCAATAAGAATTATCAGATGAAACGCAAAATAAAGAGTAGCGTCGTCGAATGTCACTTTTCCTAGTGCAGTTTTAGATATGTAGCACTAGCCACTATTATACACGAGTCATACAGAACATAGACGGACCAAAACATGAGGTAATAAGTTACTCATTTTGGGTCTATTATTTCATCATGCAACCTATGTAAGAAATCCTGCGATTGGAAACCTGCAACACAATAAAACTACACAGCTCAGTTCAGACTTCAGAATACTACCATGCTAGTTGAAAAAGAAATACTTGTTAACAAAATGAAATTATATAGCCATTAGTGGTAGAAGCACTTTGTGATTACACACCTCGCAATTCAACATGGCAACAACTTCATGTGACCATCCCCTTTCCTGCCAAGTCTTGTACGAGGGTAGTTCTACTACAAGTAACCTCCTTCCCGTGTGCTGGAAGAATTCTACACAGAAACAACAGATTTATAATCCCACCAGCTTACTCCTGAAGCAAAAGAAGAACGAATAAAGGGCTCGAACAGCATAGTCTTGTTTTTAGATCACAAACCTGCATGATATAACTTCAATACCGGTATTTCCGTGATGGCGTGAGGAGCTTTGATGAAGAGCACGGGGAGCAACTCGGTGGCAGACTGAGATGATTCCTCAGGGGGGGAGGGGAGACCTTGTGGTGCTGCCGATCTGCTTCGTTGGGTCTGCGTCAAGAAGCACGCGCCTGTTGGAAATATGCCCTAGAGGCAATATATAAAGTGTTTATTATTATATTTCCTTATTCATGATAATCGTTTATTATCCATGCTATAATTGCATTGATTGGAAACACATTGCATGTGTGGGTAAATAGACAACACTGTGTCCCTAGTATGCCTCTAGTGAACTAGCTCGTTGATCAAAGATGGTCAGGGTTTTCTAGCCATTGACATGTGATGTCATTTGATAACGGGATCACATCATTAGGAGAATGATGTGATGGACAAGACCCAAACTACAAACGTAGCATATGATCGTGTCAGTTTATTGCTACTGTTTTCTGCATGTCAATGTATATGTTCCTATGACCATGAGATCATGCAACTCACGGATATCGGAGGAGTGTCTTGTGTGTATCAAACGTCGCAACATAACTGGATGACTATAAAGGTGCTCTACAAGTATTTCCGATGATGTCTGTTGAGTTGGCATGGATCGAGACTGGGATTTGTTACTCCGTGTGACGGAGAGGTATCTCGGGGCCCACTCGGTAATGCAACATCACAATAAGCCTTGCAAGCAATGTGACTAATTGTTAGTTGCGGGATCTTGTATTACAGAACGAGTAAAGAGACTTGCCGGTAACGAGATTGAACTAGGTATGGAGATACCGACGATCGAATATCGGGCAAGTAACATACCGAAGAACAAAGGGAACGTTATACGGGATTAACTGAATCCTTGACATAGAGGTTCGACTGATAGATCTTCGTAGAATATGTAGGAACCAATGTGGACGTCCAGGTCCCGCCATTGGTTATTGGCCGTAGAGGTGTCTCAGTCATGTCTACATACTTCTCGAACCCGCAGGGTCTGCACACTTAAGGTTTGATGACGTTTCGGTAGTATAGAGTTATGTATGGTGGTGACCGAAGGATGTTCGGAGTCTCGGATACGATCCCGGACATGACGAGGATCTCCGGAAGAGTCTGGAGATAAAGATTGATATATGTGATAATAGTGTTTTGATCTCTGGAAGAGTTCCAGAATTAACCGGAAGGGGTTCCGGATGTTTACCGAAGTGTTCGGGTACAGCAACACTTTATATAGACCAATGGGGTAAAACCCACGAGGTATTGGAAAGGGCAAAACGAAGTTTTGCTGCTGCCTTAAGCAGTAAGGCAGTACTACCGCTGGTGAAGCGGTACTACCGCTCAAGCGGTACTACCGCTCGTGAAGCGGTACTACCGCTTGTGCGCGGGACTGTAGGGATCCGAGTTGGACTCTTTTCTTGCGGCCCAAACCGACCTTGTGCGGGCAAAATCGACCTTGTAAAGGTTTTTGCTCCAAGTTTAGACCCCAGGGCTCAACATATAAATAGAGGGGCAGGGCTAGCACACGGGACACAACTTACGACCACGTGCTACCCGTTCCACCGGTGCTCCTCTAGATCGGTTTTCTACAGCGCTTAGGCGAAGCCCTGCCGGAATTGCTCCATCACCACCATCACCGGAGCGCCGTCACGCTTCCAGTGAACTCTCTCTCCTATCCACCTCCTCTTGCTGGATCAAGACGGCGGAGATCGTCATCAAGCTGCACGTGTGCTGAACGCGGAGGTGTCGTCCGTTCGGTACTAGATCGGAAGGATCGTGATCAAGGCCACATGACGTTCGTGATCGGATCGCGGGACGGATCCTGACGAGATCGCGGGACGGTTCGTGATTGGTTCGCGGGACGGTTCGTGATTAGATCGCGGGACGCTCGGTGATTTGGATCGCGAAGAAGTACGACTACACCAACCACGTTTCTTAACGCTTCCCGCTTAGCGATCTACAAGGGTACATAGATGTACTCTCCCTCTCATAGATGCTCATCACCATGGATAGGTTTGCGTGTGCGTAGGAAATTTTTTGTTTTCCATGCAACGTTCCCCAACAGCACCATGATGCGGGGAGGAGAGGTCGGAAGCGAGCTTGGGGAGGGATCAGGATCCACGGTGTAGACGAATGGTTGGGGCGGGGGTGGTGACTCCCAGGTTCACCGGTGGCGAGAGAATGAGAAGCGTCGGCGACAGTCCGTGTCGGCAAGTCCCTCTCTCTCCCGTAGCGACGGATCCTCTTCTCTCTCCCATAATGCTGTTGGGGAACGTTGCATGGGAAACAAAAAATTTCCTACGCACATGCAAGATCTATCCATGGTGATGAGCATCTACGAGAGAGAGAGTGGATCTATGTACCCTTGTAGATCGCTAAGCGCGAAGCGTTAAGAAACGTGGTTGGTGTAGTCAAACGTCTTCGCGATCCAAATCACCGAGGATCCAATCACGATCCGTCCCGATCAAGCACCGAACGAACGGCACCTCCGCATTCAGCACACGTACAGCTTGATGACGATCTCCGCCTTCTTGATCTAGCAAGAGGGAGCGGAGAGGTAGAAGAGTTCTCCGGCAGCATGACGGCGCTCTGGCGATGGTGGTGGAACTATTCCGGCAGGGCTTCGCCTAAGCACTGCACAAATCCGATCTAGAGGATAAACTGTACACTAGAGGAACGGGTAGCACGTGGCTGAAAATCTTGTGCCAAAACCCTAAAACCCTCTAGTATAAATAGGAGGAGAGGAGGAGGAGGCTTGGCTCCCAAGGAGCTAGCCCTTGGGTCAGCCGAACCAGGAGGGAGGAGTCCTCCTCCTCCACTCCTAGTAGGATTAGGACTCCTTCCTAATTTAGCCGTTTTGCCTTTTTCCACCTTTTTCCTTTTGGGCTTTTTCTTTCCAGACGCATGGGCCCTTTGTGGGACTTCCTCCAGCCCACTAAGGGCTGTTATTCATCCTCCCACATCGCATGTAGCCTTTTGGGTCAAAATACCCCTCCCGATGGTCTCCCGGTACACTACCGACACTCCCGGTACACTACCGATGAGCCCGAAACTTTTCCGACAACCAAAATAGGACTTCCTATATATCAATATTTACCTACGAACCATTCCGGAGATCCTCGTCATGTCCGGTATCTCATCCGGGACTCCGAATAACCTTCGGTCACCACCATACATAACTCTATACTATCGAAACGTCACCAAACCTTAAGTGTGCAGACCCTGCGGGTTCGAGAACTATGTAGACATGACCGAGACACCTCTATGGTCAATAACCAATAGCGGGACCTGGATGTCCATATTGGTTCCTATATATTCTACAAAGATCTTTATCGATCGAACCTCTATGTCAAGGATTCAGTTAATCCCGTATGATGTTCCCTTTGTTTTTCGGTATGTTACTTGCCCGAGATTCGATCGTCGGTATCTCCATACCTAGCTCAACCTCATTACCGGCAAGTCTCTTTACTCGTTCTGTAATACAAGATCTCGTGACTAACACTTAGTCACATTGCTTGCAAGGCTTATTGTGATGTTGTATTACCCGAGTGGTCCCTAAGATAGCTCTCCATCATACGGAGTAACAAATCCCAGTCTTGATCCATGCCAACGCAACAGACACCCTCAGAGATACCTGTAGAGCACCTTTATAGTCACCCAGTTACGTTGCGACGTTTAATACACACAAGGCACTCTTCCGATGTCCGTGAATTGCATGATCTCATGGTCATAGAAACATATACTTGACATGTAGAAAACATTAGCAATAAACTGACACAATCATATGCTACGTTTGTAGTTTGGGTCTTGCCCATCACATCATTCTCCTAATGATGTGATCCCGTTATCAAATGACATCACATGTCAATGGCTAGGAAACCTTGACCATCTTAGACCAACGAGCCAGTTCACTAGAGGCATACTAGGGACAAAGTGTTGTTTATTTACCCACACATGTAATGTGTTTCCAATCAATACAATTATAGCATGGATAATAAATGATTATCATGAATAAGGAAATATAATAATAAACACTTTATTTATTGCCTCTAGGGCATATTTCCAACAAACGCTTGCGGAGTGAAATTGTTTAGCTAATTGGGCCGGCAGAAAAAGCCCGGTGAACGAGAACGCTCAGATTTTTCCGTGGAGCAGCAGCCCTTTAGGACATTCGGCCCAGTAACCGGATTTGACGGATAGGATCTTCCAAATGACGAAAATGAACGACCAGGAGTGCTCGTGTCATTAGAGGGCTGGGATCTGGCTTAGTTTTACTGTCCTAAATGACAAGATGTTGTGCGAGATTTGAGTAATGCACAGTACGTGAGCACCATGCACTAGGGGATCTAATATCTTTGCCTAGGAAAGAAAAACATGATCTATTGATGCTATCACCTTTTTTTGTGAGGCATCGATGCTGTCACCTTGAATAGATTTCACCGCTCTAATTCTAGCAAGATTGGAGATAGTCACCACCCCAGGGCGAGCTCAAGCAGAAATTAGTTCAACTTTCAAAGGATCGTGGCATGTGAATAACTGGCAACAAGCAGAAATCATGATGCATCCCATATGCTTCTGCGTGGTCATTCCTCTCCCCATATTGGCACAAGAAATAAAAGAACCACCAGTGTTAAGCTTTGCCCACCCCTAGGGTGGAGGTTGCCACACCACACCAGGCTGCGGCCGAAGATCCTTCATCACATGCGGTCCCGATGTTGAGCCATCGCCATATGATATAACAAATTTTCCGTTGACCTCATCCTTCGAGGGGTGTTGGTCAATGAATAGAAGCGAGTCAATGTAGATGCGTAAGAATCTTATCGATACTTCGACTAAAGGGTTCAGTTTGCTCTGAACTATCTCATTTCTGCAATGCCAAATACACCATAAGACCATGTACAGTATCTTTTCCATCTCCGAAAGATTGTCGGCTGCATGAAGTAACCATTCAGTGTCGGTGTTCTTGACTTGTGTTGGCCCCGTGGAGCTCCAAAGATCCACCATCACACGCCACAAAATGACAGCATGGGGGTACCATACATTAGTTATTTTTTGCTCCATATTCCCATCTACGAAGTCCCGTGGCTGCTTGATGCAGGCTCGGGGTAGATGCTCGCAGCGGGTAGCGCCGGATGTCAGCGATACTGCCCTGGAACAGGGGCAGAGCTGGGAGATGATCTTCCCGTCGTGCAACACTCCCCCGGATCGGTTATGGTTTTTGGGATGTGGGGAGCAGAAGAAAACCTTACATGAATTGGTCTATCGTAGGTGCCCGCTGCTCCCCCATCTAATATATCTGCGTTGGCTTCTTTATATGAGGTCGGATATTGTGCCTTCCCCATGTCATTTTCATCCTCACACATGAAAGTTACATAATCGCTCTGGAGATGGCCTTTTTCTTATCTCGTTGTGATCTTCTCATGGGCACAATAGTATGCGCATTTCTTCTTGCCCGAGAAGGTTGAGGATTAATATTAGGTTGAGAATCATTATTTGGGTGAGGGTCCTCATCATGCCGAGGATCTTCATTATCCTGAGGCTCCTTGTCGGATTGAGGATCCACTTCAGGTTCAGGATCACCAGTAGGTGTCTCGTGCATGTTAGTCATAGAGATAAAGTTCTTTTGGATAGCTGGGGATGGATCATACACCCGCTTCTCCTCAAGATCAATCGCCCTAACCTGAGTGACTTCATTATCCCCAAAAAACACCACTTGCCTGGTTTTCACAAACTTGATGGTATGACCTAGACAATAAAAGCGGTATCCTTTTCCTCTATGAGGGTACCCAATGAAAAAACAACTAATTGTCTCTGGGTCCGACTTCTTAATATGTGGATTGCATACTTTAGCTTCAGTTGGGCAGCCCCACACATGCAAGTAATTCATGCTCGGTTTCTTTCCCGCCCACATCCCATAAGGTGTGCCTGGTGCTGACTTAGTTGGAGCAAGCTTCAGGATGTGTGCAGCTATTTTCAATGGCTCCACCCAAAGACTTACTGGTAAGCTTGCATGACTAAGCATGATACGCACCACATCCATAAGAGTGAGGTTGCGACGCTCAGCTATGTCATTTTCCTGAGATTCACCGGGCATTGAATATTGTTTAATAATTCCATTTTCAGCAAGATATTTAGCATATGGTCCCGGAATTTGCCCATAAGGAGCATGACTGTCATAATATTCTCCCCCACAATCAAACTGTACTACTTTGATCTTTAGATCAAGTTGATTTTCAACCTCTTCTTTATAAATCTTAAATTTTTTCAAATCTTCGGATCGATCATGTATCGGGTAAATGTAGCCATAGCGAGAAAAATTACCTGTGAAGGTAATGAAAGAATCAAAACCATCCACCGATTTTATGTTAAAATATTCGCATATATCAATCTATATAAGTTCAAGAACCCTTGTGGCTCTTACTTCTCCTTTCTTGATTGTTTTTACATATTTTCCCTTAATACAATCGATACAATTGCCTGCGGCAGAGAAATCTAGTGGAGGAAGTATCTCTACTTTAATCAATTGTTTCATTCTCCCATCGAAATGTGGCCCAAGCGACCATGCCACAATTTCGAAGAAGGATTGACACTTCTCCTTTTTTCTTGATTGCATTCATTCATATTAGATTTAACATATAAAGCTTGGCTTGTTGGATGGCGAGACCAACACCCTTATTACAATACTTTAAGAAACATTGTTTCTCCCCGAAGGTGCAATGAAAACCAAAATAATCTAAACATGAAACCGATATCAAATTCCTACTCAATGTAGGCACATAAAGAACGTCCTTGAGATGAAGCAAGAAACCAGTGTGCAACTTAAAGGTGAGGGAGCCCACGGCTTCAAATCCAACCTCCTTCCCATTCGCGACATTAAGTCTTCTTGAACCCCCTTCTTAAAGTATGGCCTTGTATGGAATCCCTGCAAGGAACTAGTGACATGAACAGTCGCTCCTGAGTCAATACATCATGTAGATTTAGAAAAATCAACATATAGAGATTCATCTACTAGACTGATCTCATCCATACCATTTTTATTCAACCACTTAAGAAAACCTGGACAATCTTCCTTTTTTCCAGAGTTAACATGGAAAGCTTGATCGTTCTGTTCACTCTTCATTATCTCTTCCTCTTGAACGCAATGTGCAATGAGGTTAGGTAGTTTGCATTTGGTTTCAAGAGAACTATAGTTTATCCTGACTGGATTGAACTGTGAGGGTAGTGACCTAGAAACTAGGAGCACAAGAAGCTATTCGTTCAAGTCACACTTCATGGTTTTATGCTTTGCCGCGGCATTGCTCATACTTAATATGTGTTTCCTCATACT
Organism: Hordeum marinum; assembly: GCA_022496015.1. Classification (NCBI taxonomy): domain Eukaryota; kingdom Viridiplantae; phylum Streptophyta; class Magnoliopsida; order Poales; family Poaceae; genus Hordeum; species Hordeum marinum. The sequence goes on along the minus strand of CM039674.1, from coordinate 8,471,227 downwards.
TCCGTGCCCATCATATTTTGCAAGAAGCTTGTGCAGAAGCTCATTTGCGTACACTTTCTCTAAGCCCTTAAATTGTTTTTCCACCGATTTAAAATATTCGACGACACTTTCTTTATTGGAAATAGCCCCTTTAATCTCAATCGAGATGGAGAAGTTCATAATTTGGAGCTTCATTCTGTTTCACCTCTCCCACTTCTCAACTTTAGTATCATAGGCTTTCTTAAGTTCAATATAGACAGTGGCATCATTTTCAGGTTCCACTGGTTTGCTTTCCCTAAGCACGAGGTCGACCTCATGCCATCCCAAATGCAATAGTAACGAGTCCTTCCATGTTTGGAAGTTGTTTCCCGTGAGTGGCTCGATGTTCTTGAAACCACGAGGACAGGGAGCTGTCATAATTTTAAAATATCATAAGTAAAGGAAAAGAACATCATAATTAAATTAAAATGCAAGAAAATTAACCTATGTTGATTGATCATTTTTTTCATGCAAAATGAACTCCGAATTATATCACCATTTGGCAGAAAATAATAGGGAATTTAACGGGATGAATCAACATTGTCAAACAACATTGGTTGTATTACAATTTTTTTATCACATTAATATGCCATAAAATGATACAAACATTAATTCCATAAGAGTTCTCTAAATAAAATTTCTCGTTGGTTCCATTCTATGTAGAAAACTCAAACATAAATTACAACATTATTTTTCTAGCAATTTCTATTTATAACAGTGCAAAACATTTATAGAATGATCATAATATGGAAAATACACTGAATAAACAGAAACACACAGAAGTTTAATGTTGGCCCATCAACCCACGGCAGCATGTTAAATTACGAGTCCCCCCAGCTATTAATCCTTTTAAAAAAGGAACGTTTGCTGCGGGCTAGGACAACCTAGGCAGAAGACAGACCGCGAAAGCGGCCCGTTAACGCCCGAAGGCTTGCCCTGAGCTGCTCGTCACTCTCGACCGTTCGATCGATCCGACTGTCGCGACCGTTCCAATCGGAACAAAACCAACGCCCGTGGCTGGAACCCTAGCCATTTCCTCTTTCCCCTCCCGGTTTTCAAGCTCTCCCCCGTGGAGTGGCAAGCACGCGGCTATAGAGACGACGCCAACGGCAACCGAAACGTGACGGCCATTGTGGCGCGGCAGCTGCCCTTGCTGGAGCAGCGCACAACGAACTGAATCTCGTGTGCTCCTTCGGCGAGCGTAGCTCCGGCGTCTCGCACATGGCGCCCTATGCAGAGGGAGGACCATTTCGCCGCCAGCTGCCGGCGTGAGCTTTTGTAGGCGACTGCGGCGTGCAGGACGTAGAGGCTAAGCGACACACACGTCCATTTTGTGCAGCAGCGACGGCTGCTCCCTTCCACCGCGTCATCCCGAGAGATAGCGGCGTTCTGGCCATGGCGAGCACACACGACGGCAACCATGCATACCCCGAATGCCGGCATCATCTTGGTGAGCCCCAATTCATTCTTTTCTCAAATTTCAATCATTTGAGCTCTAATTTGAGGATTTCAAAATAAAATAAATTATAGAGTTAGGGTTTCTTCTAATTTTGGGGAAAATCACGATTCTTTTAAAACATCTGATTCCCCTCCTTCTATTTGCTCAACAAAAATTTAAACACTACTAATCGACAAGACTTGAAGCGGAAGCATGGCATAGCTAGACTAACTGAACATGTTAATCATCATAATTCTATGATTTGCACTAATCCTGTAGCAAATTGTTCTTTAACCGGAAGCAATGCACCCTAACCTTGCATCATTAACTTTAACAGTGGGTAATCAATCTAATTATGAACCATAATCATAAAGCTTAATCACTAGAACGTGATCAAGATCAATAACTTAAATAAATCATCATTAGGGTTCTAATCTAGGCTTAACCTTGCTCAAGATACCATTGTTAGAATCTGTCCAGTAGGATTGTCATGATTGGATCGTAAGCCTAGTCGGTAGATCACCTAATTCACAGATCAGAGACATGGATCAGGATCTTACCACCAATGGAAGCAGCAATTGGTGTAGCCGATGCGAAGTCCCGTGCCTGCTCGATGCAGGCTTGATGCATGTTCGAGGTAGATGCTTGCAGCGGGTAGCGGCGTCCCTCTGGACGTCAGCGACACTACCCTGGAACAGGGGCAGGGCTTGCAAATGATCTTCCCATCGTGCAACACTCGGTTAGGATTTTAGGGATGTGGGGAGCATGATAAAACCCTATATTTGGTTAGGATCGTCCTCGATCAGGGCGCTTTAGTTATGACGAGGGAAACTAACGTTGGCTAATGGCCCCTCTTCTTTATGTTAATATTTATACTTTTGTTTATCCTTCTGCAACACGTATCAAATACCAACAGGTACCATTGCAAAGTCAAGTTCGTGCTCAACACCGTCTCTTCTCGTGAAATTGCTAGATTTGTTGTATGAGCTACGGATGAATCTCCGTGCAGCATGGCCGGCCGTCCATCGATTCATGCATGTCTCATCCGTCAATCGACGATGTTGAGACGAAATTCGTTACTTTGAACTGATTTCATGCTTCTCTTAGAAAAAAAGCTGATTTGAAACCTTTGTGCCATCTTTTTTTTTCAGAGAGTCAGACGTTGATCGATGTCTGAATATGTTGGCAGGTGATAGGAGCCTGTGGGGCGAGCCCAGTTGGGCTAAGGGAACAATGCCCGTGACCTGTCCTTTCATCCATGGTCGTCACCAACAGACTCGATGCGAACCAGCGCCACCATTTGTGTTGGTCTGTACACACTCTTGTGTCTAGTTTCAGGTCCCAATATGCTGTTCTGAGACAGGGACATGTGTAGACCCACATGGCAGATGTTGTTGTCAATGGTCACGAACGTTGATTTGGGTGGTGTACATATACGTTCTGGTAGATGACCGACCACGAAAGTTCAGCTAGCAGCATTGGCCACCGGGCGTTATGCTGATAAAGATGGGTTCATCATGGTGCCCTCCAAAAGGGGAGGACATTCTTATGCGAAAATCCAACTCCGAGTTCGGCTCTTCCATTGACGAAAATAATAAAAACAAATACTAGACAAATTTCAAAAAATCTAATTTTTTTATGTGATAGATATTTTGATGCGTGAGGTTCGCTTCAAATTTCAAGTTATTTGGACATCTGAGTAGCTCTCGACAAAAAAGACAAATCGGGTCAAAAAAGTTCATGAACAGTAAACATTTTTTACAAACCCCGATTTATCTTTTTTGTCGAGAGCTTCACATATCTCCAAATAAGTTAAATTTTGGAACGCTCCTCACGCATCAAATTACCTACCACACAAAAAAATATATATTCTTAAATTGTTTTAGTATTTAATTTGATTATTTTTGTCGACACGGATGCAGATACACCCGAGAGCCAAAAGTCCGCTCTCATTCTTATGCAACTATACGCAAGCATACTTTTTTTTTAAATATGCAAGCATACTTATACTATGTATATGTACAACCACTGGCGGAGCTTCAACAAGGCTAGATGAGCCATGGCTCGCGCAGCCCATGGCCAAAAATTGAAGAGTTGATAAAAGTTGAGTCGTTTCAAAGAAAAAATATAGGTTTCCTTCAAGATGGGGTTGCTTTGGCCTGCCCAACCATTTTTGGATAGCTCCGTCACTGTGTACAAAGTCATCTTATTGGGTTATATACATCCATACCACAAAAAAGAAGTAAAAGTGAAAACGGCTAGCTAGCTGTGCTAAAACATCTGAGCTTTTCGGTAGTCAAAATTATTTTTACAGACTTGGATAGCTGGATTTCTGCTCTTTCGTTTTTTCAGACTTGAAACGTCATGAAACCTAGAGATCTCTGCTTATTTTACGTCATCTTTTTGCATGGATCAAGTAAACAATGTTCACACGAGTAAGTGGAGTCAAACTTGATGTTAGATGCAAGCTCATACTGCGCGCGCGCACGTGTGTGCGTGTATGGATAACCCATTGACAGATATTTAGGTCGTTCCACTAATACAAAACAGGGTATTCGTTCAAGCCTCCTAATCCCATTAATTCCGGTTCGCTCACGAACCGGGATTAAAGGTGGCAACCGTCCCGATTCGTGAGTCCAGGGGGTCGGCCGGGCCACGTGGCCCATTGGTCCCGGTTCGTCTGTCCCCTTTGGTCCCAGTTTCAGGCACGAATCGGGACCAATGCGACTCGCTTCTGGTCCAAGATCATTGGTCCCGTTTCGTGGCTGGAACCGGCACCAAACAGAGACCTATTGTCCCGGTTTCAGCCACGAACCGGGACCCATGATCTGCCTATATAAATCCATGCCCGTCACTAGCAGAGCCATGGAGTGTTCTGTTTTTCCATGACAGCAGTGTTAGAGCGTTATGGTGCTCTAGCTCACCTCATATGCACATGAAGTGTTCGATAATGCCCGAGCCATAGTACTTAAGCTTTCTCCTCTCGAAGCTCCTTGTCCAAACTCCATTTTCGTCAAGATTTGTCTAGGTTTGGCGGTCCGTCCTGTCCCGTCCCCGTCCTGAAACCGCCGTCGATCGCCCGCGCGTGGTGAGTCTCTTGATATTATCTTCTTTCTAAAAGAAAATATACTTACTCGTATGATTTTCTTACTTTAATTATTGTTTGTTATTATATAGTGCCATGGTTTGGTTTTAATGTGATGATGAACTTCTATTAATTTGGTCACTTCTATATTCCTGATGTTCTGTAATGTTTTTTGACACACTTAATTATATGTAATGCACGCAGATGAACCGGAAGTGGATGTACGGTAACAGACGCACCGACGAGTACATTAAGGGGTGCATCATTTTCTCGAAGTGGCCGAGGCAAACAAGCAGAATGGTTTTATATGTTGTCCATGTCCTACATGTGGGAATTTGAAATCTTACTCTGATCAGAAAATCCTTCACAGCCACCTGTTTGTGAAGGGTTTCATGTCACATTATAATGTTTGGACCAAGCACGGAGAAATAGGGGTTATGATGGAAGACGGCGAAGAAGAAGAGGATGATGAAAACTATGTGCCCCCTGAATACGGTGATGCTGCAACCGAGGAAGCTGAAGATCAAGAGAAACCAGACGATGTGCCCGATGATGATCTTCGCCGGGTCATTGTTGATGCAAAGAGACAGTGCGAAAGTGAAAAGAAGAAGCTGAAGTTCGATCGCATGTTAGAGGATCACAAAAAAGATAAGATTTGTTGTCTTCGCCGGGTCATCGAGCCATGTAAGAATTGTTGTCTTGGATAAGATTGGTTTCAATACTAAAAAAACTATGGAGGTAAAGATAGTTCACTTGAGGACCGAGCATGGTTTTACTTTTGCGGTAAAATTGTACCATACACACACCTACTGCTATTTTGAATGCAAAACTTGGAGAGCACTATGTAAGGCTTATGCATTTGAGCCTAATATGCTTATCACCTTTGATATTCGTCCGGAAGATGAAATTGAAATTAATATCGACATCTGGGTCGATGTGCAGACGCCTCCAGTTCTACCATTATGTGAGTTTCTCAACCATATTTATTAAGTAATTTTTATTTTATATTTAAAAATAGTTGACAACTTATTTACATTGACAGCTTATTTTCATTCTTCAAAAAAATGTACGGAAGATGGTAGAAAGAACCTACTACTACAGTGATGAAGCAGAATTAACTTATAAGGAGAAAGATCATCTTACCGCACTTCTTAGTCATCTTGAGAATTACAATAGCTATTATCAAACTTCCCCACATTATGGTCAATACGTGCCACTAGTGCACGTGGTGAACTACGGTAACATTCATGGAGATTGCATGGTAAGATTTTCTACTATTACGACATCCGTGCATCTTTTGCATAAATTCTTCTAAAATTAAACTACATTGCTAACTACAAAGTTATTGCTATGTTTTTCAACAGAAAATCCCGAAGGATTGTGTGCCTCATCTGATGTTTCCGAAAGGTCGCGTTGTTATTATGAGCTTAGGGCCACCACGGCCAGGTCAACCTACGCATATCATTCCTGTCCATACCGGATTTCTAAAACCGATAAAGACATGACAATCAAAGATTGAAAAAAATGTATGATCAATCGTAGAGAGCTACTTGGAAGCAACATTGTGCGTAGGCCAAGAATGAGAGACAGGATGATCTCCGTTCTTCATAATGGAGAGTCAGGACCTATCGTGTTTTATGATATTGTACCTAAGAGAGGGTAGAGTAGGTCCTATAAGAAAGGACTAGGTCGTAGGTACAATGTGTTATTATATGGTACAATGTGTTAGAGCTGATGATGAGGAGGAGGAGGAGTTGTGATTATGACTAGTGACCAACTTGTTATATGATGTCTCATTGATGAAAATGATGATTAAACAGTATATATGTTTTCTCTGTACGTATAGTACGTAGTGTCGTAACCAAGCACGAAGATAAGAGAGGTCATTTCTCTCTATTAGCTAGCTAACAAAATATATGAAACCCCTAAAGTAACCCTCCAAAACCCTCAAAACCCCCTCTCTTTAAAAAAACAGTTCCTCAGCTGCTGACGCGTGGACGCTCTTTGGTCCCGATTGGTGTTACTAACCGGGACCAAAGGCCCTCCTTCCTGGGCTCGGCGGAGTAGCCACGTGTAGCCCCATCTGTTCCGATTCGTAAGCGAACCGGGACTAAAGATCATGGACTTTAGTCCCAACCCTTTAGTCTCGGGTCCAGAACCGGAATAGATGGACCTCTGGAACCGGGACAAATGGTCTTTTTTTACTAGTGTTTCGTGCGTCAACGTTCACCTAAGGGCATCTCCAACGCCAACAAATGTCAAATATGGAAGGAGACAAGGAAGAAACGAGAAGGGGCTACAATCACCGTCCTAGGTATCGACCCATCAGAGACTTTCACTACCATTCTCGCCATGTGTGACCTACCGGAGCGTTGGGAACACCTAAGGGCATCTCCACGGGTTCAACATTCAACATTCTCGCCAAATGGATGAAAATGAGTGCGGATCGATGGACATTATAGTGTCGCATGACCTTCTGCTTCGGTTGAATTATTCACTGGGCACATCGCGCGCAGAGGCCAGAATTGTCACTCTACTTGTTCTTTTATTTTATTCTTCCTTGTCAACCTAAGCGTAAAACCCTTGCATGCAAATCCCATGACCAATGATCAGCCCAGTGATGAAGTCCCTGCCCCTGCCCTACGTACCAAATAAAGGGTACGTGGCCATAATGGCACACGAGTGAGTAGCCAGTTACACGAATGCGTGCACCTACGGTACAGCTGAAACAGTGCTTAACTTTATATGTACAGCGCGAAGGAATGTGCTGGAACAGGAGAGGGTGGTACGTAAATGCGTCACGTACGTTACATACAGGGATGCACCACACCACCAAACCGACAGGTCACACGCGCCATGCATTGATCGCCGTCAGGTGATCCCATGTACCCACCCACCAGCATCCATCATTTTCTGCATGCATGCACGCATGCATTTACGTACATGTTCGTCGCGCCCATTGAATCATTGATTGATCCATGCATTCATGCTTAACACCACGATCCTAGTACGTGCTACGAACAATCACCCCCTTTCCTTTTGACCCATGCATGTTACTAACAACAACCACAACCAGAGCTCTCGGACTGGGCCTAAACCTAGAGTGGACTGGTCTCGGTGAGTCAAGTACCGGATCGGGCCGGCCATGTGCAGGTGTTGCACCCACCAGCACAAGACCGATGGACAGGATGCACGTACGTGCGGTCGAGATGGGAGGATATTTTCTAGGTCGCTAACTTTAGCATGATTTGAACTCTCCCGGATTTTATTTCATGATCTGATCCTCTTGTAACATAAAAAATACATGGCGTTTCCGCCTTACCTTGACACGTCAAACCAGCCCCTTTGAGTAACATGCTACATATAGCGAAACATGAGTAATACATACATATATGATCACATCACTGGTCAAGCCCATATGAGGGGGGTACATATGCTAAAGAGACGGTATCGTTAGGACCCGTACCTTTGGTCCTTAGGAACAGGTCCAGTGGGAGGAGATGATTGAATGCATCGCCCTGCACTCTCCCTCCTTGGAGCCTGATGTCACCTATTGGCATCTTTAGCCGAGTGGCTCATTCTCAATTAAGTCTCTCTATAAGGCTTTGTTGGCAAACCCTTTGGCAGATTAAGCAACCATTGAAGATTCAGATATTTCTCTGGCAGTAGGTACGTGGTCGCTTGCCGTTAATTACGGAGGTGCTCAAACGAAATGACCCTAGTGACAGGCAGTGTCCCCTTTGTGACGTCCCGAGGGGGCCAACCAAATCTTCTTCCCGTGTCCGACCACAGTCTTCCTTTGGTGCTGCTTCTGGGAAGTAGTGGGCGAAAACTAGTCCCACAATAACCTTCCAGATTTATTTAGCAGGGTCCTTGACTTTCCTAGTGAGACTCGCCCATCCATGTGGGTGACCATATGTTTTTTGCATGGACGCCGTGAAATGTGTGAAATGAACTAGTGATTGAGCATGTGATTCCTCAACGTACGACTGGCGTCATATACAAAATGTGTCGCTTCTTGCAGCTATGGCGACTGCTTAGCAAGCGACGACATCAGGTCTTGATCGACATCATTAGCACCGGCCTACGCTCCTGCGTGGGATTTCTCGCACAACCGCCCCCTCCACCGCCTTCTAAGACGAATTAGCCATGTAGCTCATTGATAGGGATTTGTTGTGTTCTGCCCGTAGACAGACTTCTTTGCTTTTCTTTTCTTCTTGAGTTTTTCCGTTCTTTTTGGACCGAAAATTGAAACTTGTGGCTTTGTTGGACGTTTGGTGCGGTTGCTTTATAATATAAAGTGTGTGTGGGGGGGGGGCTTTTTTGTCAAGCCAATATGAGCACTAGACTAGTATGTACCAAACCAAATGTGGACTTTATTTCTATATCTTTTGTGTGGTAAAGACAATTTTATTCCAAAATTATAGGGTTATAGCCGCGATGCACAAACTCCTCGATACATGGGTCTTGTATGGAGTCACACCCCAGTACATGGTGCGCTCAATACAACTATACAATGCTAGACGACCTGCTAACCTACTTCATTACTCCCTAACCTTCCATGGAATGAACTCTTTATCGACCATCATTGATCAAATCTCAGCTGCTAGATGCCAATTTCCAATATATGAAACAAGCAAAACTCTCTCTAAATAAAGTAGCCAGAGCCTCAGAAGAATCTGATTGGATGATGATTTTCCCTTCAAATTAATGTTGGATATCAAATGTCATACCCTGCATTAACGCATATATATCTGCCTCCAAAGCATCATTGCAGTTAAAAAGAAATCAGTAGGCATCAAAGATGACACTCCCGTCATGCTGCCTGAGAACCATCCCTGCTACAGCCGATTCATCATGATCATGGAAGGACCCCTCCACCGAGAGAGTTTCATGATCTACCGGGAGTGGTGGCCTTTATTAGGGCATTTGCAATGCCGACCCCTAAGAGTTAGATTGTATTTATTTGTGAACTAGTCTTGATCAGTCCCAGACACCGATGAGGGAGCCTCCATCCAACCTTGTCCCCTAAACATTCTCTATGTTTTTTTTAAGTCAGAAGCACTCAAAATAAATAGCATATCAAATCTTCGATGAATGAAAATATTCAAATGCAACGGTCTAATTAAAATATTACATCCAACTAAAGTATAAAATATATCAAACTTGAATTCAACCCGCACATATTATAACGGCGGGGACGGCGAGGCAAAAATCGAATGGAGAGAAAGACAAAATGGGTGGTGATGCGGGTTCGTGTGTGGTTTTGGGTAGGTCTGGGTGTCAGAGTCCAACGTGGCGGAGGTCCTGACTCCCACAAAGACCCCCTAGTTTGCTTCTGATTCGCGGGGAAATGAACATGCAGACCACTGATATGGGACGGTGTTGGATGATAGAGTGGGTCCAACAGTTTAAGGGTCCACTTTGAAGATGCTCTTAACCGGGTGCATAGACCTCACCTCATGTACACCACAGCCATGCATGGCTCGACCAGTACTTGCACAGCATATCTCCTACTACAGTGGTAGTACCAAGGCCCGAGGGACGAACGAACCAACATCCATAACATAAATGCATTCGGCCGGTACAAGGATAGAGCAACAACCTGATGGTAGCACGGACGATGCTATCAAGTCCACCCAATCATTCATGCATTCACGTACATGTTGGTCGCAGATCGCACGATTCTTCGATCCCCATGTTCTATCCCTGGACCCATGTTTAACTACGTACAGCCAACCCCCTTTAATTTCTCCAACGGACCCCTATCAAGTATACTACGTACTGCAACAAGAGCTCTAACCTAAATTAGTTTGGTCTGAGGAGTGAGGAGTACGTGAGATATTCCATCACGCCATGAGTTAAGTACGTTAGGCAGGTCCGATGCATGTGCTAGTGTTGCAACAGACCGATGGACAGGATGCCCGCACGTACGGTGAAGATGACCTCACTCCGACCCGACCTCTCTCACCAGCCAGCATCAATGTGCTATGCTCCACGGACGCACGGCACAAGCCAGCTTGATTCATCCATCCATCCATCCACTTTGTGCTTGCTAATTATGATATCGTATGATTCCAAACGCAAATAATGGACAAGGGAGAGAGACAGGCAGCCAGCGGAGATCAGTTGCAGCGTTGCACTCGATGCATGCATGGGCGCTTTCACACACAGGAAGGATTGCACATCCGTGTGGCTGTGGGTGCGCGATCCGCAGCACATTCGTCGCGTCGCGCCCACCGCACGTGTGCCTGCTTATTTGCCCATGCTTTGGTGTAAATGTACGCCGTGATCTATTCTCTTATTCGAAATAAAAATAGTTTTACCCCGCTTTATAAATAGGGAAATATGATAACTCTTATGAAGCAAATAAAAAGGAAAGCACCACCATCATCGAGTCCAACAACACGGACAAGAGTTTTAATTAACCCATTACCCTCACACGGGGTCGAAGGACTACAAAGGCACCCCTAGAGGAATGTGACGCCCATAGACGTCACGGACCCCAGCCAAAGAGCTGAAGAAATTTCTTTGGTGTTTGTCAAACAGCACATCAAGGACCGTAAGTCACCAAACCGTAAAGGGAGGGGGGGGGGGGCATGGAGGAATCTAGGCCTCTGAATCGAGATCTGGACCCAGTCCCCGCCACTGGCCTCGACCTTCAAAGGACCACCTGCTGTCACTCCCCTCACCCTTCATGGGAGTCACTAACAACACCGTCACGGTTGCTCGTCGAAGAAACAATCGGGCAACACGCCGCCCTGACGTCCAAGGGTCCACATGACCAGACCATCGAGTCACCGCACCATACTTCTTTTTTCCTTGCGGGGATGTTCATTAGTTATTAAGCTCTCGTTAATAACCGATAGAATTGTGTCAACTTGCGTGTACTATAGATTTAGCAGATTGATATGGGATTGAACAAAAAATATTCATGATTCCATGTGTTTGGATGTGTTTTTCTAGTTCATTCTAATCATAAAAGAAAACATGAAACATCCACTCGTTTGGGTTAAGATTTACGCTGCTGAAGCTTCAAGCAATTTCAAACTTGTTGGTGATGAATGCTACTCCTTTCGTTTACAAATACAAGATGTTCTAACATTTTTCTGAATCGAAAGTATATAAATGTGTTTTATTGTATTTATACTCACTTCTGTCTGTATGTATTATATTAAAACATTCGAAACATCTTATATTTGTGAATGGATGGAGTATATCCCGGTCCACCATGTTTGACCAGTTATAAGCCGAACTTGTGTGTGCTGCCCTGCCACCACAGGGTTGACCTAAAACTTTGTGCTTGCAGACGGGGCCATCTCACTTATCTTGCGATTCTTTCTTCATCCATCTTAAATTCTTTTTTTACGTTCATCCATCTTAATTATTTTTGAAGGGATCTTAAAATCTTAACTGAGTAAACATCACATAATTATACACGCAAGAGAAAAATCCACACAGTTACGTATTCGATTTCGATCCATATATTTCTTGCCGTCTAGTCACCAGACATACCACTCATTAACGGTCACGATCACACACCATGCGTCCCGAGCTACTTGATCCCAAGAGAATCATGCAGGGATCGCAAGACGATGAAAAGGATAATCTAACTGTGAGGATCTCCATGGACCATGCACTGATGGACCACTGTTTCACTGCGTGCCCCACCTAATATAATCACCTGTTTTTCTCCAATCAATGGACCCGGCCCTGTGGGATGAAAGAAGAACAAGAGGCACCCGCCAGGTTTGGGTAAGGCTGGAGCCATCTCATAACCTTACCCGTCGTTTCAAACCTTACCCATTATCCATATCTATATCTATCGACGGGTACAATTTTTTCAAGACACATCACCCATCAGGGTAATGGGTGTACCATTACCTAGATTTACAACACATCAATTCAAGTATTACATAGTACTCTTTCCGTCCGGAAATACTTGTCATTGGAATGGATGTATCTAGACACATCCAGTTTTATTCATTTATGCGACAAATAATTCCGAACGGAGAAAGTAATAGACAACATCTTATAATAATAATATAAACAACAACACATACTCGTAAACAACATCACATTCTGAACGTGGACTACATGCGGAATTTATATACATGTGATACGTTTAATATGTGGATACAAACTATTTAAAGCCTATTTTTCAGATTATATGCGCGGACACGGATACACGGTATGTGTTATACTAAACCATAACAGTACCAACAATACCCGATGGGTTGCAGATTTTCTCATTTATTTACCCATAGTTTTTCTTAATGATCTATGTCCTTATCCTAATAGGGTTTTTACCTGCCCGGATAAGCAGGTAATAGGTATCCATTGCCATCCCTGAGTATGATAGTACGTGAGATGCTCGATCACTAGATCAGTTAAGTAATCGTGCGCCGTGCTAGCATGCATGCTGCATGTGACCTTCTCATCTGATAATCTCTGTCTGCCACACATGGATGCTACGTACTTAATCATGCCATGGACACGCATGCGGCACATACCTTGATTGATCGGCTCGGTCCATCCACCATTGCCACCGGAGGGATCATGGACGCATGGGGCGCTGTCCTAGTGTCGTTGCAGGATGCTGCTTCGGTGCAGTAACTGCAGGTGCCTTTGGGCCAATGGCCAGCCACCTGTTTGGTTCACGTGTCATGGACCCAAAGACACCTGTAGTTACGGTACTGAAGCTCAGTCCATCGTCGCACCATAGCCATAGCCATGTCTGCTATTTTCTCTGTCCAGCGTTGCTACGAGAAATTCATCCATTCATTTCACGTACGTACCGTAGGTTTCTCTGTCCAGTGTTGGATTCGACTTTGCAACCATAGCAAAAAAAAGATTTCGAGCGTCGACTCTTTTCGATTGGTGAAGGTTGCCACTAATTCAGGGTGACGAATGCTTAGTATGAGTTTTTTTTTGTTTATTATATCGAGCTATGGGGACGTACTGTATGGCTTTAATTGAACTTTGGTTTTTGTGGGAAGCTAAGCTGAACTAGTCAACTCCTTTATTATCTGCCACAGTTTAGCCGAGCAGTCTTATCATGGTTCCTCTATGCCTCCTCTTTTCACGTTGAAAACCAGAGTATATGATAGATTTGAGCCGTTGATTTTATTAAGTAATGAGTTTGAGTAATTCTTACCTTCTTGGAGCGTATCTAGCAGATCCCATAAAAATGGTCAAATCTTCATATTTAAGGTACAAGCTGAAAAAACGCCCCGAATAGATCATGTAAAAGAAGATATCCCATTAAAAAATTGCACACTTCACTATATTTGAGATTGCATCCTTCATATGTGAAGGATTTCATCCATTTTTTAAGGATCCCGTAAAGACGGTCAACGCTGGAGTAGGGGCCTCATGATGCCACACACGGGAGCGAGCAGGCGAATGAGCTTGCCGACGACCTGCCGGAGCATCGCCAGAGCACGCGGCGAGCTAGCGCATCGCCGGAGGATCACCGACGGGCTGGAGTGTCGCCGGGGGCGGGCCGGAGCACGCGGCAGACCAAAGCATCGCCAGGAAGAAGAACCGTGACGAGAAAAAAACGTTTACCTATGTGTTTACACTATCTGTTCCGCCCGATGCCTCACGGTACTGTAAATTCATTTTTGGGAAGCTTGTATACTTCTTCTTAGGGTGATGCTTTACGGGGTCGGTTAGAGATGCTCTTACTCCCATGTAAAAAGGGATGTAAGGGGCATGTTAAATTTTGCCTAGCCTTAGAGTTCTTTTGCTTCTAGACAGGGTCGGGCCATCTCACTCATCTCGCGTGCTTATTTATTGATCTGTACTACGGAAAACCAAAGCATAGAAGGAGAAAAACTCCGACCATGCATGATCTCTTGCCGTTCGTAACATCAGTTGGCTACTGATGGATAATCAAGGGCAGATCCAGCCCAGCAGGCCACCCTAGGCCCCCTTTTTATACTATAGTAATTGCTACAGTATTTTGCTACAATATACAAAGGATTTGGGCCTCATGCCCCGGGTTTTGGCCTCGTGGTCTGGGGCCTAGATCCGCCAGTACGGATAATCATGGTCACATCATATCGATCTTTTCATAATTAATTATGGTAGCACAAAGAACATGAGAGGCAACAAAAATTATAGCCAACTATGACTACAAGCACTGGAGCGGATAAAAGATGATATTGGTAGTACGAAGAACACCAAGGTAACAAAAATTACAACCAGGTACGTGGATCAGCTAGCGATGACTACAACCACTCGAGCGAGTCGAATGCGCGTCACCATCATCGCCCCTCCCTCATCAAAGTCGAGAAAACCTTATTGTAGTAGATAGTCGAGAAGTCGTCATGCTAAACCCCCAAAGAACTAGTGCACTGGAGCAACAACCATCATCACCAATGAAGAGAGTCCTAAATTGAAAGGATCACATGTGAAAACACCCAAACAAAAACGAACGAAGATAAAATCTAGACATAACCACCGAAGAACAGCACCGACCGAATTCTGCAAGATCTGACGCACCTCTGCATGGCTTCCAACGATGGTAGATGCACCATCAGAACGGGGATGAATCATTGGAGACATTATTCCTATCGAGCGACATTGCCGTCGCCACACAACCCGAACCAAGATGTTGAACATAAAAAAAAAACGAGAGCAAGGTCCCTCCCACCATATCCAGGTTACCTCAAAAGAATCACCGCCAAAGTGATCTAAATATAGAGTACAACAAACACTGCCAAAGAAAGATGGGACAAACCACCTCTGACTTCATCAAGTCTCCCTTTCTTTGGTTGAAGGGTTGGCCCATGCAAATAACATGATGCACTACCTTCCTTCAACCTTTTGAGTGAAATGTAGCAAAAGGAGGAAAAATCCATGGAAGATCACCAGGGAGTTGGATCAACGAAAGGTTGCACTGGTCGCTTCTGATGTTCGAGCTGTCTACGCCGACACACATATAGAACAAGGGTAACAACATTTTGATTTCAGAGGCAGGTTGGTTTTCCAGAGGATCTGTCTGGTCCGTGCTCTCTCCATGGTTGTACATCAAACTAACATGTGAGAGAAGACACCACGTACGCCAAGTCCAGTTCCAATTGGAATGGTCTGCCTCATTATTCAAGGCCATTCTCATCAGCTGAGCTTAATCTTTTCCGACAGACAAATTGCAACTTGCAACCGTAAAAAATGTACCCACCCAAACCATTTGCTAAAAAATTGCAGAGCCATCTCTCTGTCATCATCAGCAACTTGCTTAACATTGCACCCCAGATCATATTATTTATGCGCAGAATCCCACAACATTATTGACATCCAACATGCTTGGATACTCATGTCGCATGGCAGTTGATCATCAACCAAACCAAGCATGCATCCTCCCAGTCCAGAAATCAGAAATCAGTCTGTCTCCCATATGCAACTACCGTAGAGCAGCTCCGTCCAACAGATATAACGGCTTTGACTTTGATCGGATCTGCCAAACAAAGCAGATTAAGTAGTAGCTGCTTCAGCTCACATGCATGACAGATTCCGTTAAGAATCTTTTACAGCTTCTCCTAACGATATGTATATATACCTTGTCACATGCCTGTCCCCAATCTCCACCACTTGCACAACAAAACTAACATTAAATCTTACAAGATTCTAATTTTTTAGGCCCCAAATTCCAGGTCATCTCAGCATTTTTGCTAGCATTGGTCTTATGCAATCTATGCACGGACATATGGTGGGTGTGATCATTGTTTTGTTGGAGTCCACTACAACTCTGATGTCACATTTTTGACCATTACAAACCAAACATTTTTTCATGGCAAATTATGTTATCCGAGGATGGCAAGTTTAGTTCGCGAGTACGGCAAATTCGTTTTAGTTAATTTTTCTATTGAAGAATTGTCGTGCTTGCAAATTAAATTTGATGTCACCGCGTCAATAAAAGCATCAGATTTGACATGCCTAAAAATCTGACGTTAGAGTTTTAGTTTTTCCTTTTTTTTAGTTCAAAAAAGGTACTCAATCTATCTGCAACATGTAACCTTGCTACATGCCACACACACACACACAGCTAGGCACACCTCATGCGTATCCTGATAATTAACCTGAACCCGTTGACCTGTCTGTCTGGTGATTCTCTCTTGGTCTTTCATGGAGGAACATTAACACATGCAAGGGGAAGAAACCCATACCATGCCACCACCTCCATCCCTCTTTGCTGTCAATCTCACTCATTCATCAGACCACTCATGAATCACCACGACCACACCATCTCAAGTGGATCCCAAGTTGAAAAACTCATACCACACAACACACACGAATCATGATGATCTCCTGCCGTCCATGTCACCAGGATCAGACTGATCATGAATCATCATTATCACACACCTCTATCGTCTCAAAGGAATTATGGATCCCAAGGGAATCATGGATGGATCGCAAGACGATCAGGAGGATAAACTAAAATAGATCAGTCCGAGAAGGATGCAAGAAACACCGTATTGAAGTGGACAGGGATAGAACAGGGGTGCAGGGGGAGCCCTCCTGTTCACTGATTGCAGGCTTGAAAACCCAGCATCCTGACCTGTCACGAACCCACTGCCCATCTACGAACGAAACCAGCCATTCATCAAGTGGCAGTGGCATGCATCCAAAACGCCTCCATACTCCTATAACAACCCACCAAGGACATGGAGTCAAAACTGCCTTCATCTCCTAGTCGACGATCGTATAATCGTAATAGCGCGCCGACAGCGAGGGAAGGGAGGCTGAGAGGGATAACACATGAGGAACATTAGGAATATACAGAGACTGAACTAACTAGGATGCGCTGAACAGCGTAAAAAGAACTAGGATGTGCTGAACTTGTGTTCTTTCAATAACTATGTACCTTGCTTGCATATATGGTGGAGCAAGTGGCAATGGCATGCATCCAAAACCCATTCATACCCACCAAGAACATGGAGTCAAAACCGCGCTCATGCTCGATCGTACAGTTCATCGCACGCACACCGACTGCAGCGAGAAGAAGAGAGATCGATTGAAGGCGATGTGGCATGAGCATGAATGATGAACATTCGGAATATAAAACTGAACCACTTAACTAGGGCGGTCTGAATCTGAACTTGTGTTGCTGCTGCTGAATCTCAGTACGAATTAACTGTAGGCCACAACACATCTCAGTCAGTGCTCAGTACTCTCACTGGAAAAGGTCCTAGAGAATCAAAATAGAGTATCTGGTGAAGGAATAAAAGGCAAACAGTAGGGTATGTACTTATGTCAGTGTGGATGCTGAGTGATGAACAGGTGCAGTACTAATTAACTAGACTGAATTAGAATGTCTGTACATATGACTGTGACTTAATTGAAATGTATGTGCACATCATGTACTACTAATTAGCAAATAGTAGTAGTATGTAACTATGTATGTATACTCTCATTCAGAATGTAGACCGGATTAACTAGGATGTTCTGGTTCAGAATGTAGACTGGATCAGCTAGGATGTTCCTGGCTGCAATAACTCTGTACCCTGCCTGCCTACATGGACAGGTGTACTGATTAACTGTTGGTATTTATTTATAGTCTCCTGTAGATCACATCACATTTCTGTTAAAACGTCCTAGAGAATCAGAGCAGCAGGTATCTGGTCAAGGAATAAAAGGCAAATAGTGTATGTGCATGTCTGTGTGGATGCTAGGTGATAGAACATGGCACTGACTTAACATTGTGCTGCTGAGAATCAAATTAAGTCGACGCATCATGGGCTGCTGCGATTAGGCAGGCGGCGAGCGATCAATTCAGTTGATCTGTTGTTGTTGTTGCTGTTGTTGTTGTTGCTGTTGCCGGTAATGCGGTGCACGTGATGGGTAATGTGGGTTAAAGCGATTGCATCATGGGCTTCGATACAACGCAATTATGCGAGGCATTAGGCCATGGATCAATTCAGTTGCTGCGTGAGAGCATTCATGCACTTGCCAGGTCTCTTTAGCTAGCATAGCAGTCCTGTGTCTACTTGTTACCAGGACCATGTATGTCTGTCCTGTGTCTGTCTACTGCTCCAGGACACGACAACCACGACGAGATAGGCAGGAGAGGCCACCCAGAGGATGCAACAATGGCGACCACTATATATACCCCTGCACCCTGCATCTCCTCCCAGCACAACCACAAGCAGTTAGCACGCTCCATTGTTTCCCTGTAGATCACTAGCAAAGTTGTAGAGATGGGCAGGGATCAGCAGGCCGGTGTAGGTGCTGGCGCGGCGGCGGCGCACCGGGAGAAGGTGAAGCTGTTCATGGGGGTGCTGGCGCTGCAGTTCCTGCTCGCCGGCTTCCACATCGTCAGCCGGGCGGCGCTCAACATGGGCATCAGCAAGCTCGTCTTCATCGTCTACCGCAACGTCATCTCCCTCGCCCTCCTCGCCCCCTTCGCCTACTTCCTCGAGAAGTACGCTCGCGCCTCCACCATTCTCCTCTGCTTCTTTCACAAGCTCAAGGTTTCAGCAATGGTGGATAGTTTTCTGAATCATGGTGTCTCTTTTTTTCTTCAGGAAGGACAGGCCGCCGCTCACCTTGTCGCTGCTGGCGGAGTTCTTCGTGCTGGCGCTCATCGGGATCACGGCGAACCAGGGGTTCTACCTGCTGGGGCTGTACCACCTGTCACCAACCTACGCGTCCGCGATCCAAAACATGGTGCCGGCCATCACGTTCGTGCTGGCCGCGGTCCTCCGGCTGGAGCAGGTGGACCTGGGCCGGCGGCACGGGGTGGCCAAGGTGGTGGGCACGGTGGTGAGCATCGGCGGCGCCACGGTGATCACGCTCTACAAGGGCCTGCCGCTCTTCAGCCACAACCTGCACGTGCAGGCCGTCCTCGCCTGGACCTCCGGCAGCCCCATCTTCAACTGGACCCTCGGCTGCGTCTTCATCCTCGGCCACTGCCTCTCCTGGTCGGGATGGATGGTGCTCCAGGTGCCGGTGCTCAAGCGGTACCCGGCGAGGCTGTCGGTCATCTCGCTCACCTGCGTCTTCGGGCTGCTCCAGTTCCTGGTGATCGCGGCGTTCACCGAGGAGGACCTGAGCCGGTGGAAGGTGCGGTCCGGCGGGGAGCTCTTCACCATCCTCTACGCCGGGCTGGTGGCCTCCGGCGTGGCGTTCGCGCTGCAGATCTGGTGCATCGACCGCGGCGGCCCGCTCTTCACCGCCGTGTTCCAACCCGTGCAGACCGTCGCCGTCGCCGTCATGGCCGCCATCATCCTCGGCGACCAGCTCTACACCGGAGGGATCATCGGCGCGGTGCTGATCGTCATCGGGCTGTACTGCGTGCTGTGGGGCAAGAGCGAGGAGAAGAAGACGATGAGCCAGGACCCGGAGATGGCGAGGCACCTGCTCGCCGGCCAAGACGGCGGCGCGGCTGACAAAGATCAGCAGGTGAGCACCACCGTGCTGGCGTGAGAGCTGCTGCCGGACATATATCCTTGGAGATGTGTGTACTGATGTTGGTGTTTGTACCTAGTACGTTTTTAACTGCTGTTTCGCGCGTGCGATCGACCAAGAAGAAGAAGACTCGTACTACTAGTTGACGATGTGAACTGCAAAACCCTCAGTCATATTTGGTACCTACTCTGTATAGCCCTCTTGTCTTCGAGTTGTGTGTGTATATGGATCGATAGTTGGGGGGAAAACCTTCCTTTTTTTTGGTTTTTATTTATTATCTATTTTTCCTGTTTCAAAATAAGTGTTGTTGATTCAGTACAAAGTTGTACTTTAAGACACAGAGAGTATTATCTAGGAGCATCTCCAACACCAACCCAATTATAGGGCACCAAAAGTTGGTGAAATAAAAAAAACATTAGGCATACAACTTTTTTTGGCACTAGAAGCGGTCGTCTTCAACAACAGACCTAAAATAGAGCAGACGAACAAACTACAAATTATTGCATAGTTCAACAAATTATTACACGGTTCATCAAATCCATAACATAAAGTGTTCATGAAGCTCATTAACAAAGTTTAACACACAAATGAAATAAACATAGAGATGCCAACTATGTTCCTTGTCGTCCATGCCACGCCCACCACCCTTCCATCACATCTTTTTGTAGATCTTCGTGTTTATCGAAATCTCGAATCTTATCGTAGACCTCAAGAAAGCGACGGAGACAGTCTTGCACCTGACACAGCCACACCGGAATCCCCGTGAGGTTATAGATGCTATAGTCTAAATGTTGACCACGTTCATTCTCTATGGTCATATTGTGTTAGATCATACAGGGATGTATCATAGGATATATTTATCCCGAAAACTAGGCGGTCCTAGCATAACAGCAAAATGGGCTTATAAAATCCCCAAATCTCCCTCCACATCTTTTTAGCAGAGCATTGTAAAGGTAAAGTTCGTTCTTACCTTGGGGTTTTGAAACTGGCTTGAGAAAAGTACCCCACTTTGGAGAAATCACATCCGTGAGATAATACCCAAAGTTGTACGTGCGCAGATTTGCTTATAAGGTCACTGTGTTGTTTGTTCCCCGTTGGCTAAGTTGATGAAGAGAGCATATCGATGCAGCACATTGATACCATTGAAAGATCCCGGCATCCCAAAGTAAGCATGCCAAATCCATGTCTCCTGACCGGCCACTACCTCAAGAATGATGGTTTCATCCTTTGTATTGTCCATGTCGTGGTCGAGGGAAATTCTTCCACTTCTAGTGCATGCAATAGCCAAGCATACTCGGAAACCTAAGGGCATTGTTCATCTCCAAAAGTCTCGCCATGTCTTGAGAATTGGGTGCTCTCAAATACTCTGGACCAAAGATTTCCACAAGCATCTTTGCAAATTGTTTGGCAAAGAAGATCGAAGTGCTCTCTCCCATTGCCAAGTTGTCATCACTGGAACCTGCATGAATACCACATGCTATCATGCGTAATGCGGCAATGACCTTCTACTCATTGCTATGCACAGGAGTTCTGGCACAATTTCTCCTTTAAACGAAGGACCGATAATGTTCTTCACAACATTGCAAATGTAAGAAACCAGATTGTGGACATCCTAAACTGGGGCCGCAAATACCTCTCTGGAAAGCGAGGCCTTGGGGCAAAGTAGTTACTTTGCCCCACAATCGGCCACCCGCCTTTTTCCTATCTCCCATAGAAGCACACAGCCAAAACCCAAACCTACATGCTCACTAGTAGAAAACAGACCTTTCGTCCCGATCATTAGTCCCGGTCTGGTTATGAGCCGGTACTAAAGATGGTATTAGTCCCGGTTTGTGCCGGCTCCAACGGCTAGGAGCAGGGCGACCTTTAGTACCGGCTCGTGAGTGATCTTTAGTATCGGTTCGTCTCACGAGCCGGTACTAAAGGGGGCGTGGCAGGCTCTTGGTCAGACTTGGGCCCCGCGTGCATCTTTAGTACCGGCTAGTGACACCAACCGGTACTAAAGGGCAACCTTTAGTACCGGTTGGTGTCACCAGCCGGTACTAAAGACTTCATACATATACGCTTCGTCCGCAGCCGATCGAAGGGGCTCTCATTTCTCTGTTTTCTCCCCTGTTCTTCTTCTTGCTCTAAGCTCATCCTCCATTTTGCCAAGGATTTGTCAAGATTTAAAGGCATCCCATCTATCCAAGTGTTCATAAAGGTTAGCAACTTTGCTCCTTCATCTCTCATTGCTAGATTAGCTTGTGGTATGCTCAAAAGATATGTGATTTGTGGCTTTTTAGCTAGGTTTTGGAGGAGTGATCATTATGTGGGAGTTTATTTGATTTATATGCAATTTGAGCTCAAATTAACTTGTTAGGTTGCATATGTGTAGGTGTGGTTTATTTGGTGCCTTCCCATCCCCGTCCTAACCACCGTCGATCGTTCGCACCGTCTCGTCGCAGCACCGACCACCTTGGTGAGCCTCTTGTTCTTCTTAAAATGTTTTTGTTAAAAAATTACTTGCATGATTTACTTACTTGTATTATTGTTAGTTATTCTATAGTGTCATGGTTATGGTATCCGCCCACGTCGGCCCTCGTCCAGTCTATGATTCAGATGTGGTATGTCGTCATCTTTTATAACTATTTCACACATCATCTAATGTCTATGACAATTAATTATGCCACCAAATTGACATAGATGTTTTTATCTATAGGAAGTAGTTGAACCAGAAATTCCAACCGACTATGCAATTCTGCTCGAGAAATTAACACAAGCTGAAAAAGAAATTGATCATTTGAAAGAAAAATTTAAAAGAACTAAAGATGAGAAGATGGGATTGGAGTTGCATGTTGTCGATATCGTCGATGATCACAAGAACAAGATGGCTGGAATGCACTTGAAGCTTAGAAAGATTAGAAAATATGCCATTGATAAAGAGGCTTGGTATCATTATGTCGTTGGCTCAATTGTTACCTTAGTTGCGATTATGATCGCATTTGTTGTTGCATTTACATGTTTTAGATAGTTGTATGTTGTTTTATGAGATGTATGTATGAACTATAAGTATCTATTATTTGCAGTAATAACATTTGGTCACTGCTAGCTCTACTTTGGTTGTAACGTGATGATGAAGTTGTATTAATTTGGTCACTTCGATGTTGTGTAGTGAACCTGAGCCGGCAATGTATGTACGATGACCGACTAAGTCCAGGGTTTCTTAATGGCCTGCATGATTTTATTCGTGTGGCTGAGGCAAACAAGCAGAATGGTTTCATGTGTTGTCCATATCGTGACTGTGAGAATGATAGGAATTACTCTACCTCAAAAACCCTTCACTACCACCTGTTGAAGTCCGGTTTCATGTCCGGCTATAGCTGTTGGACCAAGCACGGAGAAAGAGGGGTTATAATGGAAGACAATGAAGAAGATGACAACTATCCTTTCACCGAAACGTCACCAAACCTTAAGTGTGCAGACCCTTCGAGAACTATGTAGACATGACCGAGACACCTCTACAGTCAATAACCAATAGCGGGATCTGGATGCCCATATTGGTTCCTGCATATTCTACGAAGATCTTTATCGGTTGAACCTCTATGTCAAGGATTCAGTTAATCCCATACGCTATTCCCTTTGTTCTTCGGTACGTTACTTGCCCAAGATTCGATCGTTGGTATCTCTATACCTAGTTCAATCTCGTTACCGGCAAGTCTCTTTACTCGTTCCGTAATACAAGATCCCAAGGCTAACACTTAGTCACATTGCTTGCAAGGCTTGTTGTGATGTTGTATTACCGAGTGGGCCCTGAGATACCTCTCCGTCACATGGAGTAACAAATCCCAGTCTTGATCCATGCCAACCCAACAGACACCCTCGGAGATACCTGTAGAGCATCTTTATAGTCACCCAGTTACGTTGTGACGTTTGATACACACAAGGCACTCCTTCGGTGTCAGTGAGTTGCATGATCTCATGGTCATAGGAACATATACTTGACATGCAGAAAACTGTAGCAATAAACTGACACGATCATATGCTACGTTTATAGTTTGGGTCTTGTCCATCACATCATTCTCCTAATGATGTGATCCCGGTATCCAATGACATCACATGTCCATGGCCAGGAAACCTTGACCATCTTTGATCAACGAGCTAGTCCATCAGAGGCATACTAGGGACATGGTGTTGTGTATGTATCCACACATGTATCTAAGTTTCTGATCAATACAGTTCTAGCATGGATAATAAACGATTACAATGAACAAGGAGATATGATAATAACTAATTTATTATTGCCTCTAGGGCATATTTCCATCAGTCTCCCACTTGCACTAGAGTCAATAATCTAGTTCACATCACCATGTGATTCGCATTGTTATGAATCTAACACCAAATGAGTTCTGGGGCTCGATCATTCTTCGCATGTGAGAGAGGTCTTTTAGTCAATGGGTCTGTATTCAGATCCTTGTGTACTTTGCAAATCTCTGTGGCATACTGTAAACACTGCCACCACACTGCACTTGGAACTATTCCAAATGTCTGCTCCACAATACGTATCCAGATTGCTACTAAGAGTCATCCGGATTGGTGTTAAAGCTTGCATCGACGTAACCCTTTACGACGAGCTCTTTATCACCTCCATCTTTGAGAAATATTTGCTTAGTCCTGTAGTTAATAAGGATAATCTTGACCGTTGTCCAATGATCCACTCCTGGCTCACTCTTGTACCCCTTGACAGACTCATGGCAAGGCACACACAGGTGCGATACACAGCATGGTATAATATAGAGCCTATGGCTAAAGAAGAGGGGACGACCTTCGTCCTTTCTCTTTCTTCTGCCATGGCGAGCTTTGAGTCTCACTCAACTTCACACCTTAAAAATCAGGCAAGAACTCCTTCTTTGACTGATCCATTTTGAACTCTTTCAAAATCTTGTCTAGGTATGTACTCATTGAAAGTCTCATCAAGCATCTTGATCTATCTCTATAGATCTTGATGCCCAACAATTAGGTAGCTTTATCCAAGTCTTCCTTTGAAAAACTCTTTTCAAACAACCCTTTATGCTTTCCAGAAATTCTACATCATTTCTGATCAACAATATGTCATCCACATATGCTTATCAGAAACTCTATAGTGCTCCCACTCACTTTATTGTAAATACAAGTTTCTCATAAACTTTGTATAGACTCAAAAACTTTGATCTCCTCATCAAAGCGTATATTCCAACTCCGAGATGCTTGCTTCAGTCCATAGAAGGATCACTGAAGCTTGCACACCTTTTAGCATCCTTAGAACAGACAAAACCTTCTATTTGTATCTCATACAACCTTTCCTCAAGGAAGGAAACGGTGTTTTGACATCCATCTGCCAGATTTCATAATTGAAAAACGCAGCAACTGCTAACATAATTCCAACAGACTTTAGCATTGCTACGGGTGAGAAGGTCTCATCATAGTCAACTCCTTGAACTTGGTGGAAACTTCTTTGCGACAATTCGAGCTTTACAGATAGTGACATTCACCACCAGCGTTTGTCTTCATCTTAAAAGTCCATTTGTACTCAATGAAATGCCGTTCAACGGGCAAGTCTACCAAAGTCCATACTTGGTTTTCATACATGGATCCTTTCTTGAATTTCATGGCCTCTAACCATTTGTTGGAATCCGGGACCATCATCGCTTCTCCATAGTTCGTAGGTTCATCGTTGTCCAGCAACATGACCTCGAAGATAGGGTTGTCGTACCACTCAGGAGTAGTACACGTCCTTGTCGACCTACGAGGTTCGATAGTAACTTCCTCTTCAACTGACGTAGGCTCCACAAAAACATGTTTTTGCGCTGTGCTACTCTCTGGTTGAAACAAAGGTTCAACAACCTCATCAAGTTCTATCTTCCTCCCACTCAATTCTTTTGAGAGAAACTCTTTCTCGAGAAAGGACCCATTTTTAGCAACAAACACTTTGCACTCGGATCTAAGATAGAAGGTATCCCCAACTGTTCTTAGGGTATTCCATGAAGATGCATTTGTCCACTTTGGGTTCGAGCTCATTAGTTGAAAACCTTTTTCACATAAGCGTCGCAGCACCAAACATAAGAAATGACAGCTTAGGTTTCTATCAAACCATAATTCATATGGTGTCATTTCAACGGATTTAGATGGTGCCCTATTTAAAGTGAATGTAGTTGTCTCTAATGCATAACCCCAAAACGATAGTGGCAGAACGATAAGAGACATCATAGTTTGCATCATATCCAATAGAGCACGACTACGACGTTCGGACACACCATCATACTATGGTGTTCCAGGTGGCGTGAGTGGTGAAACAACTTTTCACATTGTCTTAAGTTGTATACCAAACTCGTAACTTAGATATTCACCTCCACGATCACATCGTAGTATTTTTATCTTCTCGTCACGATGATCTCAAACTTCACTCTGATTCTGCTTGAACTTTTCAAACGATTCAGACTTGCGTTTCATTAAGTAAATATACACTATATCTACTCAAATCATCAGTGAAGGTAAGAAAACAACGATATCCACCACACACTACAGCACTCATTGGACCATATACATCAATATGTATCATTTCCAATAAGTCACTTGCCCGTTCCATCAAGCCGGAAAACGGGGTTTTAGTCATCTTGCCCAAGAGGCATGGTTCGCATGTCTCAACCGATTCGAAATCGAATGAGTCCAGAAATCCACCAGCATGGAGTTTCTTCATGCGATTTATACCAATATGACATTTACCGGCAGTGCCACAAGTATGTGGTACAATCATTATTAACTTTGTATCTTTTGGCATCAATGTTATGAACATGTGTATTACTACGATCAAGATTCAACAAACCATTCTCATTGGGTGCATGACTATTGAAGGTATTATTCATGTAAACAGAATAACCATTATTCTCTCACTTAAATGAATAATCGTATTGCAATAAACATGATCTAATCATATTTGTCATGGTTTTGTCACGGCAGATGTTCGGGTGAACGGACTTAGGTTCGGGGCGAAGATGCAACTACGT
Organism: Hordeum marinum; assembly: GCA_022496015.1. Classification (NCBI taxonomy): domain Eukaryota; kingdom Viridiplantae; phylum Streptophyta; class Magnoliopsida; order Poales; family Poaceae; genus Hordeum; species Hordeum marinum. The sequence goes on along the minus strand of CM039674.1, from coordinate 8,444,250 downwards.
GGCGGCTTGAAGGGGTTGATCGGAATCGAGAGACACGGAGTTTACCCAGGTTCGGCCCCTCCGATGGAGGTAAAAGCCTACGTCCTACTTGTCTGGTATTGACAATGAACAAGATCTCTCGGTTACAGGGGTGTCGTTTGCTACCTCTAATAACGAGAGCCTCTAATCTGCCTATCTCTAATCTCTTGTGTTGTCTAAACTTGTGGACTTGTCCATCTTCTCCCTCTAGGGGTGCTCTACCCCTCCTTATATAGGAGGAGAGGGTAGGTTTACAAATAGAGTCCTACTAGGAGTAGGAGTAGGACTAGTCTCTCTAGAATCCTATTCCGTGTCTTGTAACCTTCGGCAGGGAGTCTTTCTCTCTTTGAGCCTTCTCTTGTGAGCCGCCTGGTGCCGTCTTACATGCCGGGTCTTGGGCCTGGTCATCCTGTGATCCGCCTGCCGGGTCATAAATAAAATGTCATGTCTTTTTCGGGTCTCCTCTGAGTCGCCAGGCCGGGTCATACCGCGGGGTATATCCCCGACATTAGCCCCCAGATTAGTTTGAATTTGATCATGCTAAGCTTCTGAAATAAGAATAATAAATATGTTAAGTAGCCGGCTTGCTCCTTTGGCCGGCTTATGAAATGGCTCCTTCAGAAATCCGGGTCTTTTCTACATATGAAATAGTCGTCTTTGATAATCATCTTGCTTGTCAATGTCCTTTGAAAAATATTGAGAATAGAACACCCATATGCCATTGAGTCGGCTTCCAATACTCTTGGCGGGTCATTTCTGCCGGGTCATAATCATTGATGATGCCGGGTCATTATCGTTGGTGACGCCGGGTCAAATAACTAGAATCCAGCTAACTTGATAAAAATATTGGGATGAAAATGCATCTGATGTAAAACCGGACTTCCATTGTTGTGAAGTAGGACGGCTTATATAAAATCCGGCGGGTTATGATATTTTGATAACGTCGGGTCATAAATGTTGGTGACGCCGGGTCTAACAACTGAACTCCATAATTAACATCTTGAAAATTCTCCTAAAAGTTTTTGATATGTCCATATTACCTGTAGCCCCCAAGCTTCGAGATTATCCATGATAACTTGGTGCTTTGCAAATAATATTTTGGACTATGTATCCCCCAAGTGTCGGGCTGTCATGCTCGCAGCAGCCTCGGACTTATAACTATCTTATACCTTATGAAACTTCAGCTTGTGTAGCCGCCAAGTGCCGGCTCATCAGAATGTGATGCACCGGGTCTTCAAATTTGAACCTCATAATCTGTTAAACAGCTGAATACTGTAGCCCCCAAGTGCCGGGTCGCATGCCTGCGGCGATTTGGGACTTTTATAAAATTTGATCTGAGCGGTGTAGTCCCCATGTGCCGGGCCAGTAAGAATTACTGGGCTGGGACTTTAGAAAAATATAGAAAGTCCAGCTCATCTCCTTGTGATAATATGGTCTTGTTGATAGCAGTGATTTAAAAATCGGCTTTGCATTAGCCCCCAAGTGCCGTGGTGCGTGCTTGCAGCGACAGGGGACTTGCATAATTGGTAAAAGCTTGGCTTTGAATAGTGTAGCCCCCAAGTGCCGGGTTGTCTGCCTACGGCGACTCGGGACTATGTGAGAATAATATGAGTCACCACAACTTGTTGAATGAATCTTTGACCGTGGTTGTAATATAACCCGGCATGAATATGTTGGAATAATTCCTTCGTCTTTGACATGAAATCCCTGCTCGTGGTTGTGATGTAACCCGGCAAATGTATATTGGAAAAATCCATGAGTGTTGTAGATTACCACAGAGCACAATTGAAGAAATCCGAGAACCGGTTAATTAGATGACACGGCATTATATCTGATAGGGCGGCTCTTGAAAAATAATGAATTCTCCGAGCTGGCTTTGAAAAAAAACAATCATTTAGTACTAGTTATGATAAACCATGAAGATCCAGCCAGCTTGGCTATTAAAGATCCATTTGCTCTTGCGGGGTACTTAATGGCGACTCATCTTTAAGAGATAAAACCTGCAAAAGTAAACAAGACAGAATATATTCTGCATTGTTGTAAGGGCGGCTTAAAGAAGCTCAACCCGGAGATGTTATATCTTTCATAACATTGCTCCTTCTTTCATAATCTTGCTTTGATCCGGCTTGATAAGCCAATATGTCATGTGAATATGATGCAATGTATGATGCAAAGTATGATGCAATGTTTGACTTGTCAACATTTTTGACGCGAACGCCGGTTGTTAGGGTTAGATAAGCTACATCCGGAGGTGGGAAGCCCCCTTTAGACAACCATGGCTAATCGTGTTAGCCGGAGATGGCAGAAAGCCGGACGATAAGGTGTTAGAAGCGATACCCGGAGGTAAGAAGCCACCCTCAGCAATATGGCGTGAACGCCGGTTGTTAGGGTTAGATAAGCTACACTCGGAGGTGGGAAGCCCCCTTAGACAACCATGGCTAATCTGTTAGCCGGAGATGGCATAAGGCCTGGCCAATAAGGCATTAGAAGCGATACCCAGAGGTAAGAAGCCGCCCTCCGCCGGTTGTTAGGGTGTTAGATACCCGTCGGTAAGAACCCCCTACGACCGCGGCTTATCCTGTTAGCCGGAGATTTGGTATAAAGCCGGCCGATAGGGTGTTAGAAGCGATACCCGTCGGTAAGAATCCCCCTTCAGCAATTTGGCGTAAACACTGACCGATAAGGCATTAGAAGCGATACCTGAAGGTAAGAAGCCGCCCTCCGCCGCAACTAATCGTGTTAGCCGGAGATTTGGCATAAAGCCGGCCGATAGGGTTTTATAAGCGATACCCGTCGGTAAGAACCCCCCTTAGCAATTTGGCATAAACGCCATCCGATAAGGCATTAGAAGCGATACCAGAAGGTAAGAAGCTGCCCTCCGCCGCGGCTAATCGTGTTAGCCGAAGATTTGGCATAAAGCCGGCCGATAAGGCATTAGAAGCGATACCCGGAGGTAAGAAGCCGCCTTCAGCAGTCACAGTTGACATGTCAACTGGAATATTTGTGAATTCTTCTTGTAAGTCGCCATCTTGTATGAAGGAACGGCAGAAGCTCCAAATAAATTCAGGCACCTATGTTTGAATGGTGCATGACGGCGGTTTGTCCTCCTGGGCAACTTTTAATCATCCACCAATAATGTAATAGCCCCCAGGATTGGGTTTTCTCTTGCAAAGACCTGGGGTTCTCGTTCGAAAATGACCAAATGTGTCTCGCCATGTCTGTAGCCCCCGAGTCTTAAGTTCACTCGAAGAGGCGGCTTTGAGAGTCTCCACTGATGGTTGAGGTTGACCGTGGTGGGTTATAGATGATCCGGTATGAATTGTTTGAATGATCCGGTCGATGGTTCGTTCCGGCTGGTTGTTGAAGTGAACCAAACTATAATGGCGGCGACTTGCGCGCTTGTCCGTTGGGCGGCTCATCTCGACGAGCACTGCACCGATATGTTGATGTAGATCAAACTGTGGGCGGCGGCTTGCGCGCATCAATTGGGCGGCTCGTACTGGTGTATGCGGCCGCTAGCGTGTTGATGTAGACGTCGAAATCAGCTGCGACATGATCGCGAGAGATGACCACGACACTGTAAGCTGGTGCGGTCGCGAGAGATTGCCACGGCATTGCGAGCCGGGCGGTCGGTGAGTTGTGGCTTTATTGGTGAAGACCATATCGCGAATGCGGCGGCTTACCGCGTCTATTGGGTGGCTCATAATTCCGGGTTAGCATGAGTGGTACTAGCGCGTTGATGTAAACGTAGAAACCATCCATGGCATTTTTAGTTGGTGCTGTTGTGGAGGACGCCAAGGCGTTGTAAGCCGGCGCGGATGGCGAGAGACGTCCACGCGTTGTAAGCCGGAGCAGTGGCGAGAGACGGCCACGGCTTTGTAAGCCGGTTCGGCCACGAGAGACGGCCATGGCGTTGTAGGCCAGCACGGACGTGCGAGTCGCCGGTGGTGTTGTAAGCGCGAACGGGAGAATCAGCCATGGGCATTGTAAGCCGGCGCAAACGGGTGACTCGACCGCGGGTATTGTAAGCCGGCGTGGATAGATGACTCAGCCGCGGACGTTGCGAGCCGGCGCGGCCGCGAGAGACGGCTGTGGCGCTGTTAGCCGGTACGGACGCCGGTGCCAAACGAAGCTGGTGCGCCTCCATCTCCGCGATATGATGCCACTTTGGTAATGAATAATTTGTCCTGTGTAAAAAATATTACAAAGACGAAGTAATTGTTCTTCGAAGGAATCAAAATGTATAGATAAAATAAATTGGGTGGAGAGCACCTGTTTCGTCTCGATGACCAGCTGAGTCATATACATCGTCCGTGGATCGCCTCCCGTAATTTGAACAACAATTGAGGCACTCTCTCGAGGCCGCAGCAGAGGTGACGATTCAGCCACAGTGGCTCCGAGACGGCACTAGACCAGGGCGGCTCGGTGGTGACGGCGTTTCATCAAAGAAGTCCAGCAGGGCGACCCGAGGCGGTGAAGTACCACGTCATGTTTGACAAAACGGGTCCCATTTTTTTAAACCTCTTATCTCCCAACCGGCTCCCCACGTCCTTATCAAGCACCTCCCACTTCTCCTTACCATGTGATGGATGTGACCCGGCGACGCAGGTGGTAGTGCGAACCATAGTGGAGGCGACTCGTGCGTGAGGAAATCGGTGACTCACGGCAGCAGAACCGGCGGCGGCTTAACAACGCCGGCCCGCAGTGGAACCGGAACAAGGTGGAGGTGGCTCACGGCAGTAGTCGGTGGCGGCTCACATCAGAAGGGGCGGTAGCTCGGTCCTGTCATTTTTGAAATGGCGGGTTGTAGCAACAGGGGAGACCGGCCCCGGGATGGCTCACGGTGCAGCTAGCAGCTTGGGGAGCTCGGAGCAGAGGCGGCCGGAGGCGTAGGCTAGCGGCGGCTCAAAGTGCACCCTGGCGAGTCGAGCGTGTGATGGAGGCAAGAGATGGCCGGGGCCGCGGTGCACAGAGGCGGAGCAGCATGCGGCAACACGAGCGGATGAGGCCAGTTCGGATGAGGCGAAAGCAGGCCACCGGTGGCGTCTTGGACATGAGGCCGAGGCGAGGCCAGCCCAGCGCGAGTATACCACAGCCGCGGGGGCAGGCGGATCACGGGATCCCACAAGGCTACGCATAGATCAAAACATTTGGAATTTTTTTCCTTCTCTGTCTTCCATGCGTGCACCTGACTGGAGGTATTTTTTTGTTGTTGTTGGTAGTCACGTGCCCGACTACAACTTAGTATCTTTTCCTTCCTTAATTCTTGAATTAACCACCTAGTAGCTTCCTTATATAATCGTAGCAATCAGTGTTTGACAAAAGACCAAAGCGATTTGACTTCAGGTGACGTATTCGTCCGAGACGTACTAGTACTTGAAACCATCAATACTCGTCTGCACTTATGATTTGATGCGTGGTTTCTCCGTTGCTGGTTTTGTCTTCCACGTCGGGGCATAGAAGCAACTGTATCGGCCGACGCCCTTGGGAGTTGGTGCAGCAAAAATCGACCAGGCTTTGGCACATCACCTGGCCGCATGTGACGACACACAAGACACAACCCTAAATTTTTCATGATCTCAAACTGGCATCGGCTCTTCTTTATCAGAAAAATTGTGTGCTTCTCGATCCTTGGGAGAGATCCCCTCAAGAACACAAACCACCGTGCACGGCCCCACGATGGGCGCCATCTGTCATGGTTTTGTCACGGCAGATGTCCGGGTGAATGGACTTAGGTTCGGGGCGAAGACGCAACTACGTGGCGGCTTGAAGGGGTTGATCGGAATCGAGAGACACAAAGTTTACCCAGGTTCGGCCCCTCCGATGGAGGTAAAGGCCTACGTCCTGCTTGTCTGGTATTGACGATGAAGAAGATCTCTCGGTTATAGGGGTGCCGTTTGCTACCTCTAATCACGAGAGCCTCTAATCTGTCTATCTCTAATCTCTTGTGTTGTCTAAACTTGTGGACTTGTCCATCTTCTCCCTCTAGGGGTGCTCTACCCCTCCTTATATAGGAGGAGAGGGTAGGTTTACAAATAGAGTCCTACTAGGAGTAGGATTAGGACTAGTCTCTCTAGAATCCTATTCCGGGTCTTATAACCTTCGGCAGGGAGTCTTTCTCTCTTTGAACCTTCTCTTGTGAGCCACCTGGCGCCGGCTTACATGCCGGGTCTTGGGCTTGGTCGTCCTGTGATCCGCCTGCCGGGTCATAAATAAAATGTCATGTCTTTTCCGGGTCTCCTCTGAGTCGCCAGGCCAGGTCAAACCGCGGGGTATATCCCCGACAATATTCATGCTTAATGTAAACACCAAATAACATTTATTTAGGTTTTTCACTAATCCTGAAGGTAGAGAGAGCATGCGATGTTGATCACATCAACCTCGGAAACATTTCCAACACACATCGTCACCTCACATTTAGCTAGTCTCCGTTTATTCCGTAGATTTTATTCCGTGTTACTAACATTTAGCAACCGAACCGGTATCCAATACCCAGGTGCTATTAGGAGTACTAGATAGGTACACATCAATAACACGTATATCAAATATACTTTTGTCGATGTTGCTAGCCTTCTTACCTACCAAGTATCTAGGGTTGTTCCGCTTCAGCGACCGCTCTCCTTATAATAGAAGCACTTAGTCTCGGGTTTGAGTTCAACTTTGGGTTGCTTCACTGGAGTAACGACTGTCTTGCTATCCATGAAGTTTCTCACCTTGCCCTTGCCCTCTCAAAACTAGTGGTTTTACTAACCATCAACACATGATGCTCCTTCTTGATTTCTACCTTCGCGGTATCAAACAATGCGAATAGCTCAGGGATCATCTCCCATTCAATTCAAGCGATTGTAGTACCCCAGACAATCTGAGCACATGCTCAATGATTGAGCCATTCTCCTTCATCTTGCAGGCAAAGAATCATGTTGGACATCTCATATCTCACAACACAGGAACAAGCCGGAGATCCCAATTTTAGCTCTTAGAACATCTCATATGTTCCGTGACGTTCAAAACATTTTGGAGCCTCAATTCTAAGTCGTAATGCAAGGCGAACTAAACTATCAAGTAGTCATCAGAACGTGACTGTCAGATGTTCACAACATCCACAGTCGCCGTTTGAGGGGGTGTCACACGGAGCGGTGCATTAAGGACATAAGCCTTCTGTGCAGCAATGAGGACAATCCTCAGATCACGGACCCAGTCCGCATTATTGCTACCATTATATTTCAACTTACTTCTCTAGGAACATATAAAAATCAAGGGAGCTACCGCGTGAGATAGTAATCTACAACATAATTTGCAAAGACACTTTGACTATGTTCATGATAATGAGTTTAATTAATCATGTTACCTAAGAACTCCCACTCAAGTGGAAATCCCTCCGGTCATTCGAGTGATACATGATCCACATCCACCAACTCAAATCTGATCATCACGTGAGTTGAGGTGGTTTCAATGGTGAACATCATCATGTTGATCATATCTACTATATGACTCATGTTCGACCTTTCGGTCTCTTGTGTTCCGAGGCAATGTCTGTACATGCTAGGCTTGTCATGTTTAACCCGAGTGTTCTGCATGTGCAACACTGGCTCGCACCCGTTGTATGTGACGGTAGATTCTATCAGACCCGATCATCATGTGGTGTCTCGACACAACGAACTTTCGCAACGGTGCACACCCGGGGAGAACACAATTCATCTTGAAATCTAGGTGAGGGATCACCTTATAATGCTACCGTCGTCCTAAGCAAAACAAGGTGCATAAAAGGATTAACATCACATGCAAATCATAAGTGACATGATATGGCCATGAACTTGTGCTTTTGATCTCCATCTTGAAAGCACCGGCATGATCTCCATCGTCACCGGCATGACACCATGATCTCCATCAACGTGTCACCATCGGGGTTGTCGCGCCCACCATGCTTCTACTACTATTGCTACCGTTTAGCGATAAAGTAAAGCATTACGTAGCGCTTAATGATTGACACGCATGTCATATAATAATTAAAGACAACCCTATGGCTCCTGCCGGTTGCCGTACTCATCGACATGCAAGTCGTGATATTCTATACAACACATGATCATCTCATACATCACATATATCTCATCATGTAATTGGCCATATCACATCACAACATACCCTGCAAAAACAAGTTAGAAGTCCTCTAATTGTTGTTGCATGTTTTATGTGGCTGCTACGGCGATGGTGGTGGAGTAATTCCGGCAGGGCTTCGCCTAAGCAGTGCAGAAAACCGATCTAGAGGAGAAACTATGCACTAGAGGAACGGGTAGCACGTGGCTGAAAATCAAGTGCAAAAACCCTAAAACCTCTAGTATATATAAGAGTAAGAGAGGAGCCTTGGCGCAAGGGCAAAGCCCTCTAGGAGGCTTCGGCCGAAGCTAGGGAGGAGAGGAGGACTCCTCCTCCAATCCTAGTAGGACTAGGAATCCTTCCTTTTTGCCTTTTTCCACCTTTTCTCTTTGGGCTTTTCTTTCCCAGACGCATGGGCCTTGTGTGGGACTTCCACTAGCCCACTAAGGGCTGGTATTCACTCTCCCACAGCCCATGTAGCCTCTTGGGTCGAAATACCCCTCCCGATGGTCTCCCGGTACACTACCGGCACTCGCGGTACACTATCGATGAGCCCGAAACTTTTTCGGCGACCAAAATCAGACTTCCTATATATCAATCTTTACCTCTGGACCATTGCGGAGATCCCCGCGACGTCTGGGATCTCATCCGGGACTCCGAAAAACCTTCGGTCACCACGATACATAACTCTATACTACCGAAACGCCACCGAACCTTAAGTGTGCAGACCCTGCGGGTTCGAGAACTATGTAGACATGACCGAGACACCTCTACGGTCAATAACCAATAGCAGGACCTAGATGTCCATATTGGTTCCTACATATTCTACGAAGATCTTTATCGGTCGAACCTCTATGTCAAGGATTCAATTATTCCCGTATGATGTTCCCTTTGTTCTTCGGTATGTTACTTGCCCGAGATTCGATTGTCGGTATCTCCATACCTAGTTCAACCTCGTTACCGTCAAGTGTCTTTACTCGTTCCGTAATACAAGATCCCGTGACTAACACTTAGTCACATTGCTTGCAAGGCTTATTGTGATGTTGTATTACCGAGTGGGCCCTGAGATACGTCTCCGTCACACGGAGTAACGAATCCCAGTCTTGATCCATGCCAACTCAACATACACCTTCGGACATACCTGTAGAGCATCTTTATAGTCACCCAGTTATGTTGCGACGTTTGATACACAGAAGGCACTCTTGCGGTGTCCGTGAGTTACATGATCTCATGGTCATAGGGACACATACTTGACATGCAGAAAACAGTAGGAATAAACTGACGAGATCATATGAGACGTTTGTAGTTTGGGTCTTGTCCATCACATCATTCTCCTAATGATGTGATCCCGTTATCAAATGACATCACATGTCAATGGCTAGGAAACCTTGACCATCTTTGATCAATGAGCTAGTTCACTAGAGGCATACTAGGGACAAAGTGTTGTCTATTTACCCACACATGTAATGTGTTTCCAATCAATACAATTATAGCATGGATAATAAACGATTATCATGAACAAGGCAATATAATAATAAACACTTTATTTATTGCCTGTAGGGCACAGTTCCAACATTTTCGTCCGAAACCCTCATACTTCGAAAGAGATTGTCCAATTTGTACATGAAGTGCATCCAGTTTTTGCCGTAACCCTCTCAACTCTTTAGAAGTTGCTATGTGGGTGAAATTTTGATGTCATGCCAAGTTACAACCTTTTCAGAGTTCATTTGTACTGCTTTTCAAACTCGAGATATGACATTTCAAATACCATTTAATCAAATTTTATTATACAGCAGTTTAAGTAGTTCAAACATGCATGGAAATGACATAAACAGATTCTTTATATTTTTCTGATATTTTTTTATATATTATTTATTTCCATTGGTGTCATAGTTTTTTTCTATGATTTTGTAAAGTTTAGGGGCTTTTCTGAAAATAATAAAGAAATAATGAATTAAATAACCTTTAGTACCGGTGCGAGGCACGCACTGGTACTAAAGGTCCTCCACGTATAAATAGTGGAGGCCTAGTCCCGGTGCGAGCCACGCACCGGGAGAAGCTCATTTGCGTGCCACCAGGCTGCCGGAATCCGCCGTCGCCGCCGCCCGCCGCCCCGACCCCGCCGCCCGCCCCCGCCCCTGCCGCCGGCCGCCCCCACCCCTGCTGCCGCCACCCAAGGTGAGTCTGCCCTCTTTTTTTTAAGGATTAATTTAGATTTTGTTTAATTTAGATTTTGTTTAAATTAGGTTTGATTTAGATTTTGTTTAATTAGGTTTAGGTTTAGGTCTAGTTTTAGGTTGAGTTTAGGTTTAGTTTAGTGTTAGGTTTAGTTTAGCCCCCCCCCCCCCCGCTAGATTTTGTTTAAGTTTATTTAGTTTAGCCCCCCCCCCGCTAGATTTTGCCCCTCCCGACACGACACTGCGACACGCCCCCCCCCCGACACCGACACGACACCCCACGACACCCCGACCCCGACACGACACCCCGACACGGCACCCCCGACCACGACACATCACCCCTACCCCGACACGACACCCCCGACACCCCGACCCCGACACGACACCCCGACCCCGACACGACATCCCGACCCCGACACGGCACCCCCGACACCCCGACCCCGACACGGCACCCCCGACACCCCGACCCCGACACGGCACCCCCGACACCCCAACCCCGACATGACACCCCGACATCCCAACCACGACACGACACCCCGACACCCTAACATGGCACCCCCGACCACGACACAACACCCCTACCCGACACGACACCCCCGACACCCCGACACGACACCACCGACACCCCGACCCCGACCACGACACATCACCCCTATTTAGTTAGTTAGTTAGTTAGGTTATCAGGTTAGTTTAGTTAGTTTAGTTAGTTAGTTTAGTTTAGTTAGTTAGTTAGGTTCTTAGGTTATTAGGGTATGTGTTAATTTTGTTAATTTTGTTAGACGCTAAGTGTTACTTAATTTGTTAAGTGTTATTTAATTTGTTAGATGCTAAGTGTTAATTTTGCTAAGTTTTATTTAATTTGTTTTCGTAATTAAGTGTTTCTTCTCAACGTCGACGATGCCGATCCCGCATCCTCGTCGTCGAGTCGGCGAAGGAGGTCACTTGCTTGAGCCGAGGGGTCCTGTCAGGGACTGGGCTCCGTCGGGCTGGTACTGGGAGGTGCTGCCTTCCGGGCGGCGCAACTTGGTGAGGAGCCAGCCCGTCGTCGAACCGGAGGTTCTGTGATGGTGGCCGCATGGGCCACAGACGATTCGGAGGCTTGAGTCCCCCGCGGAGGTGGTATAGTACCATGTCAGGAAGGAGAACGAGCACGTCCGTCGCTACAAGGCAGCTTTGGAGACCAGGTCCGACAATACCCGGCAGATTCTTTAGGGATCTCACTGGAGCTATGTTCCTGTGATGGTTCCTTCTCTTTGGGTGTTCACCGCCCGCCCCGATATCCGCCGGGCGCTAGGGTTCTAGCTAGATCGATATATTAGCTACTATATATGTATTCTTATGATGTATTAGCTAGATCGATGGATTAGCCGATGTATTAACAATTATCCGAGATTATGAGATGAGATCTTTTCGAAGAACTACTATATATGTATTCGATGATGCATTATTAATTAAATATCAGTTCTTTTGCTTCTTGAATGATGCTAATTTGAATACTAATTTGTTTTACCTATATTATTATGGATTAGTTATTAAGCTATGGACAATACCGATAGAGCTCACGAAGAGGACATCTTCGACATGATACGCTCCTCCGAAAACCCAGCGGACCTTCTGGGTGATTCACATGATGATGACGGCTCACAATATCTAAACGATTACGGTGATGGATGTGAGGCCGAGGAAGAACAACTTATGTTCCAAAATCCGGAACAACTAACAATGTCCGGCGTGGTATATACACATATTAGCCTCTAGTGATCATTACATGTGTATTAATTGATTTGTATATATATATATATATATATTAACAAATATTTTTTCTTTTAATTATCAGCCATCCGGATCGAGCCAATCTAGTAGAAAGGTACGAGGTGGTGCCAAAATATTGGATGGCAACGTAAAGCTCAATCTTGATGCTTTCAAACATGATGGCACACCGACTCACCCTGAAGCCAATGCCAAGACATTTGTGCGTCAAGGGAGTGGTTTTAGGGATGGAGTCCCGATCACAATGCAAGAATGGATTCAACCAAACAACCCAAAACTAGGAGTGAATTATGTCGATACAAGAATTAAAGATACCCTTTGGCGAGATCTCATGGAGCATTTGATCCTACCAGATTGTTTCTCGGAGCGTCAAAGGAACAAAGTCAAGGAGTATACTCTTCATAAGATGGTCGGCGCGTTCCAGACTTGGAAGAAAATATTATGGACCGAGTATAACGCTAGAGGCAAGAAGGCGCCCGAATTCACAGGAATATACGAGAAGGTAAGGAATCACTAGGACACATTTATTGCGTATAAGACATCGAAAGCTGCTATGAAGAAGTCGGCAAAGAATAAGATAAATGCGGAGAAAAAAAGTATTACCATAAACTAGGGACAGGTGGATACAAGTCAGTTATTCCTAAGTGGGATGCATTAGAGAATAAGATGCATGCTGAAGGGATCACTCTAGTAACCTTCAACTGGCCCAGAGGTGCAGGAATTGGTTTTCTGCGCATGGGGGAAAGTTGGACCCAGCAACAGGGAACATTATTGCACTGGCCAGTCTGAAGCATGCATCAGATGAGTTGATTGAAGCAATAAAAGTTGCGCAAGAAGGATGGTTTCACCCCGATAGAGAGAACGACAAGCTTACACGTGCCCTCGAGAATCCCGAACACGGAGGACGAACACGAGGCGTGGGCATTGTTCCGTGGTACGAGGGGTTTGTGGGATGGAAGGACAGTTATAAAAGCCGTTCGAGAAAAAGAAGATGGAAGCAGACCGACTTTCAAAGTTGGAATAGAAGTACGAGCAGCAGCTGCTGCAGATATAGGTACTAACCCAGCAAAGGGAAACTCCGCAGCAGGAGGCATCGGAACCCGTCCCATCTACACTGCCGAAAAGCAGCGTGGGTTCCATGGGGGCACTGCTGGGTCACACCCCCGTGGATGATATCACCGAGAAGACATCTTGTGAGCTAATCTAGAAAATGAAGAACATACCCGTGCGGGTTGCCATGGGCTATGCTTTACCAAATACACCTGATGTTCTCTAGCATTGCAATCCGGTTCCAGCTGGGTATGCTCGTGTCGTGGTGGACGCAATAGAGTTAGGATATGATGAACTATTGCTTGACATCCCTGGAGGTGAGAGGAGTCCACACTGGCAGAAGCCGGCAGTGGTCTCATTCTATGGAGTAAGGACTGCATCGTCTTTCCACACTCGGCACTAAGGCCATCGGCTCCTCCAAGTATCGATGTCCAGCGCCAGGGATCCCAGCTAGAGGCATCGCAGCACTAGCAGTCCTCCCCACCTCGCCAGCAGTCCTCCCCACCTCGAGAGGCGTGCCACTTCGATATGGATCCTAGCGTGAGTCCACCCAACCTTGGGACGGAGCACGACGCGAGTCCATATCGTCGATATATATCTCCACCGCGTGAGCCGACTCCACCCCGGCGGCAGTCCCGCCAGCAGGGCTCCCAAAAGAGGAAGGCCACTAGCAGTCCTCTTCGGAAGAAATCAAAGAAGAAACCCGAGCCTCCGGCCAAAAGGAAGCTGCCTTACGACATGACACCAGAGGAAAACAAAATTGAAAGCGATCGCCAAGTGAAAGCCTTTTTTGCGAAGAAGTCCGTGCCGCCAAAGGAGGTAATACCCAAGGAAGTCCAAGAGGACTTTATGGAACACTTTATTGATCGACCCCGACATATGTGGAGCGTATGCCGACAGATTCAGAAGGCAAGTGAGTAGAGAAGTCGGCCCAGCCCAAGGAAGAAGTCGGGAAGTACGGCATCAATGACAGGTGGTACTACTAGCAGGAAAATAGTTATATAGCTCGGAGAACAATCCAAGCAATCGATCTCTCCGCTCAAGGTGAGTATCAATCCAAGCAAGCAATCGATCCAAGCTGTCGATGTGTAAGGCAACCCAACCGACCTCGAAGAAGTAGAGGTTGCAGGTCTCACTCTTGACCAAATCCTTGGCACAGAGGAAATCCGCGGGTACGGTGCAGCTGAGTACGCAATGCAATATGCCATCAGAAAACCACTTGTCACACCCGAGTAGTACAAGGAACTACCAACTGCGATGCGACGGTTGCATGATTGGTACCTGCGTGAAGCAAAGTGAGGGGAGACGGCGGTCATGGTCAAAGTAAGGAAAGAGCATTACCTCAATGGATGTGACATATGTCTTGAATTCTCAAAACTTTTCCAGTTATACCACATGGACTCTATCGACAAAACTCTCATCAGTTGCTATTGTCTGTATCTTTAATAATTTAAGTCTCTAGCTAAGATATCGTTCATTGGCTTATCCTCACTATATATGTTCTTTTCTACGCTATTATGCAGATTGAAGATGTGGGAATTGAAACAAGAGGGAATCGATGACATTGGGTTCATCGACCCAAGTACCGTTAGTGGTCATGTGGTAAAACATTATGCCAAGGACACAGAAGATATATTGGAAAATTTTCTAGAGGCACTAATGAATACCAATCTACTATAATATTTCCTTACAACATGGGATGAGTGTTTACTCTCTTGTATACTACAAATTCTATTTTTGCTTACTAGCTTGCTGTCAAGTGTAGTTGATGAGTTATATGCATGCCTGCTTAATTATATAAAGTTCTGCGCATAGACCACTATATCCTCCTAAATATTATCCTCGCGGATGGACTTGTTCAAGTGTATGACTCACTAGATACACTAGAACAATCATACGTAGACTTGTATTTTATGATAGAACGGTAATTTCAATCTTTATCGACCTCGCTTTCTTTCATTATTTCCTGATATCAAAAATAATTATAATAACTCTTTCATTCTTTTTCTTTGTCGCGTAGTGTTTGAAAAAAGATGATAAAAAAATTATCACACCCGTCAATGGAAACCGAAGCTGAACTGGAAAAAGATGCAGATAATTAAGTGGTACTACTAGGTCCGCGCATCTCTTTAATTCTAGTTTCAATACCATTATCATGCTTGCTTATTAATTATCTTATTGAATTCTATTCTTTTGCAAAGTGCGCGAAGCAGCCACAAGACAAATTTATGTGGATACTTCCTTTGCGAGAACATTCGCATCTAGACCGAAGGCCGTATACGTCGCAGAGGAGCACGTGAAAGACAACTCGAGGTTTGGCAGATGATGTCGAAGCTCTCATTCGAGAAACGCTTTGTAGCACTTCGAGAGGAATTTGCGGCATTTCTTCTTCGACATGTCATTGATGTAAATAGAGAGCACTATTCCTTAACGCCGCCTCAATAATGCCAGCAAATTAGTAGTAGAAAATTGAGATTTCATCTGGAGCACTAGCTAATTAGTCCCGGCCGGGTTTTGGGCCTTAAGTTATAAGTCCAGAATATATATATATATATAGATGTGTAATTCCATTTGTATATATACTGTGTATGAGATATTGTATATTATATTACATATATATATATGTGTGTGCGCGCGCGCATCAACTTGTGTAATGTTTACAGTATGTAGCACCGTAAAATAAATTTGAAATGAATGGAAATCATAATAAATAGAGAGGAAAACTAAAACCTAATTAAAAGCGGAAAAAAATAGAACACTTAGTACCGGTTGGTATCACCAACTGGTAGTAAAGATCCTCCACCACGAGTCCACGCATGCAGCCACATGGTGGACTTTTAGTACCGGTCCGTGGGCCAACCGGTACTAAAGGTCCAGTCCCGACCCTTTAATACCGGTTGGGGAACCGATTCTAAAGGCCCATCCTGACCGGGACTACTAATCGACATTCTACTAGTGGCTTCGGCTTCTTGCATCATCACAATCATAGCAATATATTCCTCCTTGGTCAAATCAAATTTCTCATCTCACTAGGAATCATCATAATCCTAATTAGTGTTAGTAGTTTCAGCACACTATGTGATCATGTGGTCACAATCCAGAGTAGTGTCTGTTGAAATAGATTTCCCGGCTTCCTCCATCCGTTTGGACTTTTGGATTAGTTGGTTGGAGCATGAATTTATTATGATATCAGGGCCAAGAGGTCTTAAGTTTAAGACTCTGTCGGCATGGTATTAAAACAACAAGATTTTACGGCCTACATCGATCCCACGTCTAAGAACTAAATAAGCTTAGACATGAGGGAGAGTGTTGAAATATATTGCCCGACTTCCTCCAATAGCTCGGACTTTTGAATGAGTTGGTCGAAACACGAATTCAATAGTGTCCGTAGTTTCCCTGACAATGGTTGGAAGTAAACCTGGGCATATCCCGGGCTGAGCCGGATTTCGGATTGGTCTTGAGAAAGCCCAAACTATAAATCTCAGGCCCGAGCCCGGTCCGACCTGACCACCAGGCCTAACAAATCAGACCCAAACCTGGCTCGAGCCCGAAAAAGCATGACAAAGCCCAATCGTCCTGGCCCGGCCAAGACTAAAATTTACTTTTTGTAAGACCGAGCCCGGCCCGGTCTGCCCGTCGGGTTCACTTTCCAGGCCCTAGCCTGGCATGATCAGGCCGTCTGTCATTTTCAGGTCGGGTCGGGTCGCGCCGTTTAGGTCGGGTTGCCAATGTCCAGATCTAGTTCGAAGAGGAACCCTGTCAATGGGAACAATTTAACGTCGATCAAACCTTGTGTGACAAAATGCTCTTACCTACCGTATGTCCATGTATAGATTGCCAAAGACTGATGTTGTGGTGCGATGACCTGGAATTTTCAGGCCTAGAAAAGGGTGGTCTTGGGATTCACACTATAGAAATATATATTATTAGCATGTTGTTTAAGCGGTGGTTGAGATTGTTTAGGCATGTGATGGCTTGTGACAACGTATCATTAGGAAAGAATATAAATTCCAGAACGGAATCTGTCATGTGCGCAGAAAGGCTACTTGTTCAGCTTCCCTAGCGTATCTGATCAAAGTCAAGGCCGTTCTATAGATGTATGGCAGTTGCAAATGGGAGACAAATTGATTTCGGTGGGAGGATGCTTGCATTGGTGTGGTTCAACTGCCCTCCACGACATGAATATCCAGGCATGTTTGATGTCAATAATGAAGTGGGATGCGCCGTACGTTAAGAAAATGGCTGATTATACGAGTTGGCACTGCAATTCCAGGAGATGCATGGCTGGGGACTCTCGGGGTTAGTATTGGCAACAGATGCCGGCCTCTTTGAGAAGTAATCTAGTGAGAGTGGCAGATCATACCATGTATGGCCATGTATCAGATCACCTACCAGCTTTCTATTATTATGTATCCTTTTGATCGTAAATATTGTGGTGATTTTCTCTTGGAATCAACCTATGAGGGTGTGATGATGTTTGTTCATTAGTAGCACGATGACACCGCATAACAAATATAGAGTAGCCTGGTGACATGGACGGCAAAGTGGATCATGAATCATGTTCATGTGCGGTATATGAATTTCCACTTCCGTGTTTGAAAGAGTCGCACCATTAGTGAAATGGCCCCGTTCGGAAGCAGAATATAAGAAACGATAGCACACGAGTCCATCACCTCTTTCGACATAGACATAGTGATCAACCGCAAAAAAATAAAAAATACATGAGCACAGTAAAGGTCCTATTTGACTCTACATATGTCCATTTTTATCACTTTGTTTTATTTTTTTCAGAATGTTTCTTGTTTGACGGTGTGCATCATATCTATGCAGAGGTCCAGTGTTGCTTATCATAAATTGTGTCCACTCGATGCTACATCTGAAGTTAATAAAATCATCCATTATCGAAAAAGCAGACAAGTTCAGTTTGGCAATCTTCACGGGATCGGGCATGGACCGTACAGCACGTAGGACGAAATGCCGTCGCATTATCAGCATTGCAAAGTGCATGGGCATGGGCACGGCAAGCAGGGAAGCAGGGGCGCACGTACGTGTGGACGCGAGACGGCAAATCTGCTGTCCATCGATGGCCCTTGCTACTGTAGGACGACAGCGCCCATCCAGATCCAGTGGAACTTCTTGTCCCTTTGCGTTTTGCATCCTGACTAGTGATTAGCAAGCTAGCTAAGGCGGTTCGACTAATCAAGGCCTGTGCTTCATGCATGCATGCGTGCGTGCGTGCGTGCCCACGGCGTGATTGATTAGCCGTTCGGGCATGGCTGTTATACCGACAGAAATCATCAAGTGAGAAGCAGGGTCCATATATGCAGGCAGGCAGTGCACCCACACTCATCTTGGCCGTAGCGTACGTGCGTCCATCGGATCTGGTGCATGCAACATGGCACATGGCGCGTGGGCCTGCGGCATCAGACACTTAACCGAGTGATCCAACATCTCACGTACCAGTACTACGAGTAACATACTCCCCAGACCAAACTACTCGAGCTAGGTTAGAGATCTTGTGATTGTCTTGCGATCCATGCACTCTCTTGGGATCAGCTACAGAAGCAAGGTGTGATCATGACAAATGATGAGCGTCCTGTCTGTCGACATGGAGGATCATGCATGAACATGTCCGTGTGGTATGATTTTCTTTTCCAAGTTGAGATGCTGTGATCATGCTGATTGTCGAATGTTGTGATGAATGAGATTGACAGCAAGAGGGGAGGAGGTATATATGGGTTTATCTTTTTCTCTTGCATGCATGTGTTGGTGTTCCTCCATCAAAGGCCAAGAAAGAATCAACAGACAGGCAAGTCAACGGATCCAGTTTGTATGCTGAGTCTTTTCTCAGGATGATTATCATGATACGCATGGGGTGTGCCTAGCTGTGTGTGTGGCGGCAGGTTACATTAGTAGAAAACAGGGCTTTGGTCTATTTCTGCAAAGCCCATTAATTCCGGTTGCATTACAAACCGGGACTAATATGAGCATTAGTCTCGATTCAAGCGGCTAGGGCATCAGTCCCGGTTGGAGACACCAACCAGGACTAAAGGGGTTGAGGCTTTTAGTCCCGATCGGAGTCTTCAACCGGGACTAAAGGTTAGACCTTTAGTCCTGGTTGGAGACACGAACCGGGAGTAAAATGGTCCTTGAAAGTTTTTTCTTTTCTGTTTTTATATTTGTTTTCTGTTTTTAGTTTCCGTTTTAAATTGCTTATATCTTCTAGGATATTTGATGTTTTTGAGTGATTCTTTTTGCATTAGATTCAAAATTTTGTCTAATTTCTGTTTGTACCATTAGTTTTCAAATTTGAATGGTTCAAATTTGAATTTGTTCAAATTTGCTTCAAACCCTAGATTGTGAATAATTTGAGTTTACAAAAAGTTTTTAATTTAATTGTTTTTGCTCCTAGTCACGTGTTAGTTGTTGTCACAGTAAGATTTATTTGGTTATTTTTAGAATAATTTAAATTAGTATTTTAATTAAAACATTACTGTTTTGCTTATATAGTTGTTTTAGTCATTTAATTGTTGTTTTTTATTATTTTTAGTTAGTTCTTTCTGTAGATTTTAACATGTTGTAGTATGGTGCATATTTAATGCACAAAAAGTCTGGAGTTGAAATAAGTTAAAAAATGAAATGCCTTTGTAATAGATGGGTTTTCGTCCGAAACCTTGATACTTCGAAGGAGATGGTCCAGTTTGTACACGAAGTGCATCCAGTTTTTGTCATAATTCTCTCAACTTTGTAGCACATTCTATGTGGTGAAATGATGATATCATGCCAAGTTTCAACCTTTTCAGAGTTCATTTGTAGGTATTTTCAATTCCAGGGTCATTTAGCTCGAAAAAAACATTAAATGCATGAGAAAATAGCAAATGAAGTTAGAAAGGGTTGAAATTTGAGAATGTGGCTTTGAATGGTGCATATTGAATGCACAAAAAGTCTGGAGTTTAAAAAAATTAAAAAAAAGGGAAATGCCTTTGTAACAGATGGGTTTTCGTCCGAAACCTTGATACTTCGAAGGAGATGGTCCAGTTTGTACACGAAGTGCATCCAGTTTTTGTCATAACCCTCTCAACTTTGTAGCACATTCTATGTGGTTGAAATGATGATACCATGCCAAGTTTCAACCTTTTCAGAGTTCATTTGTAGGGCTTTTCAATTTCAGGGTCATTTAGCTCAAAAAAATCATAAAATGCATGAAAAATAGCAAATGAAGTTATAAAGGGTTGAAATTTGAGGATGTGGCTTTGAATGGTGCATATTGAATGCACAAAAAGTCTGGAGTTGAAATAAATTAAAAAAATGAAATGCCTTCGTAACAGATGGTGTTTCGTCCGAAACCTTGATACTTTGAAGGAGATGGTCCAGTTTGTACACGAAGTGCATCCAATTTTTGCCATAACCCTCTCAACTTTGTAGCACATGTTATGTGGGTGAAATGATGATACCATGCCAAGTTTCAACCTTTTCAGAGTTCATTTGTAGGGCTTTTCAATTTCAGGGTCATTTAGCTCGATTTTTTTATTAAATGCATGAAAAATAGCAAATGAAGTTAGAAAGGGTTGAAACTTGAGGATGTGGCTTTGAATGGTGCATATTTAATGCAGAAAAAGTCTGGAGTTGAAATAAATTAAAAAAATGAAATGCCTTTGTAACAGATGGATTTTCGTGCGAAACCTTGATACTTCGAAGGAGATGGTCCAGTTTGCATACGAAGTGCATCCAGTTTTTGCCATAACACTCTCAACTTTTTAGCACGAGCTATGTGGGTAAAATGATGACACCATGCCAAGTTTCAATCTTAGTTGTGACTATGGCTGGGATGGTGCTAGCAGATGTAGTCGACGGTATGATTGGATGGACACCAACCCGGACTAAAGGGGTTTTGAAACTTTCAAACTCTATCCCCCCCCCTCGTGGACCGCATTTTTTGAGTTTTCTACAAAATAAACAAAAATGATAAAATCTTCAAAAAATAAAATCCTTTGAGATGTAGTTAGGTTTTTATTGTCTAGTTGGTATAGAAATTTTAAAATATGAATTTTGATCGTTTTTGCGAAAAAACGGCCATAACTTTTGCATACGACGTCCGAAAAAAAGTTTAATATATCAAAAAAACTAGAGAAATTTTGGGACTCGATTTCATCGGGGTATACCAGGTGAAGTTATTATTTTGTTTATTTTAATAATTGTTTGGAATTCAAAAAATTAAATCATGTGACATCAAGACCTAAGGGTTAGTAGGATTGATAGCTTACTTTTGTCAAAAAAAAAAACAAGTGCAGACTTGGAAACGAAGGGTGATAGAACTCGAAAGTTAAGCGTGCTCGGGTTAGAGCAGTGGGAGGATGGGTGACCGGCTGGGAAGTTAGATGATTTGGAATGAGGGGGTGATTAGAGATTAAATTGTCAAATAATTTAAGAGTAGTGAGGAAGGGTGATTAGAGATTAAATTGTCAGATAATTCAAAAATTTGAAAATCAGAAGAAGAAAAATGAAAAAGTTCGAAAAACAAAAATAAAAATTAATATTTTAAAATATACCTTTAGTCCCGGTTTGTAACACCAACCGGGACTAAAGGTCCCGCTCCAGAAAGCTGCCATGTGGAGGGCCTTTAGTCCCGGTTCCTAACACAACCGGGATTAAAGGGTGGAGGCTTTAGTTCCGGTTCCAGAACCGAGACTACAAGCCCTTTGGGAACTAAAGGCTCATGTCGTTCCATATTTAGTTACCATTGATTTAGTACAACGAGTAAATTAATATTGATCAAGGCTTGTATGAATAAAATGCTCCGACCTACAATAAGCCCATGTATAGATTGCCAAAGACTAACGTTGAAAATCTGGAAAATATTACAAGGGCACTCTTTCTGGCAGGGGAATACAAAAAAATATTATTATTTCATATGGTGAGATTGCTTAGAATATATAGGCCTAGAAAGAAAACGGTGGCCTTGGAATTCACAATATAGAAATATTTTAAAGTTAGTTTTGTTGTGCAGGTGGTGGAATCTGTCATGCGAGCACAAATGCTGCTTATTCTGCTTCCTCAACAGATCTCATCAAAGTCAAAGCCGGTATTGTTGGACAGAGCTAAGGGAGTTGCATATGGGAGACAAACTGATTTCTGGGACCATGTTTATGTTTGGTGTGGTTCAACTGCGAGTGTGCCATCCATGCGACATCAGTATCCAGTCATGTTTGATGTCAATAATGAAACGGGATGCACCGAATGTTAAGAAAATGGTTGATAATAAGAGTTGGCACTGTAATTTCAGAAGATGGTTGGGTGGGAATCTGCAACAGCTTGTGTTCTGTTTCAAAAGAAAGTTGTTTTCTTGTGGAAATGTTTTAAACGAAAGTTAAGAGCATCTATAGCCGGACTGGGCAAATCCGCCCCCTATACGTCCGTGGACGTGTCCGGGCACGCTTGCAGACGCGCCCGGACGGCCCTTCATATTTTGCTCCGTGCATCCACATACCTCGTATTCAGACTCTCAAATCCATGCAAAGCCATACACGTCGATCATCTGAGACTAAACGGTACATGTAAAACAAATATTGGTACCGAACATAAGAAGTGTTTACATCAAAAAAATTTGAAGTGCACAATCAATCATCTACTCTTTGATTTGCATTGTGGGTCCAGATATGCTCCACCAGATCTTTGAGTAGTTGCCTGTGCACGTGATGGTCTCGGAGGTTCTGATGCATCTGCAGAAAGTTCATAAGCTGAACTGCATCTTGATCCTTAGGATTTCAACTTGTTCTCCAGGTGCTTCAAAATTATTGGTTTGGGCTACACCCTCACCCTCATCCTCGACGATCATATTTTGCAAAATAACAAAACATGTCATTAGCTGCCACAAAGTTTCTTGTTCCCACATCATTGCAGCTCCACGAACAATTCTCCAACGCGGTTGCAGCATTCCGAATGCCCTCTCCACATCCTTCCTAGCTGCTTCCTGCATTGTTGCGAAGTGCTTTTGTTTTCTACCATGTGGTTTGGATATGGTCTTCACAAATGTAGCCCGCTAAGGATATATGCCATCGACAAGATAGTAGCCCATGTTGTAGTCTCGGCCGTTGACGGCATAGTTGAACGGAGGTGATTCCCCGTTGCAAAGGCTCTTGAACATCGAAGATCGTTAAAGCATGTTGATGTCGTTGTGAGAACCTGACATTCCAAACAAAGCATGCCAAATTCATAAGTCATGTGATGCCACTGCCTCTAGTATGATGGTGGCTTCTTTTGGGTGACCTTGGTACATTCGTCGCAAACCTTTGGGGCAGTTCTTCCATTGCCTATGCATGCAATCGAGCGATCCGAGCATTCCTGGAAACCTTCTAGCCTCTCCAATATCCAACAACTTCTCCATGTCCTGTGCATTTGGCTCTCTCAGATACTTTGCTCCAAAAACCTGTACCACGGCAAGGGCAAACTTGACAGTAGTTTTTAGACATGTACTCTCCCTCATACTAGCCATCTCACCAACGACATCTGTCATAGCACCAAGTGCAAGCATCCTCATAGCAGCCGTGCAGTTCTGCTTGGCCGAGAAAAAGAGTTGACCGCAACAATTCCTTGTGAGCATGAAGTAGTCATCATGTGCCTCCACTGCCTCCACAATGCGCTTTGCTCCGATATCCTATCCCGACTGATGACTCTTCCGGGAATCTTGGGTTCAGATCAAAGTAATCCTTTTGCAGTAGCTTTGCTTGGGATATCCTGGATATCCCGACTGATGACTCTTCTCCCTTTGATTGAGCCCTTGAAATTGAGAATATGCTCCACTTCCCGGTCCATCTCCTCTTGCATGCTCATAAGCATGATCATGTCCACTTCTTCATCTGCATCCGATGAATCGAAGAACACTTCTTGAATCAGTTGATCAAGCTTCGTCGGTCCATACTCCTCGTCAGACGAAGCATCGGAATCCATCGTTTCCCCTACAAATTTGACGAACAAATCCGGTCAGACATTCTGTCAAACACATCCGGCGCAAGGCAGAGCCAGAGAGTTTCCGGATGTACCGCGGTGTCTTTCGGGCCGGGGACGATGTCCTCTGCGGTGAGGTCGGGAGAGATGATCCCTCTGACCGAGTGGCCAGGGGGCAGATGCTACTAGGCGACGGAGTGCAAGCGGCGACGGAACTGGGAGACGGACGAAGCGAGGAGGAAGAAGAGAGGATAACAACAAATGGATCCGACAGTTCTTCGGGGTGGAATTGGGGCATTTTGAGGTGGGGTCAGGCTATCAGGTCCGACGTGGCGGGCCTACCCAGGCTCCCCCATATCCGCCCCCTATTTGGGCTGGAAATGGGGGTGCCGTTCAGCCCGGGCATTTGAGGCCGGTTTGAGAGGCCCGTCTGGATCGATTTTTTGTGACCGGGCAGCCTGTCCGAGCGTTTGAGGAGGATTTGAGGGGTCCGGCTTAGATGCTCTAATGAGACCATTTTTTTTCTTTCATTTTGATCACACTGCGATGGTCCTCTTGGGTGAGATCAGCTTGTGATGGTGTGATCAAGATTAATTATGTTAGCCTGATGGCATGGACGGGAAAGTGGATCATGGTTCATGTGTGCAGTATTTGAATCTCCTCTTTCGTGTGTGTCGGAAAGAATCCCAGGGTTAGTGAAATAGGCCCGTTTGGAAGCAGAATCTGTCAAGTTAAATCGTGTCAGAATCGATAGACGGTACTACCTCTATTGACTAATGTAAAATTGTTTAGAATGCTTTTTTTTTGAACAATCAGAGGGGGGATCAAAACAGAGCCCGTGGACCAGACTTATATCATAAGATACATCGATAAGAGAGAAATGGCGCCAGGTCATGGCAGCATCCCTAGCGACCGGGTCTTTAAACCAAAAGACCCAACGAGAGAAATCAGAGGTTACATTACGAATATGTCCATAGCGGAGTGAGTCTCATTGCGAAACACCTGGGCATTCTGAGAGTCACCGAGTTTCCGAAGGATGGCGAGGGCCACCGTGGGCCAAATGTTGATGTGGAGGCCGATCGGGATGGCGGTCGTCCAGATGAGACCGATGTCGGACGGTGGTTGTACTCCGAGAAGACCCCACACCTGGAGTATCCTAGGGCAACGAAGGGCTAGGTGTGACGCATCTTCGAGGTTGTGTGCACACCTCGGGCTGGAGGAGTCAGGTGCGATAATCTTGTGGTGGAGGTTGGCCTTTGTATTTAGCCTATCCTTGAAAAAAGAAGCCAAGCAAAGATCTTGACCTTGATGGTGACCTTGGAGCTCCAGATGCAGCCGGAGTGAGTGTCGATCTCGTCGATGGAGGAGAGCAGCGAGTAAGCGCACTGCGCGGACAACGTGACACCATGGGTGACGAACCTGTCGTTAGGTAGAACCGATGGTGTGACATCCTGCAAGAGAGATATAACAGTAGCAAGTTGTGCGGATGCCGCATTAGTTAGGCGATTCCGCTGGGTCACGAGCAAGCCATCATGCATAACCTCAGAGACCAGGACATATGATTTGATGGAATGGGAGAAGAGGATGGCATATTATTGAGCTAAAGGTGTATCAATGAGCCAAGCGTCAAGCCAAAAAAAGATGACGTCACCATTGTGAGGGCCGGTCCTCAGATTTTGGGGGCCCGGGGCGAGAGTAAACTTGGGGCCCTTAACATAGACATCATAGCAATAACAATGACTATACGCATGTATAAAATATTATGAATTGGCACTCAAATGCATTCGAAACCAGTATGCATATAAAATAATTCAAGTTTCTTCTAACATTTCTTGATGCAAATCACTTATGATGGGGATGGTGTCAATCTCATCTAGTAATTTCTTTTCGATGCATGAAGTTGCCAAACCATCTAAACTTTTTTGAGTCATTGTTGACCTCAGATAATTCTTCAATAATTTTAACTTTGAAAACCTTATCATGAAAATGTCAGCAGTATAAACAGGTTGGTACTCAACACTAGCCGAATGTATGTGTGTGTGCGTCCGATGAATTAGTTACATTGTTGGAGCCACTTACATTTTTATCGTTGATGTTGGTGTCGACATTTTCTTCTTGCCGATCATATTCCAAATTCCTATTAGTTGGTTGTTCTTCCTACCTGACCACTAATGCCAACTCATTATCTGAGTTTATCGAAGCAGTGGAAGCACATGTATCACTACAGATTTTTGTTTTTGAATATCTTCGATGTGTGCTTGTACGAGTTATCATCATTTTTTTCCTTTGCCTTTTATCGATATCTGATGCATACTTTCTAGACAACATGAGAACACACAATGCTGAAAAAAAATGCATCAATTGTTGAACGGCATCCAGTGAACAACAATATGATATAGCTCGGTGCCTACAGAGTCTATACTCTGGAGATGGTCAGACGGAGAACAAGCAAAGCGCGGCATGCGGATCATACTATCTCTACAAATAGCTGCTCGCGGTGCGCTCCCTCCATTTGGGCCGTGGTGTTGAGGCCTTGCGGGAGAAGGAGTGTTGGCTACTGGGCTAGTTCTGTTTTGGGGCTTAGGTATATCAGTTTCGCTTTTCCATATACTGACACAGTATATATATTATATATATACCTAATTTTATGCCAAAAATAATGGGTATTCAGCTCTACCCCTGAATTGGATGAGCATCAATGTCAAATCAAGGACTTCAACTCTGATGACTAACGATTGGTTCCACCATAAGGAATCTAAGCTATGCATGAGCTTTTCAAGTTGAGACGATGTGCATGATCTTAGTTTTCACTAGTGCTCTGACCGGTGACACATACGGCAAGAAATGGTTTGAAAAGGCAATTGTGTGGATATTCTCTTGCGTGTATAAGTTAAGATGACGAAAGAATCACGAGATTAGTGAAATGACCCTTTTGTAAGCATGTGGAAACTTTCAGGTTAAACTGGCAGAAACTCGCAGGATATGTACTACACGCAAGCTATATTCTGGAAACATTGGTCAACTTTATATCTCTCTGTCATGACATTTCACGAAACTATAATAAAATGGACGCTAACATGCATTTCTAATGCATCTAAGTGGCACAAAGTTAATCATTAACGTTATATGTTCTTTTTTCTATACATTGTTCTCCAATCTAGTACAAAAATTGATTAAACCAAAAATGTTGTGACGCCTCAAATAGTAAATAACTCAGTCAAACTCATAGTGATATATGGTTCAAATTTAATTTCCAAGATCATTGTTAAAATTATATAGCAAACACATTATACATAAATATTTAGTTGTACCATGTAACATAAGTTAAACTATATAGTTAAGATAACATCTCAATAAAAGTTACAAAGTTTAGTCTAAATAATTAATAGGATGTCGAGAAGTATATGCATCTTGGGATGAAGGTTACTCATGCCATGGTGTTGGAAGTGTTGGAAATAATGCATTGACGCATGCATCAGTTCAAAGACATCCAAGTCAGATGCATGAGCTATCCCGTCACTTAACAAACTCAAGTTTCAAGCACCACGTCGTTGGCCGTTCGGCAGCTGCGGCTCCTTCCCGAGTCTTCAGGCGCGATGTCTGCATTATCCTACTGCTCCTCCCGATTCTCCTACTTCCAACGAGTGTATCGCATAGCTCGACAAGACGTTTCATTCAAACGTTGTTTGTTGGACTACTTTGTGAAGAGTTCCGTATAAGGGGCGGATAGCATCGGGAGAAAAACACATAACACATCTCCATCTCCTTCCTCTCATACCACAAGTGTTGCGTCGTCGTCTGAACGTAGCCGGCCGTGCTATCCGTCGTGTAACGGCAGCCCTGCGAACGGTGTCTCCCTGACTGCATCCTTCGACCCTGCACAGGGACAGTCTAGAGTTTTTTTGGGCAGTGTCTGAGCGACTACTCCTTCATCGATGTTCTTTGCCACATCGTCTCGTTGACGTCCTCGACCACATCGTCTCCGGCGACCGCTGCTTCCTCGACGTCCTCGACGAGATTGCCTCCGGCAAACTCCATCGACGAACACTAATGCAACGAGGCCTAGTCTGTAAGTTGCATATGGTCTTTGCTCGTACTATATTAACATGTCCATGCCCTAGTCATTTTCCTAAAAGTGTCATCTAGTGTTTTACAGCCTGTTGTTCCTGCAGCTAGTGTGTTTAGCCATGAGTTTTGTGTGCGGTAGCTTCTGTATCACTTTGTTAATCCACATGTACCACTTCACAGTTGTCAGTAACATGGTAGACAGTCCTAGCACTCCATATAATGTAGACAGTCCTTACTGGAACTGGTTCGCATGTTTCTAAAGAAAGCCATGTGCATGTTTATTCACCTTTTGTGCGTACTAATTAGAGGAGTTAAATTAATGACAAATTGTATACTGCTTGTAGCACTAGTAGAAAACAGGGCATTGGTTCGGGCCGGGCCAGCACATTAATCCCGGTTTAGTCACGAACCGGGACAAATGGGGGCAACAGTCCCGGTTCATGAGGCGAGGGGGCCGGGCGGGCCACGTGCGGCATTGGTCCCGGTTCGTCTGGAACCTTTGATCCCGGTTCCAGACACGAACCGGGACCAATGTGTCTCGCTCCTGACCCACAACCATTGGTCCCGGTTCTTGGCTGGATCCGAGACCAAAGGGGTCCTTTAGTCCCGGTTCTAGCCACGAACCGGAATCAATGAGATGCCTATATATACCCCTCTCGACAGCGAGTAGAGCACTCCACATTGCTTTGTTTATCAGGCCGGCGAGGGGAGAGTTTTGTGGTGCTCTAGCTCACCTCCTATGCATATGAGGTGTTTGATGAAATGCCTAAGTCAAGCTTAAGCTTTCTCCTCTCGAAGCTCCTTGTCCAAACTCCATTTTCGTCAAGATTTGTCTAGGTTTGGCGGTCCGTCATGTCCCGTCCCCGTTCTGAAACCGCCGTCGATCGCCCGCGCGTGCTGAGCCTCTTGATCTTATCTTTTTGCTAAAAGAAAATATACTTACTCGTATGATTTTCTTACTTTTATTATTTTTGTTATTATATAGTGTCATGGTTATGGTATCCGTCCACGTCGGCCCTCGTCCAGTCTATGATTCAGATGTGGTATATTATCTTCTATATAACTATTTCACATATCTAATGTCTATGACAATTAATTATGCCACCAACTTGACGTAGATGTTTTTATCTATAGTAGGTAGTTGAACCAGAAATTCCAACTGACTATGCAATTCTGCTCGAAAAGTTAACAAAAGCTGAAAAAGAAATCGTTCATTTGAAAGAAAAATTGAAAAGAACTGAAGATGACAAGATGGGATTGGAGTTGCATGTTGCCGATATCGTTGACGATCACAAGACCAAGATGGATGCAATGCGCTTGAAGCTTGTAAAGATTAGAAAATATGTCATTCATACCGAGGCTTGGTATCATTATGCCGTTGGATCAATTTGTACCTTACTAGCGGTTATGATTGCATTTGTTGTTGCATTTAAATTTTTTATTTAGTTTTGTTGTATGTTTTAATTATATGCTCTAGAGAGTTATATGTTGTTCAATAATAACAACTATGTATGAACTGTACGTATTTATTTTGGTCATTATTGTACTTTGGTTTTAATGTGATGATGAATTTCTATTAATTTGATCACTTCTCTATTCATGATATATTGTAATGGTTTTTAATACACTCTACTATATAACGTATGCAGATTAATCGGCAATGGATGTACGATGACCGACGCACCTTCGAAAATATTAAGGGTTTGCATAATTTTGAACACGCAAAAAATCTGGAGTTCAAATAAGTTCATGAAAATAAAATGCCTTTTATAACCGATGAGTTTCCGTCCGGAACCCTTATACTTCAAAAGAGACTATCAATTTTGTACACAAAGTGCTTCTAGCTTTTGTCGTAACCCTCTCAACTTTTTAGCACATGCCATGTGGTGAAATGATGATACCATGCCAACTTTCACTCTTTTCAGAGTTTATTTGTAGTGCTTTTCAAATTCAGGGTCATTTAGCTCAAAACAATCAATAATTGCATGAAAAAAATACCAAATGAAGTCAGAAAGGGTTGAAAATTGATGATGTGGCTTTGAATGGTGCATTTTGAACACATAAAAAGCCTACAGTTCAAATAAGTTCAAGAAATTGAAATACCTTTTGTAACACATGAGTTTCCGTCCGGAACCCTGATACTTCGAAAAGGACTGTCCATTTTGTACACGAAGTACATCCAGCTTTTGCCGTAACCCTCTGAACTTTTTAACACATGCTATGTGGGTGAAATGATGATATCATGTCAACTTTTAACCTTTTCAGAATTCATTTGTAGTCCTTTTCAATTTTGGGGTCATTTCGTTCAAAACAAATCAATAACTGCATGAAAAATAACAAATGATGTCGGGAAGGGTTGAGAATTAATGATGTGGCTTTGAATGGTGCATTTTAAACACACACAAATCCTGGAGTTCAAATAAGTTCAAGAAAATGAAATTCATTTTGTAACACATGAGTTTCCATCCGGAACCCTGATACTTCGAAATAGACTGTCCGTTTGTACACGAAGTGCATCTAGCTTTTGCCGTAACCCTCTCAACTTTTTAGCACATGTTATGTGGGTGAAATGATAATACCATGTCAACTTTCAACCTTTTCAGAGTTCATTTATATTGCTTTTAAATTCAAGGTCATTTAGCTCAAAAAAATCAATAACTACATGAAAAATATCAAATAATGTCGGAAATGTTGAAAATTAATGATGTGACTTTGAATGGTGCATTATGAACACACAAAAAGCCTGTAATTCAAATAAGTTTAAGAAAATGAAATGTCTTTTGTAACACATGAGTTTCCGTTCGGAACCCTGATACTTCGAAAGAGACTGTTCGTTTTGTACACGAAGTGCATCCTAGATTTTGTCATAACCCTCTAATATTTTTAGCACATGCTATGTGGGTGAAATGATGATACCATGCCAACTTTCAAACTTTTCAGAGTTCATTTGTAGTGCTTTTCAATTTTAGGGTCATTTAGCTCAAAAAAATCAATAACTGTATGAAAAATAACAAAATGATGTCGTGAAGGGTTGATAATTGATGATGTGGCTTTCAATGGTGCATTTTGAACATACGCACAGCCTGGAGTTCAAATAAGTTCAATAAAATAAAATGCCTTTTGTAACCGAATTTCCGTCCGAAACTCTGATACTTCGAAAGAGACTGTTCGTTTTGTACACGAAGTGCATCGAGCTTTTGCCGTAGCCCTCTCAACTTTTTAGCACATGTTATGCGGGTGAAATGATGATACCATGCCAACTTTCAACATTTTCAGAATTCATTTGTACTGTTTTTCAATTTCAGAGTCATTTAGCTCAAAAAAATCAATAACTGTATGAAAAATACCAAATGAAGTCAGAAATGTTGAAAATTGATGATTTGGCTTTGAATGGTGCATTTTGAACACACAAAAAGCCTGGAGTTCAAATAAGTTTAAGAAAATCAATAACTGCATGAAAAATAACAAATGATGTCACGAAGGGTTGAAAATTGATGATGTGGCTTTAAATGGTGCATTTTGAACACACTTAAAGCCTGTAGTTCAAATAAGTTTCAAGAAAATTAAATGTCTTTTGTAACCGATGAGTTTCCGTCCGGAACCCTGATAGTTCGAAAGAGACTGTCCGTTTTGTACACGAAGTGCATCCATCTTTTGTCGTAACCCTCTCAACTTTTTAGCACATGGTATGTGGGTGAAATGATGATACCATGCCAACTTTCAACCTTTTCAGAGTTCATTTATAGTGCTTTTCAATTTCAGGGTTATTTAGCTCAAAAAAATCAATAACTGCATGAAAAATAACAAATGATGTCGGGAAGGGTTGAAAATGGATGATCTAGCTTTGAATGGTGCATTTTGAACACACAAAAAGCCTGCAGTTCAAATAAGTTCAAGAAAATGAAATGATTTTTTTAACACATGAGTTTCCGTTCAAAACCATGATACTTCGAAAGTGACTGTTCGTTTTGTACACGAAGTGCATCTAGATTTTGTCGTAACCCTCTCAACTTTTTAGCACATGCTATGTGGGTGAAATGATGATACCATGCCAATTTTCAACCTTTTCACAGTTCATTTGTAGTGCTTTTCAATTTTAGGTTCATTTAGCTCAAAAAAATTAATAACTGCATGACAAATAACAAATAATGTCGGGAAGGTTGAAAATTGATGATGTGGCTTTGAATGGTGCATTTTTAACACACACAAATCCTGGAGTTCAAATAAGTTCAAGAAAATGAAATGTCTTTTGTAACACATGAGTTTCCGTCCGAAAACATGATATTTCGAAAGAGACTATCCGTTTTGTATACGAAATGCATCCAGCTTTTGCCGTAACCCTCTCAACTTTTTAGCAATGCTATGTGGGTGAAATGATGATACCATGCCAACTTTCACCCTTTTCAGAGTTCATTTGTAGTGCTTTTCAATTTCAGGGTCATTTAGCTCAAAAAATCAATAACTGAAATTATAAACCTATGATATTTTTGAAACTAAAATTATATAAAACCTAAAAATTACCAAATTGAATATAATGTTAAACTAAAGTAATATACAATAGCAGGAAAAATAACAAAGAAATAACATAAAAAAATAGCAAAAGTGAATATAGATGCGTTTACACTGAAATTCAACCTAAATTCAAAGTGCTAGTTAGACACCTAACTAGCATTTTGAATTTAGGTCAAATTTCGTGTATAAGGGCATCTATTTTCACTATGAGAGGAGCTTGACAGGTCAAGCGCATCGGGGCTTATAAACAGGTGTTGTCTTCTCTCGACTACCGAGGTGGGACTGAACATCTGCTGCTTCCCAACAGCCGACGAAAAGGGACTAGTGGTCCCGGTTGGTGGCACCAACCGAGACCAATGCCCCCTTTCGTACCGGTTGGTGCCACCTACCGGGATAAAAGGTCCCTGTTTCCCGCCCTTTGGGCTGCTGAAAACAGGGCTTTGGTCCCGGTTGGTGGCACCAACCGGGACTAAAGGTGGGCATTGGTCCCAGTTGGTGGCACGAACCGGGACCAAAGGTCCCTGTTTCCCGCCCTTTGGGCTGCTGAAAACAGGGCTTTGGTCCCGGCTGGTGGCACCGACTGGGACTAAAGGTGGGCATTGGTCCCGATTGGTGCCACCAACCGGGACCAATGCTTCTTCTATATAAGAAGCACTTAGGAAATTTCACAGTTTTCATTGCCACTTCGCCGAGCCCGCCGCTGTCATCCCCGTCATCGCTTGCCGCCCCGAGCCCGCCGTCGCCGTCCCCGTCCCCATCGTCGCCCCCGTTGCCGCCCCCGCCATCGTCATCCCCCTTCCCCCGCCGCCCCCGTCGCCCCTCCCCCGCCGCCGCCGTCGTTGCCCCGCTCCCGTCGCCGCCCCTCCCCCGTTGCCATCCCCCGCCGCCCCGTCCCCGTCGTCGCCCCACCCCCGTCGCCGCCCCATCGCCGCCACCGCTGTGAGCCGCCGCCGCCCCGGCTCTGTGCAATTTATTTTTAAAATATATGTTGCATTTGTTATATGATGAATTTTTATGTTACATTATTATGTGTATGTTAGATTATAGAAATTTTTTATGATGAATGTTGATGTTAGGTTAGTATGTTTATGATGAATGTTTATGTTAGATTAGTATGTTTATGATGAATGTTTATGTTAGATTAGTATGTTGTTTTATTTTTTATCTAATTATTAGTATGTGTATGTTAGATTACAGAAAAAAATTGGGTTTTATGAAAAAATAGTGATTAAACGAGAAGAAAACGTTCTCATAGGAATTTGTTGATGATGCCCGGCCCGCATCCTCGTCGTCCAGTAGTCCGCGAGAGCCTGCTTGATAGACGCGATGTCCGGGACTGGGCTCCACCGGATTGGCGCTAGGAGGTGCTACCTTCTCGGGCTCGGAGGTTGGTGAGGAATGCAGGTATCGTCGTCGACCCGGACCTTCTGTGGTGGCGGTCACGCGGGCCACTTTCGGTGCGGAGGGAGCGGGCACCCGCGGAGGTGGTACGTCGCCGTGTCAGGGAGGAGGACGAGCACGTCCGTCGCTACATGGCAGCGTTGGACGACCGGTTCGACAATACCTGGCAGATCCTTCATGGATCTCACTTGAGTTATGATCTCGTGATGGTTCCTTATCTTTGGGTGTCCATCGCCGACGACTCAGAGACCGCTAGTGAACCGAGTTCACCGTCCTTCACTTTGGATTCTAGGATATTCGATCCGTATTAGTGATCTTATATGATAATATTCGAGATGTATTAGTTAATATTTGATGATGCATTAACTGGATTATTCGGGATGATGTATTAGTGATATTATATTCGAGGTCATTATAAATATTAATGTATGTGTGATATTTTATCGGTATAATGCGTGTGTGACTTTCGGTCAGTCGTTGCTCCTTGTATGACTTTCATGTGTGTTCTTGATGGAGGAATTCCGACTGTTGTTGTGGGGGTGCCTCTTCTTTTTTCTCTTCTTTGCGATATACTCGTCGATATATTGCGCAAGAAGAGAAGAGGGGAGGCATCCATCACTGACGGTCGAACTATTAATGTGAGAGAGTGCCCACCAACATATATACACCACCATATCAGTGTGAGAGAGAGTGCACCAACACATCATGAGATATGTGAGTTACTTAAGAAAAGCCTCGACGGACCGAAAGTCACACACGCATTAGGATCCAAAGTGTGTCGTAATTCTTGAACTGGCTTATTCGGAATGATGTATTAGTAATATTATATTCGAGTTCATTATAAATATATTTGTGATTTGCAAGTCATTCCGATGAAACATGGGAAAAATTTTCTATGCCATTGCTCGATATATGATACGGGTTGACTTTAGGTCTGTTTCAGCTTCTTGTGTGTCTTTCAGTGAGGGAGACTATCTATCATATATATATATGAGAAAGAGAGAGAAGGAATCCCGACTGTTGTCATGTTGGTCGCTTCTCCTTCGTTCCAGTGTGCTAGACATTTTGGTGTAATGCACTCTGGGACGAATGGAGGAGCCACCATCACCGATGGTCACAATATCAGAGGGAGTGTCCACCATATACGTGAGACGAGAGTTTAGGAATGGAAAACTCAACAGACCTAAAGTCAACCCGTTGCATATTGAGTAATAGTGATATGTGTGTTGATCAGTTTTTTCGTACTTTCCATCAATCGATTTTAAATGTTTCAACTATGAACATAGGAAATGTCTGACGACGAAAGTGAATCCGGTATGTGTGAATACTGCGAAGACGAGCGCGGCCTGTGTGACAAGACTTTCCTAGTTGATGGTAGGCGCTTCAGCATCATGCTGGATGAGACCTTCAAAGTGGATACAGTAACTCAGAATGACAAGTCTTTTTTCGTAATTAAGCATGACTTCTGCCTCATTTGTTTCAACTTATAATTAATTTTATTTTTTTTATTGTTCTAATAGCGTATCCCCTGTCATGCAAGAATTGTTGTCTTGGATAAGATTGGTTTCAATACTAAAAAAGATATGAAGGTAAAGATAGTTCACTTGAGGACCGAACATGGTTTTATTTTTCGGTAAACTTATACCATGCAGACACCTATTGCTATTTTGAATGCAAAACTTGGCAAGCACTATGCAAGGCTTATGCATTTGAGCCTAATATGCTTATCACTTTTGATATTCGTCCGGAAGATGAAATTGAAGGTAATATCGACATTTGGGTCGATGTGCAGACGCCTCCAGTTCTACCATTATCTGAGTTTCTCAACCATATTTATTAAGTAATTTATATTATTTATTTAAAAATAATTGACAACTTATTTGCATTGACAACTTATTTTCATTTTTCAAAAAATGTACGGAAGATGGTAGACAGAACCTACTACTACAGTGATGAAGCAGAATTAATTTATAAGGAGAAAGATCATCTTACCGCATTTCTTAGTCATCTTGAGAATTACAATAGCTATTATCAATCTTCTGCATATTATGGTCAATACGTGTCACTAGTGCACGTGGTGAACTACGGTAATATCCATGGAGATTGCATGGTAAGATTTTGATTCTACTATTACGACAACCGTGCATTTTTGCATAAATTCTTCTAAAACTAAACTACATTGCTAACTATAAAGTTAATAATATGTTTTCCAATAGAAAATCCTGAAGGATTGTGTGCCTCATCTGATGTTTCCGAAAGGTCACGTTGTTGTTACGAGCTTAGGGCCACCACGCCAGGTCAGCCTACGCATCACTCCTGTCCATACCGGATTTTTAAAACTGATGGAGTCATGACAATCAAAGTTTGGAAAAAATATATGCTCAATCGTAGAGAGCTATTTGGAAGCAACATTGTGCGTAGGCCAACAATGAGAGACAGGATGATCTTCGTTCTCCATAATGAAGAGTCAGGTCCTATCTTGTTTTATAATATTGTACTAGGGTAGAGTAGGTCCTACGAGATAGGAGTACGTAGGTCCTAGGTACAATGTGTTATTATGTGCTACAATGTGTTAGAGTTGATGATGATGAGGAGGAGGAGTTGTGATTATGACTAGTGACCAACTTGTTATATGATGTCTCATTGACGAAAATGATGATTAAATTATGTTATATGTTCTATCTAAAAGTATAGTACGTAACGTCGTGACCAAGCATGGAGATAAGAGAGATCATTTCTCTCTATTAGCTATCTAACAAAATATATGAAACTCCTAAATTAACCCTCCAAAACCCTCACCCCCCTCTTTAAAAAAAACACAGCTCATCAGCTGCTGCGTGGACGCTCTTTGGTCCCGGTTGGTGTTACCAACCGAGACCAAAGGCCCTCCTGCCTGGGCTCGGCGGAGCGGCCACGTGTAGCCCCATCTGTCCCAGTTCGTAAGCGCACCGGAACTAAAGGTCGTGGGCTTTAGTTCCGACCCTTTAGTCCCGGTTCCAGAACCGAAACAAATGAACCTTACGAACCGGGACAAATGAGCCTTTTTTCACTAATGCTAGCTCGTATCATTCGCTCTGGTTAGAAAGCGTATGCATGCATAGTGCTGTAAATGAACTGAGCTAGATAGTAGATGAACCGGAGGGGCACCCTCTCATCTTTATCTATCGTTCAGAGCGTTCGAGAGTGATTAATACGTTCATATGGAGCTGGTTACTTTTCGTCAGTATCTAAGGCGATCAGGTGCTGTAGTCTAGGATCATAGACATACTAGTCAGAGTCGCCTGTGGGAAGAAGTTGGAACTCATGTTGGTGTTGTTCGTAGTAACCGCGTGGTAGACGGCGACTGCTGGTCAGGCAAATAGCAATTCTATTATTCTCATTCCCTTGTTGTTGTTGTGCTTAGTCCTGCGACTTCCACTTCGTTTTATTAATCTAGAGATATACTGTTGTTGGTATCTCTTTGCTAGACCGTACCATGATATATATATGTTATTCTATAATTGTTCTCTGTTTGTTGGCCATGGTACGGGAAGAAATATGTCCCGGTGAGCTACTAATAATCACCATGGTTATTTGGGCTTATGCGGAGACGTGAGAATTTCTACACGAGCTTCATCATATTGTTGACCTAATTATTTTCCATTATGAAATGTCATTTACATTGGTTTCACGACCGCAAACGTATTGTACCGGTCACATATCAGATATGGGACTTTCCGAGTTCTTTGTTGAGGGCGACATTTGTTTCGAACAGGGTATCGGTGATGGATCCTTGGGAACGCCCCATACAAGTAAGTCAAGTTGTAGTGCCTCAGGGACCAAAAGACTCTTTTCTTTTGGAACCCACGTGGTTCCAGTCGAGGCTATCGATGTCGGAGTACCCCTCTTAAGGGGTGAAAAGTGTGAATTTTCACCCTATAACTCCTGGTTTGGAAAGCTTGCTGGTCACGTGTGATACCAATATTTTTCTGTATACACTTCCATAAATTTTATTCCAGTATTTCTGTTCAACCCCCTTGAATATTATCTTTAAACTCAGCCTTTAGTAATACTTTATTTCCGCTGCTAAATCATTCCATTATTGCTCTATCATCTCCTTGAAACTAAATCATATTGTTGTGATATTCATAACACTTTCTCCTCCATCATCTCCTTGAAACTAAATCACACTGTTGTGATATTCATAACATTTTCTCCTTTCGTCCACTTTTGATAAAATGTTACTTGTTGGGTATGAATCATCATACCAACTCTTGCTTAATTTTTTTTTGCAGCCCAAAGCGATAATGATCCTAAGCATGACTTTGGGAATAGATAGAAGTGATTTAGGAGTTTATTTTCAGCAAGAACATTGTATCCCCAGAATAAAGAATACATATGCTATATAACTGTACTATTGTGAAATGTTTTGATTTATGCCTCACATGTCTATAAGCTCTTACGTCCGAGCTTTGTTTTGGGACATGACAAAAAGTGCTCCTTTCCAGGTTCCGCCTCGAGACGGCGGAGCTTCGTCCCCAAAGTGTTTTTCTGATGTTTATTTTAGGGCAAATAGCATTATATATAATAAGATGGGCCCCGGAGGCCTGCTGGTGGAACCACGAGCACAGTAGGCGCTCCTTGGGGAAGGGCGCGCCCCTTGAGCTTATGACTCTCTAGTGGGCCCTTCCTGGTATTTCTTCCGCCGATATTTTTTATATATTTCAAATAAATTATCCGTAAATTTTCAGGTTATTTGGAGCTCCGGAGAATATCCAACTCCGTTGTAGCCTTTTCAGGTTCAGAATTTTGGCTGCCGATAATCTCCCTCTTCAGATATTTTTCGCAAATTAAGAGAAAAAAGATATAAAAATTACATCCTAATGATCAAAAATATTGTAATTAACAGTAGGAAATCATGATGCGAAAATGGATGTATCAAACAACGAGGTGGTTAATGATGGCTGATAGATGGACGAACTTGTGGCGTTCGCATGCAGGCGTCAGAGTAGGTTTTACGGCAACCACAGGCGTTTTATGATGAACGGACGGTCATGTGTCGTTTGAATGCAGAGAGAAGGCGTGTACACGGGGAAGCGGTAGGGCCCGGCGTGGTTTGGTTTGCATGGACTTGTAATCAATTACTTTCGTATAAACAAATACATCTCTATTCATTACTGATCACACCCAAAATCTACCGCAACGAAAGTGATATCAAATTGTTCTACTTGCTATACCTTTCATTTTTTTCGCTAACCCGAATAACCCCTTTTCATCATAAGCATAATGAAAATACAACCGTCTAAAAGTCGCCAACCAAGTTTAAGAAAACGAGAAAGGAAAAAAACGAGTTGGACGCATCACCGAAAAACCCAATGTAATTTTCCGTCACCGCGACACTTTCTATATATGGGGCGAAAACCCGCCGCACCTTCCTCCTAGGCTTCCCCGGGCGGAGAGCCCGGGTCGGCAGGGTAGAAACCTACCGCACATCGAATGCAAATATTTAGCAAAACCGTTTAAAACACTGCGTACATGCTTTTGGCTCCGGGCATACGTAGGTAAATCTGACTCAAAGCGAAGCAAGACTATAATGTTTTGAGAATTTGAATGGACGGGCCACCTGCAAAATGGAAGGAAGAAAAAAAAAACGTATCTTCCTCGGTAAGACATCGCCCGGCCGACCGGTGACCACACGCGTGCAACAGGGCAACGGCACGCCGCACCGTGCGCGCGCCGCGTGGACCCCACCCCGCGCACACTGCCAGTGGGCCATCCAGCCACCCTCCCTCCCCCACTCTCTCTTCTCCTCCGTGCTCGCCGCCTGGCGCCACCGACCAAAAACCCCAACCAACCGCCCACCGCCGGGCAAAACCCTACCCCCACCGCCGCGGCCGTCGCCGTCGCCGCGCGATGGTCGTCTCCTTCAGGCTCTCCCGCCGCGGCCGCCGCTTCTACCCGCCGCCTCCGGCCTCCGCCCCCGCCGCCGATGCCTCGCCCAAGCCGCCGCCGCGGGAGGTCAGCACCCTCTCCTCGCCGCGCCTCCTCCCTCCCCATCTCCGTTGACTATAAGCATCCCCCTCGTGTTGCGAGATTTTGCCGTGGCCGCGAGCGTACGGACACTCACCGTCTGAAACCGTGCGTGCAGGCCGCCGCGGGAGGGCCGGGGTTCGGCGGCAGCGGCAGCGGCATCGCCGCCCGATCGTCCGCGCATGGAGGATATGGAGCCGATCCTGCCGATTTCGGTGAGGCCCCGACCTACCTACCCGATTCCGCGAGGATTTGTTCGGTTAATCTGTTTTTCCGTACTCAAATGTTGCTCAACGACAAGTTGGTGATGCTGAAACCTCTGTCGCTGCAGGCCTCGAGGCGTCCTTCGCGCTGAACCTGTTCCCGGATGGGTACTCGGTCGGTGGGCTCGACAAGGTCTGTCTGCGATGACCGCTGCTGCGACATGTTTGTTTGTTTGTTTGTTACTTGATGCTGCTCTGCTGTTCATGGCCGAATCTGTTGGTTTCGGTCGGTGCAGGGGATGCTTGTGTTTCTGATTGGCGATGATCCAGAGAAGAAGCCCTACACCAAGGCGTCCAGAGCTTTGCTGTCTGTGAGTATGGTGCTCATGTCGGTTTTCCCTGTCAATGGGGAGGGGGGGTAATTAATCATGACTCGATTCTCAAGTAACAGTAAGAAGGTAAAATAGGAGCGAGTAATTGCACCTGAGGAGAGCATTAAAAAGGATTGAGTGGTTGCAGTCCATTCCTGTACAACATAATTAACACACCAGACTCCAGACTATGGGCATTTTGACTGTTGCAATTTGTTACCCACACGATTCACTTTGGCCGATGAAACCAGAGTAAAGTATTATTCTGCATAAATTTCATACAGCCACTGCCACTGCACATTTCATTTTTGTGGGAATGTGTATTTTATTTCTTTCATAGTATATTCTTCCTGTGGGGGGAACCACCAGATAGCTTTGGTTGCATGTTTTATTCCCAGAAAGGAATGTTTCTATTCAGAGCATCCTTAACAAGTTATGTTGTCCTGATGGCTTGCTTATTTCTGTTACAATTCCTTGTACTGAATCATCTGGGGATTTTATATTCTTATAGGATATTGAGTATGGCTGCTTGCCTAAAGACATCTTGCATGGCATCCCTTGCAAATTCCAAAATGGAATTGTTGTTTGTGAGGTTAGCTCAAGTCGTATCGCAACTTGACTGTATGTATTATCTCAGCTTATGTGGGCTTTCTTTACATTGTAATGCACCTAGGTGCGGGACTACAGGTCCTTCCTGTCGAATGGGGATGATTCTTCAGAATACGACTTCCCCATAATGAACAGAATTGCACTTAGATTGGGCACTGAATGTGTTGTCAATGATCTATCTTTGATTGCGGATGCTTCGTGGACTTATCATGAGCAATTGGTCAGCATTTCTGTAAACCTGGAAAGGCAAGGTTTAACTGTTATCTACTACTTCCAGAATCCCACCTGATTTTTTTCTTCTTATGCATATTTCAGATTGCTGAGTCGACCATCATTAATTCCTTGCAACCCAGGCTTAATTTGGATCCTAAGCCATGCCTTGAAAAGCTTTGCAACTCTGTTAAGAAGGTACCCCCGCTTTCAGTTCCTGGATCCTACTCTATTCTTTTGTTAACTTCAGAAAGTACTGCAACTTAGCTTGTGCTTTTTTCCCCAAATTGTATGCAAATAGATCGATTTGGGTCTACATAAGGGAAGACAACGAATGAAAGAGACATCTCTTCTCAACACTTCTCCTGGCCCTCCTGAAAAAAGCAAGCCCGAGGAATGTGACGGCTGGGAAGGTGCAGCAGTATGCATTGAGAATTCAGCTTTAGAAGTCTTGCCAGGTGGAACACTGAGCTGCTCGCCAGTGAACTGTCCATCACCTCCCCAAGTTAACAGTGCCAAATCAACTGTAGTGTCTGATCCTGAAGATACTACGCAATGCTCTTCTACCATTATCAACAGTTCTGCCTTCTGCGACAGAGAACAAAGTGCATCAAGTACTCCTGCTTGTGATAATTTTCTTCAGAATCATGCT
Organism: Hordeum marinum; assembly: GCA_022496015.1. Taxonomy (NCBI): domain Eukaryota; kingdom Viridiplantae; phylum Streptophyta; class Magnoliopsida; order Poales; family Poaceae; genus Hordeum; species Hordeum marinum. The sequence goes on along the minus strand of CM039674.1, from coordinate 8,402,162 downwards.
CAGCAGGCAGACTTAGCTATCGTGAAGGTTGATCATAAAAAGGGACCATTGCAAACAGAGACAGTTCTGCCGCAAAAGAGAAAGGAGTGCTCGAATCTTCTACATGAAAGGCGGTTTTCAGACAAAAGTGCAAGGTTGAGCTCCCAAAGTTCCAATGACCAGTTTCAAAAGTCAGCAGGGGCTTCAAATAAAGGTCTTATGCTAGGATCTCCAAAAGAACCGTCGGTTGAGGACAAGGTAGATCAGACAATAGGCAACAAGGACATGGAAGTACATCAACAGAAGTCCTTCTCAACTCCTTCCTTGAACATAAAGGATCCATGTTTAGAGAAGTTCGTCGAAAAGGTTAATCACGGATCTCGGAAAGAACTGCCAGTTGAGGATATGGTTGATCAGACCATGGGCAAAAAGGACATTAGATTACAGGAACAGAAGTCCTTGTCAGTTACTCCAACAAATCACCCACTTCCTTCCTTCAACAGAAATGATCCATGTTCAGAACAGTTCCCTGAGAAGGTTAAGCTGGGATCTCGAAAAGAGCTGCCGGTTGAGGTCAAGTTAGAACAGACAATTGGCAGAGACCTGGAAAATGAACCCCTGTCAATACTCCCGACCAGTCTTCCACACTCTTCCTTGAACAGAAATAGTCTGCATGTAGAAAACATAACTGAAAATTTTCACTCTTCGCATACAACGATGAGAGAGAGTCATCTGGTCTCATTTGTAGATGTGGACAATCACGGAGGAGAGCTCAACGACAGTTCAGTTATCTCTGTAACCTCTTGCAATGCAAGTTCAAGAAATGCAGATGCCAAACGTCACGAGGATAAAGCTTCTATGGAGCCCCAACCTACTACTTCAAAGATAAAAGGATCAGCAACTTCTACCATTTCTGTGAACCAGCAAATCAATTTCGGAGGGAACAGGCAGAAACAAGCTGATATTCTGGTCAGGCGTTCGTGTGAGGACAGAAGCTCAATAGAGCCATGGGTTACTGATGGCACTAGCAGTCAATTTGGTAGTTCTCCAGATATTGGGTTGTGCATTGGACATCCTTTATATAACATTGAACCTAACATTGAAAAGATTCTATCAGAGGTCATCCTGACCACCCAGAGGTGTCGCTTTGTACAACTTCACTCTCTGTACTTCTCATTTTAAGTTAGATTTTTTTGGGTACAACTGGTGCCAGAATTATAGAAGTTCTTTACATTGTTCGCTGTTCTTTATGCAGGTATGCACCAGATGGAAATGCTGCTAATATTGATGATGTTGAAACATTGGTGCCATTGAATTCCTACTCACCATCTTGTATCGTTCGGTATGAGAGTGTCGAGGGAAGTCCACACACGTGGGAAGAGACCATTTCATGCTGTCCAACTAGGAGAACGAAACATACTCGAAATATTAGAAGCTTTGTTTTTCACCGTGTACAGTATTTCTGTAGAGGTGGGTTTATTTCTGCTTGTGCATGCATAATCTTAGTTTGCTCTTAGCTCTACACTTGTTCTAAAGCAATACACATGGCAGGTATAGTTGATCAATCTCATTACATACTTTGCCTTCTTGAGTCTGAATTACCAGAGGACCATCAAATAGCTGTTGAAATGATATCGGGGGAGGAGCGTTTTCACATCGCTACTCTTCCCACTTCTGTGAGTACTATCTTATTTCAGTTTTACAATGCAAGAATAATACTATTAGAGATCCTCATATCTGTCTCCTCCATGGTATGCTTTCGCAGGATCAAGCAAAGAAGTTTGTGGATCAATTCATTCTTCTGGTAAGCAAGCATTCTGTTTTTGTCCGGTTAAAAAAAAAACATTCCATCTGTGGCCACTTGCCGCTAGGCACTGACAAGCTGCTGATATATGTTTAAATATCAGTATTTTTTATTGTTTACCCGTTGTGCATATTAAACTAGTTGCTGTGCCCTGGATGAATTGTTTTTAGGGACCGTCTTCGTCGTACACTGAAATTATATTTCAGGTTTATTTCTGAGTTTTGGGTTGTGTATGCAGATGAAACGGGATGGCTACACACTATGCAATTCTACGGTCTGTAATGGATTCTCTGAACCCACACAGGTAAGATGAGGATTCCTTTTAATACTTGCGTTTTCAGCAGATTAAGATTTCCCAGATATTTTTCCATATTGACGTGCCGCCTTTTGCATCACTTACTCGAATGCACCATCATGTTTCAGCAATCCACAGATGTATCTCAGCCCGGCTATCTGACTGGAGAACATCCACTGTACCAGAGGTTCTCGCCTTCTGTTGCGAAAAGCGTTGTGATTAATGAATGTAAGGATACAGGTTTTGCCTCGGAGAAGAAGCTCCCAGATGTACATGCCAATGCTCGGCAGCAAGGGAGCCAGCAGTGGGGACTGCCAGATGTGCATGCCAATGTTCTGTATCAAGGGAGCCGGCAGTGGAGCCTGCCAGATGTGCATGCAAATGCCCAGCATGAAGGGAGTCAGCAGTGGGGGATGCCAGATGCACACAGAAATGCCACGCAGCAAGGGAGTACTCAGCAGCAATGGGGGCAACCACATGCACACACAAATGTTCCACAGCAAGGGGGTAACCAGCAATGGGGGCAACCATATGCACACACAAATGTTCTGCGGCGCAGGAGTAACCAGCAGTGGGGGCAACCATATGCACATGCAAATGTTCCGCAGCAGGGGAGTAACAACCAGCAGTGGGGGCAACCATACGCACACACAAATGATTCGCGGCAAGGGAGCTACCAGCAGTGGGGGCAGCCATACGCACACGCAAATGTCCCGCGGCAAGGGGGTAATCAGCAGTGGGGGCAGACACACGCACACACAAATGTTCGGCGCCAAAGGAGACGGCAGCAATGGGGGATGCCAGATGCGCATGCAAATCCTCGGCATCAAGGGAAACAGCAATGGTGGCTGCCAGATGATCATAGTGCAAATGCTATGCACAGAGGGAGCCAGCAGCAATGGGTACAGCAAGAGCAGCAACCCTCAGCCTCGGCAAACAACGTCGACACATCCCACTTCTCGAACCCTGGTTACCCAGCCGATCAGCAGTACAGCAGCAGAGTCTTCCAAGGCCAGAGACCACCATTTTCAACGGATCAGCACCAGCACCAGCAGCACTACTACCCCCAAAGCAGACAGGATACACCAGTAGGGTCCGGCGAGAGATATGCTAGGACCACAAGCGTGGGCGCCGGCAGCTATGGCCAGCGGCACCACCAGGCTCCGCACCGGCAGAAGCGCGGCGGCAGGAGGACGTACCAGTGGGGTTTCCAGGATTTCGGCAGGCAGGTGCAGATCAATAACCTGCCTCCAATGCAGGCCGGGAGGAGCGTGGTGCTGTCGACGCTGCGTCCCGCTGGGAGCCCGCAGACGAGCTCCCCGACGACCAACGGCTCGGATGGCAGCGTCACAAGCACGTTCCTGGCGCATCCCAGTGGTTATGAGCAGTACCCGCCACCGCACGGGATATGCTGAAGGGCGATGTTATCCAGCGTGGTTTCGCCGGTGTGCTTTTGGTGCAGGTTAAAGCCCAGGACATACTTGCAGCATATGGATTACTAATACTTATGTAGAGATGCAGTCCCTTCTTTTGTTTCGCGCTTCGCCGGTGGATAGCAGGTGCACGATGGTTTGTCTATGCTCTTGTAGCCTTAAGCGTGATGGCTACATTTTGGTGAAGTACCAAGGGTTTAGGGTTTAGGGTTTAGGGTTTAGGGTTAGGATGGGCTGCTGATGCTTTTGCTTGTAGCATTCTGTCATTGGCAGTTTGGTTGCTTGAGTCTCCTCCTGTGCAGTATCACTGAAACTTTGTGTAACCGAACCAACGATGTTTGTACTGCTCTTGGTCCGTCACATTGCATATGGAAAAGATGATGAAAACTCTCTGGTTATCTGGGTGAAAACCTACGGTGAATCCTTTTGAACTTGAGTACATAATAAAAACTATTTAAAATCTCAGTAAAACTTCGGTTTTGCAAATTTGGCTTCTACATGTAAATAAAAGAGACAACAACCTTGTGTGACAGTTTGGGTGAAGATGAAACGAGCATTCTCGATACGCCTAAAAGTTGCAAAATCAGCTGGTCCAAATAACGGTAATTTGCAACAAAATAAATAAATAAACATATCCATTTGGTTGGAAGTTTTTACAACACTTTTTGTAAATGGCCTGAAACTTTACATGGGCTTTTTGCCGGTGCACGAGTTGCCGGATGGAGAACCAATGCACATTCGATTTGGTCTCGATTCAGCACGGTACACTGGCATGCAACAGATCATTTATCTGCATAAATTCTGGAGCAACTACCTGGCATTCACAGTTTGGACCGTTCTTTTCAAACCAAAGCTGAGGAAGATAAATATCTTTTTCATTATTTCTGCCCAGTTTGAAAAATGGCCTGAAGCATCACATGGACATGTTTGAAGTGAATAGTTTGGGGTAAATAAATTTTGAATACGGATACGATGCTCGGTGCCCGGGCGGCCTGCAGTTTTCTCCCATGGTGCAGGAGGGGCACCCTATGTCTCGCCTTCAGCAAGTCCACCTTCGGACTCGCTGAAGGGGCAACCTCGATGGGCCAGCCCACACGTGCACAGGCCATGGCCTTTTTTCTATTTTCTATTTTCTGCTTTTTTTCCGTTTTTACTTTTTTGCTTTGTTTTTATACTTAAAAATAATCTAAATATTTATATTACAAAAAATCTCTAGCAAAAACATTTGAAAAATGTTTAATAAGAATTTGAAAATTGTTGAACAATATATGAAAAATATTAATCAGGCATTTGGAAAATAGTTGAATGTCGCTAGAAAATTTGTTGATCATGTATTTAAAAAATGATGAATTATTTTTACTATGTATATAAAAATATTAACCAAGCAAAAGATGTTGAACAAGTATTTGAAATATTTTAATGAAGCATTTGGAAAATGTTAAATGTGTGTAAAAAAATGTTGAGCATGTATTAGGAAATGATGAATTTTTTTGATCATGTATACAAAAATGTTAACCAGGCATTCGAGGAAATGGTGAATGAGTATTAGGAAAATGTTAATCAATCATTTGGAATTTTTTTAAATATTTATACAAAAATGTTGAGCATGTATTAAAAAAATGTTGAAAACATTTAATCATGCATATGGAAAGTTTAATCAGGCATTTACATAAATTGTGAGCAAGTGTTTCAAAAACGTTAAAGCGCTTGGGAAATGGTAGATATGTAGGGGAAAAAAACGTTGGGCGTGTATTCAGAAAAATATTTCATTTGAAATCTGTTAATTAAGAATTTTAAAAAATGTTAAAAATGTAAAAAAATGTATGTTGGCAATGCATCAATAAATGTTAATCTTGTATTTAAAAATATTAATCAAGAATTTGAAAAATGTTTAAACTGTCTATAGGAAATATGTTGACCATGTATCACAGAATTGTTTAATTTCTATTGGCAAAATGTTAAACGTGTATTATAAAATTGTTGTTGACATATCCAAGAAATGTACAATAATAACCAAAAGAACTAAGAAAACTGAATAAAAAAAAATAAAATAAAAGAAATGAACAAACAAAATGCAAAAGAAAATGAAAAAATGGTGAATGGAAAACAAGAAAAATGCAGAAGATAATGAAAAATTTATTACACGTATACCAAAAAATGTGTATAGAATAACAATGAAACCCAGACAGAAAACGAAAGAAAACAGATGAACATCGGGAAAAGAAGCAAACAAAATGACGGGAAAAGTAAGGATAATAGAAATAAAATAAATGAAAATTTTGAAGGAGATTTACATCTAAAAAGCCTATTTCGGCAAAGAAAATAAATAAACAAGTAGATTTGTAATTATTTGCATTTATTAGTCATTAGAAAGCAAATCAAAGCGATCTATAACAATTGGTTGAGACAATACATTTAAATAATGAACCAATGCACATTTGATATGATCTAACACTGGCATGCAACACATCATTTATATGCATAAATACTGGGGCAACTCCCTGGCATTCACAGTTAGGACCGTTCTTTTCAAACCAAAGTTGAGGAAGATTTTTTGTTTTCATTATTTTTGCCAAGTTTGAAAAATGGCCTGAAGCATCACATGGACATGTTTGAAGTGGATAGTTTGGGGTAAATAAATTTTGAATACGGATACCATGCTCGGCGGCCAGGCGGCCTGCAGTTTTCTCCCGTGGTGCGCGAGGCGCACCCCTATGTCTCGCCCTCAGCGAGTTCACATTCGGACTCACTGAAGGGGTGACCTGGATGGGATGGCCCACACGTGCGCAGGCCACAACCTCCTTTTCTATTTACTTTTACTGTTTTCAGTTTTTTTTGCTTTGTTTTGTACTTGTGTTTATACTTCAAAACATCCTAAAAATTTACATTACAAAAATACTCTACAAAAAAAGTTTGAAAAAATATTGAACAAGTATTTGAAAAATGTTAATCAAGCATTTGGAAAATTGTTGAATTTAAATAGAAAATTGTTGATCATGTACTAAAAAATATGATATTTTATCATGTATAGAATAATGTTAATCCATCAATTTGATAAAAATGTTCAACAAATATTTGAAAAATGTTAACCAAGCATTTGATAAATGTTAAATGTGTGAAGAAAAAATGTTGAACATGTATTACAAACATGATGAAGACATTAGATTATGTATATAAACATGTTAATAAAGCATTAAAAAAATGTTGAAAAAGTATTCAAAAAATATTAGTCAACAATTTGATAACAGGCATGATGTGCCCTGGTTCCATTTGATATGGTCCACATACTATCAGGCTCAGAATGTCATACCACATGCGGCAGATCCATGGGGCTCCTTTTGGTGGCGCGATCTTCTTCAGCTATCGCCTATTTACACAGGGATTACCAGAGTGGAGGTGGGCGATGGAGTCACAGCTCTTTTTTGGAAGGATTTGTGGATACCAGTAGTTCTGTCAGAACGACACCCGAGGGCCTTTTCTTTCGCTAAGATTAAAGATGTCTCGCTCAGAAATTTGCTTTCTGCTAGTACTATTGGAGAGAATTTTCATCTGCCGTTGTCAGTTCAGGCCAGACATGAGATTCAGGCCATGCACTTGGACCTCAGCAATGTGTCTCTCAACCATGATCATCATGACAAATGGTTGTGTGTGTGGGTCGACTCACTGTTCAAATCAAGTAAGTATTATCAGTATTGTTTCAGAGACATGCTCGCGGATGCAGCTTTTGCCTAGGTCTGGAAGTCGAAATGCACCAAGAAATGGAAGTTTTTTGCCTGACTTCTCTTGGCGGACAGATTGAACACTAGAGTCATGTTGCGTAGGAGCGGAATGACGCTGCAAGATAACAATTATTCATGTCTGCTTTTTGATCACCCGCCGGAGGAAACATTGGAGCATCTCTTCTTTGGCTGCCCTTTCAGTTTGGCTTGCTGGACGATGATCGGTTTCACGTGCCAGACCCATGGCAAGAGGCTGCAGGTGGTTCATGCTGTGAAGAGGGTCTGGACCAGACCCATGTTCTTTGAAATATTCACAATTGCGGCTTAGGGTATATGGAAGGAAAGAAATAACAAACATTTTAGAGGGATTCGGCCGATGCATGCCTCCTGGCTTGCCAGATTTACATCTGACATTGGGCTCATGAAACATAGGATCAGATTAGGGTTGTGGCCCTTTTTTGACCAACTTATAGCTAGCCTCCCTTGAGTACTTTACCACTGTATTGGGGGTGTGTCGTCGTGCACTGAATCACCAGCCCTTACACCCACCTCTCCCCTCCTCGTATGTAAATCTCTCTTGTAACTTTGGTTACCCTTAAATATAAAGTCAGTGTGGGTTGCCCCACTGTCAGCAGTTCCTAAAAAAAAGGATTCGCAAAAATGTTGAACAATTGTTTGAAAAATGTTAATCAAGCATTTGGAAAATGCTAGATACAATATGTATAGAGAAAATGTTGACCATATATAAAATATATTAATCTTTTTATTTACAAATTTATAATCAAGAATTTTATTTTTTTGAACAATGTATAAAATATATGTTGACCATGTATCAATAAATGTTAATCTTGTATTGAAAAAATGTTAATCAAGCATTTGAATATTTTTTAAAAGTTTATAAAAAAATGTTAACCATGTATTACAGAAATGTTAATTTGTATTGGAAAAACGTTAGACATGTATTAGAAAAATGTTGTTGGCATAGTGAAAAAATGTATAATTGTAACCAAGGGAGCAAATAAAACTGAAAGAAATAAAAAATAAAGAAAGAAACAAAATGCAAAAAATAATGAAAAAATGGAGAATTAAAAAGGAATAAAAAATGGAGAATAAAAAGAAAAATGTATTGCATATATACGAAAATTGTGTATAGAATAACAGTGAAACCCATATATAAAACGAAAGAAACGAAATGAAAAAAGAGAAAAGAAGAGAACAAATCAATAGAACAAATTAAGGAAAAGAGAAATAAAATATTTCAAGGATACTTGTGCATTTACAGCTTGATTTACATCTAGAAAAGCCATTTCTGCACAGAAAATAAATAAACAAGGAGATTTGTAATTATTTGCATGTATTAGTCATTAGTATACAATTTAAAGTGATATCCGAAAATTGGTTGTGAATATCCAGTTAAAACATGTGTAAAATTTAGGGGGAAATTCCATTCATCAATGACCGGTCATGGCATTGATGATGGTGATTTGTGGTGGAGGCTTCCCATTCCCTGATTCGTACCAATGGAGAATCTTCCTAGTTCCCATTTTGCAGCGACTGTGACGATGATGAAGCATCTTCCTGGTCCCTAAAAGGAAGTGGTTTGTAGACTTATATGGTCCCATGCACGATGGCGATTTTTCTCTCGCCGGCATGAACCTAGGCTGCTAACCGCCCCTACGAGCTGCAAAGGATTTAGCCTTCGTATTGTATTTTTCAGGCAACATGCTTTGGTAATTGGCACCCCTCCCTTTTCTGTGCAGAGGTTGCAGTGCTTGACTTGGACCAAGAAGGCGCTTGCGACTACAAATCTGGTGACTCAACTTATGCTTGATGTGTGGGTTCGTCCCTTGCCCGTGGTGATGTACGTGACTAGACGAAATTGACTATGTGTGAGCAGTCTGGACTCTCGGCAACATAGGATCGGTGGTGATAGTGGGCATCCCTATGTGTTGCTCATTGGCTTGTGTTCCGCGGGAATGGTTCTAATTGCGTGGCTAGGTCCACATTAGGACTACGTGTGTGCGCCTATGCGATGATGAAACAATAGATGGTGGCAGCATAGGGCAGCCCAGCTAGGTGGGTGCTCTTTGAGTGTAGGGTGTTGAGTTCCAATAGTGAAAACTCTAGGTATGAGCTCACTAGTTGAACCGGACAGTGTCAGCATTCATGTTGTGTTCTTTGTTGAAGTCATTCCATAGAGTTTGTTGACTTGTATTTTGGGTGAAAATTTACGATCTACCTTTAGTATAGGACCCATGTTCACATGTCGTTCCCTTCTTCCTTAATTGTGTGCATCCTCATTGAAGTTGTTCCTGTGATTGCATTTTATTTTAACTGTGTGCATCCTCATTGAGTAGCTTTTAACACCGTGTTGATGCGGATGTGATTAATAATTAGTATCCCATAGGTATTAGTGGTTTTTTAGAACATGTATTAGTGTATTCTAGTTATAAAGATAGAGACGTGCTACGCGTCGGCCGACATATATTTTTAGAAGATCTGCCCCCTCGTGAGCTGTCGGGTCCGACTGACTAGCACCGAACGTCGTCCTTCATTTCTGCCACTTCTGCAACATATGCTGTGTTGCAGAATTGCTTTGCAACAAAGGTCATGTTGTAGAAGACAATTGTTAGAGAGGTTGTGTTGTATAATTTATTTTGCAACAACGATTATGTTGTAGTTTTTTTGCAACATAGATTATATTGTGGAATTTTTTTGCCCGCATCATCGTACCGTTATGTTGGCACTACAATATTCCCATGTTTCAGAAACATAGACGATGTTTCAAAATCCTAAGACTTGCGTTGTGTGGAACTATCCGGCACGTGTTGGCTCTCAATGTGACGAATCGTGAGGCGTAGATCGACCGGATGATACTAATAATTTCTCATAAAAATATGCTTTTGTTTCTTAGAGCAGTGAACAAATGAGTAACTTTTACCTAGCTATATATAGCACGCAACTTTCCCGGTCAACTTTTTAACAGATAAGTAACCATATAGAAATTTGGAACCAATTTTACTTTGCGTCCAACTCCTGTAGCTCAATTGGTTAGAGCGTTTGTCTTATGAGCCGAAGCTCGCTTGCTCGAGCCCTGCCGGGAGCAGAAAGCCCCTAACCGACATGGCGAGTCTTTTTGTTAGTAAATTTAATGCTTTTCTAAGAACATTGTGTATTCATTATCCTCTACTGGTATTTGTTATCGAGCCACGCCGGGAGCAGAAAGCCCCTAACCGACATGGCAAGTTTTTCTTTTTATAAAGTTAATGCTTTTTGTTAAGAACATTACCTATTCACTACCCTCTAGTGATATTTGTTATCTTATACTCCCTTCGTCTCTTATATTATGCGACGGAGGGAGTAGAAACAATAATGTCCTGTTAGAAAGCTTTGTGTATACTTGTTCACTAGATCGGGCGTGAGGATTTAAAAATAGTTAGACGTGAGGATCTAGCATGGTCTAAACAAATGTGACCACCTACGTATTTGTGTTGTGTTTCAAACACTTTAAACTAACCTAATGGTATAGCAATCCAGTGAAAATGACCATTCAATGAAAATCTAAACACTTCCAGAAATTGGCATCAGATCGAGAATGTAAGGTACAGATGAAAAGTGGGAATCTAACAAGCCACTTAAACATAGTTTTGCATGTAACCCCATACACTTACGTGCTAGCTTGGTAATTGATAGATTTAGGGTTTAAATTTCAAGGTTAGGGCGTGTGCAATTACCTTTTGGGGCAGTTCATGACTTCATGGCCTAGTCTTTTGCTCAGAGATTTGTTCTAGATAATTTCATGTTAACTTCAAAATTTGAGTTATTAAATGTCATGCATGAAGAGGTTTTCGATTAATAGAGCAAGAAATAAAAATGCGAATTCAACTAAAAAAAATGTGCATGCTGTGCAACCGGAAACAGAAGCAGAGCTATGCTTTTATGGTAATGGATAACTATACTTTTGCTGGCAACATGGCGAGTTTGGTTCTATGCATGGCTTAGTTCCATGACTTTTGTTCCCGCCACAACTTTGTTTCGGTTTATAAAGCTGAATACTGATATATTATATATTAGCTCATAAATATGTATGATTAATACGTTTATATTTTCACTTCATTAATAGTTGGAGTGTGGTTAAGAATTTTGAGGCTATTTAATATGTTAAGTATTCGAACACTTGATTCTGAATTCAAGATTGGGCACTTAGCCTCAAGTTTGCCCATGCTTCACAAAAGTTTCGACTGCGTCACTGGTCTCTAGCAAAGCAAGAATGGGCATTTCTGGCATCGTGGAAGGGTGTCACACTACCAAGATAAACACACACGAAAAAATCCTACACCTATGGTGAACCTATGTAAGTTTTACAAATCTTTACAAATGAAAATCAACTCAATCACCCGCAAATTTTTTTAAAAAATAAATCAAATCCATCATTGCCAATGTCGAGTTTCCAAGGTTCCCCGAGTTCCTTTTATCGGGAGCTCGACAGGGTAAGGTGTCTTCCAAGTTTTCAGGAAATTGAACTCTGTAGTGCCACGAAACTCGGCAATTATCACTATGTGCCTAGTGCCCATAAAAAGGGGCTCGGCGACAAGGAGAAACTCGACGATGTCACACATTCACATTTGTCGGGTTTCGCCTATCAAAAACTGGACAGTGCCCTGACAGGTGGGCCCCACCAACGAGTAGGCGATGGCGACGTGGCGTCGGTCTATGTTTACTGGGTTTGCAATAACAAAAAAGGGCAATCATTTTGCCTTTCTATATTTTTACTACAAAATTTCAGGGGTCACGTCGATGCTGAGATCCCGTGGAAAAAAGCATGGCAAAGACCTAGCAGGAGGGCCCGCGGGAGACGTGGTGACGACTATTGGACGATTGGGCTTCCTGTGTCGAGTTCCGAACTTGGCAAAGCACCGACCCTTTGTTTACCCCGCACGTATAAACGTGGACGCTCATCTCCCTCCTCCTCCTCACGGCAAAGGGAAAAGTTATACCACATATATTCCTTTGCTTGCCAAGCTACATGACTGAATTTCAGTGCATTCCAACATTTGTCTGAATTTTTGTTACTGCATTCTAAGGTCTGTCTGGATTTGACAGAGTTATAAATGGTGTTGAGAAAATGTACATTTACATGTTTTGGCCAACTACATAACACAACCGCACAAAGTGCTAATCATCCTCTATTCTTAATAACCTACATCAGTAAGTACATTGGCATCTAAAATTTTGGAGAATGCACTGTAAGTAATTGACAGAGCATGTCATTTCATTTACATCTTTTGTTATTCTTCCAGGTGTTGAATGCATCTTTCTGTCATGTTATTATCAGATGAGGTACCATGCAATTTTGATAGCCTTCTCGGCATCAAAGAATTAAAGGTTGGATCAGATCCGACCAGGGCTGAGATTTTTTTTCTTTGTATATCGTTATTTTCTGAGATTGATATATGCAAAAGAGGGGCTTTGCTTGCAGACTGTTTGTCATAACCATGCGTATCAGCTCCATGAATGACATGGTAGCTTATTCGGCGCTGGGAGGGCGTGTGCCGATGTACTCAAAACCGACGACGAGGAATGCTAGGCCTTGAACGAAGAGGTAGATGTAGTACCCTTTGTTTGCATAAAGCACGTCGTAGCAACCACATATAATTATGCCGGTTCCAACAAAAATCTCTGAGCAGTTGTACCTGATAAAAAGAACAGACAAATCAGAAATTATTTGAAAAAAAAAGAAAGCTTTGAAATTGGTAGTTTATACAGTAAACCAAAGTAGTATATCTCATAATGTATTAGTTTCGAGACAATAAACTTTGCTTACTTGTCCCATAATCGTGTTTGCCTCTTCTCTAGTTTTGGTACTAGGGGTGTCGTTAGCTCAACATCTATCACTTCCACAACATCTAATCCTTCCATTGATGGGTTTGCCTTGTTGGCATCTCCCAATTTCTCAGTGACAACCCATTCATTGACTCGTCCTGTCTCGAGAAGACCAGTTATTGTGGCTTTTATCCGGTGCAACGACATCACATTCTCAAAGAGGACCCAGAGGATGACTAGATGAAATGAACTGAAAGAGTGGATTTCTGGTGTTAACTAAATGTAATGAACACTACAACTCATTCGATCTTGGGGTGCGCGTTACCTTGGTGATCCAAGAGCCTTGCAGAGGGTGATAACAGTTGGAACGTAGACCACGCCCCAGAGAGGTATCTGAATCTCAGGGAAGAAAACGGACACCGGAATCACAAAGCAATAGTAGATGAATGTAACTGTATGAGCAGCAATCTTCCCAACGAAGAAGAAGTCATACAATAGGTGGAGTTTGTTCCAAAATGACACTCTCTGCACAGAGGAAATTAAATTTCAGGCAACAAGATGGTGTGTGTGTGTGGTGATGTATCCTCCCATATCTAATAAATATATCACCTCGTTCTCTAGAATCTCTACCAACACTTTCTTGAATAGGTTTGCTGGTCCGCAGGACCACCTATGCTGCTGAAATCGGTATGACTTGAATGTGCTTGGCAGTTCACTCCTGACCTAACCACACACAGGTCCGAGCATCTTAGGTTTGTTTCTCGGTGGCTTTGATTGTTTCTGACAGAGAAGCAAGTAAATAAAAGAGCATTATTTTTGGCTTACTTTTACGGTGCCAACATACACGAACTTCAAGCCCAGCAGGGCCGTACGGACAGCCAGGTCCATGTCCTCCACCGTCGTCCGGTCCTTCCACCCCCCAGCATCATTGATCGCCGAGATCCTCCAAACACCGGCTGTCCCTGAAAAATGCAAAAATCCCCAACAAATCACTCACTGAACGTGCTCATTTGGATACTTGAGCCCTGGGGACTGGGGTGCATCACAATGATGATGATGATGATGAAATCGAATTTACATACCATTGAAGCCAAAAAACGAGTACACTAAGGACCCAGCCTCTTGCTCAAACTTGAAATGGTAGTCCAGTGACATCTCCTGGAATCTTGTCAACAAACACTCATCCGAATTAACTGCACAACAAACAGTACAAAATAAGACTTAGATCCAACTTATTAAGTCAAACGATAGTATTAGCACATAGTGCATGAGGGCTGACTGGCTGACTGACCGAATTTCCAGCGAGTCTGGACGAGGGCGATGTCGAGGTTGTGCACGAGGAAGGGTACGGTCCGAAGGAGGAAGTCGGACTCGGGCTGGAAGTCCGCGTCAAACATGGCGATGAACTCACACTCCCGCACGTAGTCACGCGTCAGCCCTTCCTTGAGCGCGCCGGCCTTGTACCCCTTGCGGTTTCCTCTGACCTCGTACCTGATGTTCACGCCCTTGCCCTTCCATCTCTGGCACTCGGTCTTCACCATGTCCTGATAAAAATGAAGCAGAAAGTATGATCGTTTTTTATCTTGCATTGTGCTGCCAGGTAATCTGTTGTCCAAAGCTCTGCAGCAGAAACACTGATCATGCCTTTCGAAACTGCATCTACCACTCACAATTTGTCTCAAATAATAGCATCAAATCTCTGTAAAAAACCAAGGGTGTAACTAGCTCTCAGAATTAACCAAGTCTCATATAACTCCTACACTATTTGAATTTACATGAAGATCTTAAGAATTGTTTTTGATTAATTGTCACCGTAACCGGGCTAGTTCTAGATTCGTCCTAAGTCAAAACTTGCTTAACTTTTCCCAAATCTATATAGAAAAATGTGCTAAGATCTAGTACAACAGTAAATTTGCATAGTAGGAAAATAAATTTGACAAAGAATAGCATGAGACAAATACTTTGATGCTCTAATATTTTTTACTATAAACTTAGCTAAACTTAAACAAGTTCAACTCAAACTAACGTACTGGTGTGTAAAGTTGTAAAGTTTTTCTTTCTTTTTGCTTTTCTGTGAGTCTCGAAAAGATAAGTGAAGCGTTGACTAGGGAGATCCAGCCACCTAACCCACTGCCACGCCTCCTCACGTTCCTTGTTGGTCACATGAACGCCAGGTATTCTGATTAGTTAATAATATGCCAAAGAATTGGGGAATATGTTGTGGCGACGCAGGGTATTATCAGATCATGCCAAAGAAGTAGAACCCATCATGGATCCCAGATTGATTGTGTGCACTGCACATGCATGTTGTTGGCCACTGCTTGCCTACGATCGACCTCTATGTCCAGGACTTCATCTCCACTTATCACGACCGGCAGGAAACTAATAGTACGCCCAGCAAATTGCAAGCAAAAACCGATTGCAAACACATGAATAACCTGCATTGCCCAGGGTTATTTGATTGATCACCTTTACAACGGGGTCCGTGGAGTCGTCAAGCACCTGGATCACGATGCGGTCCGACGGCCACTCCAGCGCACATGCCGCTCCGATTGACACCTTGTACACCTTCATTCGTTCATTCCATCCATCCATCCAATCCAACCAAACCAGGGAACAAATTGATCAGTAAACCAAATCACCGCAGCACAAAATGGATCAACATTTTCCTAACGAGCAAGCACTAGGATCGGAGGAGCTCACCTCGCGCTCGTTGTACATGGGGATCTGCACCAGCACCACGGGGAACGCCGCGCTGCCGCTGCCGCTGCCGCTGCCGACGACCATAATGCCGTCCTCCTCGTCGTCGTCGCCAGTTTTGCAGGCTGATGCGGCGATCGGCCGCCACCGGTACCGGCGCTCAGGCCGGTGCCCGAAGGCCTTGGCAGCGTAGCACACGGCGGCGACGAAGAGCTTCTCGAGCAGGATCATCACGGTCATGGCTAGCGACAGGAACACCAGCAGCCGCACGGCCGGCACCACCAGGAACGCCCGCACTTGCTCCCCTGCCCATGCGCATTGCGCGGCCACGGCCGCCCAGTCCACTCGCACCCGCACCGGCGGCTCCGCCCACAGCCCCGCTGTCGCCGCCATGACCTCCTTGCCGGCGCCGGATCTAGCTAGGAGGACCGGGTGCAGATGCTAGCACGATTGGCTAGGCTAGGTTCGTAGATGAAATGGTGCAGGCTTATAGATAGTGTGGCTGGATAAAGGATGCACATGGCTAGGTATTGAGGTAGTGATGCACGGGTGGTGCACTGGTGGTTGGTGAGATGCTTGGGAATGTGGCCATGAGGCCATGGGGTGTTGGGTGGGTATAAATATGTACACATAAAATAGAATATAATATGTACCAAACTTTCACTATTATATGACTGTTTTTTAAATAATTATGTGATTATTCTTTACATATTACAAAAAAGGGCAATTCTGATGTAAAGTTGTGCGCAACTTTTATAATTTGTTAATTTTTTTTAAAGTGAAATATGAACCGTACTAATTCAATCTTCCCTATTTTGATATTGTTTGTCTTATTTGATTTCCATTCATCTTTAAGAGTAATACCAATGCCACTAATGCATTAGTTCTTAGAAAAAAATTTGTTTCGAAAATTCCACTTTTATATGCTTATTCATGCACGTTTTGAAAACCCATGATTTTTTTTGTATATTTGTGCATTTTTTGACCATTTCTAGTTTGTTTTTTCATTTTATTTCTTCTTAAATGGTAATACCAATGCCACCAATCCATTCTTTCTTAATTTTTATAATTATTTTCAGTTTGTTGTATTTTCTTCATTTTTTTTCATAAAGCGTAGTAGCAAGGCCACTAATTCATCACTTTTAGTAAACCTCTTTTTTGCGAAGCTCCACTATTATATCTTATTGTTTCATTATAAAAGTGCATTTTTTGTGTAAATTGTGTGCACTTTTTGTAATTTTGTTGTTTACAATATTTTATTCTTAAAAGATAATACCAATGATATTAATTCATTTTTTATAAAGTTATTTTTAATTTGTGTGTGTCTAAGTATACATGCAAGTACTAAATAGTACATGTGTAAATAATAGTGGAATGCAAAAATAGCACATATGCTGAGTTGTGTACAAGTTTTTCTGTTTTCTCTCTTCATAAAAGTTTCATTCCTTCTTGGAAATCTTCATTATTTTGATTTTTTTAGTCTTTCGGTTTTCTTTGAATGAAAGTGTAGTTCCAATACCACCACTTCATTTTTCCTTAAAAACCTTTATTTTTTATTTTATTTTAGTTTTTATTTCGTTTTGATTTTATATCCTTTTCTATGAAAATGTAATACAAATGCCACTAACTCATTCTTCATTAAAAAACTTTTTTTATATTTTATATTTTATTTTAGTTTCTATTTTATTTTTCTTTTCTTTTCTTTTTAAGGGAAATATCGATGTCACTAACCCATTACTTTTTATAAAATTTTCTTTTTGCAAAACATTCACTACTATATTATTGTTTTTGCATATTGTAAGAATACTATTTATGTGCGATACCAATGTCATAAATTCATTTTTTCTTATGAAACCGGTCCAATGACACAACTCCTGATGGGTAACGCAGCAGAAAACAAAAAATTTCGACCTACGCACCAGCCCAGGACCACTATGGAGACTGCATACAAGGTTTGATCATTTCGTTACCGACTCGTAGCGCAGCGGAAATAGAGTCGATGATGATCGGCGGTGCAGATCCCCGCAGCTAGGATTTTATAACCTCCCAACCGCGAGGATGTATACCCTCATCTGCCCCGCGGACAGCCCTTCGGGAGGCGGTCGGACAGCCCCCTGGATGGTGTCGCGGACAGACCTTCGGGAGGACCTCCGAGACTTGGACTGTCACTCGGACAGCCCTTCGGGAGGACCTCCAAAACTCGGACGGTCACACGGACAGCCCTTCGGGAGGCACTCCCGAACTAAGACCGAAACTACGATCTCTCTATAGAGTTGCACACATACGGTGTCATCTATCCGGCATGGCTTCGCCGTCCAGAACTAGTTCCCACCGGAACCCAGACAGCCTTTCGGCTCTACAAAACTCTTTTCGTGGGAGGGAGAGAAGAAGCCAGATAATGCATGGCATGTGTATGAGAGCAAGGGGTGAGGAGAATGGCAGCCATATCTCCTCCTTGTATAGGCCAAGGCAAGGGGTGGGGTGGTGGAGGAACATACCAAAACACCCATGCAACATGTCCCACATGTGAGGTGAAAAGGTAACACAAGTGGGCCACCAAGGGGACACCACTTGGGCCGGCCACAACCTTGCCCCCCCCATGGGGGCCCCCCCAACAAGCCTCCAACATGTCTCCATGAAACATGCATGCTCCCTAGACAAAAAGCCACCAAACATGCAACCCCCGATTCGTGGGATCTTGTCCCCTCGCGCTGGGACAAGATGTTTTCCCACGATCGTTCTTCTGAAAAATCCCGGACGGTCCCAAAACATTTCCTATACCCTCTAAAATTATTCTGGGCTCATGCCGAAACATTTCCGGTATGGTGGTTTTCATAAGCGAAAAGCAACAACAGTAGTTCCGGCGGCTCCGGAACATTTCCGGATTTTTTTCTCCAAAAAAATCCCAGAAGTTCCCAGACCAATTCTGAGACCCTCTAAGAAATTCCAGGCTAGTGACGAAACCATTTTGACCTAATAATATATTCCGAAACAACTTTTCGTTTTTACCGAAACTCTTTCGGTGTTCTCTCTTCGGAACTCTTCCGTTGTCACCGAAACTATTTCAATGACTTTCTCTCGGACTCCTTGTCTAGTATTCAGCAGATAGATGACCCTTAAGCATGTGACCCTATAGGTTCGGTGAAGCATAGACATGACCCGGAACCCCTTCCGATCAATGATCAACATCGGAGCCGTGGACACCCATATCGATCCCTATACCCACACGAATAAATATTCAAGTGAACCTCTAGTTGCCGTGTGCTATTCCTGTTGCTTCGCGATATGTTACAAATACCCGAGGTGAGACACGTTGGCATCCCCGTGGATCAACAACTTGTCCACTATGCCAGTTACCTCGTTACCGGTATTGTTCTCTTTTCTCGTTCTTGTGTTCCGCCATCCCCGTTATCAAATCACAAAGGGTCTGGCCAGACGATGATGGATGCCGTAACACCGAGAGGACCCAGAGATATCTCTCCATCGTCGGAGGAGCAAATCCCAATCTTGAGCTATCAAGTTACTTGACATACTTTTTCATGAGCCCGTAAGCCGCCGTAATAGCCACCCATTTACGGATGACGTTTAACAAACCCTAAAGTTCATGAAGCAAGCATGAAGAAACTCGATACTCTCATGGTCTAAGGAATTATGCAAATATTAACTTCTCTGTGTTATTAACCATTAACTTATGATGAATGTATCTCATAGCATAACATCAATTCGGGTCGATTCAACACAAATGTTCTTCTAACATTGTGCCCTCAAAATTGCCGGCATAGCCATGCCCATGATCAGGAAAATGTGATCATCATGCAATACTTGAGCCAGTCTTAGAGGCCAGACTAGGAATACAATTTACCGTTTATTATTTCACACGTGCATATGAGTCTTCCTTCAAGCCTCGTGGTTATTGTAGACTCGAGAACCATAGCAGTTATAGCATGGAACATAAACCTAATTATGAACAGAAAGATAATCAATAACATTTATTATTGCCTCTAGGGCATATCTCCTACAACTCCACCCTATCATATATAACTAAGGCCCTAGAGTTGTGCGATTGGAAGTAAGCCGCCGTGTCACTATAAACTTGAATAGTAAGAATACTTAGAAAACATATTTCTATCAGATGGGGCATTAGTTATATATGATAGGGTGGAGCTGTGTGATCGAAAGGAAGTAGCAATATCTGTGTGGGTGTAGCATTTTTAGAAAAACAATCTACACTATGGTGATGTTTTTGATCAACAAGACGGAAACTGCTTGCACATATACCTGGCCATACTCCGGGCCGTGCCGGGCCTAACAAAGCCCGTGGCAAAAAATCCAGGCCCGAGCCCGTCCCAGCCGTCGGGCTTGGATTTTAGGCCCAAGCCCGGCCCGAAAGTGAAAAAGCCCGTCAGGCCTCGGGCCGGGCCTCTTCCCTAAATGGCGAAAACCACAAGTCCGAGCCCGGTCCAGCACGGCCACCGGGCTCAAAATTTAGGCCCGAGCCTGACCCGTGGGCAAGGTCGAACCGGGCCGGGTCTAGCTTTTTCGGGCCGGGCCTATCGGACCGGATTTCCCATGGCCAGGACTACTTGCACAAGCGTCATCGGCGCGTGTACTCACGCATGCACACAACATGCCAAGCCAGCTCATGTGGATATGTGCTTCGAAGCAGGACTGTGTAGGAGTACTAGTAGCTAGTCCTGGCCATGGGAAACCCGACCCGGCCCGACCTTGCCCATGGGTCGGGCTTGAACCTAGATTTTCAACCCGATGGCCGGGTTAGACTTGTGGTTTTCGCCATTTAGGGAAGAGGCCCGATCCGAGGCCCGACGGGCTTTTTCATTTCCGGACCGGGCTTGGTCCTAAAATCTAGGCCCGATGACTGGGCTGGGCCGAGCTCGGGCCTAGATTTTTTGCCACGGGCTTTCTTAGGCCCGCTCCGGCCCGGAGTATGGCCAGGTATACTAGTAGCTAGCTAGAATGTAGTTCTAGAGTGTAGGTGCATAGATAAATGTATCTATATATGTGTGTACACACAGCTTAAAAATTTAATGCGAGTAAAGGATGAAAAAACAAAAGAAAATAAAAATGGTGTTTAGAGTGTTTTAAATAGCGAGCAATGCCAAATAGCAGCGGACCTCCTAATCAGTTATAGCAAAACTATAACAGGTTATAATGGTCTATTTATACATGAGACCATTTAGTGATATCTTGCTGAAAAGGCTATAGCAATGCTATAGCGGAATGCTGAAAAGGCTAGCGGCGCCCCCATTTAAGGGCACAAGCTAGAGTGCTAGATTTCAGAGCGTGAGACTGCTATTCCTATCGTCCCATCTTTCTTTTGGCTGAAACAAGTTGGGGTCAGTTGATCGACCCAAATCATGTTTTCAGCAGATTGGCTTGTAGCCAATCCCAAACTGTTTGTTCCCGTATCATAGATTCTTCCAACATCCCACCCAAATTATTCTACGGCTCTATATTTTTAGCTATGATTGTATTGCGGCATTACTTAGTTCTTATCATGTCCCGTTTGATGGAAATTCAGGGAGAGTGCTGGTGATGTGCTTGAAGATGACCCCGCTGGGAGGCTAAAGGATTAGGTCTCCCTCAGCATAAGTAGCATGGCTGCAGACACGACCGGCTCCGTCTTGCTATAGTGTCGCCGTGGGTTGATCCGACCAACAAGAGAGGCATCAAAAGGAGAAGCACGGCGCTGGTACACCTGCATTTCTTTCTTCTTTATTTTTCACTCTCTTTCTTCGGGTGCCTGCTCTTAGAGCTTCTCTTCTCTGTTTGTGCAGATTTTGTTCTCTATGTCTACAAGGTGTCTGAAGGAAATTCAAAATTTTCTCTAAAATTTAGTTCAAGTTAAGTTGTTGAATACCGAGAGAGTGGAGATGTTCTCTCATAAGTTGAATGGTCCGTTGACTTCCATGCGCTTAGGTTTTTAGTTTTTCGTGTAGAACCGCACACACCAGCAAGTTCACTCGAAAGTAAAACCGATGAGGAATGTTGGGCTATGCATTTATAGTTCAACACTTTCCCTCACGTGTGACTCCCTTAGGACTAAACATGGACCGAAAGCGAGTCGTAATTTTTTTATTTTTTAAATTGCGCCAGCCGAGTCTTGAGATCAAACCTCTTGGCTTTGATACCATGTTGAATTTATGCTTCAATCAACTCATCCAAAAGTCTGAACTAATGAAGAGAGATGGACAATATATTTGAACACTCCCCCTTTTGGTTCGGATATCATATTGAAAAATTGCACCCACCAACCATTTTATCCAAAAGCTCAAGCTGATAGGGATAGTTGCACTAGTAGAAAAAGGTCCATTTGTCCCGGTTCCGGAACCGGGACTAAAGTGTCGGGACTAAAGCCAAAACCTTTAGTCCCAGTTCTCTTACAAACCGGGACAGAATGGGCTCCACGTGGCCTCTGCGGGGAGCCCAGGCAGGAGGACCTTTAGTCCCGGTTGGTAACACCAACCGAGACCAACAGGCATCCACGCGTTAGCATCTGGCAGTTTCTTGTTTTTTTATTTTGAAAGGGAGGGGGGGGGTTTAGGGGGTTTTAGAGAGTTAATTTAGGGGTTTTATATTGTTATAGCTAGCTATTTGATAGAGAGAAATGTCCTCTCTTTTTTCGTGCTTGGTCGACGCTAGCTACTGTAGAGAGAACTTGACACGCTAGCTAGTAAGCAAATGAAGGAACCATTAAGTACAGAAGATCGTCATGAACATATAGAGATAGAAGTGATCGACCTCTCTTTCTCTGAGAGATTGGTCGTATAACAAGTTTTCGTATATATATCCGACGCTACTAGCTACATATATAAAATATAAGATCTCTTACAATCCCTAACATCTAATCTCCAATTCCATATGGTATTCTCCGGCTTTATTTATGACGTGGTCAAGAAAGAATCCCGCCAATTCTTCTTGAATTGATCGTATGCGATCATGTGGTAGGAGTTCGTCCCGCATCTTCCACATCTAATTTGAAGAAGGGGGTCAATACATATATATGGTAATAAAATAAAATTGTGAATATTATTGCTTACGCACTTAAAATTGTTTTGTAGAGTAGCCTCGCTTAGGGGTCGTCGCGTTGTAGATGAAGTCGCAAATCGTAGTATCCACATAAATCAGTCCCGTCTTCCTGCCACAAGCACTTTACGAGAAATAGAGTTCAATCAAACTGATAATCAAACATGATAAATGGTATTGATTAAACTAGAATCAATGGGAGATGCGCGGAACTAGCTAGTAGTACTTACTTTCGGGTGTGTAAATCGCAGCTCCTTCGGCAGTGACGGAACAGTTGTTGTGAAATCTTTCCAAACCCTGTCAGACAAAAAAAAAAATAATTACTTGATATCAGGAAATGAACAAATTAAAGTTGCCGATATGATGCGATAATGATCGATTGAACTTACTTCTGGACAATTTTAGTCATGTCCGCATAATTCTGGGGATCTTTTCGTTTCGAGTCTAAGACAATTACTACTCCCCGCTCAAGATGAATCTCTAGCAGAATAAAGTGGAAACTGCGCACGCATGCATAACTCATCAATTACATTACTATAAACCTCGAGTAATAAAGGAAACCGAATATGCACAAGACAGTAACACTCACTTGAAGTTGTAAGAAAAAAGTATTGTCCCTTTGTTTTGATTTTAAAGCAACGATAGTAGCAAGTTCTCCTCGGTTTCTGTGGGCCAATGTTTTATATTATGCTCATGTATGACATTTGGGTTAATGAACCCAATGTCATAGATTTGTACTTTTCTGCATTCGACGATCTTCAATCTGCATAATATAGTAGTGAGGATAATTATATATACATGCAATGAAAGAGCTCAACTATATACATAGAGAGACTTAATTACAGAAGTAGTACTTATAGATAGTAGCAAGTCACGATTGTTTTGTCGATGGCCTTCTGATTGTATAACTACCATATCTCCTCATATTCAATATTCAACATATCAATTCCAACGAGGTCGTGCTCCTCTTTAACTGATAGTACCAAAGAATCCATCACAGTCTCGCGACAGCTTTGCATGTACCATTCATGGAATCTTCGCATCATCGTTGTTAGAGGAGGAGGATCGGGTTTGACGAGAGGACGCCCGTACCGGTATTTGAATCCGTCCCCCTCCAACTTCTCAAACAGTACATCATCGCTTAGGTAATCACCACGTTTGGTACCAAGGACCATCCCTGGATGATTAGCGACGATATCGCTAGAAACCTTGCGCGGGGGGCATGATTTGGTTCGCCTGTTCGCCGAGCTATAGAATTTTTTCCCACTTCTTTGTTCTGCTAACTTTGCATCACTGGAAGTACTTTCTGACCGCCACGCATCTTGATATGCCTTTTTAATACAGCGTTCATAGTTGGAATCCAGCGGAGGCGGTGGTGGTCTCTGCAGGGCATCGATAGTGCACATCGCTTTCACCGGATCTATCTTCTCCTTCGGAGCTGGAGTTTTCTTTGTAAAATGGTCCCTCACTTCGGCCTGACTTATCTTCTTGTTTTCAGACTCGATCCTCTCATATGGTAACTTTTCCACAGGCTTGAGAGATGGACCGTATGTGTATCCCCTGCTGCCTATGCTTGTACTGCTAGCCGTCGGAGCGGCGGCGACTCCCTTCCGTCGTTGCTTACTAGGCACCGGAGGAGCCACAGCGGCGGCGTCTGTCTTCCGCCGTTGCCGACGAGACTGAGGAGGAGGCGTACTCCTCCGACATGCCGGAGTAGGCGAAGAAGGAGGCGGAGTGCCCCCACGCACCAGAGGAGCCGGAGAAGGAGGCGGTGTGCCCTGATTCCCCTGAGGAGAAGGCGGAGGTGGAGGCATCCACTTTGGAAGCTTGATGTACTCCTTCTGCCATAGATATGTACTCCTAAGGGCACGAACCAACTTATTCTCTCCTTCACCTGTACAGTGGTCAAGCTCGAGCTCCTCAAATTCCGGCATTACTTCATCCACCATCACAACAGCATAGCCATGTGGAATCGGACGACAGTGAAAAGTTCTGTTGGGTTGAGGAGGTGCAACAGAGCCGACAACCGCCTTGAAAGTGAGGTTCCGGCATTTCTTCATAAGCTCGCAATGTTGAGCCTCCGTGATAGTATCCACGGGGTAGCTAGGAGACGTGAAGTCGGGCTGAACGGGCTCCGTGGAAGCGATGCTGCTTCTCCGCTGAGATGGCGGGGTAGTAGCTTCTGGGGTAGCTTCGTGCCGCTGAGATGGTTGGCCGACAGCTCGCTGGCTCTCAGCTTCCTCTAGGTTTTGTAGTCTTGCATTGAGCTTCTGAATTTCGCTCAGCTCCGCTTTCCTCTTTCTCTCCCGGCTTTTGTAACCGCCTGCGTCGGGAAACCCAACCTTCCACGGAACGGAGCCTGCTGTGCTTCGTGTTCGTCCATGGTGCTCAACATTCCCTAGGGCCTCAGTCAGCTCGTCCTTCTCTCTGTCGGGAATGAACGTCCCTTCCTGCGCTGCGGTGATTTAGTTCTGAAGCTTGTTCACGGGTATTGCAAGTTGCTCGTCCGTCCAACGGCACTTCCCTGTTTCAAGGTCCAAAGTTCCCCCAACCCCGAAGAACCAAGTCCTTGAACGGTCTGGCTACTTATATGTCTATGGTCGGACCCCTTTAGCAAGCAGGTCATTCTCAGCTTTCTCCCACAACGGCCGGGCTTTAAGGTAGCCACCTGACCCCGTGTGATGGTGAAACTGCTTCTTTGCAGCATTGTTCTTGTTTGTCTCTGACATCTTCTTACTCTTCTCCGATGTCTTGTAGGCCACAAATGCGGGCCTGTAATCTCCTATCTTCTCATATCGGCCGACGAATGCTGGAGTCTTCCCTTTGTCGACAAACTTTGATTTCAACTGATTCTTCCACCTCCTGAATAGATCTGCCATCTTCTTGAGAGCACACGCCATGACCCATGGCTCTATAACTGGCTTATTCGGATCCTCCTCTGGCGGTAGGATGAAATTTGCCTTCAGCGCGGTCCAAAGATCTTTTTTCTGTCTATCGGTGACATAATCACCATCAGGGGCGCCGTCCTCAGGCTTATTCCATTGCTTGATGCTGATCAGGATGTTGTCCCTAACAATAGCTCCGCACTGAGCAGAAAATGCGTTCTTGGTCCGCTTGGGTTCAATCGTATGGCCATCGTCCGCGAGTGCTGTGATCGTGAACTTTTCATCCTTGGGCAACCTCTTCTTCGGGCCTCGTCTCGTTACCGAAGTTTGGCTCGATCCGGAGGGCTATAATAGAAGAAAGAAGAGTTAATTAATATATGTACATACCAAAACAATTATTGCATCAATTAGCTAGAGTCAGCACAGGCTTAATTAATATATATACCTCGCCGGACATTGCAACAGCTCCCTCCTCCGACCGGCCACCGAAGCCGTCATCATGGTCTCCTTCTTCCTCCGGCATTCGGTCACCGGAGCCATCATGATCATGTCCTTCGTCCTCCATTGTTCGGTCACCAGAGCCGTCATAACCCTCTCCTTCCAGACCATCGGTGTCGTTGAGATACGACAAGACATCACGTCGGCCATGGATTATGTCCCCCAACAACTATTCTTGTTCTTCGTCTCTTGAATCCATAGTTTCTACAAATATTACAACATGACAATTAACTTGATAAATCTATGTTACCAGAGTTTTCTTCATTTAACTTGGCAAATTTGGATGGCCTCGACAACGCTTCTAGGGTTTGGGGTGGCCTCGACAATGCTTCTAGGGTTTGGGGTGGCCTCGACAACACTTCTAGGGTTTGGGGTGGCCTCGACAACACTTCTAGGTGCCAACAAAATACATATATCATATATACAAAACCATGGGATACCTTAATTAGTTCAATTTTTTGCCTTGACAAATCATTGAATCTTTTGACAGAAACCTCCCATAAACTCTTTCATAATTTTCTTTAGCATACATCCATGGAAAAAAACAGGAAGCTACGATATTTTTTATATCATATGATAATTTTCTATATATATACATCCATCCATCCATCCATATACACACATATATACATGGACCAAAAATGCTATAAAAACATTATATGAACAAAAAAAAGCATACATCATCTATCATCAACATCATCAGCTATCATCAACATCATCATCTAACTATCATATATCATCTATCATCTATATATCATCAAATTAAATCAGCAAAATCGGACAGGGGAGGAAATGGGGCTAGCCGGACCGAACGGGGAGGAGGGGCGTCGTCATCGGGGCAGGGCTGTGGCGTGGGGTGGCGTTGGGGAGTGGCGCCGGCGTCGGGGCAGGGCGGCGTGTCGGGGCACGGGGCGGTGCGTTAGGGCAGGGTGGCGCGTCGGGGCACGGGGCGGCGCGTCGGGGCAGGGCGGCGCGTCGGGGCAGGGGGCGTCAGGGCAGAGGGCGTCGACGGCGAGCTCGGGCAGCCTGGCGGCGTCGATGTGCTCGGCGTCGTCGGGGGCAAGTGCTAGATGAAATATGAAAAAAATCGAAATTGTCGCTTATAACCAGGACCAAAGGTCTCTTTTCGGCAGCCCAAAGGGCGGGAAGCAGAGACCATTGGTCCCGGTTGGTGCCACCAACCGGGACTAAAGGGATGCATTGGTCCCGGTTGGTGGCAACAACCGTGACTAAAGGGGGGCATTGGTCCCGGTTGGTGCCACCACGGAACCAAAAGGTGGTGCTGCCCGGGGACTAAAGGAGGGCTCGAGAGTGGTTTATAAGCGCTGCTGCGCCAACCCTCTCGAGCTCCTCTCAATTACAGGCTTACGGGCCTAATTGCACTCTCCTCTGCGTGTGGGCCTACTGGTCCTTCTGTGGGCCTGAATCCTGGCCCAACTAGCTGTTGGGTTTCTAGTCGTATTCACGCCGTGGTGGCCCAGTAGGCGGCATTTTTTTATTTAAAATCATGTTTTTTTGGTTTTTTGCTTTATTTATTGTTTTAATTTTTTTCCCAGTATTTTTCTTCTGTTATTTTAGTTCATTCTTTTAACAAATAAATACTTTGATAATTTTAGTTGCATAATTTCCATTATTTTGTTTTGTTTCTTGCTTTATTTATTTTTTGCTTTATTTATTTATAGTGTGTTTTATCATTATATTCTTTTTGCTATTATTTTTTTGAACAAAAAATACTTTGATAATTTTTGTTGCATAATTTTTATATAATTATTGTTTCAAAAATACTAGAGGTTTATAAAAACTTTTTAGCTGATTCTTTTTTGAACTCCACTCCTACGATGTTTTGAAATAAATTAAAAAGCACTTCAAACAAACGTTGAAAAGGTTGAAAGTTGGCATGGTATCATTATTTCACCCACATAGCATGTGCTAAAATGTTGAGTTGGGTACGACAAAAACTGGATGCACTTCGTGTATAAAATGGACAATCTATTTTGAAGTATCACAGTTTCGAACGAAAACTCATCTGTTACGAAGGGATTTCATTTTTTGAACTCATTTGAACTCCAGAATTTTTGTGTGTTCAAAAGGCACCATTCAAAGCCACATCATCAATTTTCAACCCTTTCTGACTTCGTTTGGTATTTTTCATGCACTTACTGATTTTTTTGAGCTAAATGACCCTGAAATTGAAAAGCACTTCAAATGAACTCTGAAAAGGTTGAAAGTTGGCATGGTATCATCATTTCACCCACATAGCATGTCATAAAAAGTTGAGAGCGTTATGGCGAAAACTGGATGCACTTCGTGTGCAAAACGGGGAATCTCTTTCGAAGTATTAGGGTTTCGGACGAAAACTCATGTGTTACAAAAGGCATTTCATTTCTTCACATGTCACTGCAATGATATAGTTGTGGAGCGAAAGTATTCACTTCTTCTTCGCGTGTGTCCTTTGCTTATTGCGCCGTAAGCATGGACAATTTTTATCGTTTAATAGGGTGCTTGGGTCAGCCTTGACTTTGAAGGGAGGAATTTCATGAAACTTTTCATAATCTTCAGACATGTCTGTCTTGCCCTCCAATCCCACAATGTCTCTTTTTCCTGAAAGAACTATGTGGTGTTTTGGCTCATCGTATGATGTATTCGCTTCCTTATCTTTTCTTTTTCTCGGAATGTTAGACATGTCCTTCACAGAAAATCTGTGCCACATCATTGGCTAGGACGAATGGTTCGTCTGTGTACCCAAGATTGTTCAGATCCACTGTTATCATTCCGTACTGTGGGTCTTCCTGTACCCCGCCTCTTGACAGATTGACCCATTTGCACTGAAACAAAGGGACCTTAAAATCATGTCCATAGTCGAGTTCCCATATGTCCACTATGTAACCATAATATGTGTCCTTTCCCCTCTTGGTTGCTGCATCAAAGCGGACACCACTGTTTTGGTTGGTGCTCTTTTCATCTTGGGCGATCGTGTAAAATGTATTCTCATTTATCTCGTACCCTTTGTAAGTCAAGACAGTCGAAGATGGTCCCCTGGCCAATGAGTACAACTCATCAGAAACAGTGTTGTCACCCATGAGACGTGTTTGCAACCAACTGCCAAAAGTCCTGATGTGTTCATATGTAATCCAGTCGTCACACTGCTCCGGGTGTTTGGAGCGCAGAATATTCTTGTGTTCATCGACATACGGGGTCACCAAGGTGGAATTCTGTAGAACTGTGTAGTGTGCTTGAGACCAAGAATGCCCGTCCCTACATATTATTGAGTCCGCTCCTAGCGTGCCTTTTCCAGTCAGTCTCCCCTCATACCGCGATTGAGGGAGACCAATCTTCTTAAGGTCAGGAATGAAGTCAACACAAAACCCAATGACATCCTCTGTTTGATGGCCCATGGAGATGCTTGCTTCTGGCCTAGCGCGGTTACGAACATATTTCTTTAAGACTCCCATGAACCTCTCAAAGGGGAACATATTCTGTAGAAATACAAGGCCCAGAACGACAATCTCGTCGACTAGATGAACTAGGACATGCGTCATGATATTGAAGAAGGACGGTGGGAACACCAACTCGAAACTAACAAGACATTGTACCAAATCACTTCTTAACCTTGGCAGGATTTCTGGATCGATCACCTTCTAAGAGATTGCATTGAGGAATGCACATAGCTTCACAATGACTAATCGAACGTTTTCCGATAGAAGCCCCCTTAATGCAACCGGCAGCAGTTGCGTCATAATCACGTGGCAATCATGAGAATTTAGGTTCTGAAACTTTTTCTCCGCCATATTTATTATTCCCTTTATATTCGACGAGAAACCAGACGGGACATTCATACTGAGCAGGCATTCAAAGAAGATTTCCTTCATACTGCTTTGGATGCATGCCGTCTTTTTCATGCACACGTTGATGTTCCTTCCGTGCCTCCGGTGTATCTTTTGTCTTCCCATACACTCCCAAGAAGCCTAGCAGGTTCACGCAAAGGTTCTTCGTCATGTGCATCCCGTCGATTGCAGAGCGGACCTCTAGGTCTTTCCATTAGGCTAGGTCCCAAAATATAGATTTCTTCTTTCACATGGGTGCGCGTTTGTCAGCGTCATTTGGAACAGATAGTCCGCCAGGACCCTTTCCAAATATTACTTGTAAATCATTGACCATATCAAGTATGTGATCACCAGTACGGAGGGCGGGCTTCTTAAGGTGATCTGCCTCACCTTTGAAATGCTTTCCTTTCTTTCGACATTGATGGTTGGTCAGAAGAAATCGACGATGCCCCAGGTACACATTCTTCCTGCATTTGTCCAAATATATACTGTCGGTGTCATCTAAACAGTGTGTGCATGCGTGGTATCCCTTGTTTGTCTATCCTGAAAGGTTACTGAGAGCAGGCCAATCGTTGATGATTACAAACATCAACGCATGTAGGTCAAAATCCTCCGGTTCGTTCTCATCCCACACACGTACACCTCTTCCATTCCATAGCTGTAAAAGTTCATCAACTAATGGCCTTAGGTACACATCAATGTCATTGCCGGGTTGCTTAGGGCCTTGGATGAGCACTGGCATCATAATGAACTTCCGCTTCATGCACAACCAAGGAGGAAGGTTATATATACATAGAGTCACATGCCATATGCTATGTTGGCTGCTCTTCTCCCCAAAAGGATTAACGCCATATTCACTTAAACCAAACCATACGTTCCTCGGGTCACCTGTAAAGTCGCTCCACTTTCTCTCGATATTTCTCCGCTGCGACCCGTCAGCGGGTGCTCTTAACTTCCCATCTTCCTTACGGTCTTTTTTGTGCCATTGCATCAACTCAACATGCTTTTTGTTTCTAAACAGACGTTTCAACCGTGGTATTATAGGAGCATACCACATCACCTTGGGAGGAATCCTTTTCCCGGTGCGCTGGCCCTCAACATCACCAGGGTCATCTCTTCTGATCTTATACCGGAATGCATCGCATACCGGGCATGCGTTCCGTTCCTCGTAC
The DNA here is from genome assembly GCA_022496015.1 of Hordeum marinum. Classification (NCBI taxonomy): domain Eukaryota; kingdom Viridiplantae; phylum Streptophyta; class Magnoliopsida; order Poales; family Poaceae; genus Hordeum; species Hordeum marinum. The sequence goes on along the minus strand of CM039674.1, from coordinate 8,370,986 downwards.
TCACCGCGGTAGAGAATGCAGTCATTAGAGCATGCATGTATCTTCTGCACCTCCAATCCTAGAGGGCATAGAACCTTCGTTGCTGCGTACATACTGTCGGGCAATTCGTTATCCTTTGGAAGCTTCTTCTTCATTATTTTCAGTAGCGAACTAAATCCCTTGTTAGATAAACCATTGTCGGCCTTCCATTGCAGCAATTCCAGTGTGGTACCGAGCTTTTTGGTGTCATCTTCGCAATTTGGGTATAACCCTTTTCTGTGATCCTCTAACATGCGATCGAACTTCAACTTCTCCATTGACTTTCGTATTATCTCTATGCATCAACAATGACCCGGCGAAGATCATCATCGGACACATCGTCTGGTTCCTCTTGATCTTCAGCTTCCCCCATTACAGCATCACCATATTCAGGGGGAGGGTAGTTGTCGTCATCCTCTTCTTCTTCGTTGTCTTCCATCATAACCCCTCTTTCTCCGTGCTTGGTCTAAACATTATAGTGTGGCATAAAACCCTTCTGAAGCAGGTGGAAGTGAAGGGTTTTAGAGTTGGAGAAAGACTTTGTATTCTCACAGACAGTACATGGACAAGACATAAAATCATTCTGCTTGTTTGCCTCACCCGCTTCGAGAAAATTATGCAGGCCCTTAATATACTCGGAGGTGCGTCGGTCACCGTACATCCATTGCCGGTTCATCTGCGTGTGTTATATAATAAAGTGTATTAAAAACCATTACAACATATCATGAATACAGAAGTGACCAAATTATTAGAAATCCATCATCACATTAAACCCAAAGTACAATAATGACCAAAATAAATTTGTACAGTTCATACATAGCTGTCATTATTGAACAACATATAGGTCTCTAGAGCATCTAATTAAAACATACATCGTAACTATGTAAAAAATTTAAATGCATCAACAAATGCAATCATAACCGCTACTAAGGTACCAATTGATCCAACGGCATAATGATACCAAGCCTCAGTATGAATGTCATATTTTCTAATCTTTCTAAGCTTCAAGCGCATTGCATCCATCTTGGTCTTGTGATCGGCGACGATATCGGCAACATGCAACTCCAATCCCATCTTGTCATCTTCAGTTCTTTTCAATTTTTCTTTCAAACGATCGATTTCTTTTCCAGCTTTAGTTAACTTGTCGAGCAGAATTGCATAGTCGGTTGGAATTTCTAGTTCAACTATTTCCTATAGATAAAAACATCTACGTCAAGTTGGTGGCATAATTAATTGTCATAGACATTAGATGTGTGAAAGAGTTATATAAGAGATAATATACCACATCTGAATCATAGACTAGACAAGGGCCGACGTGGACGGATACCATAACCATGGCACTATATAATAACAAACAATAATAAAAGTAAGAAACTCATACGAGTAAGTATATTTTCTTTTAGCAAGAAGATAAGATCAAGAGGCTCACCACGCGCGGGCGATCGACGGCGGTTTCAGGACAGGGACGGGACATGACGGACCGCCAAACCTAGACAAATCTTGACGAAAATGGAGTTTGGACAAGGAGCTTCGAGAGGAGAAAGCTTAAGTTTGGCTTGAGCATTTCATCAAACACCTCATGTTCATAGGAGGTGAGATAGAGCACCACAAATGTCTTTCCTCGCCGGCAAAAAAACAGAGCAGTGTGTGGAGTGCTCTGCTCGCCGGCGAGGGGGTATATATAGGCATCTCATTGGTCCCGCTTCGTGGCTGGAACCGGGACTAAAGGACCCCATTTGGTCCCGGTTCCAGCCACGGACCGGGACCAATGGTTGTGGGCCAGGAGCGAGCCCCATTGATACCGGTTCGTGTCTGGAACCGGGACCAAAGGGGCCAGACGAACCGGGACCAATGTCCCACGTGGTCCGCCCGGCCCCCTTGCCTCACGAACCTGTTCGTGACTGAACCGGGACTAATGGGCTGGCCGACCCGAACCGATGCCCTGTTTTTACTAGTGTTGGGCCATGCATTTATACTTCAACATTTCAAAGTGTCTCTTTCTCCGTTTTGGTTTGTGAATCGAGTAAATCCAAATGGCTAGCCTTCTTGCACTAAAGTCTTCTTGCGGATTTGGTATGGAAGCAGAATTATCATGTTGTTCATGATCAATACCAACAACCGTTTATTAGTTTATAAAATTGTGTGCACAAGGTATTATATTTCCGGGTATCTAGACTTTAGATCTAACTTTTGCTGCTACGATATCCCATTGCTGGGTAGACCACCGTCACTTGATGAAATCAATTATTTTCCTTGCTGATAGGCATACACCACCACGAACATAACATTAAAAGAATGCATTTATAGTGGATCGGGCTTGCTGATACACGAATGATACATACACAATGAAACATGAAGTCACGCTTTGGAACAAGAAGGAAAACTCAATGCAACACTTTGAAGCAAGTCAAATTCTCAAAACAGCCAAAAGAGAAAAAAAATAGTAGCACAAATCTGAAGCCAACCATGCATATATAAATGATGGATGCATGCACAGGGTATATATACCGGTAGAATTGCTTTTCTCAGGTCGGGCGGGTCTGTCCTCACGGCTTCCAGGTGGCCGGCGGTGGTGGAGCGGCAGGGAACATGGGCGGCACGGCGGAGAACATGGTGTTCTTGTCGACGGCGTGGACGCCAAGGCCGCGGCCACTGTTTGTGATGGCGACGAGGGCGGCGACGAGGCCGGCATTGCCCACCAGAGTGGGCTCGTTCTGCGCGTAGCTGATCCGCGCGTCCTTGAACTTGTCGTGCTTGTCGGGTCCCCCGACCATGGCGCCGGTGAGCACGTGTGGGTCCTTCCCCTTGGCGTCGCGCCACTTGTTGCCGCCGGTGCAGGAGTACTTGACGCCGTTGTTGGGCGTGGAGGCCCCACGGTGATGCAGCCGCCTGGGGTACTTTTTGCCGTACCCGACCACGTAGCTCATCTTCATGGGGTTATCGCCAAGGATGTAGTTGAGTTGGGACTTGGCCAAGGAGCGGAGGTCGTTGAGGGTCATGAAGTTGGGGCCGCAGTACCACCCGGGGACGTTGACGGACTCCATGTAGTCGGCGTAGAGCGCGGCGAGGAAGGAGTTGGCGACGGCGTACTGCAGCGGCTGGCCGTCGCCGTGGTTGAACTGTCCGAGGCCGCCGCGGGTGAAGTTGAAGACGCCGAACTGCGGGAAGTACATACACATGTTGATGCCGCTGATGTTGTGGTACCCCCGGAGCGACTCCTCATAGGGGTAACCGGGGTTGAGGAACATGCGGAGGCGCGAGAGCAGCAGCGTGGCGCCCGGGAGCTTGTTGTCCCAGCTGAGGACGGAGAAGTCGAGGATGCCGAAGAAGGCCTTGGCGTTCTTGGGGAGCCGCGGGTCGGTGGCGAAGCTGATGTAGCTGTTGTTCCCCGTGGCGTAGTACATCCACGCCGCGCTCCACATGTACTCGTCCCAGTACCCCGTGGAGTTGTAGTAGTACTCGATGTACTCGTTGCCGCGGGAGTAGGGGCTGCGCTTGCCGCCGTCGCGCGCGAACTTGTACACGGTGGCGGCCCCGCGGACCAGCCGCTTCGAGTAGGCGGCGTGGTCACGGAACACGATGGAGGCCGCCGCCATCGCCGCCGCCATCTCGCCCGCCAGGTCTGGCCCCGCGTTGCACTCCTGCACGGGGCGATCGTACGACATGTCCTCCGGCCGGTTCCAGCAGTAGTGGTCGTCCGGCTTGCTGCCGTTCACCTTTGCGATACCCACCTGAATGCAGGAGTGACGAACATATATACGTGTGTGTGTCAGCATCAAGGAAAAAACTAGGGCGCTGTAGAAAAATAGCGTTGGTTTTATGATGCAGTATTAGCGAGAACGGACGTTTGGTTCTCGGCCTTCATGGAGGCCTTTTTTTGAAAAAAATCAAAATTCAAATTTTTTGGTTTTAAAAAAACCCGAAAAAATTGTGCAAGTAAACAAGGATGTTATGTGTATGTATATAAAATTTCAGGATGAAAAACATTGATATGCGACCTGTACAAAAAGAAGAAATTCATGCCCTGAATGGATGAATAGTATCACGTGTTAAAAAGCCCCAAATTTCTCTTTTTTGCACAGCCCTCATTTCAACGTGTTTTGCTCTGAAAATTTACACACATGTGTGTTATACCTTCATGTATATCTGTGTTTTTTTCAGAATTTTTTGAAATGTACAAAATATGAAATTTTATGAAATTCGATTTTTTCAAAACCGAGCTCCATGGAGCTCGGCCTTCAAAGACAATATCCGAGTATTAGCGCTATAACATACTATTAGAGAGATATTGTCCACAAATTTATTTAATGAGACACTTGTTACCATATTATAGGGCGTTAACAAGACATTTATGTCACCCGCAAAAAGAAAAAAAACGAGACATTTATGTCCCTTCTCTTTTGCTTCGTGTTCGCGAACCGATCAGGAGCGACTAAATGTTGGAGAACGTACATGTTAAGATCTGAATGAGTGGCGTCCGTCACAACTGAAAGTAACCGCTAACTAGCTCCATCTGTAACGTCATCTTTTATGTGTAGAGAGTGTCTAAGAAATTAATTTACAGTGTTACAAGTTGACAACTTCATAAAGAAACAATCCAATCTGATAACCACAAAAACTATTGTGTATGCTTAATGGAATATATCAAACTAAAGTACTTGAAGTTCTTGTTAGGGTTTGACGACCTGGTTCGACGGAAGAAAAAAAACTGGATTGGGCTCGTTTCTTCTTTGTTGTGGCTACGTTTTTATTATATTTTATAGTTGCAATGTTGAAATAAGATTATTGAATATAACCATAATATAACTATTGCTAGGTGAAAGGGATGCTGGTTAGGATACATGAGATTGGTGCGCGAAATGAGATCTTCGATTTGGGTTGCACAGTTAGTAGAGGCAGAGGTAGAACGTAGGGTCCATCAGGTTAGGAAGCTCGCTAAAAGAAAAAAAAGTCTAATGAATAATCTGATATTTTGTTTTTTTGCAGTATGTTCTAGCATATTCTGCCTTTTCTGGTTAGCCCGTTAAATACATTTCGTGTATGTAATAGATATGCCGTACAGCATGCATTTTAGTAATACTTGAACTACGACTTTTGCTTCCGTACGGAGATCACATCACACACTACAGAGGAGAAGCAAATTACGAATTGTGGAAAGGATAGTTAAATTGGCTGAGACAGTTGGAGTAACATGGCATGTCTCCTTAAGCACATGGATGGATACGATTGGGTTTCGAACCTCAATTAGTCTACTGATCTGATAAGATACGTGTTAAAGGTTGTTAGATGTGCCCTGTCGTTCAACTGCAAACAAAAAAGGTTGTGCCCAGTCGTTTATGCGTGTGTTTTTATAATGAGGTGATTTTGTATTTGAAGATATACATTCTTAATAAAGCAGTCGTATTGATAATTACTAGCAATTCTTAAGATACGTGTTAAATGGTTGTTAAGATGTGCCCTGTCGTTTCATTATGTGTTTTCTTATGATGAGTTAATTTTGCATTTAAACTTTACAATTTTAATAAAGCTGTCATATTAGTAGTAATAATAATTGCGTATGTGCAATGCCCGTTAATATTTTACAAGATATTTATATTGCACATAAATATTAGGTAAGATATAAAATTGCGCGTTAATATTATTTAGGGTAGAATTGACATTAATATTATGGATGATATTAATTAATTTAGGTTAATAAATATGTTTAATCGCTAGACTTGAAGTGGTGAACCAACCCGTGGTTCGATGATTAGAAAGACAATATTATTCCCAACCATGTTCAACCCGTGGTTCGATGGTTGCTCGTGCATGTGATCGACTTTAATTGTGCTGTGTCCCAAAGAAAACCCCGAAGTGACATGGTACACTAGACATATGCAATTGAATGGATGAGGTTTGTTGGATCTCCGTAACTCGCTTTAGTTATCTTGGTATAGATATACACATATAGACTAAGAAGTTTTTTGATGTTTCCAAGGTGCAATTTTAGATGGTTGAGAGAGACGCAGTGATGGTGGGATATGACCTGACTGTAGATTTTGTTGATCTTTGATGCAGATGAGTTGAAGGTCCGAAGCAGATAGTCGGTTCCCCACTTGATGACCTCCCGGACGTGGTCGTACTCGCCGATGGCCTTGTACCTGTCGCTGTACTCCACTACCGACCAGCTGAGCAGCGTCATGGAGAAAGCCATCGGGAAGTGGAACTTGATGTTGTCGCCGGCGTCGTAGTAGCCGCCGACGAGCCCACCCTTCACGTCCGTCAGATCCGACCCGTCCTTCAGGCCGGAGTTCCCGCGCCACGGGATGCCGTTCTTCTTAGGAAGTTTGCCGGCTGTCACAACACAACAAAGAACTTGGAAATGTCACTTTCTAGCGGGGCTTCACTTTTTTTTTTTGCTTGGCACATAAGATCACAGATCAGAACTACACAATTTCATGCAACGAAAGTTAGATCTGCAGCACAGCTTTCCAGCTAGTGCCACTCGAAGTGTTGATCAGTGAAGCAAGCCGGAATACTAGAAAATATGAAAAGCTAGGGTGAAGAGTCGCATCACATTTCTGGGCGTCGAAGAAGAGGAGCGCCTTGTGGAGCGCTTGGGTGTACTTGTCCGGCGGCGGCGCTCGGGACGGCTTCTTTGGGATGGACTTGGCGATGATGATGGGGAGGCCGATGAGGAGCAAGGCGCCGAGGACGGCCCCGAGCATCCACATGAGGAGCTTGCGCTTGACGAGGACGCAGCCCAGGTCGACGTACTTGTCCTTCTTCTTGGTCTCAGGCGGGCCGAGCAGCCAGCTCTGCTGCGTCTCGTCTAGCTGGCGCTGCTGCAGCGCGCCAGGGTCGATGTCCATGTTGCGGCTGTGGCCGTCCTCCGGCTCCGATGGATCTGTGATCTCGAACGACCCGCCCCAATGGTTCTGCGAGTGCATCGCGCCTCTTCTCGGTCTCTCGTCGCCGCGCCGCGCCGGCCCGCCGGGATCTTTGGTTGCGGCTTCCGGCGATCGGTGCACGAAGCCTCAGCACTGTGTGGTTGCTTGGGCTTGGGGTACCTCGCCAAGGAGAGGAGATGATGGACTTATAACTCAATCTCTTGTGTTAGTTGTTTAGTCTCTCATCTTCTGCTGCAATGGTCCTTCACTCTTCACCTTTTTGCTTTTCACTACGGGGAAATGGTTCTATGCTGAGTGCTACCGTGTCCGCTGAGTGCACACTGTTGACCACTTGGCAAACAAACACCTGGTAAAGAACACTTGGCAAAATATAAACACCCGGCGAAGCCAGCTGGTGCCGAGCATGAGAAAAACAATCCACCAAATCCAAGGTATTCGGCAAAGCCGACCTATGACGAGTGTCATAGAAAGACACAAGGCAAACAAGGTGGCACGTATCAGCCGTCATTGTGGTTGATGGAAGGGCGATGATGCTGTCAACTTTGCCAAGTGCCCCACAAATACCTCCTGGCAAAGCACATTTTCTTATTGTTTTTCTCTACTTTGCTTTCTTCTATTTCCTTTTTCTTTTCTTTTCTTTGCTTTCATATTATGTAAATTGAAGAACACACACTTTGCTTCCTCGTTCTTCTCTCGGAGATTAGCACATTATTTTTCCCTTTAGCTAGTTGTTTCGATTGACTGTCTCTGTTTTTTTCTGGGTTGATTGGGGAGGTAGTATACTTTTTTTTCCTTCGCTAGGATTGATGTTGCTCACTCCGAGAGGCGGTGGAGTTCTCCAGTGCATCGTTGGATTGCAGTTACACCCGCCTCACTCCGAGAGGCGGGAGTGTAGGTTGGTTTTCATCCATGTGTGTTTTGTGTTGACATCGCTTCACGAAGGAAGTCAGGTTTGGAGCCGAAATGTTAAACTCAACACACACCATTACATGTATAATAATTTGGCAGTTTTGGGGCATGTTTGCTGTATTTTAAGACATTAGGCGTTTTTATGCTTTTGATTGATATAATTCAAATTCGAACTACATGTACTTGGAATCTTGGCCATAACTGGGTTGAAAAATCCAATACATGGTCTTTAGTCTATATCTAGCCCTTATACCACAAGAAAAGGAGTGCAAAACACCATGGGACCGAGGTTAGGACATCAATGTGGAAGTTATGTGTTATGGAAATTTTAAAAGGAGCTCAAAACGAAAATTGGCATGGTGTTATGATATGACCCCTAGATTCTACAGATTCTTTTAGAAAGTTCAACAAAACTTGTCATGTAGACTATCTCAAAACTACAACACCTCCGAGGAAGAATCTGTTTCGAGAGTGAACGAATTAGGTTCAATACTGATGGCTTCATCTACAAGCCTTGAATTCATTTTTCACATTCAACCCACATTAATTAATGTAACATGTCAAAATTTCTCATTTCTTGGGTCGATTTCCTAGATTTAGGTAATTAAGTGAATTTCTAAACATTTATCCTTTGCAAAATAACCAATCAATTAAAAAATCATGGAAACTCCTAAAAAAGAACTTATATGTAGTATATTGCATGTAAAAAATATATTGAGGTATATAAGCTAAGGAATGTATTGCTATGAAAATTTCATCTATGCAAGTCATATGAAAGGACTTTGCCAATTGTCAGACTCGGCAAATGGTTGTATATATGTTTGTGATGCTCTTTGAGATCCGGTATGGATAGCAGAAGGTTCTCGTGCCTTTCCACAAGGAGTGGCCATGGGTTTATCAAACACATAAGAGGATGTTCACTATGACAAAGTCGCTAAGAAGTTATTGCTAACCAATTAAATTCTAGTTCCAACTGGCCCTTGAACAACCTTTTTGGTGTTCTGATTTGTAATGATATTAGTATTTGCTCTTGAAGAGAACCGTTATGATGTGCTTGCAACACGATGATTGTGGGGTGTGTGTCGAAAGTATATCTTGACCGGTGCACGACATGGATCTGTGACATACTCCAGATTGCTGAATCGAATGTTCTAGCCAAGGGCAACATTGTTGACTTGGCTGAGGTGGTAGGTCGAGTCTGAGACATATGTCATGGGATCAAAGACGAAGATCTGGCTCAACATGCAGATTACGCTACCTTTAACCAATGATCCCATATGATCCCTTAGTTTACCCAGCGGGATCTAAATTTGCTACCACTGTTGGAATAGATTCCGGCAGATCACTGGATTTTTTTTGAACAGAGAAAGGCACCCGAAGGTGCCAATATATTCAGCTCATAGCACATTGTACAACCAAGATCACACCATCATCCAGATGATAGAGAAAAGAAGCATAGCAGGTGTAAAGAAAGAAGAGCTGAATAAAGACATATGAGAGAGCAAGGAACAATATCCTTGCTGAAGAACATCATGTCCAAGAAACAAAGGAAAAGAAGGGGAAAAGAATATGCCAGCTTTGATAGCAACCTCCTTCTTTCCAGCAACCGAGCAGAGACAAAGAGATTATGTTGAGATGAGGAACATTCTGGAGCCATCAACTTCCTCCTAAAAGCAATACACCTTATGAAGCTGAATTCCTGCAAAATTAAAATCAACAAGAGAGGCAGTTACAGGACATGGTTCACTCACATGAGAGTGAGAAGAGCAATTGAGTGTAGGTCCTCCAGCCATTTGAAAAAAATTGATGAGCTAAATTATGAGCCACCCCATTCATGGAAAACTTGGGGATTAAAATTAGCACTAGAGTTTAAAAAAGAAGCCACTTCTTTTTTAATATTCCAAGGAGTAGAAGAGTGAGCAATATTCCTCGAAGCAGCAATAGTGGCAAGAGAAAGAGAATCAGTTTAAAAAGTAGGAATATGAATATTGAGGCTAGCCGCCAAGTGAGCTGCACAAGCAAGAGCAATTGCTTCGGCTTGAAGAGGAGTGTCTGTGGGAGGGCCTGAAGCTTGAACCATTACATTAACTTCCCTGCGAGAAGAAGGAAGACAAAAGTAAACTCCCACACCTGTGTGCAATTGACCTTTCTCAAATCCTGAAACTCTAGAAGTTCTGAAAGCAGCATTAGAAAACACTTTAGCACCATTAAATCTTGCGTTGTAGTGTGTTCAATCTTGCGGTGCTCTATATCCTAGTGACAGAAGGGGACAAGACAATCTATATCCCAGTGACAAAGACTGTCTAAACACCGGCTTATAGAAAATATCATGGCCCCTAGGGTTACGCAATGTAGTCGGCTACATCGATGGAGGGGGTCCATCCATTATTCTAGCTTCCTTTTCTTGCACAACAATGCTTCCATAATCTTCATTGTACATGGCCCATCGGGGTTGACGTGATGGCCAGATCGAAACTGACCTAGGGGGCCTTTGGTCGGCCTACTTTTGCTGGAAACCCACAAGGTGATGCACCCATAGGCCATAACACCATTACCAACCACACAAGTTTTTTCATTGAAGACAAATTCATCTTACACCTTCCAAATATACTTAGGGGAGAAAATAGGTCAGCCCTTCAGCAGGCTTGGAGACCGCGGCTTAGAAGGGGGTAGATTAGAGGGCTTCTTTGAAGGAGAGGAAGGGGTCAATGTTTCGCTTCAGCTACATTGACGTGTGCCCTTAGGTGGGGGTTGTCCCGTTACTTTGCGTAGGAGCAGGAAGGGGCACACTTCATAGCAAAGGGATTTTCCCGAGTGCCCAGACAATCGCATACCAGAAGCAGTGCAAAGATTTTACTCTATATGGGGAGGGTGGAGCTCCAGATGTCGATGAAAAATTGATAAATGCACCGATTCCGTGAAAGCACCTCGAAGAAATCACATGAGCTGAATTGGAGGTCCCCGCCCCATGCCATGAACAGATGATTAGGAGACTCATCTAGGCGGATACTGCACTGGATTTCTCGAATACCTAGAGCTAAAAGGAGGCCATAGTGGATAGCCTCGGCTGGAGTTCAAGACCACCAACAATGATATCTTTGACAAGGGCGTCGGGATATGTGGAGTGAGAGAAGACCACCTCGAACTGGAAGCATAGAGCGCAACAAGGGAGCCACATGCTCTACCAAAAATAAGTGGTGCGACTGTCATATAGCTCCATGTGGGTGAACACCCTATATGTCTGAAGGTCTTACCACATGATTGGCTCCAGGAGAGAGGGGGCCGCAGAGAAGGTGTCCCCATGGATGTTGTGAAGGAACCGTGGTTTCCAGGATGGGCTCCCAGGTTGGTGGACTTTGTGAACGATGTTGAGGAGCAAGCACAAATCCTGTCGGTAGATATCAAGAGCGCTAAAACGACCTTCCTCCACATCGACACACAACTTACCCAAAGAAAATATACATCGGTCTCCAGATCACGAAACATTGTCGATAAAAAAAAGGCATGGCTACGATGGTCGATCAACTTAATCGCACCATGGAGGAGATACAAATACATGGATTATACATGAATATTATTAAGTGCCACTTTATAACGAATGAGGTTATAACGAATGAAGATCCCATTGTAGAAGAGGAGAAGAGCGCACAAGCTTCATAGTTCAACTGGGAGAGCAGAAGGTCAAGGTAAATCTGACGGAAGGAACATATGGGGGGAGCTAAGGATCACCACCATTGCAGAAGCCGTGGTCGGACCATAGTGCATGGGAGCAAACCCAGATTTATGAAAGTTGATTCCATCCTCCTGAACATGTCTTGATGTACTATCGGGCAACAACTAAGGGTGTTGGGGTAACTAGAATTCAATGCTCCTACATCATTTCAACAAATTTTGTATCTCTACAACGTACAAGGCGCCCTAGACACACTTATCTGGCCATCTGTGTCCCTTGCAATAATTTGAATGATTTGGAACTCAAGAAATGTTACGAGTATTACAATAATTGAGTCACACAATGTTGATTGTACTATTATGAACATTGTGTTCTAGACTTCACTCTTTGAACACATAACAGGTTTAGATGAATAATCTAGTAAAGACGCACATTCGATATCCTAGTATTACTTACTCTTCATGCATATGCGTGTATCATTGTAATTGCAAACTTATTTCAAGGATGCTACATGGTAGTTGGATCAGATTTATAGATGAAGAGGACAAGCGGACAAAACAGTAGACTCATGCCGTTTGTAGACTTAAGCATTACTAGCCTCCGTCCATCAAGAATCCATATGGGCAAACTGAGCATAGCTGATATACTTAGGTTCCTTGTGATGGAACCAACCTACCAGGGTTTAAGCCCTAAATTTAACACTGATGCTCGTATTTTCTTGTATTTATTTTAGTCTTTTCGTATATTTTTGTTCAATGGGAGGAGCCGTTTTGATCGAGTACAAGACACCTATGTTGAATTCACAAATTCCAATATGTTGTGCCGGCTATGTACACAAAGATGCTCAAAGGGATTGGGTTGCATGTGTGCCTCATAGGAGAAGGTGTATGTGTGTATATAAGCATCTATGATTGTATCATGTGAAAAAACATGTGAGAACAATTACGATCTAATAAATCTAGCGAATCGCCACAGCTAAAATTCCTAATCGATCAGCTGCAGAATTTCCGTGTACTAAGACCGCCGCCTCGTTCAAGAGCACTTGTTTCAAAGTTGTCAAATGCAGCAGAACACCTAGCAAGCATGCAACTAGGGTTTCTTCCTACCGTCGGTAGTGCAATCAATCCGCCTAATCTCTTGTGGCCCAAGTGTCATGCGGCGCGATGAATTCAGGCCCTTGTTTTAAATATTTTTTGAATTTTATCAGAATTTGTGTTCTGTTTAGAAAGACGAGAGGCCGGCTTCTCTCTGAAGATGAAATAAGATTCTTCCCATCTAGCCCTGTCCGAGTGGTACGACTAGCATCGTAGGAGAGCATGTGGTGATGTGTCTGCTTCGGCGGATCTGCCTTTGGTGGATCTTTCCGGATCATGTGTTTGTTATGTGTCTTCATGTTGGATCATTTCGATCTACGCTTCACTTCATCTGCGACGTTTGCTATTATGGGACCTTACCACGACCACTTTCTAAGTGCTTAGAACAACAAGTTTTGCCCAACTCCGACAACGGAGGGGTGACCATTGTTAGTTGGTCTAGGGATCTTAACACAATATTTATTTAGTTCTTTTTTTGCACGGCGGTCATTTAATCACGTATACACTCACTCGTATGAGCGCCCGTGCACACATATACTTCCTATCCCTACGAGCACCTTGAAAGATTGAACCGACATATCATCTTGAGATTTTATGAAGTCATTATAGACGCCTCGTAGTCGACGGAAGCGTCGTCTCTCACTGAACGTGCATCGTCGGAAATTTTATAATAAATATAGAATAAATACGAGCATCAAAACTTAAATTTTGATGGTCCTGGAATGTCTCCATCATTCTAACCATTCAACCACATGTTGATTTGTTATTTTTTGTATTTGTTTTGCAGATGAATAGTTTAGATATTTTTTAAATGCAACAGAACACCGGGATCAGGCAGGTTCAGTGACCAGTGCCACTCGCGACGGCACGCTAATGGAAGTACAAGATCAGAATCCACTGCAGCCTGCAGCCTGCAGGCATCCATCCATCCATCTTGCCCCACCTGAGCAACAGCGATGCCCATAACCTGATGAGCCACCACACAGCAGACCACAGTGATATTATTCAGGTGAGAATCCTCGTCGAGTTAACTAAAGAAATCAACGACCGCAAAAATGTCAGCATCAGATAGAACCTACCCCAGATCAGAGAAGGATAGAACCCGCCCGTACGAGATAGAACCTACCCATCCGACAATGCCGTACGTTTGCAAGTTGCAATCGCGGCGTGCATGTGACCGTGCATATCATCGATCTACTTTTCAGTTCCCCGGCCCTTATCTTATGGTCAAAATATATTTGTTTTAGTTTGTCCGATCGAGGACCATTTGTCTGCATCCGGGGGCGGTTACATTCTCGACCAACCATGAATATTTTTCAGCATGCACACCTAGCATCACTTTCCGTATATCTCGTTGGGACGTTCCCAGAGACATTTTACTACTGTACTGGCTTTTAACGTCGAGTAAGTATGCGCTATGCCGTACCAAACGCCTTTAGAGCGAACCCACGCAAAAATAAAAAAAATGACATAACCGGACCATTCATGGGTCAATAGCTCCCATGCGATATTTTAAGATGAATTGGAGAGAATGCGACGTAGTTGACGAAAATGGCTCTCGCGACACGTTTTAGAAGACCAAATAGCCAAGGCCCACTCGGACGATTAAAATGGTCGTCAATGGGAGTGAGCTAATGTTTAAGACATGCAGGTCCCACTTGGCAGTGCATCTAGTTACGGGCTCCACTTGGCAGTGCATCAGGTGATACGTGTCCCTGTGCCTGTCCGAACGGGTACCCCTGTCTGAACTTGTGTTGCTCCCTCCTCTTCGTTCCCGGTGGTGAGACGGCGGCGGCGGCGGCGGAGCGTTTGTTGTGGGTGACAGCAGCGGCGGAGCTTTCGTTCTCGGTGACGGCGGCGATTGTGGTGAGTGAATCCGTAACCCTTGTCTTGTTCCCTTCTGTGTCTAGGTAGATCTCACCGCATCGCTTCTGTTTCACTCTGTTATTGGTCAATTTGATCCAGTTTTGGGTGGGGGGTGGGGGCCTGAACGCGATGGAGCCGTCATAAACAACAACGTCGACTAGGTAATCCCTTAATGTGCATCCTTTCCAACCTATGCGATTTGTGCCTCGCCTACTTCCGCTAGCTCACGCTGCCCGCCATTGAAAAACAGGGGCGATGGTGCTCGAACCTTCGAATTCACTGTCGAATTCGTTCCTTCTAAGGCAAAGCTAGGTGATGGTAGCGCGCGGGACATCGAGAGAGATAGAATTGTGAAATGGGAGGTTAAATTTGCAGAGATTGATCCACAAGAACTAAAGAACATGCAAGAGAAGGCCGTGAAGAATTTGTTGGAAAAATTAAGGAGAGCATATTTTGGGGTCCAGATCAAGAGGTAGCATTGTTACGGTTTGATAATTGGAAGGGTGAGTATGTAAGAATTGAGAATGGTGAAGAGATGGTTGGTGAAATCGATCGTCAAGATGGCTAGGCAAGCAAAAAGACTACCTTTCATGCAGAGCTCAGTGATCTGAAATCAGATTCTAAGGTTGGATATGTGCCCTCAAAGTTGGCTTCGCAGATGGTAGATGATGATTGGGCTTCATAGAGACAGATAACGCGCATTTGTACGGGTGAAGTGACAGCAATAAAGGTGTGGCTGGTTAAGATGCAAAAGAGGGATGTGATGGTGCTGCAAGGGTTGTTTGTGTTAATTGGAATTCAGTACAATTAGAAGACACTACTAATTTGGTCATTGCACCAATGCCTGACACCAAGACGGCCAATTTTTTTGGCATTCCAGTAGATCCAGTAGATGATCCAGATGAGGAAGAGAGGGGTGAATCGAGTTTTCCTAATGATGGTAACATAGATGCTTGTGAAGATGTGGAAGGATAACTGATGAAAGATGTTCCAGATGATGTAGATGATACACATAATGATGAGCTTGTAAGTGTGTATGACAAAGAAAATCCTATTATTGAAGTAGGCAAGTTGTTCCCAAGCATGAAGGAGTTTAGGATGTGTTTCAAGACTTATGCAGCCAAACATGAGTTTGATGCTAAGACTATGTGGACTGATAGAGACAAATTTTATGCAAGGTGTAGAGGTTTTGATGGAAGCGTCGGGCCTTGCAAGTGGTACATATCTACTAGAATTCAACCTGATGGAAGTACCATCAGGGTTAATCAAATCCCAAATCCACATACTTGTGTTACAAGTTCACACAGAGTATCAACCATGACATCACAACTTTGGATTGCAGAAAAGATCACTCCAATTTTAGCCAAGAAACCAAACACCACAACAAAGAAACTTAAAGTAGACTTAGAAAAGCAGTACCCCAATAAGGTGAAGTATACCACAGTGTGAAAAGCAAAATAGAGGGCAATGAAAGAATTATATGGTGATAGATACTGAGGTGGAGAAGAGGTCATCTGGCAGTGTTGTGGAGATAGATACTAAGGTAATAGAGGATGGTAGAGTTCTTTTCACCAAATTCTTTATGGCTTTAAAGCCTTCCATAGATGTCTTCAAAGCAGGGTGTCGGCCATATTTGAGCATAGACTCGTCTTTTTTGACTGGCCAATGGAATGTTCAATTGGCAACATGCAATGCTTTAGATGGACACAACTGGATGTTCCCTGTTGCTATTGGTTTGTTTCAGTCAGAGACAGAGGTTTCATGGACATGGTTCATGATGCAGTTGAAAAGATGCATAGGGCGAGTGTCACCTTTGGCAGTACACACAGATGCATGTAAAGGGCTAGAAAACCGAGTGAAGAATGTTTTCCTCATTGTGAGCAGAGGAACTGCTTCGGCCATATGTGGATGAATTTGATCAAAAAATTCAGAGGAGAAGAATTTGGGAGAATGTGGCCAGCAGCAAGAGCTTACACCAAATAACACATTCATATAATCTTGATAAGATAAAAGCAACATGCAGTGAGTTTGGTCCATGGTTGAAGACCTATCATTCTCTATTGTGGTACATGTCAGGATTTAACACTGCCATCAAGTGTGATCATATCAACAATAACTTGGTAGATAGTTTTAACAACAAGATAAAGCAGTTACAGAACTTGCATGTGCATGATATGGTTGACCAAATCAGGATCATGATCATGCGCATGTGGGAATTGAGAAGAAGGATTGGTGATTGTCTACAAGGGGATAAGCTTCCTGCAGTGGTACAACTGGTGGTGAACAGGAGCAGAAATCTTACACATTTGTCGGTTGAAAAATCTTCATTGTTGGGTGCTGAAGTTAGAGATACCAATACTGGAAGGAGGCATGTTGTTAACATTGAGTTGCATGACTACACTGCTTGCCTCGAGTGGCAACACAGTGGGAAACCATGTGACCATGCCATACTTTTCTTGGTCTCCCAACCTGTCATGGTTTTATCACGACAGATGTATGGGTTACCAGACTTGAGTTCAGAGCTGTTGCCATGGTAGTGGACTCAAAGGGGTTGATCGGGACAAAGGACATGAGTTTACCCAGGTTCGGCCCCTCAAGTCGAGGTAAAAGCCTACGTCCTGCTTGTGTTGTTATTGCTTGTTGTATCGATTACAAGGGGCTAGAAGCTTGACCTAGTTTTTGATAACCTACCTCTAAGCCGGCCCGACTCTGCCTTTATATAAGAGGTCAGAGCCGTCGGGTCTTACAATTAGACAATCGGATCACATTTACATCTCCGAGTCTATCTCTATCTTCCCATCCAAGTTATCTTTGAGACGCCTTGCACATCCGGGTCTCTGCCGTCCAGCCCACACCAAGAGCCGCCAATCATCTTGGGCCTTCAGCTAACACCTGTCTTCGTGGGCCGGCTCATAACCAATGTCATCAACCGGAACCTTCCAGCCGGGCCATATCACGGGGTTATATCCCCAACATTAGGCCCCAGGTTGAAGTGAGCCAGCTCATTTCATCCTTCTCTTGTAATTTCTGAGAGTCGCCACGGAATGACCCGGCATGACGTCACAGGATCCGCTGACGTATCGCCAAATCTTTCGCATTTAACCACTTACCGAGAATCGAGGCGTCCGCCTCGGCAAGACCGGTGTTGATGCCTGGGATTCCGCACTGTCCCCTGTTAAATAGGACCCGCACGGGTCAAACGCTT
Organism: Hordeum marinum; assembly: GCA_022496015.1. Lineage (NCBI taxonomy): Eukaryota > Viridiplantae > Streptophyta > Magnoliopsida > Poales > Poaceae > Hordeum > Hordeum marinum. The sequence goes on along the minus strand of CM039674.1, from coordinate 8,353,331 downwards.
CATTCCCGCTCTCGCGCCCGTCTTCTTCCTCCTGCCGCGCCCGTCGACCGAGCCTCGCTCCGCTACGCTCCGGCGCCGCCGCTCGTCCATCACCAACGTAGGTCGCTGCATCGACCTGTTCGGACCAGAGTCTCGTCCTCCGCCGTCTCCATCTCCGGTAAGCGTCTCTTTCCCGTAGCTTTAGATCGCTAGAGATAGGGTTTCTCCGGCGGACCTTCCATCGCGCGTTCCGACCTCCGGCGCGGCCGCACGGGCTAGTCTCGGGGCCCGCTGCGCTCCCTTAGGCCACGCCGTTACCACCACCGCCGTACGCGGTCCGTCCGCCCGTAATGCGCGGGTTGTTAAGGCTGTAGACCAACTTTCCATTTCCCACTGTTCTTTGCTTAGGTCGACGTAGAACTCTTTTTTCCGCTTCGGTAGATCCAAAATTTTAGTAACAGTTTGTGAAACCTGTTTGTCTGTGTCTTGGCTGACTTCCGGCTCTTCTGTCCATAGTGAGCCGCTAGACTCCCTCCGGCTCTTTATCAGCCGGGCCTTTCAAGGCTTTAATTTTTTAGAACCCTGTAACTTGTAAGCCACTGTAGCTATCTTCTCTTGTTTGACTAGTGAAAATTTTCTTTTTACACAGTACGCTTAAGCCGCCAATATGACACGCGCCACCAATTCATCAATTGGGTCGGCTCTTGCGTGACCGAAGAGTATTTGTCAGACCTCGTAGCTGCTGGCACCCTTCCTCCAAAGGAAGTGATCAACTGGCGGGTTCCAGGTGATGAGACCCGCCCCGCACCAAATAAAGGGGAGGTCATAGTTTTTACGGATCACATCGAGCGGGGGTTCGTGCCACCCGGGTCAAAGTTTTTCTGTGACATTCTCCATCTGTACAAGCTGCATCTCCAAGACCTGGCGCCGAATTCCGTATCCAACATTTGCCATTTCCAAGTCCTCTGTGAGGCGTACCTTCATTCCAGGCCATCAGTCGGATTCTTCCGTGAGTTCTTCTACGCCAACCGCTAGACAGAATACAAGAGCGGGCCAAGTCTAGAACTTGGGGGGATCACCATCCAGCGCCGAAGGGGCATCACCTTTCCAGCTATTCAGATGCCCAACCACCCAAAAGATTGGAACAAGACGTGGTTCTACTGCAAAGACACGTCTCCTGACACGGAACATCGCCTGCCGGGTTACCGTCCTTCCCGGCTCTCGACTGATACAACACTGCCCGACTGGCTCTCAGCAGCTGACCGCGCCAGATACGAGAAGCCTCATGCCAGAGTGAAGGCTCTCCTGGCCAATGGCCTTATTGGAACTTACCTTATCCGCTGCTGGGTAGAATGGCGGATAATGCCTATGAGCTTCAGGAACCGGCTCATGTATGAATATCCAGCGCAGTATGACAGCGAACTGTGCTTCAGCAGTGTCACCTTGACTGAGGACGACATCTGCATGACCGTCCGAAGTCTTGTACATGAGACCTCCGGCTCTTGCAGCACCATCGGGCTAGCGCCCTTCTACGCGACTAACCCGGTGCCTCTTGTAAGTATTTTGTCTTTCTTCCGTCTGTTGCATGTTTACTTACTCTTCTTTACTAGGCTTGATATCTTTCCTCCGAGTCAATTTGCGCAGGCTGACTCAGACTTCTGGAAGAAGGAATATGTTCCTCCTCCGAAGGCAACCAAGAAGAAAGCCGCCACCAAGAAACAAAGAAAGGCAGCTCCACAAGAAAACTGGTTTGAACACCCGGCCTCTCAAGAGTCGGAGGTAAAATCTTTAACTTACTTACTTGACTATTTGTCTTGCCGGCTCTTATTAATATTTTTCCGTGTTTCACAGGATAAAGTAGAAACCAGTCACGCCAACGCTCCTGAGGTAACTTGGATATACTCCGACTCAGAATATTTCATCCGAATGCCGCGGCGGGTTGTTAGGAAATTCCCTCTTTCTCACCCTCTTGCTCATCTAGCTCCCAATTTCTTCTTAAAAAAAGCAACATCAAACTGAACGACGTCAGACCCGGAGCACCGGCTCTACAGAGCTTGCATCGAGACTACCAAACTCGTTGGCTCTTAATAAGCGGCCTGCAGAGGTTAGTATCCTTATTTCCCTTTGGTTTCTCTTTGTGTCTAAATGTCTTCTCATTTCCGTGTCTTACTTTTTCAGAAGACACCCTCTTCGGGCGACTCTTCAGCATCAGTCATACCTCCTCCAAAAATCAACCCTCTGTAAGCTTTCAAATACCCGGATGCCTTTGCCGAAATACCAGTCTCCTTCAAATGCTAACCCTTCACTTTGCAGTGCTCAAGCGAAACGCCACAAGACCAACCATCCTTCTTCTGGCCCTGTCCTTGAAAATCAAGAGCCTGAACAGCCGGCCCCGGCTCAACCGGATCTTGGATAGCCGGAGGAAACTCTAGCAGAAGAAGAAGCTCCACCAGTGGCTTCCACTGAGCCGGCAGCAGACCACGTTATAGTGGAGAACTCCCCAACTGCTCCTTCAAGGCCGGTTACACCCGCCAAGACTCCTGCGACTCCAGATGTCATCATCACCGGGTCTCCTCAGAAGCCTCCTTCTCCAGCACATGTCTTAACCCGACATACTGAGCCGTTTGAAGCTTCACGGAAGCTTGAATTTGACTCATCATACGACAAGATGACAGCTGAAGAACTCCACTCTGGCTACATGAACCGGGTCAACACCAGCCGAGACTTGGAACTCCGGCTGGTCGCCATGATGAAGACAAAATATGAGGTATGTTACCTTTCTCCAGCCATAACCTTCCCCAGCCCCCAAGAGCCGGATTTAATCTAATGTATAGTTGAATCGGGTCTTCTTTGAAGGTTATGTAGAAAACACTTTGCTTAAATACTGCATATATACACTACACACTGTAAACACTTGCATACTGCCAAATGTAGCCCCCAAGGGCCGGCTCAAATTTTATTTGAGTCGGGACTTTCGTAGTTGAACAAAAGCGTAGTGTAGACCCCAAGGGCCGACTCAAATTTTATTAGAGTCGGGACTTTCTGATCTGCAAAGAGCCATAGTGTAGCCCCCAAGGGCAGGCTCAAATTCTATTAGAGTCGGGACTTTCTGATCTACAAAGAGCCATAGTGTAGCCCCCAAGGGCCGGCTCAAATTCTATTAGAGTCGGGACTTTCTGGTCTGCAAAGAGCCATAGTGTAGCCCCCAAGTTCTGGGTCAATTTCTAGGAAGATGAACCGGAACTGTATACTTGAACAGATGAAATGTACATTAGCCCCCAAGTGTCAAATATATTGCTTGCAATATGTTTGAGACTTGTATAACTTGAACTGTGAACCCTTGTGTATATTAACACTCTTGCCGCTGTAATAGCTCATACCTTGTTTTAATATGTGCAGGATACTCTGAACACCGCCGGCTCTTAGCTGGCGGATCTTAAAATCAATCTGGTAGCTCAACAGGAAGCGCGAAGCCTGGCCGATGAAAGATGCCGGCTCCTAGCCGAGGAATTATCAAAAGCCACGGCCGAGTTAACATCGCTAAAAGAGGCTGCTGAATCGGAGAAAGCCGCTCTGACAAAACGGGCGGATGATGCCGATCAGCGGCTCATTACTGTTGCTGAAGACCTCCAAGGTCTCAAACGGCACATCGCTAAGATGTCTGCCGCCTTATTTGGTAAGTCAACCTTACCGTACTCCATATACCATCAACCTTCATGAAATAACTGACGACTCACATGTCTCTTCCGGCTCATGCAGGTCCCTTGAGTCGGCAACTTGCAACGGACAACATCCTGTCACTGAAGGCCATGTACACCTTCACGGAGCAACTGTACTACGGGGCGATGTTTACCATCAAGAGCATACAGTACAAGGAAAAGATTCCCAATGCCCTGAAAGGGGTGTTAGAACTGTTCTCGATGGTGCCCAAGCAGATACAAGAACTGAAGAAGTCAGCTTTCCGCTCTGGAGCCGTCGCAGGTTTGAACCGGGCTATGGCCTTCGCGCCGGATCTCACGCCAGCCGAAATGATGGGCGGGTACCCTTTGAAGAAAGTTGACGGCTAAGAATTTTCTGAAGCAGACTATTTCAAAGTCGTCAAGGACTCTCGCTACTTGGCATCTGTCATGGCTGATGAGGCAAAGGCGGACCTGAAGAGCTACCAATCAGCATATGACCAGGAAGACAAACGGATCCGCGGGCCTCTTTATGAATGTAAAGACCTAACACCCGCCCGAAGCAAGGATCTTTTCCCTGGTGAGCTCGACGTCTCCCCTTTCTTTGAAGGGACCTTTGCTGCCGTCTCTAACTGCAATTGGGAACTCGGCAACCTTCAGATCCAAACCGCGGGAGAGCCGGAGCAGGGTGAGCCGGCCGAGTGACCGAAATTTGTAATATCCAGAGAAAGAGCGGCTCTTGTAATTACCCGCCAATGGCGTTTTGAAACTTGTTGAAAACACCGTTTGTTCCTTCTGAGAACATCTTTTGTAACAGCCTTATAACATCTAAGTGCACTTGCCGACTGTTTTCTTTATACTGCTTGCAACAACCTTTCTCATCTCTGTACCTCCAGCTTTATAAACTTGCCAATGATTCATTTGAGGTACTTGTAAGTCTTGATAGTTCTTTAGAACCGACTAACACCTCTGTTGGCAATAAACCTCCGCGAACAAAACTGCGGCTGTTGATAAGCCAATACGTAATCTTTCCGAGATGTCTTTCCTCCACCCGGACCCATTAGACCCGGGAAGTTGACTCCATCAGCCGGAGTATTATGACTTTGTCTCTTATAATGTGATGCCATGGAAGAGCCGACTGTCATAGGATAAAGTAAGCTATACCTGACGGTAGGAAGCCTCTATGTAACAACGACGACTGTTTAAATAGGCTCATAGCCAGATGCATAAGGGGTGATATAATCTGCACCCGAAGGCAACAAGCCTCCTTCAATCATCAAAATATCATATAAAGCCGGCTGCCGATGGGTTTAAGTAAGCTATACCTATTGGTAAGAAGCCTACATTCGACAGCCGCGACTGGTAATTGTACCAGCCGGCTGTGTGAAGGGTGATGTAAGCTATACCCGAAGGTAAGAAGCCTCCTTCCACAGCTAGTTTTGGCGTAAACGCCGGTTGTTAGGGTGAGATAAGCGAATCCGTCGGTAAGAAGCCCCCTTCGACAACCGCGGCTAACATGTTAATCGGAAAGTGGCATAAAGCCGGCCATTAGGGTGAGATAGGCGAACCCGTCGGTAAGAAGCCCCCTTCGATGGCCGCAGTTGATAAGCAACTGGAATTTGATGTACACGCTATTGCCTTAGGGTCATGTTAAGCTATACCAAAGGTAAGAAGCTTCCATCAACGAAAGCGCTTAATGTACTCAAACTAGGCATAAAGCCAACTGCACAAGGGAGATGTAAGCTATACCCAAAGGTAAGAAGCCTCCTTGCAACAACATAAAAAGTGGACCGCACAGGGGAGATGTAAGCTATACCCGTGGGCAAAAAGCCTCCCTGCCAACGGTGTTTTTGAAAGGGCATAAAGCCAACTGCGCATCATACCAGTTCAGGTTCTCTAAAGCGAGATTGGCCGTCAACTCTGTGAACCGGCTCAAGGTCTCTAAAGCGAGATTGACTGATAAGAGCTTATTGTATTGACATGAGTTCAGGGTCTCTAAAGCGAGATTGACCGGAATAAATTCAACAGTTCACTTTAACCGGTTCAGGGTCTTCAAAATGAGATTAACCGGCAAGACCTTGGCGGGTCAAAGAACCACAGGAACTGCAAACTTGCTGGATTGAAAAATTTCATCCTTAAAGCAGAAAGATACACATAAGAGCTAGAGCTCCAGTCTTTGATAGAAGTACTACTGATATAAATATGATATGTACAATGATAACAAATCTCCATCACCTATTGAGTATAATATGGCCGCAGGTGTGCAACGTTCCATGGCCGCAAAGTCTCTTGACCCGCCGTGTCCGACTCATCATGAATATCAATGAGATAGTATGACCCGTTGTTGAGGTTTCTGCTAACCACAAAGGTCCCTTCCCATGGCGGAGAGAGTTTATGCATCCCAGTTTGGTCTTGAATAAGCCGGAGCACCAGGTCACCTTCCTGGAATGTCCGGGTCTTCACCCTGCGGCTATGATAGCGTCGCAGGTCTTGTTGGTAAATTGCTGATCTGGCCGCTGCTAACTCTCATGCTTTGTCTAAGGCATCCAATGCGTCTTGACGTGCCAGCTCATTATCCGTCTCAACATAAGCCGCCACCATTGGTGAATCATGCCGGATGTCACTGGGTAGAACTGCCTCAGCCCCGTACACCATGAAGAAAGGTGTAAAACCTGTAGACCTGTTAGGTGTAGTCCGGATGCTCCATAAGACGGAAGGCAACTCATCAACCCAATACCTGGGCGTCCGTTTCAAAGGGACCATGAGCCGAGGTTTAACCCCTCGCAGGATTTCCTGATTAGCCAGCTCAGCCTGGCCATTGGACTGTGGATGTGCCACGGTTGAAACATCAAGCCAGATATGCTCCTTCTCACAGAACACCTTCATAGCCCCCTTGTACAAATTTGTACCATTATAAGTGATAATACTATGTGGATAGCCAAAACGGTAGATCAATTTTTTGACAAACTCAACTGCTGTAGCCGCATCACACTTGCTAACTGGCTCGGCCTCAACCCACTTAGTAAACTTGTCAACTGCCACCAAGAGGTGCGTTTTCTTATCCTTGGACCGCTTGAAGGGTCCTACCATATCGAGCCCCCAGACCGCAAACGGCCAAGTGATTGGTATCATCCTCAACTCTTGAGCCGGAACATGAGCACGTCGGCCAAATTTCTGACATGCGTCACACTTACGGACTAGGTCCTCCGCATCCTTGTGAGCCATCAACCAAAAAAAACCGTGTCGAAAAGCCTTGGCCACTAAAGATCTTGACCCGACATGATGTCCACAGTCTCCAGCATGAATTTCATTTAAGATCTGCTGGCCCTCCTTTGGTGACACGCAGCATTGGAAAACACCTGTCACACTGCATTTGTGCAACTCACCATTGATAATTGTCATGGACTTAGAACGGCGAGTGATTTCCCGAGCTCGGCTCTCATCGTTCGGCAACTCGCCGCGCGTCAAGTATGCTAAATAAGGAGTAGTCCAATCCAGAATAACATGTAGAGCCGTCACTAGAGCCGCCTTCGGGCCAGGAATTGCCAGATCCTCCTCAGAAGGCATCTTGATAGTAGGATGATATAACACATCAAGAAAAACATTAGGCGGCACCGGCTTACGCTGAGATCCGAGTCGTGATAATGCATCAGCCGCCTCGTTCCGTCGACGATCAATATGATCCACCTGATATCCTTTGAAAGGACCTGCAACAATATCAACCGCCTGTCGATAAGCCGCCATCCGTGGGTCCTTAGAATCCCAAGTACCTGAAACTTGCTGAGCCACAAGGTCTGAGTCGCCCAGGCATCTAACACGGCTTAAATTCATCTCTTTAGCAACTCTCAAACCATGGAGCAAGGCTTCATACTCAGCAGCATTATTAGTACAGGGGAACATCAACCGGAGCACATAGCAAAACTTGTCACCTTTGGGGGAGGTGAGAACCACCCCAGCACCAGACCCCTCAAGCTGTTTAGACCCGTCGAAATGTATAGTCCAGTATGTGTTGTCCGGCTTCTCTTCAGGCGCCTGGCATTCTGTCCATTCATTTATGAAATCCACCAAGGCTTGAGACTTAATTGCTGTACGAGGGGTGTAAGCAATATTAAGAGGCCCCAACTCTAAAGCCCACTTGGCAATCCTCCCCGTAGCTTCTCTGTTCTGAATAATATCTCCCAACGGGGCAGAGCTTACTACAGTTATCTGATGGCCCAAAAAGTAGTGCTTCAGCTTATGGTTAGCCATAAAGACCCCGTATACGAGCTTCTGCCAATGCGGATACCTCTGCTTGGACTTAGCCAAGACCTCACCGATGTAATAAACAGGCCTCTGAACGGGATATTCTTTCCCTGCCTCCTTACGCTCAACCACAATCGCCACACTGATCGCCCGGCTGTTAGCTGCTACATAGAGGAGTAACGGCTCTTTCTCAACCGGAGCGGCTAATACTGGCGGCTCAATCAATTGCTTCTTAAGAACTTCAAGCGCCTCTGCGGCTGCCTTACTCCACTTAAACTTGTCTGTATTTTTCATCATCTGATACAAGGGGATGGCCTTCTCCCCAAGCCGGCTTATGAACCGGCTCAGTGCAGCAATCCGCCCTGCAATACGCTGAACATCATTGATGCACGTCGGCTCTCGCAGAGAGGTAATAGCCTTGATTTTATCCGGGTTAGCCTCGATGCCACGCTCAGAGACCAAGAACCCCAAAAGTTTTCCTGCAGGAACGCCAAAAACACACTTTCCTGGGTTAAGCATCATCTTGTAGACCCGGAGATTGTCAAAAGTTTCCTTTAGGTCCTCCAAGAGGGTTTCCTTCTTCCTAGACTTCACCACTATGTCGTCCACATAAGCATGAACATTACGGCGAATTTGACTGTGGAGACAATTCTGCACACAACACTGATAAGTCGCCTGGGCACTCTTGATCCCGAAAGGCATGGAGACGTAGCAGAACGCCCCAAAAGGTGTGATAAACGACGTATTCTCCTGATCCTTGACTGCCATTTTGATCAGATGATACCCTGAGTAGGCGTCAAAAAAGCACAAATTCTCACAACCGGCTGTCGTGTCAATGATCTGATCAATACAAGGGAGTGCGAAGGGATCAGCCGGACAAGCCTTGTTGAGGTCCGTGTAATCTATGCACATACGCCAAGTACCATTCTTCTTAAGCACCGACACTGGATTAGCCAACCACTCCGGATGAAAAACTTCAACTATGAACCCAGCGGCTAAGAGCCGGGCAACCTCTTCCCCAATAGCCTTGCACCTCTCCTCATTGAACCGCCGTAGAAACTGCTTGATCGGCTTGAACTTTGGATTTACATTAAGATTGTGCTTAGCGAATTCTCTCGGTACACTCGGCATGTCAGAAGGTTTCCATGCAAAGATGTCCCGATTCTCACGGATGAATTCGACGAGCGCGCTTTCCTATTTGGGATCCATGTGAGCCCCGATGATGAACTGCCTGGATGAGTCACCCGGGGTGAAGTCCACTGCTTTGGTATCATCCGCTGAAAACTTGAGTGGCGGCTCTGCCTCTGTAGTTGGTTTCTTCAACAGGGTCATATCTTCCGGGTCAACGTTCTCCTTATAGAACTTCAGCTCCTCTTGTGCACATCTAGCCTCGGCATAAGCCGCATCACCTTCCTCCCACTCAAGAGCCGTTTTCCGATTGCCATGAACCGTAATCGTGCCATTTAAGCCGGGCATCTTAAGCTGCAAATAAACATAACAAGGCCTAGCCATGAACTTGGCGTAAGCCAGCCGCCCGAACAATGCATTATAAGGGCTCTTGATTTTGACCACCTCGAACCATAAGGTCTCCACCCTGTAATTATACTCATCGCTGAAAGCCACTTCCAAAGAAATTTTACCTACAGGGTACGCCGACTTACCAGGCACCACACCATGAAACACGGTAGAAGAAGTTTTGAGATCCTTGTCTAGCAACTTCATCCGCCAAAAGGTGTCATAGTATAAGATGTTAATACTGCTACCTCCATTCATGAGCACCTTATTCACTCCATAAGCATGTATCTGAGGGGCCACTACCAGAGCTAGCCGGCTCGGGTCGTCCACCTGCGGCGGGTGATCCTCCCTACTCCACATTATGTCATACTCTGACCATGGTAGATATCGTGGGAGAGCCGGCGCAAATGTATTAACCGCTCGCCTTCGTAGTTTCTCATCTCGCTTGCTGTGACCAGTCGTAAATACATGATACTACCCCAAACTGAGCTGCTTCGGGTTACTCTGGAATCCAGACTGATTGCGCTGCTATTGCTGTTGTTGCTGATTGTTATGATTGTTGTTGCCAGGATGCTGTTGATGCTGCTGATTATTATGACCCGGATGCCCTGCTCCTGAGCCGCCTGCACCAAATCCTGCACCTGAGCCGCCATGGCCTGAGCCGCCAGGCGGCCCACCGCCCTGATTATTAGGCGGCCGAGAGTTCTTAAACGGATGCATGATAAAGCAATCTTCCCACGCATGTGTCGACGGCCTGTCAGGCGTACTATGTTCCGGGCAAGGCTTCCTAAGTGCCACTTCCAAGTTGAAAGGGGGCCTGTTGCGACGCTGGTACGGCTTATAATGCCCGTTCCCCTTAGGAACATTCGGCCCCGTGTTAGCATTCGCCACCAGCTCTAACCCGCCGCCAGCATTCTTCTGTCTGTTCTGATTTCCATTATTCCCAAAACTCTTGCCTTGGTTGTTCTTCTTCCCCTGATTTGACTTCTCCTCATCCGAGCCCGGATCTTTGGTATTGTCTGACTCGGCGTACTTCGTCAAAGCCGTCATGAGCTCTCCCATGTCTTGACACGTACGTTTGAGCCGGCCAAGCTTCTGCTTCAGCGGAACGAAGTGACAATTCTTCTCCAAGATGAGCACCGCTTGAGCCGCCGTGATCTGTTCCGACGAGTGAATGATGGTTGACACCCGCCGAACCCACTGATGAGCCGACTCATTCTCCTGCTGAATGCAATGATCTAAGTACACAATAGTCATAGGCTGCTTGCAAGTCCCTTGGAAATTTTTGATGAACTTCGCCCTTAACTCGGCCCAGGAACTTATAGTGTTGGGTGGTAAGCCCTTTAACCATGTGCGAGCCGGACCCTCGAGCATCATGATAAAATATTTCGCGAACACAGCTTCACTGACGTCTAGCATCTCCATAGCTAGCTCATAGCTCTCGACCCAAGCCTCGGGAGGGAGATCCGCCGTGTAATTTGGAACCTTTCGGGGCCCCTTGAAATCCTTGGGCAAAATCTCACCCCGTAGAGCCGGAGTTAAGCATGGGACTCCGACGGCTCTAGCGCTACCAGCAGCTCCGACTTCTGTCAACACTGAGGGCCCAAGACCCGGATGAACCATCGCTGCCTCTTCTTCTCGCCTGTTTCTCGCCCGGTCCACAAGGGCCTGTGCGTCTAATGCTGCGTGCCCCCTTTCCGGCCCATGATGCGGACCACTACAGGAAACCGCCGACGATTCATAACGCCGGCTGAAGCTTCGACTATGGAGAGGGGTGGAGTGGACCCGGCTCCGGCTGTGAGTATATTTCTCTTGTTGAGCCACAGCCGTCTGCAAATATTCGATAGCGTTCCTCACCTCCTCCGCAAAGGGTGCCTCATCTGGGATAGGGATCGTTCCAAGCTGGGTAGCCGCCGCTACCATAGTCTCGGCCAGGTTAGAATAATGACCAGGTGGTGTTGTAAACCCTCCGGGTGGGGCCGTGTGAGCCGCTGCTCGCCCTTCCTCAGGGGCAGCCGCCGCTCTCCCAGAGCGGGGGGTGTTGAAGAGATTCCTCGCCTCGTAGCGCTTCGACAGACGAGATTGATGCCTCCTGCGGTGCACAGCCGCCGCTGAAACCTGTTCTAGCCCCAAACGGAAAGCGTCGGCCTTGAGCCGTGCTGCCTCTGCCTCCATCTGGGTGTTTAAATCAGTTATCCTCTGACGCTCCTCGGCCATTCAGCCCTCGATCCTCGCGATCTCCGCATTACGAGCTGCTTGATTATCTGGTGTGACCTCTGTAGCCAACAAAGCCTCAAGCTCATCCATCAATTCCCCAAGGCCCTGAGCCGGCGACTGGGGAGGGTTAGCTCCTCACCCGGCCGCCCCTGGCCCTGCCATGAATACCGCCGTGTGAGACGGTCGCTCCGACCCATCTGACTCGCCATGCTCTGACTCGGGGCAAGTGTCACCGTAGCCCCCAAGGCCACCGTTGCTGAGCCAGTACACAGATTCTGTTTCCCCACTCGACGACTCATCGTCGGAGTGCACAAGAGTCCCTTGGGATCCGGATGCTTCCAGATCCATACCTTGAGTGAAGCCCACAAAGACATACTCCTGAACCGGGTTAACACGGACAGGGCCTACCTTACGTGCGGGCTGGAGACGCCGAGCCGGCTCGACGATGTTGGTGCATAAGTCCGTCCCGGGTGTAGATCCGTCGATCTTTTCGATGAACACCTGGATCCCACCGAACGGAACCCTGAAACCATACTCCACGGAAGCAGCATCAAGCCCCCAGCCGGCGTCGTCGATGTAGAGCCGGCCACGGCGACTCTTGCTCATCTTCCCAACTACGTATCCCTCGAGCCCTGGAAGGGAGCCCTTTGAGAACTCAACACCACCGAACGCGAGCCCCACGGTGGGCGCCAACTGTCGTGGTTTTATCACCACAGATGTCCGGGTTACCAGACTTGAGTTCAGAGCTGTCGCCATGTTAGTGGACTCAAAGGGGTTGATCGGGACAAAGGACACGAGTTTACCCAGGTTCGGCCCCTCAAGTCGAGGTAAAAGCCTACGTCCTGCTTGTGTTGTTATTGCTTGTTGTATCGATTACAAGGGGCTAGAAGCTTGACCTAGTTTTCGATAACCTACCTCTAAGCCGGCCCGACTCTGCCTTTATATAAGAGGTCAGAACCGTTGGGTCTTACAATTACACAATCGGATCACGTTTACATCTCCGAGTCTATCTCTATCTTCCCATCCAAGTTATCTTTGACACGCCTTGCACATCCGGGTCTCTGCCGTCCGGCCCACACCAAGAGCCGCCAATCATCTTGGGCCTTCAGCTAACACCTGTCTTCGTGGGCCGGCTCATAACCAATGTCATCAACCGGAACCTTCCAGCCGAGTCATATCACGGGGTTATATCCCCAACATTAGGCCCCAGGTTGAAGTGAGCCAGCTCATTTCATCCTTCTCTTGTAATTTCTGAGAGTCGCCACGGAATGACCCATATTTGCATGAATATTACTCAGTGGCAAGATTCAAGGTTGCATATGGAACTCCAATTCCAGCACTTACAGATCAGTCTTAGTGGCCAGAAGTGGAAATTGAATTTTCCATGTGTCCTTCCCTAACAAAAAGGAAGGCTGGCAGGCCTAAAGAGAGTAGATTCGAGGCATGGTTTGAGAAAGGTGGGAGTAGTAAAAAGGGGAAGGGGAAGAAGGATTCAAAGCCCAAAAGGTCCCCAAAAGGTAACAAAAATAGATGCAAGTTGTGCCAGGAACTTGGGCACGGAAAAGGATCTCCAAAATGTCGTTACCCACTTGAAAGGCCAAAGTATGTTTATGTTTGTTTGTTTTTTATTTGGATGTTGTTTTAAAGTACTAGCCAAATTACAAGCTTTGTTTTCCAGGAGGAAGCGTGGAGACCCCTTGTTGTTGAAGATTACTGGGCAATCAAAAAGGCAAGAATCAATGGTTGTAGAAAAAAGAGAAGTTTTGGTGAAAGTGTGCAAGATGAGCCAAAACTTGGATGATGTTGTGGTGCAAGATGAGCCAAACTTGGATGATGTTGTGGTGCAAGATGAGCCAAACTTGGATGATGTTGTGGTGCAAGATGAGCAAATTTTGGATGATGTTATGGTGCAAGATGAGCAAAATGAGAAGAAGGTGGTGCAAACTAGAATTGAAGTTGATGCGGTTGATGTGCATACTGAACCTATATTGGAAGTTGTGTTACAAAATGAAGCTGCTGTAGCTGATGTTGTGCAAACTAAGACTAATTTAGATGTTTTGGTGCCAACTAAAGCTATCCTAGATGGTCAAGTGAAGAAAACCAAGAGATTGAGTGAACTGGGTATCGTACCCGTCGTAGGATCAACAAGTGCCAAGAAAAAGAAGAAGAAATCGAGTGGTAAGAAGAAGTGGAAGTGAAGTATTGTTCTTGTCTGAATAAAAAAACTTGCCTGGATTTGTGTAAAAAAATGTGTAATGCTATTTTTACTTTGATGGATTTTTGAGTAACTCTATTCAAATTCAGACCGAATTTCAAATTTGATCCAAAATTCAAAGTTGAAGCTGTTTAGTTTGGGTATTGATGTTACAATGCTTTCTCAAATATTATGCATGTTAGGTAACCAATCCAATGACTTTTTGTTGAGTTAAACACTAGTCATGAAAAATGTGCTCCAAATGAGCTCCAAAGCTAGGATAAACACCCCATTTGCAAGCAATTTTTTTCCGAGCTTTTCTAAATGAGCCAAAAACTCAAAACTTGACTTTCAATGTGCAAATATGGGGTCCAAGGACAATATTGGATCGTTTGGATAAGCTATGACATGCTTAACCCTAAACCCTAACATGAAACCCACACAATCTCGTTCGTGATAGCGATGTTTTGTGAAGGGTTTTTCATGAATATACCCGTAGACCAGGTTTCTTATTTTTTCCAGCAACCTATTAACATAAAATGATGATGGGTGAAAGTTTCACATTTTTCTGATTTTTTTAAAATTAGTTATGGTCAACCCTAGCCCTAATAACCCCTTCAAAACCCCTCATAACCTCTTCAAAACTCCTCAAACCCTAGCCAAAACCCCGCATCCTTCTGGCCCATTGAATATGTATGAATGGACGGTGTGGATCAGGTGCCAGGGCAACGTCAGTGATCAGATTGAGGCGCTCTTGGCCGTATTCGAGAATGCTGGATCACTCCCCCCAACCATTTGTGACCGTTGGATCGCTACGTGTCGAACGGTGTGGATCATCCTGCAGTGCCATGTAAGCGATCCGCATGATGCTAGTTCGGCGTTGTGATTTCCTGGATTTTAAAACGGCTGTTTTTTTTCGCAATTGGTTTTGTTCGGCGCTCGAGGGTGGGCTGCTGCCATGCACGCGCACTATTTGGTTGTGGACAAGAAGCCCACCCGTTGGACCTTTGAACCGAAGGTTGCCACGCCTCCCTCTAGCCAGTAGGCCACATTACCATGCATGCGAGTGAGCAACCGTGGACGCATGCATGAAGGGATGCACGGGCAGCACACACACAAAACGAGCAGGTGTGAACCCCGACCGACGGCACAGAGCGTGCAACGCTAAAACGTCGCAACCTGGCTATTGATGCCGCTTTCGGTTTTCCATGCGTGTACACACATGCACACACACCCCTCCCCTCCCGCGATGCCACCCAACACCGCCCGCTCATACTTCCACCCGGTGTAAACACGCGCACTAGGGCTACTTAAGCGACCTATCATCTTCCTCCTCCTCACCCATCCTCTCCCATCTGCATCATCTTCTCACCACCACAAACAACCCCAAACCCAGGCCGTTGAAGCCATGCAGTACACTGGGCTAACCTTTCGCTTCCCCCCACCGTGCGGAGATGCTCTACCCCGCCGATGTGTACGTCATGAAAACACTCCAAGTGTGGTCGATGTCAAGATGGAGGGGCGCAAGGGAGTTCACGAAAGCCTTCCTTGCGCTCGGCTTCGGCCACTTCCCCCGGGATTCTCCAAGGATGTACTCAGTCAAGGAGGACATCCACAACGGAGTTGTGGTTGCTATCCTTGCCCACTTCACAACTCCTTCGACGCTTTCTACCTCCTCGGCCGTGTGTTCTGGTGTGGCTGCGAGTTCATCGCTTGCATCACCCACAACATCTTCACGGACTACACCAACATCTTCCCCATCGCGAGGCGGATGCACACTCTGCCGTACGCCATCGACAACACCTCGAAGGAGCAGTGAACGTCGCCCGGAGGAGGAGCGAGGTGGAGGAGGAGTGAGGAGGAGCAAGGAAGGCAGCGGCCAGGGTTTAGACGATGATCTATGTATCTTTATTTATCTAAATCTATGTATATTTATTTGTGTCATGTTATTTAAGGTGTAAGCATACTATGGGTACCTGTTGAGGGCTTGGTTGGACCGAACTTTCTATATTATTTGTCTTTCTATTATTAAGTTCTTCCTGGGTAGTAGCATGGTGTTTTGGCTTGTAGGTCTAGATACGCCCATTATTAAAAAATGCATCTCAAAACGTAAAAAAAGGACATTTTTTGTGGACTGTAAAAAGGACAAAAAATGACTAGTGAAAAGTCATTTTGTAGAAATGAAATTTCTCTTTCATACACAAGCCACAAATAATTTCTTTTTAGTGGAATTTTTTGTGCAATCAATACTCTATATTTGAAACTTTTTTTGTACAATACACTATATTCACACAAGCTACAAAGAATCAACATAGTGGAATTGTTATGAGTCATGCAAGTAACACCACATGGAACAACATTTGTGTAGGAGTAACAAATATTTCCATGAACCATTCAACACTTAACAGAAGTATTATTTTCCAAAGGTTAAAAGAAGAAAAGTTTATTTTTGAGTTAATACAAGTAAAACATGTGCTACCTCTTTGCATTTTGCAGCATTTTGATTTACATTATTTCATGAACATTTTAATTTGCATTATTCCATGAACAAAAAAAAGTAACAGAATTTTTGAAACGTTAAAAGAATTAAATTGTCCATGAGCTAACACAAGTAAAACATGCCCAAGTAAAACATGTTCTATGTGCTATCTCTTTACATTTTGCCTGGTTATTTTTCTTCGGGTGGGCTAGTTTCTTTTTGGGCCTGGTTATTTTCTCACAGCCCAACATCTATTCGGCAGCCCAGACTTTTTTTTACTAGAAACTGAATTTGACTTTGCACTCTCTTAACTGAAGAACAAAAAGAGGGGCATGAACACTGAATAATTTTCCAAATTGTTGTTTCAATTCAGTTGCACGAAATTGGGATGGCCCACAGATCGCGTCCTATCCCCTGATAGGTCTAAATGCCTGTTCTAATGACGAATGAACAACAAGTAAAATAAAACTAGAGCAATGATACAACAATAGAACCCCCTGCCCTTATATTTGCTTGCTTCTGCAAATCGTTCATCTGCATTAGATGTTTATTGATTTTCTTCAGTTCCTCGTTCAGTTCAAACCGTGGGTGCAGTTCAGCATCGCGCGCATACCTCGCCACCGACAAGACTCTGCCTGCCCCTCGCTTGTTCGAACTCCCCAAATTCTCCACAGCAATCGACGACACCCTACCCAAATTGAGCTCCCAAGTTGTAGCCCCGCTCGAATCAATGTAGCCCTCAAACTTAATCCTCTCAATGTAATCATCCATCCACTCCAAATGGGTACATTTCTTCAGGATCTAAAAACAACGACATGAACCCTAAATCCCAAATTCGACGACAAAAAACGAAATCTGGATAAATAAGAGCAAACGGTAGCGAAAGAACAGACTAAGAACTAAGATCTAACCTTGCCATCCCTTCCTGCCATTGTTTTGCTCAAGCATTTCAAAAATTCACGCCAAGGATTGGCATTATCATCACTTTTACTGACCAACTGTTTAAGAGGCTCTGGGCGTGGGCAGTCAGGGCACCTTGTGAGCGGCACTAGACCATACTGTCACCATTTTGAGTGCGTGGCGGAGGAAGTTGACATCTACGCTAGGTCGACGGAGAAGAGAAAGATTGGGGATAGGAGGAGCAATGGGCGGCGGCGGGCGGACGAGCACGTGCGCTAGTGTCTTCGAGCTACAGAGAGGTGGGTCCCTCGTTTACGTGGACAAGTGGTGGGTCTCGCGCTTATGTGTATAAGTGGTGGGTCCAATCCCTAACAGCTAACGAAGGCATCAGTTCTGTTTAAGGGCCATGTTGTGCCTGGGCTATTTATGCGTTCAAATGTGTTGCACCATGGCCATTCCGTCAAACAACGTCGCACTCCTTTCAATTCCCACAAAATGTGTCGCACAAGAGCTATTGACCCGACCATTCATATCATTCATGTACGCCCGGTCTTTTCTTAAACCCTCGTATCGATCCTAAATATAGGAAGGATATGAGGGCTCGCGGACACGTCCGGACGCGTCCGGTCAATCCGTCGCCTAGGACGCGACCTCATCCCAAACGATCTTTTTTTATTCATTATTTTTCTTCTCTTTCTTTCTCTCTACTAATCATGTGCAGATGACCGGACATATGAGAAAGAAAATGAAAGGTGTGATTGCGCGAATGGATAAATAGGGAATACGCCTGAATGGTGTTGCAACACGTAGTCATGGGCGTTTAGGTGGTTATGTTTGCTAAGTCCGGCTCTAGATGCTCTAAGACTATGTGCTGCAAACAAATCAGTAGTCGTAGTGGAAAAGAGGATGTCCATGTGTTTGCGTGTGCTGCAAATAAATCAGTAATGGTAGTAGAAAAGAGGATAGCCATGTGTTCGCCTGCGCCACGAATTTCAGCTTAGTTAGAGCATCTACAACAACGGATATCTAATATGAGTTGCCATTGCGTCTGGATCCATCGGACACGGTGACTGATTGATCAGATCCCATAGTGCAACTCCAACAACCATAATAGGCAAGTTTTATTAGCATTTTAAAACAAAAGCCATGCAAAAGACGAGATCTACGTACTACTAACTGCGAACTATACTACCGATAGTCCTCGTCGAAGATGTTAACGAAATTTGTGCCGCCGCAGCCGGCCTCATGGTCATCGGCGGCCCGCGCACCTCCGGCTCGTTGTTGACACTACTAAGGAAAATCCTAGGAGTAGCGTCGTTTTTTAGCTATCAGTAGCTTGGGTGCCCGTGCTACTATTAGGACGCTACATTTAATTTTTAGCAGTAGTGCTGATTACCTAGCGCTACAACTAAAGTTTAGCAGTAGCGCTTCTAAACCAACGCTACTGCTAAGGGAATTATCAATAGCGCGTTTCTCTAACCAACGCCACTGTTAAATGCAAATATTTTATTTTTTATATTTATGTTGTATTTACACACGAGTACATATATTAATATATAACATCAATAATTATTATGCCAACAACTATATTTAGATTAAAGTGGATGGATGCAAATGACCATGTTAAATTAGAGGAAAATAAGATGTTGCCAAATTCAACTTGGTCATTTGCATCCATCCACTTTAATCAAATATATGACATATAACTCATCATCATCTTACTCATTTAATAACTCATCATCATCTTAATCATATTACGTTAAAATGTCCTAAAACAGAAAAACATCATAATAATCATCATCCTAATCGTTCATGCCAAGTTAATACAAACCAGAAAAACATCTCTCTGATAGGACCTAGTCGTCCCTCCTAGCTAAAATGTCATAAAACAGAATAACACCTATGTCTCCATGATGAAGCAAAGAGATCCAACAGTCTCCAACTTGTGGTTTGCGATCCTTCTTTATTTTTTCACATGCTTCAATTTGGAGCCGTCCTAGTGGTTTGCGCTCAGTCGAGTATGGGAAAGAGAACTGAGCCCTCGTAGGGCTTTGAATTGTCATATAACCTTCGCCATGCATCAAGGGGAGGCACATCATCATTTGTCAGTTTCTGTTGAAGAACATAATAATAGCGTAGTTAGCAATGTAATCAATACCATTTACGCAATAGTAATGTACTTAACTAGCAACTCTTACCAAGATATTTTCGCGATTGTCATCCGCCCTCAACCTATGCACTAGTGGCATGTAAAAGGTATAATTTGGGCCAGGTCCCATATTATACGGGAAGTTGTCCCTACCAAATAGGACACCAATAACAAAGGTGACAAGAACATCCTTCTCCTTCCAAGTTAGATGTGATCAATAAGTGTAGTGTGTCATGTCAATTGATTTCCGTGTTCACTAAAAGGAACGAAATAAGCTGTAAATTATAAATTAACAAATTTAGTACGGATGAACACCAACTATTTTTAAATATAGAATGCAAATTACTTGACAAATATGCATGGTTTACAAACTCACATGGAGGTAAAATAGGAAGCTTATCGACATCCACCCAAATGTCGATGTTACCTTCAATATGATCTTCAGGACGAAGATCGAAGGTTATTTCCATGTCCTCTTGTAATCCATATGCTTTGCAAAGAGCTTCCCAATTTAAGCACATTAATTCTGTGTTATTAACTGCATTCATTACTTTGATCAGAAATGTGTGACCATCTTTAGCCCTCAGGTTAGCTCTCCTCGTCTCCATACTCTCGTGGTCTTCGAAACCGAGCCTCTTCAAAAAATACCGTCTTGCATGGCAGGGGATGAACTAGCCAAATTGTACAATAAAATTACACGCTGAAGCAAAGAAACATAAGTCATGCTTAATTACGAAAGAACACTTGTCATCGTTGCGTACCGTACAAACATCGAAGGTTGTCAAGCTTGATGGTGAAGAACCTGTTGTCTCACAGGTTAGGCTGGTCGCACAAACCCCGAGCATCATCGCAGTAATCACACTCAGGGATCCTGTCATCGTCAGACATTTCATCTGTTAATGATTTAAAAGTTCGGCTGCCCATTATTAAAATAAGACATATTCAGCGCCTAATATTCCGGCAAAACATAGGCACTAGGAGGGGTTCTATTTGGGATATAGTTCCGTGGTGTGACCCGCCCAGGAGGGGCCGGGTCATACCTGGTGGCACATAATCAAAAGGCCTTGGGCGGGATAGAAGGATGAAGACAAGCCTAAGAGGTGACTCGTTAGATGGGCTTAGATGGAGGCCCAGAGCCAGAAGACGGCATGACACCCGAGCATGTGAGCCGCCCGGAAGATGGCTTGCCCAGGAAGGCAAGGCGACTTAGAGACAAGACCGGATACTTTGTATAAGCCGGTCCAGATTCTTGTAAGCCTAGTGCCTGGACCTACCTATATAAAGGCGAGCCCCTGTGGCGGCTTAGGGTAGGAAACAATTCATCGATAGCTAGGTCTAGCGAACTCGCACCCTTGTAATCGACACCCCATCAATACAACACAAAGAAGGACGTAGGCTTTTACCTCTTTCCGAGGGGACGAAGCTGGGTAAACCCTTGTCTCTCAATTCCGATCAACCCCTTTGAGCTCACCGCCTTAGCGATGGCCTCGAACCTAAGTCCTCTCACTAGGACATCTGCCGTGACAAAAGCACAACAGTTGGCACCCACCGTGGGGCTAGCGCTCGGTGGTGTGGAGTTCTCGAAGGACTCTCTCCCAGGGATCGAGGGATACTCTGTTGTCATGATGACTAAGAGTCCGGCGGCAAGCTCTGGATCGATGATGTTGGCTGGGGCCCTGAGACCGACTTAATTGAGTACGGGTACCGGGTCCCCCTCGACGGAATTCACTTTTTCATTGTAAAGATCAGCGGATCTGAGCCTGGTCCGGACATCTACACCGACCTCGTCGAGCCGGACCGGCGTACGCAACCCGCCCGTGTTCAATCCGGCCGAGGGAGCGTTTTCGTCGGCTTTACGCAACGTGTGGAAGACTCCGTGTCAGGAGGGGAGACCCTTATCCTCTTAGATGACGGGTCATGGAGCGGAGAGGTAGAGTCGATCTACCAGCTTCATGATGGTGGTCTTGGGGGCTATACCAATGGAGACAGTATTTTGGAACCCTACGACCGGCCAAGCCGAGCCGCCATCTTTATGGCAGGCACGGCGCCGACTCAGAACGGCACGTCGTTAGGAGCGGCGGCCGAAATGACGCCAGGTCCCAGGTCTTCCAAGGTGCCGGCTCAAACTTTGTTGGATCTGATGGAGGAGTTAACAACCTTAATGGGAACCGAGGTTACAACCAAGAATCAGGCGGAGCGAAATACAGAGATTACTCGGATAAAGACGCTAATGACCAAGGCCCAAGAGTATATCCACATATTGCAATATCAGATGAATGCTGAGTCGGAGCATTTGAGGACAGAGGCCCTCCATTTTAATCTGGACCAGCATGCTTCAGAGGCGGTTCTCTGGAGGAGGACCCAAGTCCGCCTCCCGCTAAAGCTTGAGATCCGAAATCTCTTTAACACCCCTGGGGCAGCACCAAATGCGACGTTAGCCATAACCCAAGCCGTGGAGGCGCAACGACAGCTAGACCCGCCCCGGAGGGATCAGACTCCGCCGCGGCACCTTATGACCCCGCCGGGTCATTATTCTAACCCGGTGGATAACGTGGTGGCGATGGCTGCTAGGCTTAATGTGCTCCATCTTACGGAGGGGACGTCGTTCGCTGAAGAGGCATGGAACGCCATCCAGTTGTTATAGAGAGCGGTGGCTCAACAGGAGAAGTATGCTTACAGTCGAAGTCGCGTGCATTCAACACCCATCCCGAGCCGTAGCTACAATCGACACATAGAGTCGCGGGTGGTCTCTATTAACAAGCGACTAAGTAACCCGCCCCGTGATGACCCGCCCCGTGGCAATGCCCAAGACATTATGGACAGAGGCAGAGCCCATCGGGAGGGATGCCAGTGACAAATTACCCGGAGATTCCCGAGCCTTCTCCGGTAAACCCTTCAACCTCGGTGGGAGTTGGAATTTCATCTAGTACTATTGGCGTGCCTTGCTTGACAGCGGCATTATGCAATGAGAGCTTGCCTAAGGACTTTAAAGGGCCGCGCAAGGTGACTAATTACACATCTGATTTACAACCAGAGGCCTGGATCGAGAGCTATGAGCTCACCATGGAGATGTTGGACGTCAGTGAGGCGGTTTGTGCAAAGTACTTCCTCATGATGTTGGAAGGACCGACTCGTACATGGTTAAAGGGTCTGCCCCCCCAATACCATTGCATCTTGGGCCAAGATGAAAGCATGTTTTATCAAGAACTTCCGGGGAACATGCAAGCAACCTATGACAATTGTTGATCTTGATCATTGTGTACAACATGAAGATGAGTTGGCCCATCATTGGGTCCGACGGGTTTGGATAGTTATCCACTCATCTGAGAACATCTCGGCGTCTCAGGCAGTCCTGATTTTAGAGAAAAACTGTCACTTCTTACCCCTTAAGCAGAAACTCGGGCGGCCGAAGCGATCCTGTCAGAGCTCATGTCGGCTCTCACCAAGTATGCAGATTCAGATACCACTAAGTACCCAGGGTCTTACGAGGAGAAATCAGCTAAGGGCAAGAAGAACGGTGGTGGTAAGGGCCAGCAGCAGAGCGGAGCAGGAAATAACAACCCTTGGAATGGTGGTAAGAGAAAGAACCTGGATAGCGGGTCAGATCTAGTAGCCAACACCAATACTGGAAATAATCATGCTAAGGGCAGCGGCAAACTGCCTTTCAATAAGGCTAAGGCTCCCTTTAACATGGAAGATATTGTCAACAAGCCCTTCCCGGAGCACAGTCAACCCGGCAGGCCATCCGGTCATGCATTCAGGGATTGTTATATCATGTGAGAGTTCTGGAATTATAGCCTTAATCAGCATCGTGGCGGCGGCAATGGGCCGTCTGGCGGGTCTGGATCCGGCTCTCAAGGGCCAGGCTTCGGTGGCGGTGGCACAGGTTCATGATATCAGGGGCAAGGCAATCAAGGTGGTCACCATCAGCAGCCTAGCAACAATGGTCAACAACAGAATAATAAGTCAGGGTACCAAAGTAACCCGAAGCATCTTAGTGGAGGCCAATACCACGTTTTCACCCTAGGTGTGGATAAGCGAGACCCGAAGTTACATAATAGGGTGGTTCACATGGCTGCGCCGGCTCTTCCAAGATACTTAAAGTGGTCTGAACATACAATATCATGGAGCAGGGAGGATCACCTGCCGCAGGTTGATAACCCAGGACACTTAGCACTCGGGGTGGCACCTCAGGTGGGAGATTAGAAATTTAGAAAAGTACTGATCGACGGTAGCAGCAGCATCAACATCTTGTACTATGACACCTTCCGCCGGATGGAATTGACTGACAAAGCCCTTAAGCCATCGTCCACAGTCTTCCATGGTGTTGTGCCGGGCAGTTCTGCTTATCTAGTAGGAAAGATTGCTCTTGAATTAGAATTTGGTGATGAATACAATTATAGAGTGGAAACCTCGTGGTTCGAGGTGGTTAAAATTATGAGTCCATATCATGCCCTGTTTGGGCGGCCGGCTTTTGCTAAGTTCATGGCCAGGCCTTGTTATGTCTACTTGCAGCTCAAGATGCCAACTTTGAAAGGGACAATCATAGTGCATAGTGATTGGAAGATAGCTCTTGAGTGTGAGGAGGGCGACGCTGCGTATGCAGAGTCAAGTTGTGGTGAGGCAGAGCTAAAGTTCTATAGGGATAATATTGACCCGGTAGATATGACTCCGTTGAAAAAGCCCCGCATAGAGTTTGAGCCGCCCCTAAAGTTTGTGGCGGAAGATACCAAATTGGTGGATTTCACTTATGGCGACTCATCAAAGAAGTTCACTATTTGGGCTAATTGGACCCCACATAGTAAAGCACGCTCATCCAATTCATCCGTGAGAATCGGGGCATCTTTGCATGGAAGCACTCTGACATGCGGGATTTACCGAGAGAATTCGCTGAGCACGATCTTAATGTGGATCCTAAATTTAAGCCGGTTAAGCAATTTCTTCGACGTTTCAATGAGGAGCGGCGAAAAGCTATTGGGGAAGAGATAGCCCGGCTCTTAGCGGCAAGGTTCATTGTTGAAATCTTTCACCCGGAATGGTTAGCCAACCCAATGCTTGTGCTCAATAAGAACGACACGTAGCTCATGTGTGTGTGTGTGGATTACACGGATCTTAATAAGGCTTGTCTGTTCGATCTGTCTGCCCTTCCTCGCATTGACCAGATCATTGATGCCACAGCGGGTTGTGAGAGTTTGTGTTTCCTGGATGCTTATTCGGGTTACCATCAGATCAAGATGGCAGTCAAAGACCAGGAGAAGACGTCTTTCATCATGCCTTTTGGGGCTTTCTTCTATGTGTCCATACCTTTTGGTCTTAAGAGTGCACATGCGACTTATCAATGTTGTGTATAGAACTACCTTCATAATCAGATTTTGCACAATGTTCATGCTTATGTGGATGACATCATGGTCAAGTCAAGGAAGAAGGAAACTTTACTTGAAGACTTGAAGGCGACTTTTGATAATCTGCGAGTTTACAAGATGATGCTTAACTCCGCCAAATGTGTTTTTGGTATTCCTGCAAGCAAGCTCTTGGGTTTTCTGGTCTCAAAAAGAGGGATCGAAGCTAACCCTGAAAAAATCAAGGCCATCAACTCATTGTATAAGCCGGCATGCACCAATGATGTCCAGCACTTGGCGGGTTGTATTGCCACTTTAAGCTGGTTCATAAGCCGCCTTGGCGAGAAGGCTATCCCCTTGTATCAGATGATGAAGAAGACATATGACTTTGTCTGGAGTGATGCTGCTGATGAGGCATTTGAAGCACTCAAGAAACAGTTAGTTGAGCCGCTGGTTCTAGCTACCCCTATGGACATAGAGTCGTTACTATTATATGGGGTAGCTAACAACAGGGCCGTCAGTGCTGCTATGGTTGTGGAGCGCAAAGAAGCAGGAAAGGAATACCCAGTTTAACGGCCGGTTTACTATGTCAGTGAGGTATTGATCGAGTCCAAGTGGAGGTACCCGCATCGGCAAAAGCCGATATATGGGGTGTTCATGGTGAATCGCAAGCTGAAACATTATTTCCCTGGACATCCGATCACGATGGTCAGTTCTGCGCCTTTGGGTGATATTATTCAAAACAGGGAGGCCACCGGCAGGATTGCTGAGTTGGCACTGGAGCTTGGACCTCTTAATTTCAAGTATGTGCCGTGGACGTCCGTCAAGTCTCAAGCCTTGGTGGATTTCATAAACGACTGGGTGGAGAGCCAGGCACCTGAGGAGACGCTAGATAATACATACTGGACAATCCACTTTGGTGGGTCCATGCAATTGGAAGGCTCAGGGGCTGGAGTGGTGTTAACTTCCCCTCGAGGTGACAAGTTTTGTTATGTGTTAAGGCTAATGTTTCCTTGTACTAAAAATGCAGTCGAATTTGAGGCTTTGCTTCATGGTCTCCGTGTGTCTAAGGAGATGAATCTCAGCCGGTTCAGATACTTGGGCGACTCAGACCTGGTGGCTCAGCAAGTGTCCGACACGTGGGATTCTAAGGACCCACGTATGGCGGCTTATCGCCAGGGGGTTGATATCGTTGCCAATCACTTCAAAGGGTATCAGGTGGATCATATTGATCATCGCAAGAACGAGGCGGCTGACGCTTTATCAAGACTAGGGTCTCAGAGCAAGCCGGTGCCACCTAATGTGTTCCTGGATGTTTTGCATCACCGGTCGGTCAAGTTACCTTCTGAGCAAGATCTGGTCATGCCTTACTTGGAGGGACAATTGGTGGCAGCTCTCCATGCTATTCCTGATTGGACGTTGCCATATCTAGTGTATTTGACTCATGGCAAGTTACCCGAGGACGAGATCATGGCACGGCAGATCGTGAGGCGGTCTACGTCCATGACTATTCTCAATGGCGAGAAGCATCGATGCAGTGTGACCGGCGTTTTTTAGCGCCCTGTTTCTCCTGAAGAAGGCACGAAAAGTTTACATGAGATACACTCCGGTGATTGTGGTCATCATGCCGGCTCAAAATCTTTGGTGGCCAAAGAGGTTACAAAGTGCGGCAGCTATCAAAAATTTGGACGACGTGGCCACGTGCTGGCTTAGGAGCTGCACATGATTCCTATTACCAGGCCATTTATGGTCTAGAGGCTTGATATGGTTGGGAGGAGGAGTTGCCTTTGGTTCTTTGGAGTATTAGAACCACCCCCAACAGGTCTACAACCCATACGCCTTTCTTTATGGTTTATGGTGCAGAAGTTGTCCTCCCATGTGATATCCGCCATGACTCTCCTAGAGTGGCGGCTTATGTTGAAACTAAAAACCAGACTCTGTGTCAGGACACGCTAGATTCTTTGGATGAGGAGCGGGATGTTGTAGTAGCACGATCAACAATCTATCAGCAAGACCCGCATGGCTATCACAGCCGCAGAGTCAAGACCCGGATGTTCCAAGAAGGCGACTTGGTGCTACATTTGATTCAAGACCAGACGGATATGCACAAGTTATCCCCCCTCGGAAAGGATCCTTCATGGTCAGCAGGAATCTTCATAATGGGTCATACTACCTCATCGCTGTACGGGAGAGCAACGAGTCACGTACTTGCAGGCAAGAGACCAACATGCCATGGAATATTGCTCATCTTCGTCCTTAATATACTTGAGTCATGCATTGGCTATAATCAATGTACATACATCTGTCATTGTATATACCTTTTCATATAATAAAGTTGACATCCCCATAATTCGGGGCCTCTGTCTTTTTTCGTGTGACAAGACCGTGCAAAAGAGTTGACAATTCAATAGGTCACTTGGGGGCTTCCAACCCACCGGGTTTAGTTTCATACCCTCTTGAACGACATTTAAGCCTTACCCCATGTTAAACCTGCCTGTTTGCATGTGACTCTCCGAACTCTTATTATTTAATCTCGCAATAAAGACCCTGAACTATTCAATGATCTTTACATTCAATCTTGTAATGAGACCCTGTACTGATTAAGGTTAAAACGATGGCTTAGTCACGAGAGGGACGACTAATAGAAAGCTAGGATAAACTCCCCTGTCTGATGTGGTCTCTCCACCATGTTGCCCGTTCGTAATCTTCTATAGTTAATTTTTTAAAGACCCTGAACTATTTAAGGTTAAAACAACGGATTTATATCATGTGAGAGCCAGCTTATGGTTTTTGGGGGTACTCATGCCATGCCGTAGTCTCTCTGCTATATGGCTCATCGTACTCTTAACAGTCAATCTTTTGAAAGACCCTGAACTAGTTAAGGTTAAAATGATGAATCTGTGTGATGTGAGAGCTGGCATATGAGTTTGGCAATCATGCCTATGTTTTTGAAAAGTAAAGCTTGAGTTTTAAGCAAATAGTATAAATAAAAATTAACCTCTTTGGGTTGTGCCTTTAAAACCTCCTTAATAATGATAGAGAATATATTTTGTGTCTTGTTATTTTGCATGTCGTGTTTCTTGTGATAAACTACAGATAAGTATGAGAAAAGATGATCATAGCCAAGTTAAAGGAAAGACGAATAAGTTTAAAGAGCTATTCAAATTCCAAAACATGCACGAAGGCATGACCAAGGCAATCAATTTTAACTAATCCTGTCACAAGTCTATCAAGGAGCCCAAAATTTGTAGACTTAAAGTTTTTTACAGCAAATCGTAACCCAGCATGACACACATGGCCGAGTTACCTTCATACGAAGTCAGTTCTTTGCTTAACTCGCCACCGGTCATCGTGCACTGATAATCCCCAAGTACAAGGAATAATCGTAGCAACTTCGAAAGGTGGAAGTGATAAGTATGGAGTGTCAAACCCATAAGGAGCTAAAGGTAAGATCAATATTCTCTCAAGTCCTATCTACAGCCGATACGACTCTACGTACACGGAATGTTTGCTTCCATCTAGAAACGAGAAATAAAAATACGTTGTGTGTATGAAGAGGATAGCTGTGCGCCATATCGGAGAACTAAAATATAAAAATAGGTGTTGTTATCATAATATTACAAATAGCGAGTGTGGAATAATGATGGGTCGGTGTGCGGAATTATCCTAGGAAATTGTTATCAAGATCGGAAATCATTATTGCAATTTTATATGAGGGAGAGGCATAAGCTAACATACTTTATCTACTTGGATCATATGCACTTATGATTGGAACTCTAGAAAGTATCCACAACTACTAAAGATCATTAAGGTAAAACCAAACCGTAGCATTAAAGCATCAAGTCCCCTTTATCCCACGCGCAACAACCCCCTTACTCGGGTTTATGCTTCTATCACTCAAGCAACGCACTATAAGCGAATCATGAACGTATTGCAACACCCTACACCAGGAATCCTTCACATGTGCGCGACACGGAAGGCACCATAGGACAACACCAAATAAACATACAACTCAAACCAATATAGATCATCAATCAACCCAATGGACAAAAGTCATCTACTCAAAATATCATAGGATGGCAACCCATCATTGGATCATAATATGTAGCATAAAGCACCATGTTCAAGTAGGTGATTACAATAGGGTGTGGGAGAGTGGACCGCTAAAACGACATGAGGATGGTGATGAAGAAGTTGATGTTGATGAAGACGATCACCACGGCGATGGTTCCCCTGATGGCACTCCGACACCACCGGGAGAGAGGGGGAGAGGTTCGCCCCCTTGTGCTTCCTCCTCCATGGCGTCCCCCTATGTTGGGAGAGGTTCTCCCTCTGGTCCTTGGCCTCCATGGCATTGATGGCCCCTATGGTACGATGAAGATGGCCTCCGGTGATGGTGACCCCCTCCGACAGGGTGCCGGAGAGTGCCAAGACTGGTTTTTTGTGGCTCTAGAGGTGTGCGGCAGCGGAACTCCTGATCTAGGTTATTCCTTGTTTTTTTTGAATATTTGAGGATTTATAGAGCTGAGAGGGAGGTCTGTGGACTCCTGAGGGGCCCACAAGCCTGGGAGGCGCGCCCTAGGGGGGTGGCCACGCCCCTGAGGCTTGTGGCCTCCTCGGCCTTCCTCTCCGGTGACTCTTCGCTCTAGTATTTTTTATATATTCCAAAAATATTCTCTGTAAATTATCAGCTCATTCCGAGAACTTTTATTTCTGCTCAAAAACCACACCACAGTAGTTCTGCTGAAAACAACGTCAGTACGGGTTAGTTCTAATAAAATCATACCAAAATCATATATAATTATTTTAAACATGGCATGAATGCTTCATAAATTATAGATACGCAGGAGACGTATCAACAACCCCAAGCTTAAATCCTGGTCGTCTTCGAGTAGGTAAATGATAAGAGAGATAATTTATGAAGTGGAATGCTAGCAACTGCACAAGTTTGATCAATGATAATTCCAATAACTTTTTCTAGCATAATTATAAACAATATCTCGTCTCATAAAACCTCTCATGATCAAGTAACAAGCTATTCACATGTTAAAGTATAGACCATAAAATTTATTGAAAACTAATAACTATGCATTCAGTCACCACACAATTGCAATTCATCCTATTTTCAGGAAGGGTCTATGTAAGAGCTTTGATTTAGCAAATTCCACATACTCAACTATCATATAGTCTTCCATGATTTCTAACTCTCAAAGCATATTTTTAGAGCAAATGGCATCCATCAAACATAGAGAAAGATAGGGGCTAAGAGATTCGCCTCCCAACTTATTTATCATATAGATAATTGTCAACAATAATAATTCATGATCAAATATATTTGAATGGCCATATATGCTTGGATCTTTCCCCACCACATGATGCTTGCCAAGAGAAAAAGGCGAAATATATGAAGTGGTGAAGATCACCATGATTCTTGTATAAAGGTAAGCACTAGAAAATAAAAGATAGGCCCTTCATAGAGGGAAGTAGAGGTTGCCATGCGCTATTTGTTTTTATATGTGCAAACTCTTAATGCAAAGGAACGTCACGTTGTATTGCCCTTTGTGATAGCAAACTCTTATGCAATCCGTCGCTTTCATTTCTTTGTCATCACAAATTCGTACAACGCTTATTTTCCCTTACAATAAAAGGTCTTACATATTTAGGAGCAATTTTTATTGCTTTTTGCACCGATAACAACTTACTTGAAGGATCTTATTCAATCCATAGGTAGGTATAGTGGACTCTCATGGCAAAACTGGTTTAAGCGTGTTTGGATGCACAAGTAGTATTTCTACTTGGTGCGGAAGTTTTGGCTAGTTTGAGGTGGAAGCAAGCACCATATGGTTGAGGATACAAAATAATATAACTTCTATAAAAATATACCCAAACATAACTCATTATGTTGTCTTCCTTGTCCAACTTCAACTAATTTTCTCAAGTTTGAAAATAATTAATGGGTATTCACAATCATATAAGATGTCCATGATAGTATATTTATATGTGAAATCTCTCTTCCTTCAATATTCTTTCATGAATTGTTCAAGTGACCAATGTAGTGTTTGCTAACTTTCAATAAATTTCACCACCTATACTTATTATGTGTGAAGTCATTACTCCCCATGGGATAAGTATATGAAGCATTTTTAATTTCAGATTTATGATATTCAATTCATTCAACCATTTACTCATAGGATATAAGTGAAGCGCGAGAGTGAATGACGAACTACACCAAAAAGATATTAGTGAAGATCAATGCGTAGTTAATTAGATAAATAGAAATGTGAGGACTCTCTCTTATTAAAAAATTTGTAGCCAAATTTTTTTATTGAAACATAAAATAAAAATAAAAATTGCACTCCAAGAATAGCATGCATCATGTGAACGAATAAAAATTTAGGCTCAACATAGGCTAACCGATAATTGTGCATGAAAAGAGGTAGGATACGTAGCATCCCCAAGCTTAGATACTTGAGAGTTCTTAAAATATTTGCTTACGTGCCTTGGGAATGACCAAGCTTGAGCTTTTGTATCTTGTTCAATCCTCTCATATCCCAAGTTCACATATTCTCAAAAACTTCATCCACACAAAACTCAAAAAGAACCCGTGAGATAGGTTAGTACACCTAAGAACAAATAAACACTTCATGTACTGCCAAGACAAGTTGCACAATAATTTTCAAACGTCATATACTGTTTACTATCGTTTCCTCAATGGATATATACCAATATAGGCTATGGAAACTAGAGGATAAGTAGATAACAAAACTATGTCATCAATCTGTCCAAACAGAACAGTCTGTAGCAATTTATGAAAACAGTGTACTTCCATATATCAAAACATTATGAAAATTTAGTACATGCTCAGTAATTTATATTAAAACACTTTGTAAAATTTTTAGAAACATTACACGTTCCATTAAAATATGAAAATTCAAACACTACAACAAAAGTTTCTGTTTCTTTTACAGAGCACACATAAAACATGCAATGCAAGCATCCTAAGGCAATTCTTGGGACTTTTTATTGAAAAAAAATATTATAAAAAACAACTAACATTGAAAAATAAAATAAAATGATGATCCAAGAAAAACTCATATTATGTGATGAATAAAAATATAGCTCCAAGTAAGATATATCGATAATGTTGAGGACGAAAGAGGGGATGCCTTCCAAGGCATCCCCAAGATTAGACGCTTGAGTGATACTTTAATTTTACCTTGGGGTTCCTTTTTCATCCCCAATCTTGGGATCTTGTCACTCCTTATTCTCCTCATATCGTTATCTCACCCAAAACTTGCAAACTTCAATCATACAAAACTTAACGGAACTTCGTGAGAAGGGTTACTGTAATAAAGATAAATCATTCACTTAGGTACTGCCAAGACAAGATTCATAATTGTTCCCCCATGATACCTACTTTATTATATCATACCCATAATTTATATTACGCAATATAATCTATAGGAACACTTGAAACAAGCAAACTATGCATGCAAAACAGAATCTGTCAAAAACAGAACAGTCTGTAAAGATTTGAATGATCACCATACTTCAATGACTCTAATAATTCTGAAAAATTAGGACATATCACATAATTTGGATATAAATGTTGTGTAAAAATTTCAGGATTGTTGGCACTACAAGATTGAACCCAAAACTAAGGACTTCTCCTATTGCAAGAATTACCAATCTAGTTGGCCAAACCAAACCGATAACTCGAAGAGACTTGCAAAGATATGAAATCATGCATATAAGAATTCAGGAAATACTCAAGTAATATTCATGGATAATCTGAACATAAACCCACAATTCATCGGATCTGGACAAACACACCACAAAAGAGTATTACATCGAATAGATCTCCATGAAGATCATGAAGAACATGGTATTGAAGAGCAAAGAGAGAGAAGAAACCATCTAGCTACTAGCTATGGACCCGAAGGTCTATTGTGAACTACTCACGCATCATCGGAGGGGAAATAGAGTTGATGCAGATGCCCTCCGTGAACGAATCCCCCTCCGGCAGATTATCGGAAAAGGTTGCAAGATTGGATCTCTCGGGAACGGATGCTTCTAGTGGTGACAAAGTGTTTTCGTGGCTCTCTCTGATAATGATGGAATATTTGGGAATTTATAGGCCGAAGATTAGTGTTGGGAGAGCTGCCATGGGCCCACAAGCCTGCTGGGCGTACCCTACCCCCCTCGGCGTGCCCCTAGGGCTTGTGGCCCCACGATGGCTCTTCTGCCTTGGTTCTCAAGTCTCTTGGTTTCCTTCCGGTCCAGAAAAATTCATTCCGAAGATTTATTCCGTTTGGACTTCGTTTAATATTCCTTATCTTCAATTCTCAAAAACAATGAAAAAATAGAAACTGGCACTAGGCTCTAGATTAATAGGTTAGTCCCAAAAATAATATAAATAGCATATTAATGCATATAAAAAATCCAGAACAGATAATATAATAGCATGGAACAATCAAAAATTATAGATACGTTGGAGACGTATCAGCATCCCCAAGCTTAATTTTTGATGGCGAATTGCTACCTAAAATATTTATCCATGTAATATTGTTTATTCTGGCATGAATATTCAGATCCATAAGATTCAAAACATTAGTCTAATATTGGCATAAAAACAGTAATACTTTGAGCACACCAACAATGCAGTCGTGTCTTTTCGAAATAACATGGCCTTAGAAAGTTATCCCTACAAAATCATATGGTCTGGCTATGCTCCATCTTCCCCACACAAAGTATCTGAATCATGCACAACCCCGATGAACAATTCAAGTAGTTGTTTCACACTTTTGGTGTTCTCAAACCTTTTCAACTCTCACGCAATACATGAGCGTGAGCCATGGATCTAACATTATAGGTGGGATAGAATATGGAGGAGGTGCAAGGACAAGAAGGAGAAGATAGTCTCACATCAACTAGGCATATCAACGGGCTATGGAAATGCCCATCAATAGATATCAATGTGAGTGAGTAGGGATTGCCGTGCAACAAATGCACTTAGAGCTATAAGTGTATGAAAGCTAAAAAAAGGAAACTAAGTGGTCGTGCAAAAACATCCACTAGTTATATGAAAGTGACAAAATAGGAGACTCTCTGTCATGAAGACCATGGTGCTACTTTGAAGCACAAGTGTGGAAAAAGATAGTATCAATTTCCCTTCTCTCTTTCTCTCATTTTTTTATTTGTTACTCTTTTTGTTATTTTGGTGGGCTTCTTTGGCTTCTTTTTTTTGTTTGGGCTTTGCTGGCCTCTTTTATTTTTTGTAAAGTCTGGATACTCATCCCAACTTGTGAGGGAGTCATGGTTTCCATCATCCTTTTCTCTCACAGGACAATGCTCTATTAATGAAAACTCATCACACTTTTATTTACTTATACCTCAAAAAGAAAATTACAACTCGATACCTATGACAAACTATGAATCTATATGCAATATGAAGTGATGGTGCAAGTCATGAAAAACTACATGGTGGAAGATGCATGCCAATATATCCTGGAATGTCTATGGAAATGCCATAATAGGTAGGTATGTTGGCTATTTTGAGGAATATATGGTGGCTGTTTTGAGGAAGGAGGGTTTGGTCTTACGGCGAAAGCTGCGCGATACTAGAGAGTCTAGCAAAGATGGAAGGATGAGAGTGCGTATAATCCATGGACTCAACATTAGTCATAAAGAACTCACATACTTTTTGCAAAAGTCTATTAGTTATCAAGCAAATCATTAGATGCATGCTTCTAGGGGAGAGGTTGGTAGGAGTTATCCATCGCGTTCTCCTGACCCTCACACAAAGGTTCACAATCATTAAATAAATCATGCTCCGACTTCGTTACATAACGGTTCACCATACGTGCATGCTACGGGAATCACAAACATTAACACAAGTATCTCTTCCAATTCACAACTACTTACTAGCATGACTCTCATATTACCATCTCTATTATCTCAAAACTACATGCAAGGAATCAAACTTCTCATAGTATTCAATGCACTTAATATGAAAGTTTTTATTATATCCTTCTGCCCATTATATTAGGACTAAATTCATAACCTAAACAAATTACCATGCTGTTTTAAGAAACTCACAAAATAATATAAGTGAGGAACAAGAGTTCAATAATTTCTATAAAATATAACACCACCATGATCTATAAAGATACAAGTGAAACACTAGAGCAACCTTGCCTAGCTCAGAAGATATAAGTGAAGCACATAGAGTATTCTAACAAATTAACGATTCAATGTGTCTCTCTCAAAATATGTGTGCATCACGGATGATTGTGGCAAACTAAAAGAAAATACTCATATCATACAAGACGCTCCAAGAAAATCACATATCATGTGGTGAATAAAAATATAGCCTCAAGTAAATTTACCGATGGATTGAAGACGAAAGAGGGGATGCCTTCTAGGGAATCCCCAAGCTTAGGTTTTTTGGTATCCTTTAATATCACTTGGGGTGCCTTGGGCATCCCCAATGTTAGGCTCTTGCCACTCTTTATTCTATAGTCTATAAAATCTTCACCCAGAACTTGAAAACTTCCCAACACAAAACTCAACAGAAAACTCATGAGATCCGTTAGTATAAAAAGATAAATCACCACTTTAGGTACTGTTGTGAACTCCTTCTTTAGTTGTATTTGTGTAATACCTACTGTATTCTAACTTCTCCATGGCTCATAACCCCCCAATACGACCCACAGTCTGTAGCAATCTCTAAACTTTGAATACTTATGGAACTCTTAAACTTCTGAAAATTAGGACAATCAGGGAAATGTGTATATCCATCTTGTTCAAAACATTTAGATCAATTCGACATTCTGAAAAGAATAGAAAATTCCTGGACTGAGCGCAAAAGTTTCTGTTTTTCAGCAAGATCAAATCAACAACTACCATAGATCACCCCAAAGGTTCTACTTGGCCCAAGCACTAATTAAAACACAAAAACACAATTACTACAGAAGTAATAATGTGAAATAACACCAAAACATAAGCAAAAAGCAGAAAGCACAAATAAAATTGGGTTGCCTCCCAACAAGCGCTATTGTTTAACGCCCCTAGCTAGGCAAAACACAATAGATCTAGGTATGGTCATCTTTGGTATGCAATCCATAAGAGGATCTCTTGATAGACTCATAACGTAATTTTATTTTCTTTCTAGGAAAGTGTTCCATGCCTTTCCTTAATGGAAATTGGAATCTAATATTCCCTTCCTTCATATCAATAGTTCCACCAAACATTCTAAGGAAAGGTCTACCAATAATAATTGGACATGTAGGATTGCAATCTATATCGAGAACAATGAAATCTATGGGCACATAATTCCTATTTGCAACAATAAGAACATCATTAATTCTTCCCATAGATTTCTTTATAGTGGAATCCGCAAGATGCAAATTTAAGGAACAATCACCAAATTCACGACAATCTAACACATCACATAAAGTTTTTGGAATCGTGGAAACTCTAGCACCCAAATCACACAAAGCATGGCACTCCTAATCGTTAATCTTAATATTAATAGTAGGTTCCCACTCATCATATAGCTTTATAGATATATAAACTTCCAACTTAAGTTTTTCTTCAAAAGCTTTCATCATAGCATCAACAATATGTTTAGTAAAAGCTTTGTTTTGATTATAAGAACGAGGAGAATTCAACATGGATTGCAAAGGAAAAAGAATCAATTAAAGAGCCGCTATCATGATTAAAGTCCTTGAAATCCAAAAGAGTGGGTTCATTGCTATTTAAAGTTTTGACCTCTTCAATCCCACTTTTATCAATCTTAGCATGAAGATCTATAAACTCCGAATCATTGGGACGCCTTTTAACTAAAGTTGACTCATCTCCAGTCCCATCTTATCAAGATTAACATTGGAAAACAAAGATTCAATAGGAGTCACATCAATCACTTTAAGATCTTCATCAGTATTATCATGAGAACACACCTTTTCAGGCCATTCACGCTTAGCACATATTCTAGCGGTTCTTTCCTTACACTCATCGATAGAAATTCTCATGGCTTTCTCTGATAATGATGGAATATTTGGGAATTTATATAATAAAGATTAGGGTTGGGAGAGCTGCCATGGGCCCACAAACCTGTTGGGCGCGCCCCTAGGGTTTGTGGCCCCACGGTGGCTCTTCTGCCTTGGTTCTCAAGTCTTCTCGTTTCCTTCCGGTCCAGAAAAATTCATTCCGAAGATTTTATTCCATTTAGACTCCTTTGAATATTCCTTATTTGCAATTCTCAAAAACAAGGAAAAAACAGAAACTGGCACTAGGCTCTAGATTAATAGGTTAGTCCCAAAAATAATATAAAATATCATATTAATACATATAAAACATCCAAAACAGATAATATAATAGCATGGAACAATCTAGATACGTTGGAGACGTATCAGTCACACTCCACGGCGAGCGGAATCCACGGGTACCGTCCATACAAACACAGTTCTGGGGGAGTTTTATTTAATTAGTTTTTGCTTTTATTTTGAGCATGGAACTGGGCATCCCGATTACCAGCCACCTTCTCGTGAATGATAGTGAATCAACACATATCGTGAGAATAACCCACCTAGCATGGAAGATACTGACAGCCCCCAGTTGCCACATGAGCTATTTGGGCATACAAAACAAAATGTTTATTTGAAGGTTTAGAGTTTTACACATGCAAATTTACTTGGAACGTAAGGTAAATACCGCATATAGGTAGGCATGGTGGACTCATATGGAACCACTTTGGGTTTGAGGGATTGGATGCAAAAGCAGTATTCCCACTTAGTCAAGTGAAGGCTAGCAAAAGACTGGTGAGCGACCAACTAGAGAGCGACACAGTCATCCACATGCTTTGAGATTAACCAATATTGAATGCCAGCATGAGTAGGACATAAATCATTATGAACATAAATATTGTGGAGGCTATGTTGATTTTGTTTCAACTACATGCATGAACATGTACCAACTCGAGCCACTTTAATCGTTCAGAGGAGGATACCATCCCATCATACTACATCACAACCATTTAATATGCATGTTGGCACCCAAAACAAACCATTATCCACTCTTAGCTACTTAAGCATGGCATGAGCAACTATAATCTCTAATTTTCATTGCAAATATGTTTCACCCATGATGAACTGAATTTGGAATGATGAGCTAATCATATTTACAAAAGCAAGATAGGTCGAGTTCATACCAGCTTTTCTCCATCTCAATCTTTTCATCAAATATCATCATTATTGCATTTCACTTGTACGACTGAATGGTGTGGATAATAATAAGAGTGCTCGTGCATTGGACTAAGTTGGAATCTACAAACAATAACTCAAAGGAGAAGACAAGGTAATATGGGCTCTCTAATAGGAAAACAATAATACATATGAGAGCCACTCGACATTTTCATTACGGTCTCCTCCTTACGACCCAAAGAAAGAAGATCAAAACAAGAACGAGAATAAACTATTTACATGGGAAAGCTCAAAACAAGCAAAGAAGAACCAAAAATCTTGTTGGGTTTTCTTTTTAATTCTACGACTAAGCAATTGGAAATAAAACTAACACTATTTGTTTTTTATTTTTCTCAAAGTTAAATAAACACACAAGAAGAAAGCAAAACAAGAAAATAAACTACCATGGATGGTATAATGAAAGAGTATGAACACCGACTGCTTAAGATGAATGTGTGAACACGAATGTAAAGTCGGTGAGAACTACATACTCCCCCAAGCTTAGTCTTTTGTCCTAAGTTAGTCTAGGGCCATGGTTGGCCCTGATAATATCTGAAGTCATAGTTGGGGTTGTACTGGGCTGTGGTGGCTACTGCCTGAACGACTGCAACGTGAAGGCGAGCTGATTCCGCGCTCCTCTCATACTCGTTTGCCTCCTCTCTGGTTATAATGTATCTCCATTTCTCCTGAAAATTAAAGAAGGCAGGAGTAGGAAGGGTAACATGGACATCACGTTGTCTGTCAAAAACTAGTCGATACTGGAGAGATTGTTTATTCCTTTCAAGAAACTGAAAATGTACCAAAGCATCATAATAAATAAAAGCATGTGGTAACTCGATATCATGTTCGCGTGTGGGTGCCCCAAAATAATTAGCTAAACAAGTGGCATAAATCCCACCAAAGAAATCTCCATCCTTAGCATTATTATGCAACCTTCTAGCAATAATGGATCCTAAGTTATATCGCCCTTCGCCCATTATTTCACTCTTAAGAATACTAAGATCGGTTGCATAAAGGTGGCTATGCTCAGTTTTACCGTTAATACATCTACCTATGAATAGAGCAAAATAATGTATGGCAGGGAAGTGAATGATCCCCATGGTAGCCTGTGTAATATTTCTAGTTTCTCAGACGGTAATGCTAGCATGCAAATCATTATATTCAGTTTTGTTCGGATCACGATAACTACCCCAATGTGGAATTTTGCATGCATGATTAAAATCCTTTATGTCCAAGGTATATGATTTGTCATAGAGGTCAAATAGGATGGAAGGTTTATTATGATTGAGCAAGAATTCAAACCTCCGCATGAAGAATTCGTGAGTTGATAGTATTGCTTGCATTTGTCCGACACAAACTCCTCAAGGCTAGCATTATTCCTTGAAACCGCCTTCACTATTGGATTGATCTAGTGGCCATTCACAAGGTCGTACTTGTGCTTCCCTCGATGGTTCAAGGTTGGACTATCATATCGCGAGTCTCGGGGCCTTCTTACTCGATGAACCCCCTTGAAACACCTTCCTCAACATTTTCTGTTTTTTGAGGAACAATCTCCCAAAAAAGTTTTGCGAATGAAACTTTGAACAAGGAGATCAAAAATGGCAGCAAAATGAGCTAGAACATGGGTTTGAGAAATGGTGGGAGTTTTTTCTGGAGGAAGATGAAGTGAATGGGTGCTGGAATAAGTCAAGGGGGGCCACGTTGGACCCATAAGCCTACTAGGCGTGACCAGGGGGTGGCCACGCCTTGTGGGCTTGTGGACCACTGGTGCAGCCCCCTGAAGTGTGCTCAGTGCCATAAATTTTTAAATATTCCGAAAAAATCATACTCCATTTTCAGGGCATTTGAAGAAATTTTATTTTTAGGTCAAAAGTGTATTTCTTGGGAAACTCAGAAAACAGAAAAATAATAGCATTCTTACTTAATTTAATCTAACTAACAGAAAGTAAAAGTTGGGTACAAAAAGTTGTGCTTTCTAAATTCATCCAGCACATGCTCATCAAAAGGAATCCATCAATAAGGTTGATCATGTCTTATTAATAAACTCCTTTCGAATAACATGAAACCAAAGAATTTTTGAATAACACTAAGTTACCCTAATGCGGATATGTATATCCCCAACAACAAGTATATCATATTCCTTCTTGACAGTAGGAACAGGGGATTCAATGTCTCCAATGATAATGGTTGTAATTTTTTCAATGGAGTTGATATTGTGAACTTGAGGTCGTTTCTTGGGGAAGTGTACCGTATGCTCTTTACCATTAATATGAAAAGTGACATTGCCCTTGTTGCAATCAATAACAACCCCTGCAGTATTCAAAAAGGGTCTACCAAGGATGATCGACATGCTGTCGTCCTTGGCGATATCAAGAATAACAAAGTCCGTTAAGATAGTAGCATTTGCAACTATGACAGGTACATCCTCACAAATACCGATAGGTAGAGCAATTGATTTATCAGCCATTTGCAAAGAGATTTTAGTAGGTGTCAACTTATTCAAATCAAGTCTACGATATAAAGAGAATGCCATAATACTAACACCAACTCCCAAATCACATAAAGCAGTTTTAACATAATTCCCCTTAATAGAGCATGGTATAGTTGGTATTCCTGGATCTCCTAATTTTTGGTACTCCACCCTTAAAAGATAAATTAAAAAGCATGGTGGAAATCTCAGCTTCCGGTATCTTTCTTTTATTAGTCACCATATCTTTCATATACTTAGCATAAGGAGACATTTTCAGAATATTGGTCAAGAGCATACGCAAAAAAGACAGGTCTAAGCATTTCAACAAAGCGCTCAAAATCATCATGTTTCTTTTTGTTGGATGGTTTAGGAAGAAAAGGCATGGGTTTCTGAACCAATGGTTCTCTTTCTTTACCATGCTTCCTAGCAATAAAATCTCTTTTGTCATATCTTTTATTCTTAGGATGTGGGTTATCAAGATCAACCACAGGTTCAGTCTCCCCATCATTATCATTACTAGGTTGAGTATCAACATGAACATCATCATTAATATTATCTCTAGGATCATGTTCATTACCAGATTGTGTCTCAGCATCAGAAACAGAAATATCATTTGGGTTTTCAGGTGTATCTATAACAGGTTCACTAGAAGCATGCAAGGTTCTATCATCATCCTTGTTCCACCTATTATAGGAACGACTAGGTGCATCAATATTACCGCTTTGAGAGTCTTGTTCAATTCTCTTAGGGTGGCCCTCAGGATACAAAGGTTCCTGAGTCATTTTGCGACCTATAGTCACAACTTTAACATAATGATCATTGTTCTTACTACTCATATCATTAAGAAAATCATTTTGTGCCCTAAGTAGTTGTTCTACTTAAGTAGTTACCATGGAAGCATGTTTACTAATAAGTTTAAGATCATTGATAGTTCTACTCAAATAATCACCTAAGGGATCAAGCACGAAAGCATTATGTTTCAATTGTCTACTAACATAAGCATTAAAATTTTCTTGCTTAAGAACAAAATTATAAAATTCATCAAAGCATTGGCCAGCAGACTTATTATAAGGAATATCGCTTTCATCAAATCAATGAAGAGAATTTACCTCTACTACCTATGTCGGGTTATCATGACCATGTATTTCTTCAATAGGTGGTAGATTCTTGACATCTTCAGCTTTAATACCTTTTTCTTTCAGAGATTTGTTTGCCTCTTGCATATCTTCAAGACTTAGAAAAAGAATGCCTATTTTCTTCGGAGTTGCCTTCGGAAGTGGTTCGGGAATAGTCCAATCATTATCATTGGTCAATATATTATTCAATAGTATTTTAGCTTGCTCAACAGTTCATTCCTTGAAAACACAACTATCACAACTATTTAGGTGGTCCCTAGAAGCATCGGTTAGTCCATTATAAAATATATCAAGTATTTCATTTTTCGTGAGAGGATGATCAGGCAAAGCATTAAGTAATTGGAGAAGCCTCCCCCAATATTGTGGGAGACTCTCTTCTTCAATTTGCACAAAGTTAAATATTTCCTACAAGGCAGCATGTTTCTTATGGGCAGGAAAATATTTTTCCGAAAAGTGATAAATCATATCCTGGGGGCTACGCACACAACCAAGAGCAACAGAATTAAACCATATCTTAGCATCACCCTTTAGCGAGAAAGGAAACAACTTGAGAATATAGTAATAACGATTTTTTTCATCATGAGTAAATAGGGTGGCTATATCATTCAATTTAGTGAGATGTGCCACAACAGTTTCAGATTCTTAGCAATGGACAGGATCAGATTCAACCAAAGCAATTAAATCAGGATCAATAGAGAATTCATAATCCTTATGAGTAACAATGATAGGTGAAGTTGTAAACTTAGGATCATATTTCATTCTAGCATTCAAATATTTTCTTTCCACTTGCGTAGTAATTTCTTAAGATCATCTCTATCATTACATGCAAGAAAGTCTCTAGCTACCTCTCCTTCCATAACATAACTCTCAGGGATATCAGGTAATTAAAATCTAGGAGAGCTAGGTCTAGCAGGTGTCTCAAAGTGTTCAGTTTTAATAATTTCATCAGTTTCAGAAGTATCATAAATTTCAGCATTGACTCTAGCAATTTGTTCATCAAGAAATTCACCCAGTGGCACAATATTATCAAGCAAAGTATCATCATAAGCATCATGCATAGCATAAGTGGCATCATCAATTACTTGCGACATATCATAATTACTAGCAGGTGGTGGTGACACAAACTTACTCATAACAGAAGTTGAATCAAGTGCAGAGCTAGACGACAGTTCCTTACCTCCCTAAGTAGTAGAGGGATAGATATTGGTTTTTGGATCTTTCAGATTCTTCATAGTGATCAATAGATATAAATCCCAAGTGACTCAGAGAATAGAGCTATGCTCCCCGGCAACGGCACCAGAAAAAGGTCTTGATAACCCACAAGTATAGGTGATCGCAATAGTTTTTGAGGGTAGAGTTTTCAACCCGAAGTTATTGATTCGACACAAGGGGAGAAAACGAATATTCTCGAGTATTCGCAACTGAGTTGTAAATTCAACCACACCTGTAAGAGTTAATATCTGCAGCAAAGTATCCAGTAGCAAAGTAGTATGAAAGTAACGTTAACGGTAGCAAAAGTAACAGTAGGCAATGGATCAATATGTGGAAAGCTCGTAGGCAATGGATCAGTAATGGATAATTATGTTGGATGGCATTCATCATGCAACACTTATAACATAGGTTGGTATAGAACTAGCTCCAATTCATCAATGTAATGTAGGCATGTATTCCATATATAGTCATACGTGCTTATGGAAAAGAACTTGCATGACATCTTTTGTCCTACCCTCCTGTGACAG
Organism: Hordeum marinum; assembly: GCA_022496015.1. Classification (NCBI taxonomy): domain Eukaryota; kingdom Viridiplantae; phylum Streptophyta; class Magnoliopsida; order Poales; family Poaceae; genus Hordeum; species Hordeum marinum. Next base: position 8,310,054 of record CM039674.1, on the reverse strand, counting down.
CGGGGTCCTAATGGAAACTAAGGGATATTAAGGCCTCCTTTTAATAGAGAACTGGACCAAAGCATTAGAACTTAGTGAATACATGAACTCCTCAAACTACGGTAATCACTGGAAAGAATCCCAGTTATCGTCACTCTGGGGGATGTGAATCATAACTCGTAATAGGTGTCTACAAATTGCAAGATAGGAGCAAGAACACATTTATATTCATGAAAACATAATAGGTTCAGATGTCAAATCATGGCATTCGGGCCCTTGTGATAAGCATTAATCATAGCAAAGTCATAACAACATTAATCTCAGAACATAGTGGATACTAGGGATCAAACCCTACCAAAACTAACTCGATTACATGATAAATCTCATCCAACCCATCACCATCTAGCAACCCTACAATAGGATTACTCACGAACGGTGGGGAGCATCATGGAATTGGTGATGAAGGATGGCTGGTGATGACGATGGCATCTATTTCCCCTCTCCGGAGCCCAAAACGGACTCCAGATCTGGTCTCCCGAGGAAGAACAGGAGGTGGCGGCGGCTCCGTCTCATGAAATGCGATGAACACTTCTCTCTCATTTTTTCTCCGCGAATAGGGTTATATGGAGCTGGAGAGGAGGTCGGAGCAGCCACGAGGGACCCACAAGGGGGTGGCCGCGCCTAGCAGGCTTGTGCCCTACAGGTGGCCCCCCTCTAGTTGATTCTTGCGCCAATATTTTTATTAAATCCAAAAATATATTCCGTAAATTTTGAGGACGATCCAAGAAATTTTATTTCTGCACAAAAATAACACCAAGGCAGTTCCGTTGAAAACAACGCCAGTCCGGGTTAGTTCCATTGATACCATGCAAATTAGAGTCCTAAACAAGGGCAAAAGAATTTGGAAAAGTGGATACGATGGAGACGTATCAGCCACCGACCAATGGGTGGCCGATCATGGAGGAGGCTTTATCAAGTGCCTCCATCAGCAAAGAGCCCCGCACCCTAATGGGTGCGGTATTGCAGAGCATTCAGTCCATCGACAACGGACTGAAGGAGGCCTTCAAGGGTCTTCTAACGGGCTTTCAAGTAAGTCACGCGACAATCTTATCTGCAAAAATGTTTATTTATTTTTATGATTATATACATGGCAGCCCCCGAGCCCTAGGTAAGTTTGAAAAAACTTACCTAGGGGTCAATCATGGATCCGTTTCCAAACAACATACAAAAAAGTGTGTTCGGAACGTTCGAATAAGCCCTAAGAGGACTGGACATGTGATTGGACTGACGATACTTCGGAAGTGTTGATCCCATGTATCTTGACAAGGATTTGTATTTTACAAGCTTCATCGTGGGCGGCGGCCATAAAATGGCGCCGAGCTGGATGAGCTGAATCAGAAGCTAAAACGCTCCGAGGAGGAAGTTGATGCCCTTAACAAAAGATTTGGCGAGGTACAAGGTAAGTCTACATAAAATCCAAACACCTTTACTAGAATACTGTCAATGGAGGTCTTCATAGTGTTAATGATTACACAGGCTCAGCAAAAGAGGTGGAGATGCTCAAGGCGGAGCTTCAACAAGCGAAGGGCGCAACGACCATCGAGAGCGTGGCGGCCAAAGAAGCGGCTACTGCCCTCTCCGCCCTATGAGCCACCAGCGACAAGCATGAGGCTCGTGTGGTGGAGATCCATAAGGAGCTGAAGGACGCTAGCCAGAAGTGCGAGGTCCTTGAGCATAAGGGCAAGGAGAGCGCGGCCGAACTATCCACCCTAAAGGCTAATCTCCAAAAGGAGCGGGTGGACAGGCGGTTCGTTGAGGACAGGTCCGCCAAGCGAAGGATATAACGGATGGTAAGACATACTTACTATAGTGTGTCTTTGGAGATAGCAAGTTCAAATTTCTTACCCCAGTGTGGCGTTCCTCAGTCGCCTCCTCCGATCTCCAGAAGAGCGTAGCAAATGCCAATCGGCTTTATGCGTCGCGGGAAGAAGGAGACGAACCACGTCTATTCCGGGCACAATTTGAAGCCGCCGAGTGCACTCCTCTTCTTGCCGAGCAGCTGAAGTAGCTTATGGAGCTTCGTCGGATGGCGGAGCCAGCCATGAAAGACCTCTGTCTCCAGGTGTGGCCCGATGAGCCACTACCTACCAGCCACTTCGGCCTGGTGCAGAGGCTGATTGCCGCGTCACCCCGTCTCGACAGGCTCAGGCGCTCCTCCTACATCAAGGGAGCTGGAATGGCCTTTGCAAAGGCAAAGGTGCATTGGCCAGGGCTGGATCCGATGAAGATAGCTACCACACCTCCGCCGCCTGGAAAGGAACATCGGCGCCCCAAGTTGTATTTCGCCAGAGTAATGGAAGGTGCTCGGACGCTAGCGTCACAGTATTCGGGCGATAATATGTTTGAATAAACTGTAATGTGTCTGAAGATATTTTGAAGTTTTAATGTTATAAGTTATTATGCTTTTAATGTTTTTGCATTCCTTTATAACTCCCCTGTAGCCGTTTGAAACTGAAAGATGCGAGTCGTTGGCTTTAGCCCCAATGTAGATACTACATGGGGTGTCTTTGCCAATGCATTGTGTCCCTTAGCTGAGTGATAAAAACCCGAAGGCGGTAGAGTGCGGCGGACTAGGCAATCAGACTATAGTGCTTTATTTCATTCACTTAGCCGTAGGGGCGCAAAAAGGAGTGCGGGGGGCTAAATACTAACCCCTGGAGTGTTGTGATGATCGGAAGAACCGCGAGTAAGGCCAGCTTCACTTGGTTAGGATGGAGAGCAAACCCCTCTCATAACCCGGAATATCGTCTTTCGAGGATTTAAGTATAACACTTTAAGCTCGGATTCATAGACCGGCTCCCGCATATTATGACAGTCAGTTTTTAGTTTTCTCCCCTAAGGTGCTTGACCAGACTATCCGGAAACACAATCGCACGGGTTCTCCCTTTGCCCTTTTGGCCGAACGAGTGAAACGTAAAGGGGCAAGCACAGGTGCCAGACAACCCAACTATTGACCCAAGACAAAGTTCGGAACCAATGCATATAAAGTGAACTCCAAGAGGCCGAACACATAATAAGTTGTACGTAAGGCGATTTGTTTGTAAGCTCGAGCCCCCGGTGTATTACCCGGTTGTGTCGTAACATACCAAACTGTTTCACGAGAAGAGGGAGAAAGGGAAAATATGTGCCAAAAAGGACAACAAGACAAACATGTAAAATGATGTTATATTTTTTCTCAACAACTGCTATTACTCGGAGTGCCGAAGCAACTGCTTAGAGGTATGTGAAGGAAAGAAATTACATAGGAGTGGTTGTACCAGGGGTCTTCTATTGGTGGCCCTATGTCCTCGATGTGCCCTGTTGCTAGTCTACTCCTGCTCTCTGGTACACCTCGATGGGTGGTACTGTTAGGTGAATGGATCTTGCAAACAAGTTCTTGAGAAATCACCGAATCTTGGATGAGCTTTACGCCATTGGCGGGCCTTTTAATGATCCCCGCGTTGTGTCCGAAGACACATTAATGGTAGTGGTCGGTCCAGCCGGACACGTTAATGGTAGTGGTTCAGTCCGCTACCGATGGAATTTTAAGTGCAAAGTTGTGCCTCCTTGGCACGTACTATGATGGTCCTAGGTGTGTGCGATGGGATGCGAGTCCCTATTTAAGGGGAGAGGAAGGCTCCAAGAGTTCGGACTGAAGCCGAGCTCGCTTACCAGTCTTGCGTGCCTTTACGACATATGCCGGAGCATGCCGATCATCTTTGTAGTTAAATTCGGCCGCCAGGGCCAGCACATGTTCCTCTGTGTTGCTGTTAATAGTGATGACCCCCTTGGGGCCGGGCATCTTGAGCTTGAGGTATGCAGAATGCGGGACGACGTTGAGGCAAGCGAACACTGTCCGGGTGAGCAAGGCATGATAACCACTGCTGAAGTGTACACTGTCGAAGATCAAGTCTTCGCTGTGAAAGTTATCGAGCGAGCCGAACACAACTTCCAGGATTACAGAGCCCGTGCATCGGGCCTCGACACGTGGAATTACTCCTTTAAAGGTGGTGTTGCTGGTGTTGATCCTTGATGGATCTATGCCCATCTTTTTCACGGTGTCTGAGTAAATCAGGTTAAGGCTACTTCCTCCATCCGCTAGGACCTTTGTGAGGTGATACCCATCTATAATGGGGTCGAGGATGAGTGCGGCCGAACCCCCATGATGGATACTGGTCAGGTGACCGCGCCGGTCAAAAGTGATCGGATATGCTGACCATAGGTTATACTTTGGGCCTATGGGTTCTATGGCGTAGACCTCTCGAAGGGTGCGCTTCCTCTCCTTCTTAGGTATATGGGTGGCGTATATCATGTTTACCATCTTGACTTCCGGAGGAAATTTCTTTTGACCGACCCCAATCGGGCCCCGAGGCTCATCCTCATCCTCGATGCAGGGGCTCTTGCCTTGATCCTTGGGTGGGAGCTTGCCGACCTGTTTAAACACCGAACAATTGCGGTTTGTTGGTTGGCAGGATTCTCTTGAGTCCCGTGGATTTGGCAAGGCCTTTCCATAATCTTTTCCAACGAAGTGGTTCCGTCGCGATTGCAGCTACATCTTGAGCGTGCATTGGTTTTCCCTTGAAGAGGAAAGGGTGATGCAGCGAAGTAGATAAGTATTCCCCTAGTTGTTGAGAACCAAGATATCAATCCATCAGGAGGAACAAGCAAGTCAACAATGGTTGCACCTACACAAATAATCAAACTCTTGCACCCAACGCTAGAAAGGGGTTGTCAATCCCTTCACGATTATTTGCAAGGATTATATCGGATAGATATAGATGTAAACAAGAACGGAAAGCAAAAGGTAAATAAATTGTAGCAAAGTATTTTCAGTATTTTTGGTTTATAGATCTAAAAGTATATTATGGAAAGTAGACCCGGGGGCCATAGGTTTCACTAGAGGCTTCTCTCACGAAGGAAAATATCATGGTGGGTAAACAAATTACTGTCAAGCAATTGATAGAAAAGCGAATAATCATGTAGTTATCCAAGGCAATTATCATGCATATAGGCATCACGTCAGTATCAAGTAGACCAAAAAGATTCTGCATCTACTACTATTACTCCACACGTCGACTGACTCCCGCCTGCATCTAGAGTATTAAGGTCATGAAGAACAGAGTAATTCATTAAGAAAGATGACATGATCTAGAGAGATACATTCAAGAAATATGATGAAAACCCCATATTGTTACCCTTGATGGCAACAATACAATACGTGCCTCGCTACCCCTAGTATATCACTAGGTGAGGGCACCGCAAGATTGATCCCAAAACCAAGCACTTATCCCATTCCAAGAATTACCAACCTAGTTGGCCAAACCAAAGCAATAACTCAAAGAGACTTGTAAGGATATGAAATAAGATTCATGGATAATCTGAACATAAACTCACAATTCATTAGATCTTGACAAACACACAACGAAAGAGGGTTACATCGGTTAGATCTCCATGAAGATAATGAAGAACATGGTATTGAAGATCAAAGAGAGAGAATAATCCATCTATGGACCTATAGGTCTGTGGTGGACTACTCACGCATCATCGGAGGGGCAACGGAGGTTATGTAGTGCCCTCCATGATCAAAACCCCCTCCGACAGATTGCCGGAAAAGGCTCCAAGATTGGATCTCTCGGGAACGGAGACTTTCGGCGGTGGAGAAGTATTTGCATGGCTCGTTTTGATGTTGGGGGAATATTTAGGAATTTATAGGCCAAGAATTAGGGTTAGGAGACCTGCCGGGAGGAGACAAGCCTGCTAGGCACGACCAGGGGGGCCGGCACCTAGCAGGCTTATGGTTCCCTGGCACAAGCCCTGGCGTGCACTCCAAGCTTGGATGATTTGTTTCCTTCCAAGAAAATTCCTTCCAAAGGTTTTATTCTGTTTGGACTCCGTTTAATATTCCATATCTTCAAAACAGGCACTAGGCTCTAAATTAATAGGTTAGTCCCAAGAATATTATAAAATAGAATATTAATGCATATAAAACATCCAAAATAGATGATATAATAGCAGGCCATCATAAAAAATTATAGATACGTTGGAGACGTATCATTATCCCCAAGCTTAATTCCTGCTCGTCCTCGAGCAGGTAAATGATAAGAACATAATTTTTGATGTGGAGTGCTACCTAACATATTTATCCATGTAATATTCTTTATTTTGGCATGAATATTCAGATTCGTAAGACTCAAAACAAAAGCTTAATATTGATATAAAAACAATAACATTTCAAGCATACTAGCAAAGCAATTTTATCTCTTCAAAATATAATGGCAAAAGAAAGGTATCCCTACAATATCATATGGTCTGGCTATGCTCTATGTTCCCCACACAAAGTATTTATATCATGCACACCCCGATGAAAAGTCAAGCAATTGTTGTCACACATTTATTTTCTCAAACTTTTTCAACTCTCACGCAATACATGAGTGTGAGCCATGGATATAGCATTATAGGTGGAATAGAATATGGAGGAGGTGCAAGGAGAAGAAGAAGAAGATAGTCTCACATCAACTAGGCGTATCAACGAGCTATGGAGATGCCCATCAAAAAATGCACTTAGAGCTACAAGTGTATGAAAGCTAAAAAAGAAACTAAGTGGACGTGCATCATGAAGAAAAATTCCACTAGCTATATGAAAGTGACAAAATAGAATACTCTATCATGAAGATCATGGTGCTAATTTGAAGCACAAGTGTGGAAAAGGTAGTAGGAATGTCCCTTCTCTCTTTTCTCTCATTTTTTTCTGGGCATCTAAGGCCTCTTTTATTCATTTTTTATTTGGGCTTTCCTGGCCTATTTTTTTTCATAAAGTCCAGAATCTCATCCCCACTTGTGAGGGAATCATAGCTTCCATCATACTTTCCTCACATGGGACATGCTCTATTAATGATAATTATCACACTTTTATTTACTTACAACTCAAAAGAAAAATACAACTCAATACCTATGACAAAATATGACTCTATATGCAATATGGAAGCGATGGTGCATGTCATAAAAGGAAACGGTAGAAGTTGCATGGCAATATATCTCGGAATGGTTATGGAAATGCCATAATAGGTAGGTATGGTGGCTGTTTTGAGGAAAGATATGTCGTGGCTGTTTTAGTGAAGATATATGGTGGCTGTTTTGAGGAAGGTGTTTGTTGTACCAGCAAAAGTTGCGCGGTACTAGAGAGGCTAGCAAAGGTGGAAGGGTGAGAGTGCGTATACTCCATGGACTCAACATTAGTCATAAAGAACTAACATACTTATTGCAAAAGTCTATTAGTCATTAAATCAAAGTATTAAACGCATGCTCCTAGGGGAGAGGTTGGTAGGAGTTAACCATCGGATCCTCCCGACCCTCACACAAAGGTCGAGAATCTATAAACAAGTCATGCTGTGACTTCCTTACATAACGGTTCATCATATATGCATGCTACCGGAATTACAAACCTTTACACAAGTATTTTTACCAAATCACAATTATTTCCTAACATGTCTCTTAATGTTACCATGCTACGACAATTCAGAGGAGATTCATGGATAATCTGAACATAAACTCATAATTCATCGGATATTGACAAACACACCACAAAACAGGGTTATATCGGATAGATCTCCATGAAGATCATGAAGAACATGGTATTGAAGATCAAAGATAGAGAAGAAGCCATCTAGCTACTAGTTATGGACCCATAGGTATGTGGTGGACTACTCACGCATCATCGGAGTGGCAATGGAGTTGATGTAGATGCCCTCCATGATCGAAACCCCCTCCGACAGATTACTGGAAAAGGCTCCAAGATTAGATCTCTTGGGAACGAAGGCTTTCGGCGGAGGATTTTTTTTTGCGTGGCTTGTTTTGATGTTGGGGGAACATTTGGGAATTTATAGGCCAAGAATTAGGATTAGGAGACCTGCTGGGAGGCGATAAGCCTGCTAGGCGCAGCCGGGGGGCTCCGCGCCTAGCAGGCTTGTCGCTCCCTGGCACAAGCCCTGGCGTGCACTCCAAGCTTAGATGATTTGATTTCTTCCAAAAACATATTCCGTTTGGACTCCGTTTAATATTCCATATCTACAAAACTCAATAACAAGGAAAAACAGAAACTTGCATTAGGCTCTAGTTTAATGTTAGTCCCAAAAATAATATAAAATAGCATATTAATGGATATAAAACATCCAAAACAGATAATATAATAGCAGGCCATCATCAAAAAATTATAGATATGTTGGAGACGTATCAATAGCCATTAGGAGCCTTCTTCCGCTGCCTAGGTCGGGTGGTGTAGAAACCGGCGTTAACGGACATATCATCGGTGTCACTATTAGTGTGCCGACGCTTGTTCTTGTTGCTCTTTGGTTTCCCGTTTCCGTCCCACACTTTGGAGGTTCCGGGATCTTCGGAGTGTGGCTGCGTCTTGCTAGCCAATGGTCTTCACCCATGTAAAAGTGGGTCATCAGGGATGTAAGGGCAGACATGGTCTGAGGTTTATCATGACTGAGTTGGCATGCTAGCCATTCATCCCGAATATTGTGTCAGAAGGAGGCTATTGCCTCAGCTTCCGGGCAGTCGAAAATCTGGTCATTATTGGTAAATAACCGATTCCAGAATTGTCGCGTAGACTCTCCGTGCTTTTGTATGACGTTGCTTAGGTCGGAGGAATCCGGATGCCGAACAAAGGTTCCCTGGAAGTTAGAGCGGAATGCATCCTCCATGTGTTCCCAGCATCCGATGGAGTTTTCAGGGAGGCTGTGTAGCCAGTGCCGATCTGGCCCCTTAAGTTTGAGGGGGAGAAATTTGATGGCATGGATATCATCTCCTCGTTCCATGTGTATGTGGAGGAGGAAATCCTCAATCCATACGGTTGGGTGAGTTGTCCCATCATATTGTTTGATATTCACGGGTTTAAACCCCTCTGGGAACTAATGCCACATTACCTAATCTGTGAAGTAGAGGGTGAGCGGCGCCTCGAACCAGAGCTATATCGCGCATGTATTCGACGTATGTTCTAGCTCGGTTGTGTCCCCGGTCTCTGTTATTCCTTCGGTCGAGCCATGGTCTGTACCCAGCCCGTCTATCGGGTGAGTTGCCTCTCTATAAATAGATTGATCTTGTGCTACCTGCTCTGTGGTCTAGGTCGTCTCGCAGGTCGAACCTGTCATTGTGCTCTAGAGGCTCCTTTCCCCGTCTTCCAGGCATAGCCGGTCTGTAACCGATGTCGTCAGCCGTCCTATCACGCCCGCGGGAAGGGTGGTCTGTCTTGTCGTACGAGGTATGTTTGGGAGACAGGGTATCGGTGAGCTCGTCTTCAAATTGCATCAGCAAACTTCTGCATGGATAACTCTTAGAACTAGTAGGAAACAGACCTTTCGTCCGACACATTAGTCCCGTCTGGTTACGAGCCGGTTCTAAAGAGGCTATTAGTCCTGGTTCGTGCCGGCTCCGATGGCTAGGAGCAGGGCGACCATTAGTACCGGCTCGTCAGGTACCTTTAGTACTAGTTCGTGTCGCGAACCGGTACTAAAAGGGGCGTGGCAGGCTTTTTGTCAGACTTGGGCCCCGCGTGCCTCTTTTGTACCGGTTCGTGGCACGAACCGATACTAAAGGTTGCTCTTTAGTACCGGTTGGTGTCACCAACTGGTACTAAAGACTTCTTATATATATGCTTCGTCCGTCGCCGATCGAAGGGGGCTCTCATTTCTCTGTTTTCTCCCCTGTTCTTCTTCTTGCTCGAAGCTCATCCTCCATTTTACCAAGGATTTGTCAAGATTTGAAGGCACCCCATCTATCCAAGTGCTCACAAAGGTTAACTACTTTGCTCCTTCATCTCTCATTGCTAGATTAGCTTGTGGTATACTCAAAGATATGTGATTTGTGGGTTTTAGCTAGGTTTTGGAGGAGTGATCATTACGTGGGAGTTTATTTGATTTATATGCAATTTGAGCTCAAATTAATTTGTTAGGTTGCATATGTATGAACTATAAGTATCTATTATTTGTAGTAATAACATTTGGTCACTGCTAGCTCTACTTTGGTTGTAATGCGATGATGAAGTTGTATTAATTTGGTCACTTCGATGTTGTGTAGTGAACATGAGCCAGCAATGGATGTACGATGACCGACTAAGTCCAGGGTTGCTTAATGGCCTACATGATTTTATTCGTGTGGCTAAGGCAAACAAGCAGAATGGTTTCATGTGTTGTCCGTGTCATGACTGTAAGAATGATAGTAATTACTCGACCTCAAAAAACCCTTCGCTACCACCTACTGAAGTGTGGTTTCATGTCCGGCTATAGCTGTTGGACCAAGCATGGAGAAAGAGGGGTTATAATGGAAGACAATGGAGAATAAGAGGACGATGACAACTATCCTTTTGCCGATACAACAATAAGGGAAGCTGAAGAAGAGGCATCAATGGGGGAAGCTGAAGAAGAGGCATCAGATGAGCCTGGTGATGTTAGAGGATCACAAGAACTTCTCGTATTCAAATTGTGAAGATGACTAGAAAAAACTGGGTACCACACTGGAATTGCTGTAATGGAAGGCGAGTAATGGTGTACCTAACAAGCGATTTCAAGAATTGTTCGGAATGATAAAGAAGATGGTTCCAAAGGATAACAAATTGCCTGAAAGTACGTACGAAGCAAACAAGGTTGTCTACCCTCTAGGATTAGAGGTGCAGAAGATACGTGCCTTTGAATGGTGCATATTAAACACACAAAAAGTATGGAGTTAAAATAAGTTATTAAAAATGAAATCCCTTTGTAATAGATGAGTTTTCATCTGAAACCCTCATACTTCGAGAATAAGAGGACGATGACAACTATCCTTTTGCCGATACAACAATAAGGGAAGCTGAAGAAGAGGCGTCAATGGGGGAAGCTGAAGAAGAGGCATCAGATGAGCCTGGTGATGATTTGGGTTGGGTCATTGATGATGCAAAGAGAAACTGTGAAAGTGACTAGGAGAGGTTGAAGTTGAAGCGCATGTTAGAGGATCACAAGAACTTCTCGTATTCAAATTGTGAAGATGACCAGAAAAAACTGGGTACCACACTGGAATTGCTGTAATGGAAGGCGAGTAATGGTGTACCTAACAAGCGATTTCAAGAATTGTTCGGAATGATAAAGAAGATGGTTCCAAAGGATAACAAATTGCCTGAAAGTACGTACGAAGCAAACAAGGTTGTCTACCCTCTAGGATTAGAGGTGCAGAAGATACGTGCCTTTGAATGGTGCATATTAAACACACAAAAAGTATGGAGTTAAAATAAGTTATTAAAAATGAAATCCCTTTGTAATAGATGAGTTTTCGTCTGAAACCCTCATACTTCGAGACTGTCCAGTTTGTACATGAAGTGCATCAAGTTTTTGTCGTAACCCTCTCAACTCTTTAGAAGTTGGTATGTGGGTGAAATGATGATGTCATGCCAAGTTTTAACCTTTTCAGAGTTCATTTGTACTTCTTTTCAAACTCTAGATATGACATTTCAAATGCCATTTAATCAAATTGTCTTATACATCAGTTTAAGTTGTTCAAACATGCATGGAAATACCATAAATAGATTCTTTATATTTTTCTGATATTTTTTCATATATTATTTGTTTCCATTGGAGTCACAGATTTTTTTCCAATGATTTTCTAAAGTTTAGGTTTTTTTTTGAAAATAATAACTAATACTGAATTAAAAAACCTTTAGTACCGGTGCGAGCCACGCACCGGTACTAAAGGTCCACTTCCCCGCGCATTTTTTGGGGAGGACCTTTAGTACGGGTGCGTGGCTTGCACCGGTACTAAAGGGTCTTTAGTACTGGTGCGAGCCACGCACCGGTACTAAAGGCTTGCTAGGTATAAATAGAAATGCCCTCGTCCCGGGCCGAGCCACGCACCGGGAGAAGCTCAAATTTGCTGCAATGGAAGGTGAATAATGGTGTACCTAACTAGGGATTTCAAGAATTGTTTGGAATGATAAAGAAGATGGTTCCAAAGGATAACGAATTTCCTGAAAGTACGTACGAAGCAAAGAAGGTTGTCTGCCCTATAGGATTAGAGGTGCATAAGATACATGCATATGCCCTAATGACTGCATCCTCTACTGCGGTGAGGAGTTCGAGAATTTGGATGCATGCCAGGTATGCGGTGCACTACGCTATAAGATCCCCCGCGATGACCCTGGTGATGTGGAGGGCGAACGCCACAAGAAGAGTGTTCCTGCCATGGTGATGTGGTATGCTCCTATAATACCACGGTTGAAATGTTCGTTCCAATAGAGAGAGCATGCCAAGTTGTTGTGATGTCACAAAGAAGAATGTAAGAAAGACGGGATGTTGAGAGCACCCGCTGATGGGTCATAGTGGAGAAAAATCGAGAGGGAGTTCGTAGACATTGCAGCTAACGCAACGAACTTATGGATTGGTCTTAGTATAGACGGCATGAATCCTTTTGGGGAGCAGAGCTCCAGTCACAGCACCTGGCCCGTGACTCTATGTATCTACAACCTTCCTCCTTGGTTGTGCATGAAGCGGAAGTTCATTATGATGCCAGTGCTCATCCAAGTTCCTAAGCAACCCAGCAACGACATTGATGTATACCTAAGGCCACTAGTTGATGAACTTCTACAGATGTGGAAAAAACCAGGTGTACGTGTGTGGGATGCGTACACACAGAAGGAAATTGACCTACGGGCGTTGCTGTTTGTAACCATCAATGATTAGCCTGCTCTTAGTAACCTTTGAGGACATACAAACAAGGGATACAATGCATGCACGCACTATTTAGATGGTACTGAAAATATATATTTTGATAAATGTAAGAAGAATGTGTACTTGGGACATCGTCGATTTCTACCGATCAAGCATATCTTAAGAAAGGCAGGCAACCATTTCAAAGGTGAGCCAGATAACCGGAAGAAGCCTGGCCTCCGTACTGGTGAATATATATTTGATATAGTCAAGAATTTAGAAGTAATCTTTGAAAAGGGTCCTGGCGGACAATCTGTTCTGAATGACGCCAACGGACACGCACCCATGTGGAAGAAGAAATCTATATTTTGGGAACTTAAATATTGGAAAGCCCTAGAGGTCGGCAATGCAATCGACGTGATGTACATGATGAAGATTCTTTGTGTGAACTTGCTAGGATTCTTGGGCGTGTATGGGAAGACAAAAGATACACCGGAGGCACGGGAGGACAAGCAAAGAATTAACGAAAAAGATGGCATGCCTCCAAAGTAGTATCAAGATCCTGCCAGCTATGCTCATACGAAAGAAGAGAAGGAAATCTTTTTTGAATTCCTGCTCAATATCAAGGTCCCATCTGGTTTCTCGTCAGAGTGAAGACTGACCCAAGCATCCTATTAAATGAGGAAGATTCTCCATGGTTATGGTGCAATCATAAGAAAGGGAAAAACACACAGAAAAAGTCTTACATCGCGAGATCCCACTCTGGGATGTGACCGGCTTCACCGTCATCACTTTCTATGTGAAGGACATGCATGCATTTTCTAGCATGGTATCTTTGTAACAGTTTGTACACGAAGGGCATCCAGTTTTTGCCGGAACCCTCTCAACTCTTTAGAAGTTACTATGTCGGAGAAATTATGATGTCATGCAAAGTTTCAACCTTTTAAGAGTTCATTTGTACTGCTTTTCAATTTCAGGGTCATTTAGCTCAACATAAATCATTAGATGCATGAAAAATATCAAATGAAACAAGAAAGGGCTGAAAATTGACGATGTGCCTTTGAATGGTGCATATTGAACACACAAAAAGTATGGAGTTAAAATAAGTTAATAAAAATGAAATCCCTTTGTAATCGATGAGTTTTCGTCTAAAACCCTCATACTTCGAAAGAGATTGTCCATTTTGTACACGAAATGCATCCAGTTTTTGCCGAACCCTCTCAACTCTTTAGAAGTTGCTATGTGGGTCAAATTATGATGTCATGCCAAGTTACAATCTTTTCATAGTTCATTTGTACTGCTTTTCAATTACAGGGTCATTTAGCTCAAAATAAATCATTAAATGCATGAAAAATATCAAATGAAGTTAGAAAGGGTTGAAAATTGATGATGTGCCTTTGAATGGTGCATATTGAACAAAAAAAGTATGGAGTTAAAATAAGTTATTACAAATGAAATCACTTTGTAATATATGAGTTTTCGTCCGAAACACTCATACTTCGAAAGAGATTGTCCATTTTGTACACGAAATGCATCCAGTTTTTGCCGTAACCCTCTCAACTCTTTAGAAGTTGCTATGTTGGTGAAATTATGATGTCATGCCAAGTTACAACCTTTTGAGAGTTCATTTGTACTGCTTTTCAATTTCAGGGTCATTTAGCTCCAAACAAATCATTAAATGCATGAAAAATATCGAATGAAGTTAGAAAGGGTTGAAAATTGATGATGTGCCTTTGAATGGTGCATATTGAACAAAACAAGTATGGAGTTCAAATATGTTATTAAAAAGGAAATCCCTTTGTACTAGATGAGTTTTCATCCGAAACCCTCATACTTCGAAAGAGATTGTCCAATTTGTACACGAAGTGCATCCATTTTTTGCCGTAACCCTCTCAACTTTTTAGAAGTTGCTATGTGGGTGAAATTATGATGTCCTTCCAAGTTTCAACCTTTTCAGAGTTCATTTGTACTGTTTTTCAATTTCAGGGTCATTTAGCTGAAAATAAATCATTAAATGCATGAAAAATATCAAATGAAGTCAGAAAGGGTTGAAAATTGATGATGTGCCTTTGAATGATGCATATTCAACACACAAAAATTATGGAGTTAAAATAAGTTATTAAAAATGAATTCCCCTTGTAATAGATGAGTTTTCGTCCGAAACCCTCATACTTCGAAAGAGATTGTCCAGTTTGTACACGAAGTGCATACAGTTTTTGCTGTAACCCTCTCAACTATTTAGAAGTTGCTTTGTGGTTGAAATTATGATGTCATGCGAAGTTTCAACTTTTTCAGAGTTCATTTATACTGCTTTTCAATTTCAGGATCTTTTGCTGAAAATAAATCATTAAATGCATGAAAAATATCAAATGAAGTCACAAAGGGTTGAAAATTGATGATGTGACTTTGAATGATGCATATTGAACAAACAAAAAGTATGGAGTTAAAATAAGTTATTAAAAATGAAATCCCTTTGTAATAGATGAGTTTTCGTCCGAAACTCTCATACTTCAAAATAGATTGTCCAGTTTGTACACGAAGTGCATCCAGTTTTTCCCGTAACCCCCTCAACTCTTTAGAAGTTGCTATGTGGGTGAAATTATGATGTCATGCAAAGTTTCAACCTTTTCAGAGTTCATTTGTACTTCTTTTCAATTTCAGGGTTATTTATGTCAAAATAAATCATTAAATGCATGAAAAATATCAAATGAATTCAGAAAGGGTTGAAAATTCATGATGTGCCATTGAATGGTGCATATTGAACACACAAAAATTATAGAGTTAAAATAAGTTATTAGAAATGAATTCCCTTTGTAATAGATGAGTTTTCGTCCGAAACCCTCATACTTCGAAAGAGATTGTCTAGTTTATACACGAAGTGCATCCAGTTTTTGCCATAACCCTCTCAACTCTTTACAAGTTTCTATGTGGGTGAAATTATAATGTCATGCCAAGTATCAACCTTCCAGATTTCATTTGTACCGCTTTTCAATTTCAGGGTCATTTAGCTCAAAATAAATCATTAAATGCATGAAAAATATCAAATGAAGTCAGGAAGGGTTGAAAATTGATGATGTGCCTTTGAATGGTGCATATTGAACACACAAAAAGTATGGAGTTAAAATAAGTTATTAAAAATGAAATCCCTTTGTAATAGATGAGTTTTCGTCTGAAACCCTCATACTTCGAGACTGTCTAGTTTGTACATGAAGTGCATCCAGTCTTTGTCGTAACCCTCTCAACTCTTTAGAAGTTGGTATGGGTGAATTGATGATGTCATGCCAAGTTTTAACCTTTTCAGAGTTCATTTGTACTCCATTTCAAACTCCAGATGTGACATTTCAAATGCCATTTAATCAAATTGTCTTATACATCAGTTTAAGTTGTTCAAACATGCATGGAAATACCATAAATACATTCTTTATATTTTTCTGATATTTTTTCATATATTATTTGTTTCCATTGGACTCATAGATTTTTTTCCAATGATTTTCTAAAGTTTAGGGTTTTTTCTGAAAATAATAACTAATAATGAATTAAAAAAACCTTTAGTACCGGTGCGAGCCACGCACCGGTACTAAAGGTCCACCGCCCCGCGCATTTTTTGGGAAGGACCTTTAGTACGGGTGCGTTGTGTGCACCGTTACTAAAGGGTCTTTAGTACTGGTGCGAGCCACACACCGGTAGTAAAGGCTTGCTAGGTATAAATAGAAATGCCCTCGTCCCGGGCCGAGCCACGCACCGGGAGAAGCTCAGATTTGCTGCAATGGAAGGCGAATAATGGTGTACCTAACTAGGGATTTGAAGAATTGTTTGGAATGATAAAGAAGATGGTTCCAAAGGATAACGAATTTCCTGAAAGTACGTACGAAGCAAAGAAGGTTTTCTATCCTCTAGGATTAGAGGTGCAGAAGATACATGCATATGCCCTAATGACTGCGTCCTCTACTACGGTGAGGAGTTCGAGAATTTGGATGCATGCCAGGTATGCGGTGTACTGCGCTATAAGATCCCCCGCGATGACCCTGGTGATGTGGAGGGCGAACGCCACAAGAAGAGGGTTCCTGCCATGGTGATGTGGTATGCTCCTATAATACCACGGTTGAAATGTTTGTTCCAATACAAAGAGCATGCCAAGTTGTTGTGATGGCACAAAGAAGAATGTAAGAAAGACGGGATGTTGAGAGCACCCGCTGATGGGTCGTAGTGGAGAAAAATCAAGAGGGAGTTCGAGGACATTGTAGCTGACACAACGAACTTATGGTTTGATCTTAGTATGGACGGCATGAATCCTTTTGGGGAGCAGAGCTCCAGTCACAGCACCTGGCCCGTGACTCTATGTACCTACAACCTTCCTCCTTGGTTGTGCATGAAGCGGAAGTTCATTATGATGCCAGTGCTCATCCAAGTTCCTAAGCAACCCGGCAACGACATTGATGTATACCTAAGGCCACTAGTTGATGAACTTCTACAGATGTGGAAAAAACAAGGTGTACGTGTGTGGGATGCATACACACAGAAGGAAATTGACCTACGAGCGTTGCTGTTTGTAACCATCAATGATTAGCCTGCTCTTAGTAACCTTTGAGGACATACAAACAAGGGATACAATGCATGCACGCACTATTTAGATGGTACTGAAAGTATATATTTTGATAAATGTAAGAAGAATGTGTACCTGGGACATCGTCGATTTCTACCGATCAAGCATATCTTAAGAAAGGCAGACAACCATTTCAAAGGCGAGCCAGATAACCGGAAGAAGCCTGGCCTCCGTACATGTGAATATATATTTGATATAGTCAAGAATTTACATGTAATCTTTGAAAAGGGTCCTGGCGGACAATCTGTTCTGAATGACGCCAACGGACACGCACCCATGTGGAAGAAGAAATCTATATTTTGGGAGCTTAAATATTGGAAAGCCCTAGAGGTCGGCAATGCAATCCGACGTGATGCACGTGATGAAGAATCTTTGTGTCAACTTGCTAGGCTTCTTGGGCATGTATGGAAAGACAAAAGATACACCGGAGGCACGGGAGGACAAGCAAAGAATTACCGAAAAATATGGCATGCCTCCAATGTAGTATCAAGATCCTGCCAGCTATGCTCATACGAAAGAAGAGAAGGAAATCTTTTTTGAATGCATGCTCAATATCAAGGTCCCGTCTGGTTTCTCGTCCGAGTGAAGACTGATCCAAGCATCCTGTTAAATGATGAAGATTCTCCATGGTTACGGTGCAATCATAAGAAAGGGACAAACACACAGAAAAAGTCTTACATCGCGAGATCCCACTCTGGGATGTGACCGGCTTCACCGTCATCACTTTCTATGTGAAGGACATGCATGCATTTTCTAGCATGGTATCTTTGTAACAGTTTGTACACGAAGTGGATCCAGTTTTTGCGGTAACCCTCTCAACTCTTTAGAAGTTACTATGTGGGAGAAATTATGATGTCATGAAAAGTTTCAACCTTTTCAGAGTTCATTTGTACTGCTTTTCAATTTCAGGGTCATTTAGCTCAACATAAATCATTACATGCATGAAAAATATCAAATGAAATCAGAAAGGGTTGACAATTGACGATGTGCCTTTGAATGGTGCATATTGAAAACACAAAAAGTATGGACTTAAAATAAGTTATTAAAAATGAAATCACTTTGTAATAGATGAGTTTTCGTTCGAAACCCTCATGCTTCGAAAGAGATTGTCCAGTTTGTACACGAAGTTCATCCAGTTTTTGCTGTAACCCGCTCAACTATTTAGAAGTTGCTATGTGGTTGAAATTATGATGTCATGCCAAGTTTCAACTTTTTCAGAGTTCATTTATACTACTTTTCAATTTCAGAATCTTTAGCTGAAAATAAATCATTAAATGCATGAAAAATGTCAAATGAAGTCAGAAAGGGTTGAAAATTGATGATGTGACTTTGAATGATGCATATTGAACAAACAAAAAGTATGGAGTTAAAATAAGTTATTAAAAATGAAATCCCTTTGTAATAGATGAGTTTTCGTCCGAAACCCTCATACTTCAAAATAGATTGTCCAGTTTGTACACGAAGTGCATCCATTTTTTTCCCGTAACCCCCTCAACTCTTTAGAAGTTGCTATGTGGGTGAAATTATGATGTCATGCCAAGTTTCAACCTTTTCAGAGTTCATTTGTACCGCTTTTCAATTTCACGGTTATTTATCTCAAAATAAATCGTTAAATGCATGACAAATATCAAATGAATTCAGAAAGGGTTGAAAATTGATGATGTGCCTTTGAATGGTGCATATTGAACACACAAAAATTATAGAGTTAAAATAAGTTATTAGAAATGAATTCCCTTTGTAATAGATGAGTTTTCGTCCGAAACCCTCATACTTCGAAAGAGATTGTCTAGTTTATACACGAAGTGCATCCAGTTTTTGCGTAACCATCTACACTCTTTAGAAGTTTCTATGTGGGTGAAATTATAATGTCATGCCACGTTTCAACCTTTCAGATTTCATTTGTACCGCTTTTCAATTTCAGGGTCATTTAGCTCAAAATAAATCATTAAATGCATGAAAAATATCAAATGAAGTCAGAAAGGGATGAAAATTGATGATGTGCCTTTGAATGGTGCATATTGAACACTCAAAAACTATGGAGTTAAAATAAGTTATTAAAAATGAAATCCCTTTGTAATAGATGAGTTTTTGTCTGAAACCCTCATACTTCGGGACTGTCCAGTTTGTACATGAAGTGCATCCAGTTTTTGTCGTAACCCTCTCAACTCTTTAGAAGTTGGTATGTGGGTGAAATGATGATGTCAATGCCAAGTTTTAACCTTTTCAGAGTTCATTTGTACTCCTTTTCAAACTCCAGATATGACATTTCAAATGCCATTTAATCAAATTGTCTTATACATCAATTTAAGTTGTTCAAACATGCATGGAAATACCATAAATAGATTCTTTATATTTTTCTGATATTTTTTCATATATTATTTGTTTCCATTGGAGTCACAGATTTTTTTCCAATGATTTTCTAAAGTTTAGGGTTTTTCTGAAAATGATAACTAATAATGAATTAAAAAAACCTTTAGTACCGGTGCGAGCCACGCACCGGTACTAAAGGTCCACCGCCCCGCGCATTTTTTCGGGAGGACCTTTAGTACGGGTGCGTGGCTTGCACCGGTACTAAAGGGTCTTTAGTACTGGTGCGAGCCACGCACCGGTACTAAAGGCTTGCTAGGTATAAATAGAAATGCCCTCGTCCCGGGACGAGCCACGCACCGGGAGAAGCTCAGATTTGCTGCAATGGAAGGCGAATAATGATATACCTAACTAGGGATTTCAAGAATTATTTGGAATGATAAAGAAGATGGTTCCAAAGGATAACGAATTGCCTGAAAGTACGTATCAAGCAAAGAAGGTTTTCTACCCTCTAGGATTAGAGGTGCAGAAGATACATGCATATGCCCTAATGACTGCATCCTCTACTGCGGTGAGGAGTTCGAGAATTTGGATGCATGCCAGGTATGCTGTGTACAGCGCTATAAGATCCCCGCGATGACCCTGGTGATGTGGAGGGCGAACGCCACAAGAAGAGGGTTCCTGCCATGGTGATGTGGTATGCTCCTATAATACCATGGTTGAAACGTTCGTTCCAATACAAAGAGCATGCCAAGTTGTTGTGACGGCACAAAGAAGAATGTAAGAAAGACGGGATGTTGAGAGCACCCACTGATGGGTCGTAGTGGAGAAAAATCGAGAGGGACTTCGAGGACATTGCAGCTGACGCAACGAACTTATGGTTTGGTCTTAGTATAGACGACATGAATCCTTTTGGGGAGCAGAGCTCCAGTCACAGCACCTGGCCCGTGACTCTATGTATATACAACCTTCCTCCTTGGTTGTGCATGAAGCGGAAGTTCATTATGATGCCAGTGCTCATCCAAGTTCCTAAGCAACCCAGCAACGACATTGATGTATACCTAAGGCCACTAGTTGATGAACTTCTACAGATGTGGAAAAAACCAGGTGTACGTGTGTGGGATGCGTACACACAGAAGGAAATTGACCTACGAGCGTTGTTGTTTGTAACCATCAATGATTAGCCTGCTCTTAGTAACCTTTGAGGACATACAAACAAGGGATACAATGCATGCATGCACTATTTAGATGGTACTGAAAGTATATATTTTGATAAATGTAAGAAGAATGTGTACCTGGGACATCGTCGATTTCTACCGATCAAGCATATCTTAAGAAAGGCAGGCAACCATTTCAAAGGTGAGCCGGATAACCGGAAGAAGCCTGGCCTCCGTACAGGTGAATATATATTTGATATAGTCAAGAATTTACAAGTAATCTTTGAAAAGGGTCCTGGCGGACAATCTGTTCTGAATGACGTCAACGGACACGCACCCATGTGGAAGAAGAAATCTATATTTTGGGAGCTTAAATATTGGAAAGCCCTAGAGGTCGGCAATGCAATCCGGCGTGATGCACGTGATGAAGAATCTTTGTGTCAACTTGCTAGGCTTCTTGGGCATGTATGGAAAGACAAAGATACACCGGAGGCACGGGAGGACAAGCAAAGAATTAACGAAAAAGATGGCATGCCTCCAAAGTAGTATCAAGATCCTGCCAGCTATGCTCATACGAAAGAAGAGAAGGAAATCTTTTTTGAATGCATGCTCAATATCAAGGTCCCGTCTGGTTTCTCGTCCGAGTGAAGACTGATCCAAGCATCCTGTTAAATGATAAAGATTCTCCATGGTTACGGTGCAATCATAAGAAAGGGACAAACACACAGAAAAAGTCTTACATCGCGAGATCCCACTCTGGGATGTGACCGGCTTCACCGTTATCACTTTCTATGTGAAGGACATGCATGCATTTTCTAGCATGGTATCTTTGTAACAGTTTGTACACGAAGTGGATCCAGTTTTTGCCGTAACCCTCTCAACTCTTTAGAAGTTACTATGTGGGAGAAATTATGATGTCATGCAAAGTTTCAACCTTTTCAGAGTTCATTTGTACTGCTTTTCAATTTCAGGGTCATTTAGCTCAACATAAATCATTACATGCATGAAAAATATCAAATGAAATCAGAAAGGGTTGAAAATTGACGATGTGCCTTTGAATGGTGCATATTGAACACACAAAAAGTATGGAGTTAAAATAAGTTATTAAAAATGAAATCCCTTTGTAATAGATGAGTTTTCGTCCGAAACCCTCATACTTCGAGATTGTCTAGTTTGTACATGAAGTGCATCCAGTTTTTGTCGTAACCCTCTCAACTCTTTAGAAGTTGCTATGTGGGTGAAATGATGATGTCATTGACAAAAAGTATGGAGTTAAAATAAGTTATTCAAAATGAAATCCGTTTGTAATAGATGAGTTTTCGTCCGAAACCATCATACTTCGAAAGAGATTGTCTATTTTGTACACGAAATGCATCCAGTTTTTGCCGTAACCCTCTCAACTCCTTGGAAGTTGCTATGTGGGTGAAATTATGATGTCATGCCAAGTTTCAACTTTTTCAGAGTTTATTTATACTGCTTTTCAATTTCAGGATCTTTAGCTGAAAATAAATCATTAAATGCATGAAAAATATCAAATGAAGTCAGAAAGGTTTGAAAATTGATGATGTGACTTTGAATGATGCATATTGAAAAAAAAAGTATGGAGTTAAAATAAGTTATTAAAAATGAAATCCGTTTGTAATAGATGAGTTTTCGTCTGAAAACCTCATACTTCAAAATAGATTGTCCCGTTTGTACACGAAGTGCATCCATTTTTTCCCGTAACCCCCTCAACTCTTTAGAAGTTGCTATGTGCATGAAATTATGATGTCATGCCAAGTTTCAACCTTTTCAGAGTTCATTTGTACTTCTTTTCAATTTCAGGGTTATTTATCTCAAAATAAATCATTAAATGCATGAAATATATCAAATGAATTCAGAAAGGGTTGAAAATTGATGATGTGCCATTGAATGGTGCATATTGAACACACAAAAATTATAGAGTTAAAATAAGTTATTAGAAATTAATTCCCTTTGTAATAGATGAGTTTTCGTCCGAAACCCTCATACTTCGAAAGAGATTGTCTAGTTTATACACGAAGTGCATCCAGTTTTTGCCGTAACCCTCTCAACTCTTTAGAAGTTTCTATGTGGGTGAAATTATAATGTCATGCCAAGGTTCAACCTTTCAGATTTCATTTGTACTGCTTTTCAATTTCAGGGTCATTTAGCTCAAAATAAATCATTAAATGCATGAAAAATATCAAATGAAGTCAGAAAGGGTTGAAAATTGATTATGTGCCTTTGAATGGTGCATATTGAACACACAAAAAGTATGGAGTTAAAATAAGTTATTAAAAATGAAATCCCTTTGTAATAGATGAGTTTTCGTCTGAAACCCTCATACTTCGAGATTGTCTAGTTTGTACATGAAGTGCATCCAGTTTTTGTCGTAACCCTCTCAACTCTTTAGAAGTTGCTATGTGGGTGAAATGATGATGTCATGCCAAGTTTTAACCTTTTTAGAGTTCATTTGTACTCCTTTTCAAACTCCAGATATGACATTTCAAATGCCATTTAATCAAATTGTCTTATACATCAGTTTAAGTTGTTCAAACATGCATGGAAATACCATAAATAGATTCTTTATATTTTTCTGATATTTTTTCATATATTATTTGTTTCCATTGGAGTCACAGATTGTTTTCCAATGATTTTCTAAAGTTTAGGGTTTTTTCTAAAAATAATAACTAATAATGAATTAAAAAAACCTTTAGTACCGGTGCGAGCCACGCACCGATACTAAAGGTCCACCACCCCGCGCATTTTTTGGGGAGGACCTTTAGTACGGGTGCGTGGCTTGCACCGGTACTAAAGGCTTGCTAGGTATAAAATGAAATGCCCTCGTCCCGGGCCGAGCCATGCACCGGGAGAAGCTCATACTTGCGCCGCCAGGCTGCCGAAATCCGTCGTCGCCACCGCCCGCCGCCCCGAGCCCGCCGCCCCGATCCCGCTGCCCTGACCCCGCCGGCCCGACACCGTGCCTCTCTTGAGCAGCTTTGCATGACTACACACTCAGTGAGCCTCTCCCCTCCCCCTTGCCCGCTGTCCCGATCCCGCACGCTCGTCGGAGCTCACCGGCCGGCCCGCACCGCATGCCGCCTTGGCGTGGCCTACCAACGTGGCCGGCCAGCCCCACCACCAGGGTTTGCGGCTCGCCGGAGCAACTCCGGCGCGGCCTACCGACGTGGCCGGCCAGCCCACCAGCAGGGTTTGCGGCTCACCAGAGCAACTCCGGCGCGGCCTACTAACGTGGCTGGCCAGCCCCACCCCCAGGGTAGCTGGCTAGTGGGCCCGCAGGCCCAGTTGACCAGTTGATCCAGTCAACTGTGCTGACTAGGCAGGCCCTAGTCAATGACCAGTGGGGCCGCCCCCCAATCCACTAATTAATTAAAATTATTAAGTGTTTTGTTAGATGTTATGTGCTATTTTGCTAAGTGTTTTGTTGATGTTAATGACAAGTGGGGCCGCCCCCCCTAATCCACTAATTTTTCTATGTGTTATTTAATTTGTTAGATGCTAAGTGTTAATTTTGTTAAGTGTTATTTAATTTGTTTTCATAATTAAGTGTTTCTTCTCGACGTCGATGATACCGATCCCGCATCCTTGTCGTCGAGTCGACGGAGGAGGTATGTTGCTTGAGCCGAGGGGCCCTGTCCGGGACTGGGCTCCGCCGGGCTGGTACTGTGAGGTGCTGCCTTCCGGGCGGCGCAACTTGGTGAGGAGCCAGCCTGTCATCGACCCGGAGGTTCTGTGGTGGTGGCCGCATGGGCCACAGACGATTCGGAGGCTTGAGTCCCTCGTGTAGTCGGTACAATACGATGTCAGCAAGGAGAACGAGCACGTCCATCGCTACATGGCAGCTTTGGAGGCCAGGTCCGACAATACCTGGCAGATTCTTCGGGATCTCACTGGAGCTATGCTCTTGTGATGATTCCTTCTCTTTGGGTGTCCACCGCCCGCCCCGATACCGTCGGGCGCTAGGGTTCTAGCTAGATCGATATATTAGCTACTATATATGTATTATTATAATGTATTAGCTAGATCGATGGATTAGCCGATGTATTAACTATTATCCGAGATTATTTGATCACGCATTATTAATTAACTATCAGTTATTTTGCTTCTTGAATGCATGCTAATTTGAATAATAATTTTTTTGTCTATACTATTATGGATTAGTTATCAAGCTATGAACAATATCGGTAGAGCTCATAAAAAGGACATCTTTGACATGATATGCTCCTCCGAAAACCCAGCGGACCTTCTTGGTGAATCACATGATGATGTCGGCTCACAATATCTTAACGATTACGATGATGGACGTGAGACCGAGGAACAACAACTTATGTTCCAAAATCCGGAACAAATAACAATATCCGCCGAGGTATATACATATTAGTCTCTGGTGATCATTACATGTGTATTAATTGATCTGTATATATATATATTAACAAATATTTCTTATTTTAATGATCAGCCCTCCGAATTGAGCCAATCTAGTAGAAAGGTAGGAGGCGGAGCCAAAATATTGGACAGCAACGTAAAGCTCAATCTTGATGCTTTCAAACATGATGGCGAACCGACTCACCCTGAAGCCAATGCCAAGAAATTTGTGCGTCAATGCGGAGTGGTTTTTAGGGACGGATTCCCGATCACAATGAAAGAATGGATTCAACCAAACAAACCAAAATCAGGAGTGAATTATGTCGATAAAAGAACTAAAGATGCCCTTTGGCGAGAGCTAATGGAGCATTTCATCCTACCAGATTCTCTCTCGGAATGCCAAAGGGACAAAGTCAAGGAGTTTGCTCTCCACAAGATGGCCGGCGCGTTCCAGACTTGTAAGAAAAGATTATGCACCGAGTACAACGCTAGAGGCAAGAAGGCGCCCAAATTCACAGTAATATATGAGAAGGTAAGGAATCTCTAGGACGCATTTATCAAGTACAAGACATCGGAAGCTGCTATGTATAAGAATAAGATAAATGCGGAGAAAAAAGTATCACCATAAACTAGGGACAGGTGGATACAAGTCATCCGTTCGTAAGTGGGATGCTTTAGAGAATAAGATGCATCCTGAAGGGATCACTCCAGTAACTTTCCACTGGCCCCGGAGGTGCAGGAATTGGTTTTTTGCGCATGGTGGAAAGTTGGACCCAACAACAGGGAAGATTATTGCACTATCCAGTCTGAAGCATGCATCAGATGAGTTGATTGAAGCAATAAAAGCTGCCCAAGAAGGACGGTTTCACCCTGATAGAGAGAACGACGAGCTTACATGCGCCCTCGGGAATCCCGAACATGGAGGATGAACACGAGGCGTGGGCATTGTTCTGTAGTATGTGGGGTTTGCGGGATGGAAGGACAGTTATAAAAGCCGTTCGAGAAAAAAGAAGGTGGAAGCAGACCGACTTTCAAAGTTGGAGCAGAAGTATGAGCAGCAGCAGATGCAAATACAGGTACTGACCCAGAAAGGCTAACTCCGTGGCAGGAGGCATCGGAACCCGTCCCATCTACACTACCGAAAAGCAGCGTGGGTTCCAACGGGGCACCGCTGGGTCACACTCACGTGGATGATATTACCGAGAAGACATCTTGTGAGCTAATCCAGAAAATGAAGAACATACCCGTGCGGGTCACGACGGGCTATGCTTTACCAAATACACCTGATGTTCTCTGGCATTTCAATCCGGTTCCAGCTGGGTATGCTCGTGTCGCGGTGGACGCAATAGAGCCAGGATATGATGAACTACAGCTTGACATCCCTGGAGGTGAGGGGGAGTCCACACTAGCAGAAGCTGGTCGTGGTCTCATTCTATGGAGTAAGGACTACATTGTCCTTCCACACTCGGCGCTAAGGCCACCGGCTCCTCCGAGTATGGATGTCTAGTGCGAGGGATCGCAGCCAGAGGCATCGCAGCGCCAACAGTCCTCCCCACCTCGAGAGGCATCCCACTTCGATAGGGATCCCAGCGCGAGTCCACCCAACCTCGAGACGGAGCACGACGCGAGTCCATATCATCGATATCGATCTCCGCCACGTGAGCGGACTCCACCCCGGCAATGGTCCCGTCAGCAGGGCTCCCAAAAGAGGAAGGCCATCAACAGTCCTCTTCGGAAGAAAGCAAAGAAGAAACCCGAGCCTCTGGCCAAAAAGAAGCTGCCTTACGACATGACACCAGAGGAAAACAAAATTGAAAGCGATCGCCAAGTGAAAACCTTTTTTACAAAGAAGCCCCTGTCGTCAAAGGAGGTAATACCCAAGGAAGTCAAAGAGCACTTTAGGGAACACTTTATTGATTGAACCCTGACATATGTGGAGCGTATGCCGACAGACTATGAGTGATAGATTGAGAAGGCATGTGATCAGAGAAGTCAGCCCAACCCAAGGAAGAAGTCGGGAAGTACGACATCAACGACAGGTGGTACTACTAGCGGGAAAACAGTTCCCCATCTTGGAGAACAATCCAAGCAATCGATCTCTCTGCTCAAGGTGAGTACCAATCCACGCAAGCAATCGATCCAAGCAATCGATGTTGCTGGCAACCCAATCGACCTCGAAGAAGTAGAGGCTGCTGGTCTCACTCTTGGCCAAATCCTTGGCACCGAGGAAATCCCCGGTTACGGTGAAGCTGAGTACGCAATGAAATATGCCGTCGGAAAACCACTTGTCACACACGAGCAGTACAAGGAACTACCAACTATGATGCGACAGTTGCATGATTGGTACTTGCCTGAAGCAAAGCAAGGGGAGACGGCGGTCATGGTCAAAGTAAGGAAAGGGCATTACGTCAATGGATGTGAAATATGTCTTGAATTCTCAGAACTTTTTGTGTTATACCACATGGACTCTATCGACAAAACTCTCATCAGTTGCTATTGTTTGTAAGTGCTTTATATCTTTAATAATTTAAGTCTCTAGCTCAGATATCGTTCATTGGCTTATCCTCACTATATATGTTCTTTTCTACACTATTATGCAGATTGAAGATGTGGGAATTGAAACAAGAGGGAATCGATGACATTGGGTTCATCGACCCAAATACCGTTAATGGTCATGTAGTAAAACATTATGCCAAGGACACATAAGAGATCTTGGAAAAATATCTAGAGGCAATGAATACCAAATCTACTATAATATTTCCTTACAACATGGGGTGAGTGTTTACTCTCTTGTATACTACAAATTCTATTTTTGCTTACTAGCTCGCTGTCAAGTGTAGTTGATGAGTTATATGCATGCCTGCTTAATTATATAAACTTCTGCGTAGAGACCACTATATCCTCCTAAATATTATCCTCACGGATGTACTTGTTCAAGTGTACGACTCACTAGATACACTAGAACAATCATACGTGGACTTGTATTTTATGATAGAACGGTAATTTCAATCTTTATCAACCTCGCTTTCTTTCATTATTTCTTGATATCGAAAGTAATTATAATAACTCTTTCGTTCTTTTTCTTTGCCACGTAGTGTTTGGAAAAAGATCATAGAAAAAAACCATCACGGTCGTAAATCGAAACCGAAGCTGAAGTGGAAAAAGATGCAGGTAATTAAGTAGTACTACTAGGTCCGCGTATCTCTTTAATTCTAGTTTCAATACCATTATCATGCTTGATTATTAATAATCTTATTGAATTCTATTATTTTGCAAAGTGCGCGAAGGAGCCACAGGGGACAAATTTATGTTGATACTTCCTCTGCGAGAACATTCGCATCTAGACTGAATGCCATATACCTCGCAGAAGAGCACGTGAAACACAACTCGAGGTTTGGCAGATGATGTCGAAGCACTCACCACAGAAACGCTTTGTAGCACTTCAAGAGGAATTTGCGGCATTCATTCTTCGACATGTCATTGATGTAAACAGAGAGCACTCTTCCTTACCGCCGCCTCAATAATGCCAGCAAATCAGTAGTAGAAAACTGAGATTTCATCCGGAGCACTAGCTAGCTAGTCCTAGCCGGGTTTTGGGCCTTAATTTATAAGTCTAGTATATATATGGATGTGTAATTCCATTTGCATATAAACTGTGTATGAGATATTGTATATTATATTACATATATATATATATATGCATTAACTTGTGTACTGTTTACTGTACGTAGCACCGTAAAATAAATTTGAAATGAATGGAAAACTCTAAAAATAGAGAGGAAAATTAAAACCTAAAAGCTAAAACAAGAAAAAAACAGAACACTTAGTACAGGTTGGTGATACTAACCGGTACTAAAGGTCGTCCACCACCAGCCCACGCAGGCAGCCACGTGGTGGGCCTCTAGTACCGGTTCATGGGCCAACCAGTACTAAAGGTATGGACCTTTAGTCCCAACCCTTTAGTACCGGTTGGGGAACCTGTACTAAAGGCCACCCCGACCGGGACTACACACAGACATTCTACTAGTGTAGGTTGGTCCGACAAACCGGTACCGTCTCCCTCCTTAGCTGAGAGGACTCTAGTACATCGATTGTTGAGGTTTTCTTGCGCAGCTTTTAGTTGCCGTTCTTTCACTTTCAGGCTGCAGGCCATTGCTATGAGCTATTGTCTGAACAATTCCTGATCTTCAGAGTTATCAGGAACGTCTAGGTCATCGGCTTCCGGGATGTCCTCCTCGTCGGGGTTCCTTTGGTCCTCAGGCCTTTCCTGGCCCTCTAACGGGCGTTCGGGGATATCAGGATTGCCACGGTCCTACGGATATCTCTGTCTCCGGTGCCGATAATAGCTTTCCTTCCCTCTTTGCCTTTTGACCGCTTATGTGGTTTCTGGCGCCTTGACAGTGCGTTGCCTGACTTGTCGCCATCGTTATTAGGCGTTTTGTCGCCATTAGTGGTCGGAGTGTCCACCATGTAGACATCGTATGTAGAAGTGGCGGCCCATAACCCGGTGTTAACAGCGGTGGGAACACAGTCCTCTTCATCCATGTATTCTGCCTCCTCGGAGCCATAGTCCCGCATGTCGGTTAGATCTTCGACTGCGCATATCAAGTGGGTGGTGGTGGGTCAAAAACTTCGCCCCAAACCGCTCTGTAACCAATCTGAGCATAGATCGGGGTTGAGTCGTCAGAAATGTTCATTGATGAGATCCGATCTATTGCTTCGTGGAACGTCGAGAGCTCAATCGGATAACATTGTCTGGAACTTTTGGAATTGACCTTACGATGTGTCTGAATGAGGGGGATGTTTGGCAAGAACGCGTGTCCGGCCTCCCGACACTATGGCCGGATCCGGACTAGAAATTGGAACACCACCGTGGTTAACCCCGTTGGTGTGGACGAAGATGGAACTCGAGGGTCAAGACTCAAGTCACCCCAAGATTCTGGCATGGCAAATGAGGCCGCAAGCCCGGTTAGTGACAAGTCACCCCGATAATCTATGGAGAACTCTTGGTTCCTGAATCTGACCTCTCGATCAGGGGCAAAGCTCTCTACACGTCCTAGATGAACGGTCGAGTCGGCGTGCAGCACAACGATGCCGAAGGCAAAGATCTGTCCGGGGATGAAAGTGTCCATGTTAAGGACCTCTTCGTTGATGACAAGACGAGACATCGATTAATTGGGCACTCACAGCGGGACTCTCAATGAAAGCACCAATGTCGGTGTCAAAACCGGCGGATCTTGGGTAGGGGGTCCCGAACTGTGAGACTAGAACCAATGGTAAGAGGACACGAAGGGGACACAGATTTACCCAGGTTCGGTCCCTCCTACGAAGGTAATACCCAACCTCCTGCTTGGCTGTATTGATGATATGGCGGTTACAGATTTGATCTACCTCGAGATCGAATAGCTAAACCTAGATGAGTTGTCCTTTTTCTACAACCTAAAGCCCTCCGGCTTATATAGACGCCGAGGGTACCTAGGGTTTACACATGGTCGGCTACACATCGAAGAGATAAACATTCCTATTCGCTACATCAAACGTGGAGTACAAGCCATGCTTCCCGAAGCTTCCATCTTGGAGATAGGGCCTTCAATTGATCCTTTGTTTGGTAAGTGGTCCATATAGTGCGACCCATATACATAGGTCGGCCCCCCGAGGACCCCTTAATCCAGGACTCCCTCAACCGCGAACAAAGACATTCCGGATAGACGAAGAGATCCAGATTCCTCACCAAGCTCTGAGATCGAGAAGGTAGCCCCACCCAGTGCCATCCCAATGGAGCCTAGTCCCGCACATTGCGCCGCTCAATGATGTCGCTGCTGACTTGACGACGAGGATGCAGGGCGGGCACTGTCGACGTCGAAAACAAATTCCTATGAGACCATTTTATTATTGTTTAATGTTTTACTTTATGGTTATCTTCTTACAAATAAGCAAGTAATTTATTTTTTCACATAAAAACATTATATAAAACATGTCCAAAACACATTTTGACTCATTTTTTACCCAGTTTTCTTATTACCTGTCTAATTTCACTAACAATTTAATCCTAGCAATCCTAGAAATAACCCTAGAAATCAATCCTAGCTATAAATGTCCTAGCCACAACACTAGCTAGCAATTAATCCACCGAAATGTAAACAAGCAATCAAACAGACGGAGACGGGGATTTATCAGCAGACAAGGAGACGGTCGGTGATACGTCCATTTTGCATCATGATTTTATATTGATATTTATTGTATTATGGGCTGTTATTACACATTTTGGTACAACACTTATTCCTTTTCTCTCTTATTTTACAAGGTTTACATGAAGAGCCAGAATGCCTGCAGCTGGAGTTCTGGACTGGAAAAGGAGCAAATCTGAGATACCTATTATGCACAACTCCAAAAGTCCTGAAAATCTACGGAGAATTATTTTAACCACCACTGGAAAAGTTTACAAGGAAATAATGGATGTCAAACAGAAAAATAACAAGCTTCAGGAGGAGAATCGCATTCTGAAGGGCCTCAGCACCAAGTATATATCATTGCAACCTCCGAAGCAAGACAACTAAACACATGGGTATGGGCACTCCCCTTGGCTTGTGCCAAGCTTGGGGGAGGTTCCCCGGTATTGTATCACCATCACATCTTTTATTTTTATTTTTCTTTTTCTTTTTGTTTTTATCATCTTTCCTTAGTTCTATCCTTTTGGTTATATCTTGATCTAGTAGAATAAAGTTTTCGTGTGATCTAGTTTTGAGTCTTTGCTTTATGATTTCTCCTATGTAAACAAGTCCGTGAGTTATATAATAAAATTTGCTTTTGAGTTGAGGGCTTTTGCTTGTTTGGCATGATCTTGATCTTGAGAAACATTAAGTAGAAATAAGTATAGAATAAAAGCAAAGAGTACATATAACAATCTTATGGGGAGTGATGACTTCACATACAGGAAGTATGTCGATTGAAACCTGTTGTGGGTTGACAAACATAGTTGTTGGTCATTGGGGAAATTAAAACAAAGTAATAAAGAAAGAGAGCTTCACATAAATATATTATCTTGGACATCTTTTATGATTGTGAGCACTCATTAAAATATTATATGTTAAGAAGTTGATGTCGAAAAAGGAAGACAACATAATGGTATATGTTTGCTTATTTATGAATAGAAGTTATATTGTTATAGATCCCTCAATGTGTGTAACTTGCTTCCACCTCATATCAGCCAAAACTTCCGCACCAAGTAGAGATACTACTCGCGCATCCAAACACCCTTAACCCAGTTTTGCCATGAGAGTCCACCATACTTACCTAAGGATAGTATAAGATGCTTCAAGTAAGTTGTCATCAGTGCAAGCAATAAAAATTGCTCTCTAAATATGTGTGATCTATAAATGTCAGGAAAATACAATTTATACGAACTTGTGATACGGAAAAAATAAAAGCGACGGACTGCATAATTAAGTTCTCTATCACAAGGGGCAATATAAAGTGACATTCTTTTGCATTAAGGGATTGTGCATCCAACTATAAAAGCGCATGAAAACCTCTGCTTCCCTCTGCGAAGGGCCTATATGTTACTTCTATTTTCTAGTACCTACCTTTATGCAAGAGTCGGAGGTGGACGAGCATGAGTTATTACTGTTAACTTTACCATTTGAGGTAAATAGTTGGGAGGCAACACTATAAGCCCCTATCTTTCTCTGTGTCCAATTGAAACTTTGAACTCATAGGTACCTCGTGAGTGTTAGCAATTGTGAAATACTAAAAGATGATTTATTATGCGGATTTGCTTTACAACCTCTTATATTGACTCTTTCCTACGTTATGATAAATTGGAATTGCTTCAATGTGTATGATCATAGTTTGTCGGTTCTCAATAGAGTTCTTGATTCATACTTTGCCATTGTGAATGAATTGTTACTTTAGCATAAGAAATTATATGTCAATATATGTTGTTGTTCTAAATTTGATCATGATGCCTTCATGTCCGAATTTTATTTTATCGACACCTCTATCTCTAAACATGTGGCCATATTTATCGATTTCGGCTTTCGCTTGAGGACAAGCCAGGTCTAAGCTTGGGGGAGTTGATACGTCCATTTTGCACCACGATTTTATATTGATATTTATTGCATTATGGGTTGTTATTACACATTTTGGTACAACACTTATGCCTTTTCTCTCTTATTTTACAAGGAGTACATGAAGAGGGAGAATACCGGCAGCTGGAGGAGCAAAACTGAGATACCTATTCTGCACAACACCAAAAGTCCTGAAAATCTATGGAGAATTATTTTGGAATATATGAAAAATATTGGGCGAAATAAATACATCAAGGGCCCCACCAGACATCCACAAGCCTGCAGGGCGCGCCCTACCCCCCTGGGGCTTGTGGCCCACCTGGCAGACCTCTGATGCGCATCTTCAACAATATTGAGGGTTTCGACCTGGAAAAAATCAGAACAGAGCTTTCGGGATGAAGTGTCGCCGTCTCGAGGCGGAACATGGGCAGAACCAATCTAGAGCTGCGGCAGGGCGATCCTGCCAGGGAAACTTCCCTCCGGGAGGGGGAAATCGAAGCCATCATCATCACCAACGATCTTGTCCTCGAGAGGGGTCAATCTCCATCAACATCTTCATCAGCACCATCTCCTCTCCTAACCCTATTTCATCTCTTCTATCAGATCTTTGTCTCAAAACCTCAGATTGGAACCTGTGGGTTGCTAGTAGTGTTGATTACTCCTTGTAGTTGATGCTAGTTGGTTTACCTGGTGGAAGATCATATGTTCAGATCCTTGATTATCATTAATACTCCTCTGATTATGAACATGAATATGCTTTGTGAGTAGTTATGTATGTTCCCAAGGACATGGGATAAGTCTTGTGATAATTAATCATGTGTGAATTTGGTATTCATCTCTCCTCTAGTGGTGTTATGTGAACGTCGACTACATAACACTTCACCATTGTTTGGTCCTAGAAGAAGGCATTGGGAAGTAATAAGTAGATGATGGGTTGCTATAGTGACAGAAGCTAAAACCCTAGTTTATGCATTGCTTCGTAAGGGGCTGATTTGGATCCACATGTTTCATGCTATGGTTAGATTTATCTTAATTCTTCTTGCGTAGTTGAGGATGCTTGCGGGAGGGGTTAATCATAAGTGGGAGGCTTATCCAAGTAAGGGCAGCACCCAAGCCCCGGTCCACCCACATATCAAATTATCAAAGTAACGAACGTGAATCATATAGGCATGATGAAAACTAGCTTGACAGAATTTTCCCATGTGTCCTCGGGAGCGCCTTGCTTTATATAAGAGTTTGTCCAGGCTTGTCCTTTGCTATAAAAAGGATTGGGCCACCTTCTTGCACCTTTGTTACAATTGTTACTTGCTACCCGTTACGAATTATCTTATCACAAAACTATCTATTACTAATAATTTCATTGCTTGCAGAGAATACCTTAATGAGAACCGCTTGTCATTTCCTTCTGCTCCTCGTTGTACATAATCGTTGTTAGATGAGGATGATTAGGTTTGACGAGAGGCTTCCCGTGCACATATCTAAAGTCTTGTACTGCAAGCTCAGCCATTTCAAAATGTATATCATCCCCCAAGTAATCACCAGGATTGGTACCGGGCAGTAGCGCTGGATGATTAGTGATATCACTAGACACCTTGAGCGGGGGCATGATTGCTTCTCCTGTTCACCGAGCTGGGGAATTGTTTTCACACTTCTTCGTTCTTTGGCTCTTGCAGCATTGGAAGTATTTCCCGACCGCTGCGCTTCATTATATTTTTTTACAATACAGCGGTCATATTTTGATGGCAGCGGAGGCGGTGATGGTCGCTTCAGGGCATCCACAGTGCGCTTCGCTTTCACTAGATCTACATTTTCCTTCGGAGGTGGATGTTTCCGTGCAAAATGGGCTTCACTTCGGCTTTACTGATGTCATCATTTTCTTTGTCAGTCCTCTCGTATAGTAACTTTGGAACAGGCTTGAGGCTTGGACCAAATTTGTACTTCTTCCCGCCTATTGTACTGCTAGCCACCGGGGAGGCAAACGTCACTCTTCCGTCGTGGCTGACACGCTAAAGGAGGCGCAGTGGCCTGACACACCGGAGGAGGAGGAGGAGGCAGAGTGGCCTGACGCGCCGGAGGAGGCTGAGTGGCCTGACGCGCCAGAGGAGGCAGAGTGGCCTCACACGCCAGAGGAGGTGAAGGAGGAGGCGGAGTGGCCTCACGCGCCGGAGGAGGTTGAGTGGACTTACGCGCCGGAGGAGGTGAAGGAGGAGGCAAAGTGGCCTCACGCGCTGAAGGAGGTTGAGTGGACTCATGCGCCAAACGAGGCGAAGGAGGAGGCAGAGTGGCCTCACGCGTCGGAGGGGGCGATGGAGGAGGAAGCGGAGTGTCCCAACGCGCCAGACAAGGCTGAGTTTGTTGAGGCTTCCAGTTTGGAAGCTTGATGTACTCCTGTCTCTATATATAGGTACTACTCTCAACATTTTCCAGAAGAAGAATATCCTCTTCATGTGTAGGGTTGTCAAGCTCTAGCCCCTCATATCCATCCATTATTTTATCCACCGTCACAACAACATAGCCATGTGGAATCTGATGGCAATGGAAAGTTCCCTCAGCTCGAGGAGGTAGAACAGAGTCGGCCGCCGCCTTGAAGGTTAGGTTCTGGCATCTCGTCAGTAGATCGCAATGTTGAGCCTCTGTGATACAATCCACGGGGTAGCGAGGGGCTGTGAAATCAAGCTAAACAAGCTCCGTGGAAGCCACACTTCTTCCCTGCTGAGATGGTGGGGTAGCTTCTGGGGCGACGTCGAACGAAGGATCTTAGTGCCTCTTAGATGGTTAGCCAGTAGCTCGCTGGCTCTCAAGTTCCTTTAGTTTTTCTAATCTAGCACTGATCTTCTACATCCATGTCACTGAGGTGTTGAGAAACCCAAGCTTCCAGAGAACGGAGCCTGATGTACCTCGTGTTCGTCTAGGGTGTTCATCATTCCTGAAGGCCTTTGGCAGCTCGTCCTTATCTCTCTCGGGAATGAACGTCCCTTCTGGTGAAGCCTTGATTTCCGCCTGAAGCTTTGTTATGGGTATTGCAAGTTGAACTTTCGTCCAGACACACTTCCCTGTTTATGGATCCAAAGTTCCCCCAACCGCGAAGAACCAAGTCCTTGAACGATCTGGCCAGTGCATTGTCTCTAGGTGGACATCTTAGCAAGCAGGTCTTGCTCAGCTTTTTCCCACAACGGTCGAGCTTTGTAGTAGACACCTGACCCTGTGTGATGGTGATACTACTTCGCTGCAACATTTATCTTATTTTTCAGTGACATTTTCTTACTCTTGTCCGATTTCTTGTAGGCCACAAATTTGGGCCATTGAACTCTTATCTTCTCATATGAACCTTTGAACTCTCGACTCTCATCTTTCTCGACAAACTCTGTGTTCAACTCGTTCTTCCAGTTACTGAATAGTTATGCCATCTTCCTAAGAGCCCACGACTTGACCTTTCGCTCTATAACTAGGTTATTCAGATCCTCCTCTTGCGGTAGGCTGAAATTTCTTATCACCTCGGTCCAAAGATCCTCTTTCAGTCTATCCTGGACATAAGAAACTTCGGGGTCCTTATTATTATTATTCCATTGCTGGGTGTTGACGAGACATAGTCCCTAACAAAAACTCCACACTGATGTACAATTGCCTCCTTGGTCCGCTTGGGAGCAATCGGTTGGCCATCGTTCGCGACTTTTGTGATCATGAACCTTTCATCCTGGCGCAACCTTTTCCTCGGGCCTCGTCTCCTTACCTCGGTTTACTTTGCAACACTTGAGGATCCCTCCTTCGTTCGGTCACCGGAGCCATGATCATGTTCTCTTTCCTCCGCCATTCGCTCACCGGATCCGTGATCATGATCTACTTTCTCCACCATTCGGTCACCGGAGTCGTCATTATCTCTTGCCTACTCCATTGTTGAATCACCGGAGCCGTCCTCTCCTTCCTTACCGTCGGTGTCGTTGAGATATGCCAAGGGATTATACCCGGCGCGGATTATATCCCCCAACAAGTCTTCTTGTTCTATGTCTCTGTGATCCATAGTTTCTGCAAATATTACGACATGACCATATACAAATATTAGATATGAAAATCAATACAAGGCATTAATGCAACAATACGATCATATAATATCAGTAATACATCATCGAATAGTATCACTATTACATGATCGAATATTATCACTAATACATCTCGAATATTATTAGATAATATCACTAATATAGATGTAGTTGACGTCTAGCGGCGCAGGCGGTGGATACCCAAAGAGAAGGAACTATGACAAGATCATAGCTCGGGTGAGATAGCCGAAGAACCTGCCAATTATTGCAGAACCAGGCATCCAACGCAGCCATGTAGCATTGGATGTGCTCGTCCTCCTACCTGACACGACGATGTACCACCTCTGCGGGGCCCGGCTCCCTCTGCACCGACAATGGTCCACGCTACCGCCACCCGAGAACCTCCGGGTCGACGACGGGTCCATGATTCCTCACCAAGGTGGGCGCCCCATAAGGCATCACTTCCCAGTGCCAGCCCAACGGAGCATGATACATCTCCATCGTATCTATAATTTTTGATTGTTTCATGCCAATATTCTACAACTTTCATATACTTTTGGCAACTTTTTATACTATTTTTCGTACTAACATATTGATCCGGTGCCCAGTGTCAGTTCCTGTTTGTTGCATGTTTTTTGTTTTGCAGAAAATCCATATCAAACGAAGTCCAAATGGGATAAAAACTTACGGAGATTTGTTTTTGAATATATGTGAATTTTGGAAAGTGGAATCAATAGAAGGTGGTGCCCGACGGGCCCACAAATCTGTCAGGCGTGCCCTGGGGGTAGAGCGCGCCTTGAGGGCTTGTGGCCACGCATTAGTCAGTTGGAGCTATCCTTTGGCCGCAGGAAAGCTAATTTTCAGATAAAGATCCCCGGAGTGACGGATCTCCGGATATTTAAGAAACAGTGAAAGGCCAGAAACAGAAGGAAACGGAGAGAGGGAGAGAGATCCAATCTCGGATGGGCTCTCGCCCCACCTACGCCATGGCGGACATGATCCGGAGGGGAAACCCTTCTCCCATCTAGGGTGAAGGTCAGGGAAGAAGAAGGAGGAGGGGGGCTCTCTCCCCCTCTCTCCCGGTGGCGCCGGAACGCCGCCGGGGCCATCATCGTGACGGCAATCCACTCCAACAACTCCGTCATATTAACAAACACCTCCATCCCCATCCCCATCTATCTACAGCAGTGCACTCTCCCGCAACCAGCTGTACCCTCTACTTGAACATGGTGCTTTATCCTTCATATTATTGTCCAATGATGTGTTGCCATCCTATGATGTCTGAGTAGATTTTTGTTGTCCTATGGGTTGATTGATGATCATGATTGGTTTGAGTTGCATGTTTTATAATTGGTGCTGTCCTATGGTGCTCTCCGTGTCGCGCAAGCATGAGGGATCCTCTCTGTAGGGTGTTTCAATGTGTTCATGATTCCCCTATGGTGGGTTGCTTGAGTGACAGAAGCATAAACCCGAGTAGGTAGGTTGTTGCATATGTGAGAATAGAGGACTTGATACCTTATAATGCTATGGTTGGGTTTTACCTTAATGATATTTAGTAGTTGGGGATGCTTGCTAAAGTTCCAATCATAAGTGCATATGATCCAAGAAGAGAAAGTATGTTAGCTTATGCCTCTCCCTCGTATAAAACTGCAATAATGATTACCGGTATGTTAAATTTTACACACTCGTTAAACTAACTTAGTTGTTTCTTTATCTAAGAAGCCCCTAGTTTTTATTTTTGT
Organism: Hordeum marinum; assembly: GCA_022496015.1. Taxonomy (NCBI): domain Eukaryota; kingdom Viridiplantae; phylum Streptophyta; class Magnoliopsida; order Poales; family Poaceae; genus Hordeum; species Hordeum marinum. The sequence continues at coordinate 8,271,067 of CM039674.1, read as the reverse complement.
GCTATTTATTATCTTGCAAACCAATCCTATCACACCTACAAAGTACTTCTAGTTTCATACTTGTTCTAGGTAAAGAGAACGTTAAGCGTGCGTATATCGGTGGTCGATAGAACTTGAGGGAATATTTGTTCTACCTTTAGCTCCTCGTTGGGTTCGACACTCTTACTTATCGAGAAAGTCTACAATTGATCCCCTACACTTCTGGGTTATCACGACCTTTTTCTTGCGCCGTAGCTGGGGAGCAATAGCGTGGGGTGAATATTCTAGTGTGTGCTTGTTTGCTTTATCACTAATTAGATTTTATTTACCGTTCTAAGTTGTTTTCTATCTTTAGTTATGGATATGGAACACGAAATACCAAAAAATAGGTGTACTTGCTAATCATGGAGATGGGGAACCTCCTAAAACCCTCAATGCTCGTTATGTGGAAAATATTATGCACTACTTTGATAATCCTGAGGAAACCCCATTCAACTTGATAATGGGGTACATGTTGGATCAACGTGAATACTTTAGGGATTATCGCTTATCTCAAAAAGGCAAACACGTATGGAATCAAATTAGAATAGTGGGATGGTTTGCTTGGTATGCATGCTCGAGATGTGACTTTACTTGTTGCTATATTATAGAAGGTTTACACCTTCCCTTTCAATGCAAATTTAATGATAATGAAACCTTAGCTTCATATGGTAAAGGTATTTATGATTACTATGATATGCAACAAATAGAAGAACTTTTTGTTTTTAAAGGTGCTTATGAAATTGCTTCTTTGCTTGAAAAGTATGATGATGATGTTCCTTATGAATCTGAAATTTTTGTCATACTTAAATATTGCTATGAGAATTATGATTACAATGATGATATTATTGAATTTATTGAAAGAATGAATTCTGCTTTGGAAGGGACTAATATCTTGCAGGAAACTATGGAAAAAGAAATTGTTGAAACTATGAGCTCATTAGATGAAAAATATGAGGAGGAGAGTGAAGAACAAAAGGAGGAAGAGCAGATTAGCTACCCATGCCCACCTTCTAATGAGAGTAACTCTTCAACTCATACATTGTTTAATTTCCCTTCATTATTATCGAAGGATGAATGCTATGATAATTGCTAGCTATGATCCCTTGGATTCGTTTGAAATATCCCTTTTTGATGAACTTGATGCTTGCTATGCTTGTGGCCATGATGCCAATATGAATGATGCTTATGGATATGAACTTGCTATATTTCCTTATGTTAAGAATGAACTTGTTGCTATTGCACCCACGCATGATAGTCCTATTATCTTTTTGAATTCTCCCAACTACACTATATCAGAGAAGTTTGCACTTATTAAGGATTATATAGATGGGTTGCCTTTTAACATTACACATGATGATTTTGATAGATATAATATGCATGTTCTTTCTTCTCCTACTTGCAATTATTATGAGTGAGGAACTAAATCTCCACCTCTCTATGTTTCCAATACGATAAAATTGCAAGAAACTACTTATGCTATGTACCGGACTTTACTTTGTGTGCATGAATTGTTCTCCTATGACATGCCGATGCATAGGAAGAGAGTTAGAGTTTGTTGTTGCATGATATATTTTACTTTGTGCTCACTAATAAATTACAAATCATTTTTAATTAAAATTGGCTTTGATATACCTTGGGATCCAGGTGGATCAATTACTTGAGTACTTTATGCCTAGCTTAATGGCTTTAAAGAGAGCGCTGCCAGGGAGACAAACCGGAAGTTTTAGAGAGTCACTTTATTATGTTGTGTTCTTTCATAATGTTTAAAAACAAAATAAAATAAAGAGGGGAACCTAAAACTTTTTCAAAAAGAGAAGTTAAAGTAAGAAGGACGAGCACCGTTGAACTGGGGGAGCTCCTTGAACTTTGTTGATGCTCATGGAAACTTTGAAAATCGTAATTACAGAAACTTTTCAACAAAAATAATTATCCCCTTGTATAAATCCATTGTGTTATAAAAATAATGTGCCAAGAATTGCCTTTAGGATAATTAGATTGCTTGTTTGGTGTGTGCAGAGCAAAAACAGAAACTTTGGTTGTAGTACGTGAATTTACATTTTTTACGGGAATGTCAAAAGTTTCTAAATTTTTTACACAATACTGCTATGCATATTGTTTATTTTTTCTATTTTTCAGAATTTCTAGAGTCACGGAAGTACGGTGAATGTCCAGATTACTACAGATTGTCCTGTTTAATACAGATTTTGTTTTTGATGCATTGTTTTGCTCGTTTTGACGAAACTATGGATTGTATTGGTGGTTCAAGCCATGGAAAAATTATAATACAGTTTCTAGACTTCAAAAATAAAATATGAATTGGTTTTCAACAGTACTTAAAGTGTTGATTTGTTTTATTATACTAACGTATCTCACGAGGGTTTTGTAAAGTTTTGTGTGATTGAAGTTTTCATGTTTTGGGTGAGATCACGATGAATGAAGGAATAAGGAGTGGAAAGAGACAAAGCATGGGGATGCCCGAGGCACCCCAAGGTAATATTCAAGGACTCCCAAGAAACTAAGCTTGGGGATGCCCCGAAAGGCATCCCCTCTTTCTTCTAACACTCATCGGTAATTTGACTTGGAGCTATATTTTTATTCGTCACATGATACGCATAAATCTTGGAGTGTCGTGCGCTTTTTTATTATTATTTTAATAATGCACCATGCTGGTATGAGATAGTCCCTGGCCGATGTATAGAATGCTTCATGCACTTCACTTATATCTTTTGAGTATGGATTTATAGAATGCTTCATGTGCTTCACTTATATCATTTGAAGTTTGGATTGCCTGTTTCTCTACACATAGAAAGCCGCCATTTGTAGAATTCTATTTTGCTTCACTTATATTTTTTAGAGCATGGGCATTTCTTTTGTATAAATAATTAAACTCTCATTCTTCACTTATACCCATTTAGAGAGTTAACATGAGTTGGTCATTCACATGGTTAGTCATAAAATCCTACATAAAACATGTAGATCATTGAATATGATATGTTTGATTCCTTTCAATAGTTTTGCGATATGAAGATGGTAATATGAGAGTCATGCTAGTGAGTGGTTTTGAATTGGAGAAATACATGTGTTGAAGTTTGTGATTCCCGTAGCATGCACGTATGGTGAACCGTTATGTAACAAAGTCGGAGCATGATTTTTTTAATGATTATCAACCTTTGCGTGAGGGTCGGGAGCGCGCGATGGTTAACTCCTACCAATCTCTCCCATAGGAGCATGCATTTAATTCTTTGTTTGATAACTAATAGAATTTTGCAATAAGTATGTGAGTTCTTTATGACTAATGTTGAGTCCATGGATTATACGCACTCTCACCCTTCCATCTTTGCTAGCCTCTATAGTACCACGCAACTTTCGCCGGTGCATCAAGCCCACCTTCCTCAAAACAGCCATGATACGTCTCCAACGTATATATAATTTTTGATTGTTCCACACTGTTATATTTGTTGGAAATATGCCCTAGAGGCAATATATAAAGTGTTTATTATTATATTTCCTTGTTTATGATAATCGTTTATTATCCATGCTATAATTGTAGTGATTGGAGACACATTGCTTGTGTGGATAAATAGACAACACTGTGTCCCTAGTATGCCTCTAGTGAACTAGCTCGTTGATCAAAGATGGTCAGGGTTTCCTAGGCATTGACATCTGATGTCATTTGATAACGGGATCACATCATTGGGAGAATGATGTGATGGACAAGACCCAAACTACAAACGTAGCATATGATCGTGTCAGTTTATTGCTACTGTTTTCTGCATGTCAATGTATATGTTCCTATGACCATGAGATCATGCAACTCACGGATATCTGAGGAGTGCCTTGTGTGTATCAAACGTCGCAACATAACTTGGTGACTATAAAGGTGCTCTACAGGTATTTCTAATGGTGTCTGTTGAGTTGGCATGGATCGAGACTGGGATTTATTACTCCGTGTGACGGAGAGGTATCTCGGGGCCCACTCGGTAATGCAACATCACAATAAAGCCTTGCAAGCAATGTGACTAATTGTTAGTTGCGTGATCTTGTATTACAGAACGAGTAAAGAGACTTTCCGGTAACGAGATTGAACTAGGTATGGAGATACCGACGATCAAATCTCGGGCAAGTAACATACCAAAGAACAAAGGGAACGTTATACGGGATTAACTGAATCCTTGACATAGAGGTTCGACCGATAGATCTTTGTAGAATATGTAGGAACAAATGTGGACGTCCAGGTCCCGCCATTGGTTATTGGCCGTAGAGGTGTCTCGGTCATGTCTACATAGTTCTCGAACCCGCAGGGTCTACACACTTAAGGTTCGGTGACGTTTCGGTAGTGTAGAGTTATGTATGGTGGTGATCGAAGGTTGTTCGGAGTCCCGTATGAGATCCAGGACATCACCAGGAGCTCCGGAATGGTCTGGAGGTAAAGATTCATATATAGGAAGTCCCAGTTTGGTCGCCGGAAAAGTTTCGGGCTCATCGGTAGTGTACCGAGAGTGCCGGTAGTGTACTGGGAGGCCTCCGGGAGGGGTATTTCGACCCCAAGAGGTCCATGGGCTGTGGGAGATCGTTAACCAGCCCTTAGTGGGCTGGAAAAACTAGCCACAAAGGCCCATGGCGTAGGAGAGAAAATCCAATAGGAAAAAGTGGAGAATCAACCAATAGGGAGCAATCCTAGTCCAACTAGGATTGGAGGTGGAATAGGATTCCACCCCTCCTAGCCGGCCGACTCCTAGAGGCCCTTTGCCTTGCGCCAAGGGCTGCCTCTCCCTCCCTCCTATATATACTAGTGGATTGGGTGGCTTTTGGACGTAGTTTACGGCCACGTGCTACCCGTTTCACCAGTGCTCCTCTAGATCGGATTTCTGCAGCGCTTAGGCGAAGCCCTGCCGGAATTGCTCCACCACCACCATCACCGGAGCGCCGTCACGCTGCCGGTTAACTCTCTCCCTCTCCACCTCCTCTTGCTGGATCAAGACGGTCGAGATCGTCATCAAGCTGCACGTGTGCTGAACGCGGAGGTGCCGTCCGTTCGGTACTAGATCGGAAGGATCGTGATCAAGGCCACGGGACGTTCGTGATAGGATCGCGGGACGGTTCGTGATTGATTCGCGGGACGGTTCGTGATTAGATCGCGGGACGCTCGGCGATTTGAATCACGAAGAAGTTCGACTACACCAACCGCGTTTCTTGACGCTTCCCGCATAGCGATCTACAAGGGTATGTAGATCCACTCTCCCTCTCGTAGATGCTCATCACCATGGATAGGTTTGCGTGTGCGTGGGAAAATTTTGTTTCCCATGCGACGTTCCCCAACAGTGGCAATATGAGCTAGGTTGATGGTTTGATGAGATCTCGAGTAGAACACAAAATGTTTGTGGGTGTTGATGTTTAGATTGCTTCCTCCCTTGGTCGGATTTTGGTTCGGCGGGATTGTGCGATGAAGCGGCCCGGACCAACATTACTCGTACGCTTACGAGAGACCGGTTCCCTCGGCGCAACTTGTTGCTTAGATGGCTTGCGGGTGACAGTTTCTCTCAGTTTAGTTGGATTGGATCCGACAAAGGCGGTCCTTGAGAAGGTTGAAAAGCAATCTATGTATCACCGTTGTGGTTTATGTGTAGGTGAGAATCGTTCTTGCTAGATACCTGTAGCAGCCACATAAAACATGCAACAACAATTAGAGGACGTCTAACTTGTTTTTGCAGGGTATGTTGTGATGTGATATGGCCGATTACGTGATGAGATATATGTGATGTATGAGATGATCATTTGATGTATAGATTTCACGACTTGCACGTCGGTGAATACGGCAACCGGCAGGAGCCATAGGGTTGTCTTTAATTATTGTATGACCTGCGTGTCAATCATTAAGCGCTATGTAATGCTTTACTTTATCGGTAAGCGGTAGCAATAGAAGTAGAAGCAGAGCTGGCGCCACAACCCCAATGGCAACACATTGATGGAGATCATGGTGTTGTGCCGGTGACGATGGAGATCATGTCGGTGTTTCGAAGATGGAGATCTTAAACACAAGTTCATGGCCATATCACGTCACTAATCAATTGCATGAGATGTTAATCCTTTTATGCACCTTGTTTTGCTTAGGATGGCGGTAGAATTATAAGGTGATCCCTCACTTAAATTTCAAGATGAATTGTGTTCTCCCCGAGTGTGCACCGTTGCGAAAGTTCGTCGTGTCGAGACACCACATGATGATCAGGTGTGATAGACTCTATGTTCACATACAACGGGTTCAAGCCAGATTTGCACGTGCAGAACACTCGGGTTAAACTTGACGAGCCTAGCATGTATAGACATGGCCTCGGAACACAAGAGACCGAAAGGTCGAACATGAGTCATATAGTAGATATGATCAACATAGTGATGTTCACCATTGAAGCCAACTTAACTCATGTGATGATCGGACTTAAGTTGGTGAATTTGTATCATGTGACACTCAGATGACCTGAGGGATGTCAATTTGAGTGGGAGCTTTAGTAATTTGATTAACTAAACTCATTATCATGAACAATAGTCTAAATAACCTTAGCATATTTATGTTGTAGATCAATGGCTCGTGTAGTAGCACCCATGAATTTTAATGCATTCCTAGAGAAAGCTAAGTTGAAAGATGACGGAAGTAACTTTATTGATTGGGCCCGTAATCAGAGGATTATCCTTACGGCTTCCCAGAAACAATATGTCCTTGATGCACCGCTTGGGACCAACCAGAAGACATGACCTCCGAAGATGTTAAGAACGCTTGGGAGGCTCGTGCTGGAGACTACTCAATAGTTCAGTGTGCAATATTGTATGGCTTAGAACCGGGACTTCAAAGACGTTTTGAACGTCATGGAGCATATGAGATGTTCCAGGAGTTGAAGTTTATCTTTCAGAAGAATGCCCGGATCGAGAGGTATGAGACCTCCGATAAATTCTATGCTTGCAAGATGGAGGAGAACGGGTCTATTAGGGAGCATATACTCAGAATGTCTGGGTACTCAACCGTCTAGCTGAGTTGGGAATTGCCCTTCCGCAAGAGGCGATCATTGATAGAGTTCTTCAATCACTGCCACCTAGTTACAAAAGTTTTGTGATGAACTATAACATGCACGGGATGAACAAGTCATCATCCGAGCTGTTTGCGATGCTGAAAGTCGCTGAGTCTGAAATCCAGAAAGAACATCAAGTGTTGATGGTCAATAAAACCACTAGTTTCAAGAAAAATGGCAAGGGCAAAGGCAAGAAGGGTAAAACCACGAAGGATGGCAAAGCAGTTGCTACTCCTACAAAGAAGCCTAAGCATGGACCTAAGCCAGAAACTGAGTGCTTTCATTGCAAGGGAACTGGTCACTGGAAGCGGAACTGCCCCAAGTACCTAGCTGACAACAAGGCGGACAACGACAAATAAGGTATATATGATATACATGTTATTGATGTGTACCTTACTAGCTCTCGTAGTAGTTCCTGGGTATTTGATACCGGTTCGGTTGCTCACATTTGCAACTCAAAGTAGGAACTACGGAATAAACGAAGACTGGCAAAGCACGAAGTGATGTTGCGCGTGGGAAATGGTTCCAAGGTTGATGTGATCGCCGTCGGCACACTCTCTCTTCGATTACCATCGGGATTAGTGATGAACCTGAATAACTGTTATTTAGTGCCTGCGTTAAGCATGAACATTATATCTGGATCTTGTTTATTGCGAGATGGTTACTCATTTAAATCAGAGAATAAAGGTTGTTCTATTTATATGAGTAATATCTTTTATGGTCATGCACCCAATGTTAGGGGTTTATTCATATTGAATCTTGATAGTGATCACACACATGTTCATAACATTGATGTCAAAAGATGTAGAGTAGTTAATGATAGTACCACTTTCTTGTGGCACTGCCGTTTAGGTCATATTCGTGTAAAACGCATGAGGAAGCTCCATGCTGATGGACTTTTGGAGTCACTTGATTTTGAATCACTTGACACGTGTGAACCATGCCTGATGGGCCAGATGACTAAAACGTCGTTCTCAGGAACAATGGAACGGACAAGTGACTTATTGGAAATCATACATACTGATGTGTGCAGTCCAATGAATGTTGCAGCACGCGGTGGATATCGTTACTTTCTCACCTTCACTGATGACTTGAGTAGATATGGGTATATTTACTGGATGAAACACAAGTCTGAAACGTTTGAAAAGTTCAAGCAATTTCAGAGTGAAGATGAGAATCATCGTAACAAGAAGATTAAATTTCTGCGATCTGATCGAGGAGGTGAATATCTGAGTTATGAATTTGGTAGTCACTTAAGACAATGTGGAATTGTTTCACAGTTGACACCGCCCGAAACACCACAACGTAATGGTGTGTCTGAACGTCGTAATCGAACCTTATTAGATATGGTGCGTTCTATGATGTCTCTTGCCGATTTGCCACTATCCTTTTGGGGTTATGCATTAGACACAACTGCATTCACTTTAAATAGGGCACCATCAAAATCCGTTGAGACGACGCCATATGAACTATGGTTTGGCAAAAGGCCGAAGTTGTCATTTCTTAAAGTTTGGGGATGTGATGCTTATGTCAAAAAGCTTCAGCCTGAAAAGCTGGAACCCAAAGCGGAAAAATGCGTCTTCATAGGATACCCGAAAGAGACAGTCGGGTATACCTTCTATCTCAGATCCGAAGGCAAAGTGTTTGTCGCTAAGAACGGAACATTTCTTGAGAAAGAGTTTCTCTCGAAAGAATTGAGTGGGAGGAAAATAGAGCTTGATGAGGTTATTGAACCTTTACTTCAACCAGAGAGTAGTGCAGCGCAGAACGATGTTTCTGTGGAACCTAGGACGGTAGAAGAGGAAGTTGATGATGATGATCATGAAGCTTCGGATCAAGCTGCTATTGAACCTCGTAGGTTGACAAGGGCACGTACTACTCCCGAGTGGTACGGCAACCCTGTCTTGGAGGTCATGTTGTTAGACAACAATGAACCTACGAGCTATGGAGGAGTAGTGATGGGCCCGAATTCTGAGAAATGGTTAGAGGCCATGAAATCTGAGATGGGATCCATGTATGAAAACAAAGTATGGACTTTGGAAGTACTACCTGAAGGGCGAAAGGCCATTCAGAACAAATTGATCTATAATCAGAAGACGGACGCGGACGGTAATGTCACCGTCTATAAAGCTCGACTTGTGGCAAAGGGTTTTTCACAAGTTCAAGGAGTTGACTACGATGAGACTTTCTCACCCGTAGCGATGCTTAAGTCTGTCAGAATCATGTTGGCAATAGCTGCTTATTTCGACTATGAAATTTGGCAGATGGATGTCAAAACGGCGTTCCTCAATGGTTTCCTTGAGGAAGATTTGTATATGATGCAACCTGAAGGTTTTGTCGATCCAGAGAATGCTCACAAAGTTTGCAAACTCCAGTGATCCATTTATGGACTGGTGCAAGCATCTCGGAGTTGGAACAAGCGCTTTGGTGAGGTGATCAAAGCGTTTGCGTTTATACAAGTTTATGGAGAAGCTTGTATTTACAAGAAAGTGAGTGGGAGCTCTATAGCATTTCTAGTGTTATATGTGGATGACATATTGCTGATCGGAAATGATATAGAAATGCTGGAAAGCGTGAAGGAATATTTGAACAAGAGTTTTTCAATGAAGGACCTAGGAGAAGCTTATTTCATATTAGGCATTAAGATCTATAGAGATAGGTCGAGACGCTTAATAGCACTTTCACAGAGCACATACCTTGATAAAGTTTTGAAGAAGTTCAAAATGGAACAGGCCAAGAAGGGGTTTTGGCCTGTGTTACAAGGTGTGAAGTTGAGTAAGACTCAATGCCAAGTGACTGCAGAAGATAAAGAAAAGATGAGCGTCGTCCCCTATGCTTCAACCATAGGCTCTATCATGTATGCAATGCTGTGCACGAGACCCGATGTCAGCCTTGCCATAAGTATGGTTGTAAGGTTTCAAAGTGATCTTGGAATGGAGCACTGGCAAGCGGTCAAGAATATCCTTAAGTACCTTAACAGGACTAAGGACATGTTTCTCGTTTATGGACGTGATGAAGAGCTCATCGTAAAGGGTTACGTCGATGCAAGCTTTGACACTGATCCGGATGATTCTAAATTGCAAACTGGATACGTATTTATTCTTAACAGGGGAGTGGTAAGCTGGAGAAGTTCCAATCAAAGCCTGATAGCTGATTCTACGTGCGAAGCGGAGTACATCGCAGCCTCGGAGGCGGCGAAGGAAGGTGTCTGGATGAAGCAGTTCATGACAGATCTTGGAGTAGTGCCTAGTGCGCTGAATCCAATAAATCTATTCTGTGACAACACTGGTGCCAATGCTCTAGCCAAGGAACCAAGGTTTCACAAGAGGACCAGACACATAAAGCGATGCTTCAACTCCATCCGGTTCTACATCGAGGAGAAGGACATAAATATTAGCAAAGTGCACACGGATCTGAATGTGGCAGACCCGTTGACTAAACCTCTTCCAAGGGCTAAACATGATCAACACCAGAACTGTATGGGTGTTCGATTCATTACCATGTAAATCACATAGTGATGTGAACTAGATTATTGACTCTAGTGCAAGTGGGAGACTGTTGGAAATATGCCCTAGAGGCAATATATAAAGTGTTTATTATTATATTTCCTTGTTCATGATAATCGTTTATTATCCATGCTATAATTGTAGTGATTGGAAACACATTGTATGTGTGGATAAATAGACAACACTGTGTCCCTATTATGCCTCTAGTGAACTAGCTTGTTGATCAAAGATGGTCAGGGTTTCCTAGCCATTGACATGTGATGTCATTTGATAATGGGATCACATCATTGGGAGAATGATGTGATGGACAAGACCCAAACTACAAATGTAGCATATGATCGTGTCAGTTTATTGCTATTGTTTTCTGCATGTCAATGTATATGTTCCTATGACCATGAGATCATGCAACTCACGGATATCGGAGGAGTGCCTTGTGTGTATCAAACATCGCAACGTAACTTGGTGACTATAAAGGTGCTCTACAGGTATTTCCGATGGTGTCTGTTGAGTTGGCATGGATCGAGACTGGGATTTGTTACTCCGTGTGACGGAGAGGTATCTCGGGGCCCACTCGGTAATACAACATCACAATAAATCCTTGAAAGCAATGTGACTAATTGTTAGTTGCGGGATCTTGTATTACGGAATGAGTAAAGAGACTTGCCAGTAACGAGATTGAACTAGGTATGGAGATACCGACGATCGAATCTCGGGCAAGTAACATACCAAAGAACAAAGGGAACGTTATACGGGATTAACTGAATCCTTGACATAGAGGTTCGATCAATAGATCTTTGTAGAATATGTAGGAACCAATGTGGACGTCCAGTCCTGCCATTGGTTATTGGCCATAGAGGTGTCTCGGTCATGTCTACATCGTTCTCGAACCCGCAGGGTCTACACACTTAAGGTTCGGTGACGTTTCGGTAGTGTAGAGTTATGTATGGTGGTGACCGAAGGTTGTTCGGAGTCCCGGATGAGATCCCGGACGTCACGAGGAGCTCCGTAATGGTTCGGAGTTACAGATTCAATTATAGGAAGTCCCAGTTTGGTCGCCGGAAAAGTTTCGGGCTCATCGGTAGTGTACCGGGAGTGCCGGTAGTGTACCGGGAGGCCTCCGGGAGGGGTATTTCGACCCCAAGAGGTCCATGGGCTGTGGGAGAGTGTTAACCAGCCCTTAGTGGGCTGGTAAAACCAGCCACAAAGGCCCATGGCGCAGGAGAGAAAATCCAATAGGAAAAAGTGGAAAATCAGCCAATAGGGAGCAATCCTAGTCCAACTAGGATTGGAGGTGGAATAGGATTCCACCCCTCCTAGCCGACCGACTCCTAGAGGCCCTTGGCCTTGTGCCAAGGTCTTCCTCTCCCTCCCTCCTATATATACTAGTGGATTGGGTGGCTTTTGGACATAGTTTACGGCCACGTGCTACCCATTTCACCAGTGCTCCTCTAGATCGGATTTCTGCAGCGCTTACGCGAAGCCTTACCGGAATTGCTCCACCACCACCATCACCGGAGCGCCGTCATGCTGCCGGTGAACTCTCTCTCCTCTCCACCTCCTCTTGCTGGATCAAGACGGTGGAGATCGTCATCAAGCTGCACGTGTGCTGAACGCAGAGGTGCCGTCCGTTCGGTACTAGATTGAAAGGATCGTGATCAAGGCCACGGGACGTTCGTGATCGGATCGTGGGACGTATCGTGATGAGATCGCGGGACGGTTCATGATTGGTTCGCGGGACGGTTCGTGATTAGATCGCGGGACGCTCGGCGATTTGAATCGCGAAGAAGTTCGACTACACAAACCGCGTTTCTTAACGCTTCCTGCTTAGCGATCTACAAGGGTATGTAGATCCACTCTCCCTCTCGTAGATGCTCATCACCATGGATAGGTTTGCGTGTGCGTAGGAAAATTTTTGTTTCCCATGCAACGTTCCCCAATAATATTATCAATCTTGGATGTTTTATAATCATTCTATAGTCATTTTATATCATTTTTTGGTAATAACCTATTGACATAGTGCCAAGTGCGAGTTGCTATTTTTTCCATGTTTTTTACATCATAGAAAATCAATACCAAACGAAGTCCAAATGCCACAAAACTTCATGATGATTTTTTATGGGCCAGAGGGAACACAACGGGCCCTGGCTGCACCTGGGGGTGCCCCGAGGGGGGCATAACCCACCAAGGCGCGCCAGGAGGCCCAGGCGCGCCCTGGTGGGTTGTGCCCACCTCGGGTGCCCCCCGGACCGCCTCTTTGCTCTATAAATACCCCCAATATTCCCAAAACCCTAGAGCAACATACGAAATATTTATCCAGCTGCCGAAGAGTCCAGAACCACCAAATCCAATCTAGACACCATCTCGGATGGGGTTCACCACCTCCATTGGTGCCTCTCCGATGATGCGTGAGTAGTTCTTTGTAGACCTTCGGGTCTGTGGTTCGTATCTAGATGCCTTTCTCTCTCTCTGAATTCTCAATACAATGGTCTCTTGGAGATCCATATGACGTAACTCTTTTGTGGTGTGTTTGTTGGGATTGATGACCTTTGAGTTTATGATCAGATCTATCTTTTTATATCCATGAAAGTTATTTGAGTTTCTTTGATCTCTTATATGCATGATTGCTTATAGCCTCGTATTTCTTCTCCCATATTTAAGTTTTGTTTGGCCAACTTGATCTATTTATCTTGCAAGGGGAAGAGGTGCTTTGTAGTGGGTTCGATCTTACGGTGCTTGATCCCAGTGACAGAAAGGGAAATGATACGTATGTATCGTTGGTACTAAGGATAAAACGATGGGGTCTATCTCTACAAAGATAGATCTTGTCTACATAATGTCATCATTCTTATTGCATTACTCCGTTTCTCCATGAACTTAATACACTAGATGCATTCTGTATAGCGGTCGATGTGTGGAGTAGTAGTAGTAGATGCAGGCAGGAGTCTGTCTACTAATATTGGACGTGATGCCTATGTAGTGATCATTGCCTGGATATCGTCATGAGTATTTGAAGTTCTATCAATTTCCCAACAGTAATTTGTTCACCCATCGTTTGCTATTTTTCTTGAGAGAAGCCACTAGTGAAACCTACGGCCCCCGGGTCTCTTTCTCATATTATTTGCCTTTGCGAACTATTTTTCTCTTGCATTTATTTTCAGCTCTATATTTCCAAAATCCCAAAAATACCTTGCTGCACTTTATTTTATTTGGCGTTCGATCTATCAACATTTACAACTTTCTCCCATTCACGTGCCTTTATGCCGCCGTTACGCGAAAGGGATTGACAACCCCTTTAACACGTTGGGTTGCGAGTATTTGTTATTTGTGTGCAGGGGCTGTTTATGTTGTGTTGCTTGGTTATCCTATTGGTTCGATAACCTTGGTTTAATATCTGAGGGAAATACCTACCGCCGCTGTACTGCATCATCCCTTCCTCTTTGGGGAAATACCGACGTAGCTTCGAGCGACATCAAGGCACCATGTATTTTCCTCAAAACAACCACCATACCTACCTATTATGACATTTCCGTAGCCATTCCAAGATATATTGCCATGGAACTTCCACCGTTCCGTTTAGTATGACATGCACCATCATTTTCATATTGCTTTGTATGATCGTAAGACATCTTGCATGATGTTTTCATGGCTTGTCCATTTTTTGATGTCATTGGCTACGCTAGATCGTTGCACATCCCGGTATCCTACCGGAAGCATTCATATAGTCATATTTTTGTTCTAGGTATCGAGTTGCAAGTAAATAAAAGTGTGATGATTTTCATTATTAGAGCATTGTCCCGTGTGAGAAAAGGATGGTGGAAGCTATGAACCCCTCACAAGTTGGGATGAGTCTCTAGAATTTACAAAAAATAAAAGAGGCCAGCAAAGCCCGAATGGAAATAAAAGAGGCCAACGAAGCCCAAATAAAAAAGAGGCCAAAGATGCCCACCAAAACAAAGAAAACAATGAGAGAAAGAGAGAAGGGACAATTGCTACTATCTTTCTCCACACTTGTGCTTCAAAGTAGCACCATGATCTTTATGATAGAGAGTCTCCTATTTTGTCACTTTCATATAGCTAGTGGAATTTTCATCATTTGCACAACCACTTAGTTTTCTTTTTGAGCTTACATACACTTATAGCTCTAGTGCACCCGTTGCATGGCAATCCCTACTCACTCACATTGATATCTATTGATGGGCATCTCCATAGCCCATTGATACGCCTAGTTGATGTGAGACTATCTTCTCCTTTTTCCTCATCACCTCCACCATATTTTATTCCACCTATAGTGCTATATCCATGGCTCATGCTCATGTAGTGCGTGAGAGTTGAAAATATTTGAGAACATAAATAGTGTGAAACAATTTCTTGACTTGTCATCGAGGTTGTGCATGATTTAGATACTTTGTGTGGGAAAGATCACTAGTAGAAAATGGCCCATTTGTCCCGATTCCAGAGGCCCATTTGTCCCGGTTCTGGAACCGGGACTAAAAGGTCAGGACTAAAGACCCAAACCTTTAGTCCCGGTTCGCTCACGAACCAGGACAGAATGGGTTCCACGTGGCCTCTACGGGGATCCCAGGTAGGAGGACCTTTAGTCCCGGTTGGTAACACCAACCGGGACCAAAAGGCGTCCACGCATCAGCATCTGGCAGGAGCTAGGTTTTCTTAAGGAGGGGTTTAGGGGTTTTCATATTGTGTTTCCCCCTATTAATTTTTGTGTTTACCATTTGTATTTTATGCTTTTCATTCAACTCGATGCTAGCTACTACATATAGCAATGAAAGAACCATTACACAACATCTTCATGATCAATATATAGAAAGAACCATCAGTATCACTTGAAATTTGTTCAACTTAAGAAACAAACATCAATGTATCAAATTCATCTTAAGATACTTATTAATTAACTAACAGTTCTCCAACTGATACATTCATGACTTAGTTCTAAACATGGTCAACAACAACCATCATCTGATAGTCCTTGCGGTTACCCTTCCTTATAGTGATTACCACAAGGGTGTCCACCCTTAGTTCTCTCTTTCCCTTGATGAACTACTGCCATCCGGCCTTGTGGAATGATATGTGCCCGTCGTCCTCTGTCTTGTATTGGACATTCGTGACAGGCCCTCTTGGTCCATGGATTACTCCAGCAGTACCAACGGCGGGGATGTCCACTCCGGAAACCATCTGCAAAGGTAACTTCTGAAGACCCCTTCATTAATAGAAAATAGAGAGCATAGAATGTTAGACATCTTCTCCATACTTGGTTATGACAAAAAAGAGATGAAAGAATATAAAACATCTCACCATAACTTTTTTGACTATGTTTGTTTTTTTTATACGGTGCACAAAGGGCTTCCCCAAGAATGCCGAAGAGGATGGTAACATTTCTTTCGCAATAGCTTTATCACCCGGAGTAAGCTTCTCCATCCTTTGAGAAAAAATTGCAGAAAGGATAGGACCATCATCTTCATCTTCGATGTCCTCCTATTAATGTTGATTGTCCTCATCTTCATCTTGGATGTCCTCATCTTCATATTGGTTGTCGATGTCATCTTGGTCATCTTGGCCGACGATGTCATCTTCGTCATCATCATCGCTTTGGACATATAATGTCCTTAACCTATTCACCTCTCCTATTAAGGAAAAAGCTACGAGTTCTCCTCCTTTAAAATTGTTCACTGCAATGTACTGCTCTCATCCATCACCATATATGATGGTTTTATTCTTTCCTTTGCGCATATCCAATTCGAATTCGCGCTCCTCGTCATCCTCAAAGTACAACATGTTACCGTATGAATTGTTAAAGTCCTCCCTTATGTTGCATGGAACACACTATGCAACAGTTAATAATCAACAATAAAGTCAGTAAAATAGCTAAACAGATAGTCAGAATTAAATACAAATTCAAGTTAAAGACTCTTACCACTTATTTTTGAAATCCCTTTCTCAAAAATACCCCAAACTGCACTACAGTTTCAAGACTGGCCATACATGAATTTTGGCAGACCTTGCAGATCTTATGCCTCATGGTCCCTATAATAAGCCCAAATAGTTGTCAAACGTAAGAAAATGCAATTAACATGATAGATCACCATCAACATATGAAAAATATCTATATATATATCACCATAATAAAAATAATCTATATATCAACATGGCAGTTTTATGTAAAATAATCTATATATGAAAATAATCCCTTTCTCCAAAATATCTATATATTCTTGCAGTTTTATGTAATTTGAGTTCTACCCAATGTCGAGGACTTGAGGATATCGCTTATCGTTATCGTTTTGGTCGGCTGGGGATTAGAGATTAATCGAAAATTGGGTCATTAATTAATTTTATCACTCGACCATTAATATGACATTTTTTGCAAATCCCAGGTTCCCAAAACTGAATTATGCAATATTCAAAAACAAGAAAACATTAGACAAGAGTGTTACCTTGATTTCTAGTATTTGAATCATCGTATAATGACAAATAAAATAGGGCAATAGTACAAATTACATAAGAAGGTCCACAAAAACAGAAATAAACATTGTTTTTACAAACATTGTGCTAGGAATAGGCATTATTTTTTGATAGATTCCTGATAAATGGCTTGTCAGAGCGATAAATCGGACCAAAAGATATATGGTGAAGATAAGTCATAATCTTATTGTTCACCCAACGAGTAACGATAAATCGCTGAATTGGACGATTATTTGAATAGTGGTTTTGCCATATCAAAATTTACTGTTTCACCATGTTGTTATTATTTTTTAATAGCCATGGCAAATAATCATACATCTCTTGGCATATAGAAAATACAAACATGCTACTATTCTTCCAAATAAAATTCCCATGACATAATCTTAGTTAACTTCATTTCTTTAATTCTATTAATTATACCATGGAAATTACTAATTATACTATCAGAAATTTCCAAACATGAAAGATTTTAAATAGACTATGGCAATTTTCCATAAATGGAATTTTTATTGATATGGAAAATATATTATTTAGACCATCTTATTGATATATAGCAAGGTAATTTTGTGAATTAAATCGTCTAAAATTTTCATGTCTTACATTTTTATAAATATATATATATATATATATATATATATATATATATATATATATATATATATATCATGGAATTTTTGTTAGTTAGACCATGCAAACTTAATTAACCAGGCCATGGTAGTTTTTAGGTAGCATGAAAATTTATGTATTTAGACCACGTCAAGTGAGTTTAATACAAGTACCATGTTAATTTTTGTAAGTTAGAACATGACAATTTAATTAACTAGACCATCTTAGTTTAATAGGTTACAGGGAATTCAATTATTTATACCATGAAAATTTTAGTATATATGTTCCATGGCAATTTGTTTAGTTTGATCTTGGCAACATAATTAACAAGACCATGATAGTCATTTAGGTATCATGGCAACTTAATTTTTTTGATCATGTTAATTTAATGTTCATAACCATGATCTAACTAACATGGAACTTAATTATTTCTAAATCCATGGAAAGCTCATTAGAAAAAGCACATTTGCCACGGTAGTTTGCCATGTCTTAGTTCTAATATGTTTTTCCACTATTTCTTCGTTTGGAAATATATGTTTTTATAATATGTTTTTTGTTGTTGTCGCCATGGAGTTTTTATGATTTTTGGCTCATTGGATTCGTACTTGTTGGGCAGTAGAAATATACCGCATGAATAAATTGTTTGGTGTGGACTCCTTCCTAGCACGAATGATGTCGTATGACCTTGGGAGATCCTAGACCGCAAATTCGGACGTTATCGGGGATCTTTTCATAATTAAGTCGTACGAAAAAATATTAGTATTTTTCCCAGACTTGTTTTTTCTAGAGCTTGAACTGGACTTTTTGGCCCATTTTCCTGATCGAAAACATATGTTTTTTGTTAGGGATTAGTGTTTCAGCGTGGAGGGTTTCTACTAGCGAACCACTATGTGCGGTCCCTCGTGTTAGAAAGAGGTTTACATATGTAATCTCAACTCTATCTCTTCTTCTCTCCTGTATGTAAACCAACCTCCTGTAACCATCGATAGATGGATTCTTGTACGCCACGACAGAGGCTTCCTGTCTAGATCAATATAAACCACGCGCCTCCCCTTCGAGGGAGTAGGAACGCTTTCATCTGACATGGTATAGAGAGCTACTCTCTTCCCATCTATCTAGCTAGTTCCACCGACCGCCAGAAAACCTATCGATCGCCACAACCCACAACTCCATCGATCGCAAGCAGATCGATCATGTTGTCCTTGGCTCCTCTCTCCCTAAACCTTGGAACCCCACTTGCGGAGAAGCTAACCAAGGGAAATTTTCTCCTGGGGAAGGCGCTAGTGATGCCCGGCCTACGAGGAGCGCAGGTCACCGGCCTTCTAGACAGATCCGATGCAACGCCCCCGAAGATGGTGGAGCAGCAGCAAGCGGACAAATCAACTCTCATGGTGCCGAACCCCCTCTATGCACCATGGCTGTCAAAGGACTAGCAAGTCCTTAGCCATCTTCTGAACTCTCTTTCAAGGGAGATCCTTGTCCAAGTTGCGAGTAAAGAAAGCATGTTAGATCTATGGACTACCATGACAACCATGTTTGCTTTGCAGTCCCAATCTCGAATCACAAATTTGAGAATTGCCATCACCAACACCAAGAAGGGCTCCATGTCAAGTACTTCATATATTGCTCGGTCGAAAAATCTGGGGGATGAACTTGCTGCAGCAGGCCGGCCTGTCTCTAATACGGAGATGGTCGACTACGTCCTTGCCGGTCTTGATCGGGACTATGATCCGGTCGTGGTGGCCATTGGCGCCGTCAAAACCTCCATCACCGTTGACGATCTCTTTGCCCAGATTGCTGCTTTTGAACAGCGGATCGAGATGCTAGGCGATGGCTCCGATGCTGGTTTCAACACCTCTGCAAACTTGGCGTACAGTGGGGCACGATCAGACTCGAGGTAGAGGGCGCGGGCGCGGGAGCAGAGGTCGCGGCCGAGGAAGACGTTCGTCTTCAGCTTCTCCAAACAGCAACATGAGAGGAGGACGTTCCCAGCAGCAACAACAACAACGTCCACCACTCCGGGACTCTCCTGAGTGCCAATTCTGCCTGAAGCATCACCGCCGAGGTGCCCGTGAGTGTTGGGATCGTTATGAGGAAGATGACTATGAGGAGAAGGAGGCAAATGCTTTTATCGACTCCTACAACATCGACACAAACTGGTATGCAGATACCGGTGCTACAAATCATATCACAGGGGAGCTTGACAAGCTGACAATCAAAGAAAAGTATTGTGGACGTGACCAAGTGCATACTGCAAACGGTTCTAGTCTGGAAATAACTCATGTTGGTAGTTCAATTGTCAAAAAGCCCATAAAAAATTGAATCTTAACAAAGTTCTATATGTGTCCACAACATCAAAGAATCTTCTTTCTGTTCATAGATTTACTCTTGATAATCATGTCCTCATTGAATTCTATCCTTATTTGTTTTTGGTAAAGGACTTGGATACGAGGAGAATTCTTTTTATGGGCAAGTGCGTGGGAGGTCTATATCCTCTCATATCTTCATCATCATCATCAAATAAACAAGCTTTTGTTGCTATCAAGCCTTCTTCAGCAAAGTGGCAAAGCAGATTAGGTCACCCTTCATCAAGCATTGTTAAATTAGTTCTTAGCAAAAATAAACTTCCTCACTCTCATGAGTCTAGTGTTGAGTCTATTTGTGATCCATGTCAACAAGCTAAAAGTCATCAATTGCCATATCCTATTTCTATCAGTATTTCCACTGCACCCTTGCAACTTGTATTCTTAGATGTTTGGGGGCCAGTTCCTACATCTGTTGGTGGACATCCATACTATGTAAGCTTTATTGATGATTATAGAAAATTTACTTGGATATATCTCCTGAAGAAACAATCTGAAGTGTTTCAAGTTTTCAAGAACTTTCAAAATCTTGTTGAACGAAAACTAAGCACTAAGATCATTGCTATGCAAACTGATTGGGGAGGCGAATACAACAAACTCAATCTCTTTTTTCAAGAACTTGGCATCATGTTGTTGAAGTAGGGCTAGCTCTACTAGCAAACGCTTCCATGCCATTAAAATTCTGGGATGAAGCATTCTTGACTGCTAAATATCTCATTAATTTGCTTCTAGTAAAGTCATCAAATTTGAGACTCCCATCACCCGTCTTTTTGGAACTACTCCTGACTATAAATCACTTTGTGTATTTGGTTGTGCTTGCTGGTCCAACCTTCGTCCATATAATGCACGCAAGCTTGCATTTCGTTCAAAGAAATGTGTATTTCTTGGATACAGTCTAATTCACAAAGGAGTAAAATGTCTAGATGTTTCCACCGACAGGGTTTATATTTCCCGTGACGTCATATTTGATGAATCTGTGTATCCGTTTGCATCTCTTCATCCTAATGCCGAAACTCTTCTCAAGAAAGAAATTCTTCTTCTTCCATCACATGTCCAAAATTTTGATCATGGGCAGATAATTGTACTAACCCAACTGATGATCCTACTAGTGGTATTGTGTCTCCTCATGTGCAGGGTCATACAGCAACAGATGGTGCCTAAAATGGTGCAGAAAATGATCTAAATTTTGCAAAAAATGATGTGTTATTTCATGTGCCAGAAGTGG
Source organism: Hordeum marinum (assembly GCA_022496015.1). Taxonomy (NCBI): domain Eukaryota; kingdom Viridiplantae; phylum Streptophyta; class Magnoliopsida; order Poales; family Poaceae; genus Hordeum; species Hordeum marinum. The sequence continues at coordinate 8,249,811 of CM039674.1, read as the reverse complement.
ACGAAGGCAACGTGGAGCACGAGGCAGATCCAGTGTCACCTGGAACTCCTGTGCGGCAGACTGCGTCGGCTTTCACGCGTAGATACGCGCCGGATCGCGAGCCAGCTAGAGACGTGCCGCACCAACCGGTGGGCGACAACCCAGCCCGCGCACCGCGTCCCACGCGCAGGAACCCGCCAGCGACAGCGACAGGAGGGCGCGGGACCCTGCCAGCGATAGCAACAGGAGGCAGCGCGTCAGCCTCGGGATCTCTTTCCCGTCTGCATGCGGGGGCCGACAGTGTGGGATCCTCTGTGGATGCTCCTTTGGATGAATCTCCCACACCGCATGCTACACAGTCAAACTTTGGATCTTTTGTGCAAAGTGGATCTGTGACTGTTTCAGGATCTACTGCGGCTGAGCTTTCTGCGTCATCTCCTGTGTCAGAACCTGCACGTACACGTCAAAATCAACCTCAACCTACTGCAGATTCGCGTGTCACGACTCGTCTACAAAAAGGTATAAGAAATCCAAAGGTTAGAACTGACGGCACTATATCATATGGCATGTTGTGTATCACAGGAGAACCAACAAAACTGGAAGATGCATTAGGAGACTCACGGTGGAAAAATGCAATGGATGAATAATATGCAACGCTCATGAGGAACAAGACCTGGCATCTTGTACCCGAGAAAAGAGGTAAAAACATTATTGACTGTAAGTGGGTCTACAGAATCAAGAAAAAGGCGGATGGATCAATTGACAGGTATAAAGCACGTCTGGTTACAAAAGGATTTAAACAACGTTATGATTTTGATTATGACGACACATTCAGTCATGTTGTTAAAGATGCAATGACCAGGCTTGTGCTAGCTATTGCTGTGTCGAAAGGATGGAGCTTGAGACAAGCTAGATGTTCAGAACGCGATTTTGCATGGTGTTCTCGAAGAGGAGGTTTACATGAGACAACCACCTGGGTATGCAGATAAAAGGATGCCTCATTATGTGTGTAAGCTTGACAAGGCTCTTTATGGTTTGAAACAAGCACCAAGAGCATGGTACTCAAGGTTGAGCTCACAGCTAAGGCATCTTGGCTTTGTTGCATCCAAAGCTGATACATCACTTTTCATTTATAACAAGGCAAACACAACTATATTTGTGCTTATTTATATTGATGATATCATAGTTGCAAGTTCCTCGCAAAGTGCTACTAATGCTCTTCTACATGATCTAAGTTCAGAGTTTGCACTAAAGGATCTTGGAGATTTGCATTTCTTCCTAGGTATTGAAGTTAAGAAAATTCAAGATGGCATATCATTAAGTCAGGAAAAATATGCTACTGAACTTCTAACTCGCATGGGAATGAAAGATTGTAAGCCTTCACCTACACCATTGTCTTCCTCAGAAAATTTTTCAACTTTGAAGGAGAACTGCTTAAGGAAGAAGAGAGCATAAAATACAGGAGTACTGTAGGATCCTTATAGTACCTAACCCTGACAAGACCTGATATATCGTTTGCTGTTAATAAGGTTTGCCAGTATCTACATGCGCCTACTACTGCACACTGAACAGTTGTTAAGAGAATTGTACGATATATAAAATACACTGTGAATTTGGATCTTCAGTTCAGACGTTCTAACTCTACTCTTGTTAGTGCTTTTTCTGATGCTAACTGGGCAAGATGTAGTGATGACAGAAGGTCAACTCGAGGATTTGCAGTATTGTTTGGTTCTAATCTTATTTCTTGGACTGCCAGGAAACAAGCCATAGTGTCAAGATCGAGTACAGAGGCCGAGTACAAGTCACTAGGAAATGCTACTGCTGAAATCATTTTGATGGAATCACTGCTTAACGAGTTAGGAATCAAGCAACGTCGTGTTTCATGCCTATGGTGTGATAACTTGGGTGCTACGTATCTTTCTGCTAATCCAATCTTTCATGGCAGAACCAAACATATTGAAATTGGCTTTCACTTTGTGTGAGAAAGGGTTGCAGAAAAGAAGTTGGATATTCGGTTCATTCCTTCCAAGGATCAGGTAGCACATGGTTTCACCAAAGCTTTACCAGTCAAGTCATTTGAGGAGTTCAAGAGAAATCTGAATATAGGATAGTTGAGATTACGGGAGGGTGTTAGAAAGAGGTTTAAATATGTAATCTCAACTCTATCTCTTCTTCTCTCCTGTATCTAAACAAACCTCCTATAACCATCGATAGATGGATTCTTGTACGTCACGACATGGGCTTCCTGTCTCGATCAATATAACCCACGCGGCTCCCCTTCGAGGGAGTAGGAACGCTTCCATCTGACACCTCGGCCCTCTCAGCATGGAGAAATCGTTTGCTATGAGGTCCCTTCAAATCTTACGATCAGTAGTTATCGGCGTCCAACATTAAAAACCCTCAAATAAGAAAATAATCCAAACCAAGTAGAGATGTGGACGACAAGAAGGATATTTCAGCTAATGTCTATCGTCTATTCCAACGATTGACTATTAAATGGGGAACGACCGAAGAAAAGGAGTAGCCAGTTTTCTAACTCCAGTGATCCTGGTGAGGCAAGAAACGGGGTGGTGATGGTGGCTCCGGTCGCCTTATGCCCGTATAACACACCGGCGAACTAGATCTGGGTCGCGAGGGCGCATTGGGTACGGCGTTGCAGGGGATCGCACCTACGCGGTGGTGCTGTAGATAACAGGGACGTGTGGCGCATGTGGCCAAATTCGAGTCGCGCTTGCACAAACAACATGGTTTCTTTGTGGTTCGTGAGGTCATAGGTGAGGACGGTTGATAGTACAAAGATATTTTGTTGGGGGAGGGAGGGGGGTGTGATTTCTTTACGGAAAAGAGCACTAACCCAGCGGCGCTAGGGTTCCACCTGTCTCCCACCGGCGCCGGCACCGGTGTACCTCGTCTCATGTTGTCTTACGACCATCGAGGCATGGTGGATCCCGTCCCTTGGCGGCGGGAGTGTTTCATTTTTTATTTTTTTTAGCTTTTTTAGGGTTTTTATCCTGCTCAGAGAGATGAGCCGAGTGTGGATCTGTAAAGATGGAATAAAGTTCTTCCCGCCTAACCTCCCTCCCGGTGGTGCTTCTAGCGCCATCGAAGGGCATGCGTAGGTATGTCTCAAGTGGATCTTGCGGTATTCGGTCGGTGTTTGTCTTCGGTGGATCCACATGGATCCAGTCTTTGTCCATATGTTTTCGTATGTATATAGGCTAGATCCTTTGGATCTAAACATCTCTTCACGTCGACGGTTTTTATTCTGGTGCGCTGGTCCTATATGGTTTTAACACGATGATTTCTTGACTTTATACTATAACAAGTTTTGCATGGCTCCAGGAAGGGAAGGACGATGATGGCGACCCGCCTTCAACTTGATTCAGTGCTTGTAGTCGTCGTTAGGTGGTCTACGCATCTGGATGTAATATTTAGTATTCCTCGTATACTATAATAATGATAATGAATAGATTAGAATTTATATCGCAAGAAAAAAAAAGAATCAATTCTCTGCGGAGAATCACGACCGTGGGATGGAACATGAAATTGATGACACACGATGTGGCTGACGTTTTCCATAATTTTAATCTTTACTCGGTCTTTATAGAAATAGCATTTAGAATCTTATAGCAACCAGAAATTTCCCAGCAGCGAAACGCCGAGTATCTTTTAGTTAAACACAAAAGCACACGTCAGTCGGCTTCTCCCTTGAACAAATCACTTCGTCGCCATCGAACGGCCAGCTAACTGAATGAGGCACAATGATTTCTTAGGTAGGTGTGAAATACGCAGCAAAAACAGTTTCTATATACTACTAGTAGTAAATCTGAAAGTCGTATCGTCCGATTCGGTAAGCATCGAAGCCATTAAACGTAACGTGATGGAAGCTCAGCTAAAAAAACGAAATCAAAGGGCAAAAGAGGCCACTCACCCCCCACCCAGACGTACGGTGTGGTTCCAAATGGCAGGCGGCGGCCGGTTGCTGGGGAGGTCGTGGGTTGCGCAAGCGGATGAGCTTGTGAGGCAGGAGTACTGCAGCCTGGACCCCTTGGTGGAGGCGGCGCGGTGGCGGAAGCACTCCATCTACCGGGTGCCGGCGCACGTGAAGAACAGCAGGTACGTCTCGCCGTATGACCCACAGCTGGTGTCCTTAGGCCCCTTCAACCACGGCAACCCCGAGCTGGAGCCGCTGGAGGAGCACAAGCAGAGGGCGCTCCTTCACCTGCTCCGGCGCACCGGGAGATCGGCACGGGACCTCGTGGAGGCGCTGCAGCCGGTGGTGGAGCAGCTGGAGGACGCGTACATGGACCTGGACGACAGGTGGCGTCGGGACACCGACGACTTCCTGCGGGTCATGGTGATGGACGGCTGCTTCCTCCTGGAGGTGATGAGGACGGCGGCCGAGGACGACGGCTGCGACTACGCGCCCAGCGACCCCGTGTTCAGCCGACACGGCGAGCTGTACATGTTCCCCTACATCCGGCGCGACATGCTCATGATGGAGAACCAGCTGCCGCTGCTGGTGCTCCAGAGGCTCGTCGCCGTCGTGTCGGGCCCGGATGCCGCGGTATGCATGTCTCCTCAGTCCTCACCCAACCACACGCACACACAAATAACCATGCATCCAGAACACAAGGGTTGATGATGTGATGTGATTTCTTAATTTGCTCAAGCAAGACCCACGACGCAATCAACAACATGGTGCTCAAGTTCGTGTCGCTGATGCCTGACCCGCCGGTGATGTGTGACGGGAGCCTGGCGCTCCACCCCATCGACGTCTGCCACCGGAGCCTGCTCTACGGCCTGCCGCGCGAGATCCTCAAGGGACGGAAAGACGAGTTCGTCCCCTCGGCGACGGAGCTGGACCAGGCGGGCATCCGGTTAAGGAGCAGTTCCACGCGCAGCCTCCATGACATCAGCTTCCTCCACGGCGTGCTCCACATTCCGGAGATCACCGTGGACGACTACACCGAGCACAAGCTCTTCAGCCTGATGGCCTTCGAGCGCCTGCACGCCGGCGTCGGCGCCAACCAAGTGACGGCCTACGTCTTCTTCATGGACAATATCATCAAGTCGGCCGCCGACGCCCAGCTCATCTGCTCCAAGAGAATCATCTCCAATGGGCTCGGCAGCGACAAGGAGGTGGCCAGGATGTTCAACCGGCTGGCCAACGAGGCGGAGCTCGACAAGTACAGCCCGCTCCGTGCGGTGCACGGCCTGGTGAACACCTACTGCGAGAAGCGCTTGAACCAGTGGCGAGCTAGCCTCATCCAGAACCACGCCGCCAACCCCTGGGCCGTCGTCTCGCTCCTCGCCGCCGTCCTCCTCCTCGTCCTAACCATCGTGCAGACCGTCTACACCGTGCTGCCCTACTACCAGCAGCAAGAATAAGCCCACACGCACTGCAGGCAGCAGGCTTGTTTTTCTTTCTTTCTATGAAGTGTTGCAGGCTTGTTAGTTGTTACGCACGTCCCTGTCCTTCAATATTAGTTTAAGATAAGATGCAATGTCTTTCCTGAGTAGAAAAATATAGAACGCGTGTAACCAACGTCGGTACTGGTATTTCATTCCCCGGCGTGAACTCCATTCAAGGGGTGTAAAAAATGTGGATACCAAAGACGTAGTCCCAAGCTTGTGTGCCAAGAAGCTCAAGACCAAGGATGACGACCAACGACAATTAAAGACCCCTATATATATGGCCTTGCGCAGAGCAGGAGGGGGACATCTTCGACTTTTGAAACCCTTGAAGAGTAAAATAGCTTAGATATGATCCAGACATCTCATCAAGCAACTTGACCTCCGACTCATTGGACACGGCATTATGCACCTTATTCTTAACTCGAGGCCCAAGTTTTGGTAAAATAGTTAGAGTAAATGTTTGTCAAGCTCCCTGTGCCACGTACTCGACAATCATTTTCGCAAACACATATTTGCCTAACACTAGATGTTTCTTGAGCTTCCTTTGTCAGTGACTCGGCTTAGTTCTTTAGGTGTACTCAGGTCTTGCTACAAATCCTGTTTTGCCGAGTGTCGCTCTTCTCAGGAAAGAGCTGAGGTTGTCAGCGGAGACCAGGTGTAGTCTCTTCTTAGATCTACACTCGGCAAAGCCCTCTATCATCCGTCAAAGCCCTACATTGCAAAGTGAACTCGACAAACAGTGACGGCCTAGCACTTTGTGTACCTATTCTGTCCAAATTCTCTGCAATTGAGAAACAACTAAACACACACATAAATATAGTGTTACATAATTTCACAGTATAACACATAACATATATATTTTGACATCCATATATATCAAAGTCACATCACATACGAACTAAACTCATAGCAACTAGTTCACAACATAGTTGACAACTTCACAACATAGTTAATCCAAACGCACACAAAAAAGAAGATACACACATAGGAGGAGGAGAAGGGTGGACAAACCACAACAATCCTAGAGGAGGAGGAGGAAGATGAGGTGGGTCGCGTGAAGTGTTGGCCCACATAGTCTGGCCCATCAAGTGCCCTCTTTTTGCCGAGTATCCCACCTATGGGGCTCAGCAAATGGTATGTCGAGTCACTGAGTACCCTTCGCTAAGAATGGACGTTTCTAGCTGATGTGCGCTTTGCCTGAAGGGTTCGGGCCGAGTATCCTTAGCTAAGAATTACACTAGGCAAAAACTCTTTACAGGTGGGAAACGGCTTTCGACGAGTTTACATGACACCCGGACATACAAAAACTGCAGCAGGTGCCCTCCCATACAATTGGACACACATTCACTGTAATGTATAACAATATAAAACTCCACGTGGTTCAACCAAACACCATCTCCTGCAGCAGAAGAAGTCATTCTTGTGACCATCTAAACAACGGCGCGACAGAAGAAGTCATTCTTGGACCGTCAAAACAACGGTTAAATGACTAGACTCCCCTCACCGATCAAGTCAGTGTCACTATCGTTGGTCCCAGGGTAGATGAAGTGTTCAGGGCCTGCATGGAAAACTAGACTCCAAATGCTCATTCTCAAATTTGGTCAATTTTTGGGTTGGTTTGTTATTTTCGAGAGATTAACTGATTTTTTGACTACTAGAAATGGCAAAACGAGCTTCTGTACGAAATAGCATGCACACAAGCTCCGAATGGGTTGAAACTTGACATGGTTTGTATAGTTGACCCTCGTAGGGTGTGCCAAAATTTGAGGGAGTTATGACAAAAACTTGATGCATCTGATGTACTGTCCGAACGTTCTTCGTCAACATGTCTGTCACACCGAAGTCGAAATTTTTAATCATACGAACTTGAAACTTTCTTTACACCAATACACACCATACGATGCCCCATGTAGAAGTTTGATGACTTTTCGAGTTGGTCTTCTCTTTACGAGACATTAAATGATTTTTTGGCCACTTAAAATGGAAAAAATATCTGAGCATGCAAACGAGCTCGGAACGGGATCAAACCTCACATCGTATCTTTATAATACCTATACATCAGGTGGTATTTTTGTTACATCATTACCGCCAAAAAAATGATGCATTTCTTGTACAAACTAAACACTGTCCCACGAAGTGTCAGGGTTTTGAATATAAATCACGACGAACTTCAAATGTTTACCAGTAGTCAAAAACATCACCCCGTTCTCAAATTTAAAACTATTCTAAGTTTTGTAAATAGGAATTTTCTTAGGAATTTTTTGTCCTAATATATTTGTAGGGGTGGCTCATATATCCCGCCACCACTAACTTCTAAACATTTTGATTCTTTTTGGCCCGTCTTAAATATTATTGTGGCGGATAACAAGTTTGACCTGCCACTGTTGCGGAAGAAACCAGCGGCTGTCACTTTTGTTGTGCCCTCTATTGCTTGCTTTCATCACACAATTTTTTTTGAAGAGTTTACGAGTAGCCGGTCCATGTTTCTTCCCGCCATTGTTGTCATGATCAGTGGTGGGATTTTAATTTTACCCGTCACTGCTACTTTCCGAAAATAGCAGTGGCAGGTTCCTAATCATGCCCCCCATTCATTTGGGTCCACCTATAAGTCTTCTTTTGGTAGTAAAACTAGGGACTTGAGCCATTTTTTACTTAATTATTAGGTCCTTTGTCTAACAAGCATATTCGAAATACAACATTTAGAACCAACAGTTAATATAGACTTGATTTCTTTTGATGTTGTTGGTCAATGGTTACCATTCGATCCTTGTTAAACCTTGCTGAAATTTTGTAACCTATAACATCAGGTAGTGACAAGCTGTGATATACATCTTTTAAAATGGATGAAATTTTATAACCTATGGTATCGGGGTAGTCAATTTAACGTGATGGTTATGATAAAAACAATCAGCATGTTGCATCTGCTTCCGGATTGATGCGTCCTGCTCGGTTTCTTGTCCATTGAGTCGACTTGCCTTGGTGTGTTTGGTCTTGTGCAGACAGACCCCTAGACCACAGCTATTAGAAGGCCGATATATGGATTATGCCCAACGCCTTCACCATTACACTCGTGTTAATTCCTTGTGAAGCAATTGAAACAAAACTATACTCGATATCCACAAAGGTTGTCTTGTGATATTCACTTTCCTAACTTTGATGGTATGATCAGAAGTGATGATTTATTGGCTACATTTTAACTACAAAATTGATTAAATCATGGTGATATTTTTTGTGATAGGAGAGAGGAGGAGAAAGGCATTGTGGGTAAAAAAGACATAATTTAGAAGAAGGGGAGGGAGGCATTACACTCTCAAAGAGGGGAAGACAGGGCGCTCCCTCGCGCATGCCATGTGGAATGCATGGGTTGGGTAGGAAAATAAGAGGATCTATAGAAAGAAAAAAGAAAATGTTTCCAACGGTGGAGGTGGGTACACGCAGATGCCACAGACAGCAGGATAGCTATAGCTAGGAATAAGTCGGGCCAGGCCGGAAAAAGCTCGATGCTGAAAAGTCAGGATAGAACCTGACCACGCCTAATCATCGGGCCTAATAAATTGGGCCCAAACCCGGCCCAAGCCCGACAAGGCGTTGCCAGCCCGATCCTACTACGGCTATTTTGTTTTTAAAGCTCATGCCCCGTTAGATCTTCCTGTCAAGCTTAATTCCTAGGCCCAAGCCCGGACCGATGTCACAGCCAGGACGGGCCTGGTATTTTCGGGCCGGGTCGGAGCCAGGATGCCCTTGCCCAGGATAGTGATGGCCTACGCCATCACCACTGCTACCACAATAGCAGAATCTCTGAAATCTAGCGTTGTTGTCAGGGTAATGTGCTCGAGTGCGGCCATGGCCCATGCCCGCAAAGCCGAGTTATATAACATGGGTGGGAACCGTCAATTAGGCGGGGGCATAGGCGCTGGCATGTCGATCTGCTGCTCGGCCTGCACAGCCATATCCATCGCTAGTTTTACCTCTTTCCATAAGGAAAGATGATCTGGCTGCTCATGCTCCCCATCATCACCAAAATTAAAAACGGGCCAGCGGCAACTCTTCCTGGTTTGCCATGACCTTAGCTCAAATTCATGGTAGGTAGTTACCCACATATTATGTACGATTTGCCGACCATGTAATCTCCAGGTATGGAAGATAGTATGTGGCCCTTTCCAGTGAGCTTATGAAGCAATACAAAACATCGATGTGGTTGAAACAACGGGAAAGTATATTCTTTGGGTATACGGAGAAAAACTCCAATAATTATTATTTTTCCGCCTGGATGGAGCACCGAAGCACGCTTATGCTTCTTATTTATTCATTCGCAATAACAATAGATTGTGAGGAGTGTTACAATTTTATTTAGAGGTTTCCCAAACCTTTCATGGATTAAAAAAAATCTAGCTAGTCTAGCAAGCTCATGCGCTAGTTTATTTACTTCTCGATTACAATGTTCAAATCTAGTGGTAAAATCACAGGCATAATGATGACATTCATCAAAGATTGCCACCGTCGCTCCTGCTGATTGTCCTCTGTCCTGCATGGTCTCAATAACCTCCGTATTATCGGAGTTAATAATCAACCGGTTACATGCCGTCCTTTGTGCTAAAGTTATTTGCCAGAAACTTGGGCACAGAAAAGGATCTCAATGTCCAACATGGGATCATTTATTGTGTAAATATAGGGTTCATGCCCAACATGGGGTCGTTCGAACAAACTATTCCACGGTCAACCCTAAACCCTAGCTCATTCCCCTTGAAAATCATGCAAACTTGTTCATGATAGTTAAGTTATGTGAAGAGAATTTCCTGAATAGTTTCTATTTTTTATAGCAACTTTAAATTTTTTTATTTTTAAAATTAGTTGTGTTCAACCCTATCCCTCAAAACCCCTCAAACCAGTGGCGGAGCCACTTTCAAGCTTTGTGGCCACCTGACCACACAACATTTTGATAAAAAATTTAAATACAAGTAAAAAAATATACAGACGATAGTAGAAAATTTAGAAATACACATGTATTTGACATCACAAGTTTAAATTGACGTCACATACTTGAACTTCTGGCACCGTCACTGCCTCAATCCCCTCTCCAACCCCCTCAAACCCCAGTCAAAACCCCGCACTACAGCAAGGCCGTTGCGTCGATGTTCGGGAATGGTTCGGATCAAGTGCTAGGGTTTGCCATGGACGATCTGCGAGAGGAGCCCTGGTCGGTTGGATGCTAGCGGGTGTTGTGGACATGAGTGACCCACCTAGAAGCCGTGAAATAGGGACACGCAACGGCGGCTGTCGGCCGTGTGGTTGACCGCATATAATAGGGACGGGACGCTCGTCGGACCAATGGACCATGGTGCAAAGACCAACGTCTCAGCCTACCATGCACGCGCGCAGTCACCGGTCGTAGCCTACCATGCATGTGCGCGGCCATCCGACGCAGATACGTCGCATCAAGGCAATTATGCTCGCTTCACCAACCGCTTCGATGCCAACATCCCCATCGGTAAAGTGTTCTGGTGTGGGTGCGAGTTCATGGTCTTCATCACCCACAACATGTTCACCAACTTAGACGACATCTTCCCCATACGGCATGCACACTCTCCCCTACAACACAAGGACGAGGAGTGAACGAGTGCCCGGAGTGAATTTGGTGGCGTGGGTGTCAGGTGGTGTTCGGTGTTGTCCAATATGTTGGGTAAGTTATTTGTAAGGTGATACGTCTCCAACGTATCTACTTTTCCAAACTCTTTTGTCCTTGTTTTGGGCTCTAATTTGCATGATTTGAATGAAACTAACCCGGACTGACGTTATTTTCACCAGAATTGCCTTGGTGTTATTTTTATGCAGAAATAAAAGTTCTTGGATCGTCCTGAAAATTTACGGAGAATATTTTTGAAATTAATAAAAAATACAGGCGCAAAAATTAACCAGAGGGAGCCACCAGCAGGCCACAAGCCTCATAGCCGCGGCCACCCGCCTGGCCGCGCCGAGCAGGCTTGTGGGGCCCCGTGGATCCTCCGACCTCCTCTCCAGCTCCATATAACCCTATTTGTCGAGAAAAAAATCAGAGAGAAGAGTTCATCGCGTTTCACAATACGGAGCATCGCCACCGCTTGTTCTTCCTCAGGAGACCAGATCTAGAGTCCGTTTTGGGCTCTGAAGAGGGGAAATCGACGCCTTCGTCATCACCAACCATCCTTCATCACCAATTCCATGATGCTCCCCATCCTTCGTGAGTAATCTCATCGTAGGATTGTTGGACGGTGATGGGTTGGATGAGATTTATCATATAATCGAGTTAGTTTGGTAAGAGTTTGATCCCTAGTATCCACTATGTTTTGAGATTGATGTTGCTATGACTTTGCTATGCTTAATGCTTGTCATTAGGGCCCGAGTGCCATGATTTCAGATCTGAACATATTATGTTTTCATGAATATATGTGTATCCTTGATCCTATCTTGCAACTTGTAGACACCTATTACGAGTTATGATCCGCATCCCTAGGGTGACAATAACTGGGATTCTTTCTGGTGATTCCCGTAGTTTGAGGAGTTCATGTATTCACTAAGTGCTACTGCTTTGGTCCGGTTCTCTATTAAAAGGAGGCCTTAATATCACTTAGTTTCCAATAGGACCCCGCTACCACGGGAGGGTAGGACAAAAGATATCATGCAAGTTCTTTTCCATAAGCACGTATGACTATATATGGAATACATGCCTATATTACATTGATGAATTGGAGCTAGTTACGTGTCACCCTATGTTATAACCGTTGCATGATGAATGCCATACGACATAATTATCCATCAATGATCCATTGCCTATGAGCTTTTTATATATTGATCTTTGCTCAGTTACTTTTCCGTTCTACTGTTACAATCACTACAAACTGCTACTATTACTTTGCCACCGTTACCGTTACTACCATATTACTTTGCTACGGAATAATTTGCTGCAGATATTAAGTCTTTCAGGTGTGGTTGAGTTGACAACTCAGCTGCTAAGAGAATATTCTTTGGCTTTCCTTGTGTTGAATCAATAAATTTGGGTTGAATACTCTACCCTCAAAAACTGTTGCGATCCCCTATACTTGTGGGTTATCATAAGGGCGCTATTATAAGCCCTAATAATATTATATATGTATGTAATGTGCGTGTTCTCTTATATATAAACGGTATATACCAATATGCGTGGATTTGAATTTATATTAACCTTATTGTCTATTACTTGAATTTATACATCATGCATTCAAAATGCATTCAAACAACTCGAAATACAATTCAGTCTTATCATAAGATTTCATACATATTCAAAGTGCATGCAAACAATGGGGCTGCATATATGGCATGGGAAGGGGTGTGTCGCACCGCAACTGTCTGTGTCTTAAAGGTCGAGCAATGGCTTATGTGGAAAAAGTAGGCGACAATGATTTAGTTGGCATACTCGTGTGTCCCATACGTCAGCCATAGACTGTGTATGATCAACCGGCCATGCAAAATCTGTAATGCATGCCGCCAAATGTGGGACCCACACGATTGTAGGCACCGGCGACACGAATGCATGTGGCCCTACATAGTGGTCCCACGCGTCAGCAATGGTGATGGGAATGCAGGTGGCCTTACATGTCGGTCCCACGCGTCAGCAACGTGTTGTGACAGTCATATGTTCTAACCCGACAGCAAGGCCCCGTTTGACCTTTTATGAGGTGCGGACCAGAGAAGAAGGGGGAAATGAGTACAGGAAGATGAATGGGGCAAAACTGAGAAGAACTAAGGATCGAGGGGTACGAAAAAAACACAAAAAATTATGCAACATCTACAAATTACTTATGCAAAAATATAGGCAGAGTATGTGTCATCGTCGTAGAAATCAACCTTAGAGCAAGTGTAATAATCGTCTTATGACCCGCTTACATGAAACTATTGCCTATGTGAAAAAGAGAGACATGGAAAAATGATAGGTGTGGAATCTCGTGCAAGAGCCTAACTATATGAATATCTATACCTATACTAATTAGAGACTCTATAAATTACCACGTTAATTAGTAATTAGGAGCCGTTAATCTGGTGGGACCGAATTATTACGGTGTAGATCAATCCAAGAATTTTTTTAGTTGAACAATGCTCGAAATCTATACCTATACTAATTAGAGACTCTCTAGAAATTACCACATTAATCAGTAATTAGGAGCCGTTAATCTGGTGGGACCGAATTATTACGGTGTGGATCAATCCTAATTTTTTGTAGTTGAACAATGCTAGAAATTAATAAAAAAATCTATTAGATCTATTAACGAGCCTCTGCTTTGATCCAGATAATTAGACTGACCAATAATAAAACGTTGCACGTAACCACGGACTACAAGTCCAATAGCTTTAAAAGAAGGACGAAGTCCAATCTGGTCACGTCACATAGGCAAATAGTTCATGTTGTACCTTAAAAAAAAGTCTTGCCGTGCCTAGCTTGATTAGTTATGTATATGAAAACAGAACTCCCAATATCATGCCCTTTCCCCATGGTTCTCCGCCAATCCACACGATACTTACGCCGCAGGAATTCAATCGAGCCGCTGTCCTCGGGATGTCTTGCCGGATGTAGCCCCTGACAGCCGGCTAATCACAACGGAGAGATGCCGCGGGCTGCGCCCAGTTAATCTCACAACACTGTCGTCCTGACACTATTATTATTGGATGCACCGCAGGACAACCATCATGGAGGAGGAGTCGCACGTCATTGAGGACGACATACGGTACCAGTGCACGGCAGTCCACGCTCGCCCATTATCGCTGGAGCCGACTCGCAAGGAGGTCATTGATCGGCATGCTGTCCACTTCTCCAAGGATCCTCTGCTGCTCCTTTGAGGTGAGTTTTTCACTAGATTTCCACATGGGCATGATGAAAAATACCATTTTAGCTCAAAGCAATGGACAATGTTCATATGTGTGACTAATATTTCTGGATTTCATAAAACCGATTCTGCTTTGTGGGCTTTTTAACTCAAATCTAATTTTGATCTTAAAGGAGGTGCCGATTCACTCTAATTTTCATCTTAAAGGAGGTGCTGCTTTGTGGGTTATTCAACCATGTTGGTCAATTTAATTTCTCTTTTAACATCATTCTAATTGTGAACTTGGTCTACAATGGTTTGAACTGAAGGATGCAGCATTGTCATGTATTCTTGGTTCAATTTGTATTTCACAGAAACACCTTTGTCACTTTATTTGCTTTGAGTATTCGATACTGGACACAGTATTTTTCCTTTTCCTCTTTAAATTAAGTTCATTTGTGTCCCTCCTCAACATTGTTGTGATGGAATAGCAGGTCAATTTCTCGCAGAAGAAAGAATAAATTATGAACTCCTGCACTTGCTAAGCTGGTGCGTGAAAAATGTATGACCAAAGACACACTGAGGATGAAGGCACATGACAAAACACATATGGAAGATCAACGCATACCTATAAGATTATAGTATGCTGCAGGGTTGTTGCACTAGTAGAAAAAAGCCCATTTATCCTGGTTCGCAAGGCTCATTTATTCCGGTTCTGGAACCGGAACTAAAGGGTTGGGACTAAAGCCCAAAACCTTTAGTCCCGGTTCGCTTACAAACCGAAACAGAAGGGACTCCACGTGGCCTTTGCGGGGAGACAAGGCAGGAGGACCTTTAGTCCTGGTTGGTAACACCAACCGAGACAAAAAAGCATCCATGCGTCAGCATCTAGCAGTTGCTGGGTTTTTTTTTGAAAGGGAGGGGGGTTAGGGGGTTTTGGAGGGTTAATTTAGGGGTTTCATATTGTTTTAGCTAGCTAATTAATAGAGAGAAGTGTCCTCTCTTTCTCCATGCTTGGTCGACGCTAGCTACTATAGAGAGAACTCGACACGCTAGCTAGTAAGCAAATGAAGAAACCATTAAGTACATAAGATCGTCATGAACTTATAGAGATAGAAGTGATCGACCTCTCTTTCTTCGAGAGATTGGCCGTATAACAAGTTTTCGTATATATATCCGATGCTACTAGCTACATATATACAATATAAGATCTCTTACAATCCCTAACATATAATGTCCAATTGCAGATGGTATTCTCCGGCTTTATTTATTACATGGTCAAGAAAGAATCCCGCCAATTCTTTTTGAATTGCTCGTATGCGATCATGTGGTAGGAGTTCATCCCACATCTGCCACATCTAATTTGAAGAAGAGGGGCAATACATATATATGGTAAGAAAATAAAATTATGAATATTATTGCTTACGCATTTGAAATTATTTTTCAGAGTAGGCCCGCTTAGGGGTCGTCGCATTGTAGATGAATTCGCAAACGTAGTATCCACAGAAATTATTCCCGGTTTCCTTGCACAAGCACTTTACAAGAAATAGAGTTCAATAAAACTGATAATCAAGCATGATAAATGGTATTAATGAAACAAGAATCAATGGAATATGCGCGGAACTAGCTAGTAGTACTTACTTTCGGATGTGTAAATCGCAGCTCCCCAGCAGTGCCGGAACAATTGTTGCGAACTCTTTCCAGACCCTGCCAGACAAAGAAAATAATTACTTGATATCAGGAAATGAACAAAGTTGTCGATATGATGCGATAATGATCGATTGAACTTACTTCTGGAGCATTTCAGTCACGTCCGCATATTCCTGGGGATCTTTTCGTTTCGAGTCTAAGACGGTTACTACTCCCCGCTCAAGCTTAATCTCTAGCAGAATAAAGTGGAAACTGTGCACGCATGCATAACTCATCAATTACATTACTATAAACATCAAGTAATAAGGAAAACTAAATATGCACAAGACAAGAACACTCACTTGAAGTTGTAAGGAAAGAGTATTGTCCCTTTGTTTTGATTTTTAAGCAATGATTGTAGCAAGTTGTCCTCGGTTTGTGTGGCATTCTTTTGAACCATATACTCATGTATGATATTTGGGTTAATGAAACCAATGTCATAGATTTGTGCTTTTCTGCATTCGATGATCTTCAATCTGCATAATATAGTGAGGATAATTATATATACATGCAATGAAAGAGCTGAGCTATATACATAGAGAGACTGAATTACATAAGTAGTACTTACAGACAATAGCAAGTAACGATTGTTTTTTCGAGGGCCTTTTGATTGTATAACTGGAATATCTCCTCAAATTCAACATTCAACAGTTCCATTCCAAAGAGGTCGTGCTCCTATTTAATTGACAGTATCAAAGAATCCTTCCCAGACTCGCGGCAGGGTTTTGTTTGGGAACGTTGCATGGGAAACAGAAATTTTCCTATGCACACGAAGATCTATCCATGGTGATGAGTATCTGTGATAGGGAGAGTGGATCGACATACCCTTGTAGATCGCTAAGCGGGAAGCGTTAAAAACGCGGTTGGTGTAGTCGAACGTCTTCGCGATCCAAATCGCCGTGCGTCCCGCGATCCAATCACGATCCGTCCCGCGATCCGATCACGATCCGTCCCACGAACTTGATCACGATCCGTCTCACGAACTTGATCACGATCCTTCCGATCTATCACCGAACGGACGGCACCTCCGCGTTCAGCACACGTACAGCTTGATGAAGATCTCCACCGTCTTGATCCAGCAAGAAGGAGTGGAGAGGAAGAAGAGTTCTCTGGCAGCCTGACGGCGCTCTGACGATGGTGGTGGAGCAATTACGACAGGTCTTCGCCTAAGCACTGCAGAAAACCGATCTAGTGGAGAAACTATGCACTGAAGGAATGGGTAGCACGTGGCTGAAAATCTAGTGCAAAAACCCTCAATACCACCAGTATATATAGTAGGAGAGGAGGAGACGAGGCAGCTTGGCCTCCAAGCCTCCTAGGCTTCGGCCGAACTAGGAGAGGAGGAGTCCAGCTCCTCCACTCCTAGTAGGATTATGATTCATCTTTTTTTTTCCTTTTTGCCTTTTTTCCACCTTTTTCATTTTGGGTTTTCTTCTCCAGCCACATGGGCCTTGTGTGGGAGTTTCCACCAGCCCATGAAGGGCTGATATTCACTTTCCCACAGCCTATGAAGCCTCTTGGGTCGAAATACCCCTCCCGGAGGTCTCACGGTACACTACCGGCACTCCCGGTACACTACCGATAAGCCCGGAACTTTTCTGGCGACCAAAACAGGACTTCCTATATATGAATCTTTATCTCCAGACCATTCCAGAGCTCCTCGTGACGTCCAGGATCTCATCCGGGACACTGAACAAACTTCGGTCACCACCATACATAATTCTATACTATTGAAACGTCACCAAACCTTAAGTGTGCAGACCCTGCGGGTTCGAGAACTATGTAGACATGACCGAGACACCTCTACGGTCAATAACCAATGGCGGGACCTAGATGTCCACATTGGTTCCTACATATTCTACGAAGATCTTTTATCGGTCGAACCTCTATGTCAGTATACAGTTAATCCCGTATGATGTTCCCTTTGTTCTTCGGTATGTTACTTGCCCGAGATTCGATCGTCGGTATCTCCATACCTAGTTCAACATCGTTACTGGCAAGTCTCTTTACTCGTTCCGTAATACAAGATCCCATGACCAACACTTAGTCACATTGCTTGCAAGGCTTATTGTGATGTTGTATTACCGAGTGGGCCTTGAGATACCTCCCCGTCACACGGAGTAACAAATCCCAGTCTTGATTCATGCCAACTCAACAGACACCCTCGGAGACACCTATAGAGCACCTTTATAGTCACCCAGTTACGTTGTGAAGTTTGATAGACACAAGGTACTCCTCCGATATCTGTGAGTTGCATGATCTCATGGTCATAGGAACATATACTTGACATGAACAAAACAGTAGCAATAAACTGACACGATCATAAGCTATGTTTGTAGTTTGGGTCTTGTCCATCACATCATTCTCCTAATGATGTGATCCCTTTATCAAATGACATCTCATGTCCATGGCTAGGAAACCTTAACCATCTTTCAATCAACGAGCTAGTTCACTAGAGGCATACTAGGGACATTGTTTTTGTCTATGTATCCACACATGTATCCATGTTTCCAGTTAATACAATTACAGCATGGATAATAAACAATTATCATGAACAAGGAAATACAATAATGAACACTTTATTTATTGCCTCTAGGGCATATTTCCAACAGTCTCCCACTTGCACTAGAGTCAATAATCTAGTTCACATCACTATGTGATTTACATTGTAATGAATCGAACACCCATGCAGTTCTGGTGTTGATCATGTTTAGCCCTTGGAAGAGGTCTAGTCAACGGGTCTGTAACATTTAGATCTGTGTGCACTTTGCAAATATTTATGTCTTTCTCCAAGATGTAATCGCGGATGGAGTTGAAGCGTCGCTTTATGTGTCTGGTGCTCTTGTGAAACCTTGGTTCCTTGGCCAGAGCAATGGCACCAGTGTTGTCAGAGAACAGGTTCATTGGATTCACTACACTGGGCACTAATCTAAGATATGTCATGAACTTCTTCATCCAGACACCTTCCTTCGCTGCCTCCGAGGCTGCGATGTATTCCTCTTCGGACGTAGAATCAGCTACCACGCATTGCTTGGAACTGCACCAGCTTACTGCTCCCCCGTAAAGAATAAATACATATCCGGTTTCGACTTAGAGTCGTCCGGATCAGTGTTAAAGCTTGCATCGACGTAACCCTTTACGACGAGCTCTTAATCACCTCCATAACCGAAAAACATTTCCTTAGTCCTTTTTAGGTACCTAAGGATATTCTTGACCGCTTGCCAGTGCTCCATTCCAGGATCACTTTGAAACCTTCCAGCCATACTTATGGCAAGGCTGACATCGGGTCTTGTGCACAGCATTGCATACATGATAGAGCCTATGGCTGAAGCATAGGGGATGACACTCATCTTTTCTCTATCTTCTGCAGTCACTGGGCATTGAGTCTTACTCAACTTCACACCTTGTAACACAGGCAAGAACCCCTTCTTGGACTGATCCATTTTGAACTTCTTCAAAACTTTATCAAGGTATGTGCTCTGTGAAAGTGCTATTAAGCGTCTCGATCTATCTCTATAGATCTTAATGCCTAATATGAAAGCAGCTTCTCCTAGGTCCTTCATTGAAAAATTCTTGTTCAAATATTCCTTCACGCTTTCCAGCATTTCTATATTGTTTCCAATCAGCAATATGTCATCCACATATAATATTAGAAACGCTATAGAGCTCCCACTCACTTTCTTGTAAATACAAGCTTCTCCGTAAACTTGTATAAACTCAAACGCTTTGATCACTTCATCAAAGCACTTATTCCAACTCTGAGATGCTTGCACCAGTCCATAAATGGATCATTGGAGTTTGCAAACTTTGCCAGCATTCTCTGGATCGACAAAACCTTCGGGTTGCATCATATACAACTCTTCCTCAAGGAAATCGTTGAGGAACGCTGTTTTTACATCCATCTGCCAAATTTCATAGTCGAAATAGGCAGCGATTGCTAACATGATTCTGACATACTTAAGCATCGCTACGCGTGAGAAAGTCTCGTCGTAGTCAATTCCTTGAACTTGTGAAACACCCTTTGCCACAAGTCAAGCTTTATAGACGGTAACATTACCGTCCGCGTCTGTTTTCTTCTTAAAGATCCATTTGTTCTGAGTGGCCTTTTGCCCTTCAGGTAATACTTCCAAAGTCCATACTTTGTTTTCATACATGGATCCCATCTCGGATTTCATGGCCTCTAACCATTCTCGGAATCCGGGCTCATCACTGCTCCTTCATAGCTCGTAGGTTCATTGTTGTCCAACAACATGACCTCCAGGACAGGGTTGCCGTACCACTCACGGGTAGTACGCGGCCTTGTCGACCTACGAGGTTCAATAGCTGCTTGATCCGAAGCTTAATGATCATCATCATTAACTTCCTCTTCTACCGTCGTAGGTTCCACGGAAACATCTTTCTGCGTTGCGCTACTTTCTGGTTGAAGTAAAGGTTCAATAACCTCATCAAGCTCTATTTTCCTCCTGCTCAATTCTTTCGAGAGAAACTCTTTCTCAAGAAATGTTCTGTTTTTAGCGACAAACATTTTGCCTTCGGATCTGAGATAGAAGGTATACCCGACTGTCTCTTTCGGGTATCCTATGAAAACGCATTTCTCTGCTTTGGGTTCCAGCTTTTCAGGCTGAAGCTTTTTGACATAAGCATCACATCCCCAAACTTTAAGAAATGACAACTTTGGCTTCTTGCCAAACCACAGTTCATATGGCATCGTCTCAACGGATTTTGATGGTGCCCTATTTAAAGTGAATGCAGTTGTCTCTAATGCATAACCCCAAAACGATGGTGCCAAATCAGCAAGAGACATCATAGAACGCACCATATCTAATAAGGTTCGATTACGATGTTTGGACACACCATTACGCTGTGGTGTTCCGGGCGGTGTCAACTGTGAAACAATTCCACACTGTCTTAGGTGACTGCCAAACTCATAACTCAGATATTCACCTCCTCGATCAGATTGCAGGAACTTAATTTTCTTGTTACGATGATTCTCAACTTCACTCTGAAATTGCTTGAACTTTTCAAACGTTTCAGACTTGTGTTTCATTAAGTAAATATACCATTATCTACTTAAGTCATCAGTGAAGGTGAGAAAATAACGATATCCACCACGCGCTGTAACATTCAATGGACCGCACACATCAGTGTGTATGATTTCCAATAAGTCACTCGCCCGTTCCATTGTTCCAGAGAACGGCATTTTAGTCATCTTGCCCATGAGGCATGGTTCACATGTGTCTAGTGATTCAAAATCAAGTGACTCCAAAAGTCCATCAGCATGGAGCTTCCTCATGCGTTTTACACCAATATGACCTAAACGGCAGTGCCACAAGAAAGTGGTACTATCATTATCAATTCTACATCTTTTGGCATCAATGTTATGAACATGTGTGTCATCACTATCAAGATTCAATATGAATAAACCCCTAACATTGGGTGCATGACCTAAAAGATATTACTCATATAAATAGAACAACCTTTATTGTCTAATTTAAATGAGTAACCGTCTCGCAATAAACAAGATCCAGATATAATGTTCATGCTTAACACAGGCACTAAATAACAATTATTTAGGTTCATCACTAATCCCGATGGTAATCGAAGAGAGAGCGTGCCGACAGCGATGACATCAACCTTGGAACCATTTCCCACGCGCATCGTCACTTCGTCCTTTGCCAGCCTTCGTTTATTCCATAGTTTCTGCTTTGAGTTGCAAATGTGAGCAACCGAACTGGTATCAAATACCCAGGCACTACTACGAGAGCTAGTAAGGTACACATCAATAACATGTATATCATATATACCTTATTTGTCGTTGGCCGCCTTGTTGTCTGCCAGGTACTTGGGGCAGTTCCGCTTCGAGTGACCATTTCCTTGGCAATGAAAGCACTCAGTTTCTGTCTTGGGTCCATGCTTGGGCTTCTTTGCAGGAGTAGCAACTGCTTTGCCATCCTTCTTGGTTTTACCCTTCTTGCCCTTACCCTTGACTTTGCCATTTTTCTTGAAACTAGTGGTTTTATTGACCATCAACACTTGATGTTCTTTCTGGATTTCAGACTCAGCGACTTTTAGCATCGCAAATAGCTCGGCGACTGACTTGTTCATCCCGTGCATGTTATATTTCATCACAAAAGCTCTTGTAACTAGGTGGCAGTGATTGAAGAACTCTGTCACTGATCGCCTCTGGTGGAAGGGCAATTACCAACTCCGCTAGACGAGTTTGAATACCCAGACATTCTGAGTATATGTTCACTGATAGACCCGTTCTCCTCCATCTTGCAAGCATAGAACTTATCGGAGGTTTCATACCTCTCTATCCGGGCGTTCTTCTAACAGATAAACTTCAACTCCTGGAACATCTCATATGCTCCATGACGTTCAAAATGTCTCTGAAGTCCCGGTTCTAAGCCATACAATATTGCACACTGAACTATTAAGTAATCTCCAGTACGTGCCTCCCAAGCGTTCTTAACGTCTTCGCAGGTCATGTCTTCTGGTTGGTCACCAAGCGGTGCATCAAGGACATATGATTCCTGGGAAGCCGTGAGGATAATCCTCAGATTACGGGCCCAGTCAACAAAGTTACTTCCATCATCTTTCAGTTTAGCTTTCTCTAGGAACGCATTAAAATTCAAGGGTGCTACTACGCGAGCCATTGATCTACAACATAAATATGCAAAGTTTACTTAGACTATTGTTCAAGATAATGAGTTTAGTTAATCAAATTACTAAAGCTCCCACTCAAATTGACATCCCTTAGGTCATCTGAGTGTCACATGATCCAAATCCACCAACTCAAGTCCGATCATCACATGAGTTGAGGTGGCTTGAATGGTGAACATCATTACGTTGATCATATCTACTATATGACTCATGTTCGACCTTTCGGTCTCTTGTGTTCCGAGGCCATGTTTGTACATGCTAGGCTCGTCAAGTTTAACCCGAGTGTTCTGCGCGTGCAACACTGGCTTGCACCCGTTGTATGTGAACGTAGAGTCTATCACACCCGATCATCACGTGGTGTCTCAACACGACGAACTTTCGCAACGATGCACACTCGGGGAGAACACAATTTTGTCTTGAAATTTGAGTGAGGGATCACCTTATAATGCTACCGTCCTACTAAGTATAACAAGGTGAATAAAAGGATTAACATCACATGCAATTCATAAGTAACATGATATGGCCATGAACTTGTGCTTTAGATCTCCATCTTGAAAGCACCGGCATGATCTTCATCGTCACCGGCACGACACTATGATCTCCATCATCTTGATCTCCATCAACGTGTCGCCATCGAGGTTGTCACGCCCTACATGCTTCTACTACTATTACTACCGTTTAGCAATAAAGTAAATCATTACATAGCGCTTAATGATTGACACACAGGTCATACAATAATTAAAGACAACCCTATGGCTCCTGCTGGTTGCCGTACTCATCGACATGCAAGTCGTGAAATTCTATACATCACATGATCATCTCATACATCACATATATCACATCATGTAATTGGCCATATCGCATCACAACATACCCTGCAAAAACAAGTTAGACGTCCTCTAATTGTTGTTGCATGTTTTACGTGGCTGCTACGGGTTTCTAGCAAGAACGATTCTCACCTACACATAAACCACAACGGTGATACATAATTTGCTTTTCAACCTTCTCAAGGACACCCTTTGTCGAATCCGATCCAACTAAAGTGAGAGAAACTGCCACCCGCAAGCCATCTGGGCAACAAGTTGCGTCGAGGGAACCGGTCTCTCGTAAGCGTACGAGTAATGTTGGTCCGGGCCGCTTCATCTCACAATACCGCTGAACCAAAATCCGACCAAGGGAGGAAGCAATCTAAGCATCAACGCCCACAAACCTTTTGTGTTCTACTCGAGATCTCATCTACACATAGACCTAGCTCATGATGCCACTATTGGGGAACGTTGCATGGGAAACAAAAAATTTCCTACGCACAGGAAGATCTATCCATGGTGATGAGTATCTACGAGAGGGAGTGTGGATCTACATACCCTTGTAGATCGCTAAGCGGGAAGCGTTAAGAAACGTGGTTGGTGTAGTCGAACGTCTTCGCGATCCAAATCGTCGTGTGTCCCGCGATCCAATCACGATCCGTTCCGTGATCCGATCACGATCCGTCCCACAAACTTGATCACGATCCGTCTCACGAACTTGATCACGATCCTTCCGATCTAGCACCAAACGGACAGCACCTCCGCGCTCAGCACACGTATAACTTGATGACGATCTCCACCGTCTTGATCCAGCAAGAAGGAGTGGAGAGGAAGAAGAGTTCTTCGGCAGCCTGACGACGCTCCGGCGATGGTGGTGGAGCAATTCCGGTAGGGCTTTGCCTAAGCACTGCAGAAAACCGATCTAGTGGAGAAACTATGCACTGGAGGAACGGGTAGCACGTGGCTGAAAATCTAGTGCAAAAACCCTCAATACCACCAGTATATATAGTAGGAGAGGAGGAGACGAGGAAGCTTGGCCTCCAAGCCTCCTAGCCTTCAGCCGAACTAGGAGAGGAGGAGTCTACCTCCTCCACTCCTAGTAGGATTAGGATTCATCCTTTTTTTTTCCTTTTTGACTTTTTTCCACCTTTTTCCTTTTGGGTTTTCTTCTCCAGCCACATGGGCCTTGTGTGGGTGTTTCCACCAGACCACTAAGGGCTGATATTCACTCTCCCACAGCCCATGAAGCTTCTTGGGTCGAAATACCCCTCCCGGAGGTCTCCCGGTACAGTACCGGCACTCCCGGCACACTGCCGATAAGCCCGGAACTTTTCCGGCGACCAAAACAGGACTTCCTATATATGAATCTTTACCTCCGGACCATTCCAGAGCTCCTCGTCATGACCAGGATCTCATCCGGGACTCCAAACAAATTTGTTCACCACCATACATAACTCTATACTACTGAAACGTCACCAAACCTTAAGTGTGCAGACCCTGCGGGTTCGAGAACTATGTAGACATGACCGAGACACCTCTACGGTCAATAACCAATGGCGGGACCTAGATGTCCACATTGGTTCCTACATATTCTACGACGATCTTTTATCGGTCGAACGTCTACGTCAAGGATTCAGTTAATCCCGTATGATGTTCCCTTTGTTCTTCGGTATGTTACTTGCCCGAGATTCGATCGTCGGTATCTCCATACCTAGTTCAACCTCGTTACTGGCAAGTCTCTTTACTCGTTCCGTAATACAAGATCCCGTGACCAACACTTAGTCACATTGCTTGCAAGGCTTATTGTGATGTTGTATTACCGAGTGGGCCGTGAGATACCTCTCCGTCACACGGAGTAACAAATCCCAGTCTTGATTCATGCCAACTCAACAGACACCCTCGGAGACACCTGTAGAGCAACTTTATAGTCACCCAGTTACATTGCGATGTTTGATACACACAAGGTACTCCTCTGATATCAGTGAGTTGCATGATCTCATGGTCATAAGAACATATACTTGACATGCAGAAAACAGTAGCAATAAACTGACACGATCAGTTGTAGTTTGGGTCTTGTCCATCACATCATTCTCCTAATGATGTGATCCCGTTATCAAATGACATCTCATGTTCATGGCTCGGAAACCTTAACCATCTTTCAATCAACGAGCTAGTTCACTAGAGGCATACTAGGGACATTGTGTTGGTCTATGTATCCACACATGTATCCATGTTTCCAATTAATACAATTACAACATGGATAATAAACAATTGTCATGAACAAGGAAATACAATAATAAACACTTTATTTATTGCCTCTAGGGCATATTTCCAACAGTTTTCATGTACCATTCATGGATTTTTCGCATCATCGTTGTTAGAGGTGGATGATCAGGTTTAACGAGAGGCCCCCCGTGCCGGTAACGGAATTCGTCCTCCTCCAACAGCTTAAACTATACATCATCGCTCAGGTAGTCACTAGGTTTGATACCGGGCACTATCCCCGGATGATTAGCGACAATATAGCTAGACACCTTGAGTGGGGGGCACGATTGGTTCGCTTGTTTGCTGAGCTGGGGAATATTTTTCCACTTCTTCGTTTTGCTAACCTTGCATCACTGGAAGTACTTCCCGACCGCCGCGCATCTTGATATGTCTTTTTAATACAGCGGTCAAAGTTGGAATCCGACGGAGGCGGTGGTGGTCGCTTCAGGGCATCGATAGTGCGCATCGCTTTCACCGGATATATATTCTCCGTCGGAGGTGGAGTTTTCATTACAAAATGGGCCCTCAATTCGGCCTGACATAGCTCCTCGTTTTCAGACTCGGTCCTCTCGTATGGTAACTTTTCCAGAGGCTTGAGAGATGGACCGTATCTGTATCCCCTCCTTCCTATGCTTGTACTGCTAGTCGCCGGAGTGGCGGCGGCTCCCTTTCATCGTTGCTTACTAGGCGTCGGAGGAGCCGGAGCGGCAGCGTCTGTCTTCCGCTGTTGCCAACCAGGCTGAGGAGGAGGCATACTATTCCGACGTGCCAGAGTAGGCGAAGGAGGAGGCGGAGTGCCCCCATGCGTCAGAGGATCCGGAGAAGGAGGCGGTGTGCCCTGATCACTCGCCGAAGGAGGAGGAGGAGGAGGAGGCGAAGTACCCTAATTCGCCTGAGGAGAAGGAGGAGGCGGAGACGTCCAGTTTGGAAGCTTGATGTACTCCTTCTGCCATAGACATGTACTCCTCAGGGCACGAACCAACTTATTCTCTCCTTCACCTGTAGAGTGGTAAAGCTCGAGCTCCTCAAATGCCTTAATTACTTCATCCACCATCACAACAGCATAGCCATGTCGAATCGGACGACAGTGAAAAGTTCCGTTGTGTTGAGGAGGTGCAACAGAGCCGACAACCGCCTTGAAAGTGAGTTTCCGGCATTTCGTCATAAGCTCGCATGTTGAGCCACCGTGATAGTATCCACGGGGTAGCTAGGAGACGTGAAGTCAGGCTGAACGGGCTCCGTGGAAGCGATGCTGCTTCTCCGCTCAGATGGAGGGGTAGCTTCTGGGGTAGCTTCGTGCCGCTGAGATGGTTGGCCGGCAGCTTGCTGGCTCTCAACTTCCTCTAGCTTTTGTAGTCTTGCATTGAGATTCTGAATTTCGCTCAGCTCTGCTTTCCTCTTTCTCTGCTGGCTTCTGTAACCGCCTGCGTCGGGAAACCCAACCTTCCACGGAACGGAGCCTGGTGTGCCTCGTGTTCGTCCAGGGTGCTCAACATTCCCTAGGGCCTCAGTCAGCTCGTCCTTCTCTCTGTCGGGAATTAACGTCCCTTCCTGCGATGCGGTGATATACTTCTGAAGCCGTTCATGGGTATTGCAAGTTGCTCGTCCGTCCAATGGTACTTCCCTGTTTCAGGGTCCAAAGTTCCCCCAACCTCGAAGAACCAAGTCCTTGAACGGTCTGGCCAGTTCAATGTCTATGGTACGATCCCTTTAGCAATCAGGTCATTCTCAGCTTTGTCCCACAACGGCCGGGCTTTGAGGTAGCCACCTGACCCCATGTGATGGTGATACTGCTTCTTTGCAACATTGACCTTGTTTGTCTCTGACATTTTCTTACTCTTGTCCGATGTCTTGTAGTCCATAAATGAGGGCCAGTAATCTCTTATCTTCTCAAATCGGTCGACCAGTGTCTTGTAGTCTACAACTGGAGTCTTCCCTTTGTTGACAAACTTTGATTTCAACTCATTCTTCCACCTCCTGAATAGATCTGCCATCTTCTTAAGAGCACACACCTTGACCAGTGGCTCTATAACTGGCTTATCCAGATCCTCCTCTGGCGGTAGGGTGAAATTTGCCTTCAGCGCGGTCCAAAGATCATCTTTCTGTCTATCGGTGACATAATCACCTTTAGGGGCGCCGTCCTTAGGCTTATTCCATTGCTTGATACTGATCGGGATGTTGTCCCTAACAATAGCTCCGCACTGAGCAGAAAATGTGTTCTTGGTCTGCTTGGGTTAAATCGGATGGCCATCATTCGCGAGTGTTGTGATCGCGAACTTCTCATCCTTGCGCAACCTCTTCTTCAGGCCTCGTCTCGTTACCGAAGTTTGGCTCGATCCGGAGGGCTATAAAAGAAGAAAGAAGAGTTAATTAATATATGTGCATACCAAAACAATTAATGCATCAATTAGCCACCAACCGGGACTAAAGGTGGGTATTGGTCCCGGTAGGTGCCACCAACCGGGACTAAAGGTGGGTATTGGTCCCGGTTGGTTCCACTAACCGGGACCAATGGCCTTGCACAGCGGCGTGGTGGGAGTTTAGTCCCACCTCGCTAGTGGAGACTATGCCGTACCTGTTTATAAGGCGCGGTGCGCCTGATCCTTTGAGCTCCTCTCTAAAGCAGGCTTACGGGCCTAACCACTCTGGATCTGCCTGTGGGCCTAGTGGGCCTTCTGTGGGCATGAATCCTGGCCCAATTGGCTGGTTGGGTTTCTAGTCGTATTTAGGCCATGGTGGCCGAGTAGGCAGCATTTTTTTATTTTTTTCTAGTATTTTTGTTTGTTTTTTGCATTATTTATTTCTTTATTTTTTCCAGTATTTTTCTTCGTGTACAAAAATGGACAATCTCTTTCGAAGTATCACTGTTTCGGACGAAAACTCATCTGTTACAAAGAGATTTCATTTTTTAACTTATTTGAACTCCATACTTTTTGTGTGTTCAAAATGCACCATTCAAAGCCACATCATCAATTTTCAACCCTTTCTGACTTCATTTGGTATTTTTCATGCACTTACTGATTATTTTGAGCTAAATGACCCTGAAATTGAAAAGCACTTCCAATGAACTCTGAAAAGGCTGGAAGTTGGCATGGTATCATCATTTCACCCACAGAGCATGTGCTAAAAAGTTGAGAGGGTTACGGAAAAAATGGATGCACTTCATGTACAAAATGGACAATATCTTTCGAAGTATCAGGGTTTTGAACGAAAACTCATCTGTTACAAACGGATTTCATTTTTTTGAACTCATTTGAACTCCGAACTATTTGTGTGTTCCAAATGCACCATTCGAAGCCAAATGATCAATTTTCAACCTTTTCTGACTTCATTTGGTATTGTTCATGCACTTACTGATTTTTTTGAGCTAAATAACCCTGAAATTGAAAAGCACTTCAAATGAACTCTGAAAAGGTTGAAAGTTGGCATGATATCATCATTTCACCCACATAGCATGTCATATAAAGTTGAGAGGGTTACGGCAAAAACTGGATGCACTTCGTGTTCAAAACGAAAAATCTCTTTCGAAGTATTAGGGTTTCGGACGAAAACTCATGTGTTACAAAAGGCATTTCATGTCTTCACATGTCACTGCAATGATATAGTTGTGGAGAGAAAGTCTTTACTTCTTCTTCGCTTCTGTCCTTTGCTTATTGCGCCGTAACCAAGGATAATATTCATCGTTTAACGGGGTGCTTGGGTCAGCCTTGACTTTGAAGGGAGGAATTTCATGAAACTTTTCATAATCTTCAGACATGTCTGTCTTGCCCTCTAATCCCACGATGTCCCTTTTTCCTGAAAGAACCATGTGATGCTTTGGCTCATCGTATGATGTGTTCGCTTCCTTATCTTATCTTTTTCTCGGTATGGTAGACATGTCCTTCACACAGAAAACCTATGCCACATCATTGGCTAGGATGAATGGTTTGTCTGTGTACCCAAGATTGTTCAGATCCACTGTTATCATTCCGTACTGAGGGTCTTCCTGTACCCTTCCTCTTGACAGATTGACCCATTTGCACTGAAACAAAGGGACCTTAAATCATGTCCATAGTCAAGTTCCCATATGTCCACTATGTAACCATAATATGTGTCCTTTCCCCTCTTGGTTGCTGCATCAAAGCGGACACCGTTGTTCTGTAAAATTTATTCCCGTTTCTCTAAAGCGGACGCCGCTGTCTTTACTTCATCTTGGGCGATCGTGTAAAATGTATTCCCAGTTATCTTGTACCCTTTGTAAGTCAATATAGTCGAAGATGGTCCCCCGGCCAACGAGTAAAACTCATCAGAAACAGTGTTGTCACCCATGAGACGTGTTTGCAACCAAACTAACTGCCGAAAGTCCTGATGTGTTCATATGTAATCTAGTCGTCACACTGCTCCGGGTGTTTGGAGCGCAGAATATTCTTGTGTTCATCGACATACGGGGTCGCCAAGGTGGAATTCTGTAGAACTTTGTAGTGTACTTGAGATCAAGAACGCCCATCCCTACATATTATTGAGTCCGCTCCTAGCGTGCCTTTTCCAGTCAGTCTCCCCTCATACCGCGATTGAGGGAGACCAATCTTCTTAAGGTCAGGAATGAAGTCAACACAAAACCCAATGACATCCTCTATTTTGATGGCCCATGGAGATGCTTGCTTCTGGCCTAGCGAGGTTACGAACATATTTCTTTAAGACTTCCATGAACCTCTCAAAGGGGAACATATTGTGTAGAAATACAGGGCCCAGAACGACAATCTCGTCGACTAGATGAACTAGGACGTGCGTCATGATATTGAAGAAGGACGATGGGAACACCAGCTCAAACTAACAAGACATTGCACCAAATCACTCCTTCACCTTGGCAGGATTTCTGGATCGATCACCTTCTGAGAGATTGCATTGAGGAATGCACATAGCTTCACAATGGCTAATCGAACGTTTTCCGGTAGAAGCCCCCTCAATGCAACCGGCAGCAGTTGCGTCATAATCACGTGGTAGTCATGAGACTTTAGGTTCTGGAACTTTTCTCTGCCATATTTATTATTCCCTTTATATTCGACGAGAAGCCAGACGGGACCTTCATACTAAGCAGGCATTCAAAGAAGATTTTCTTCTCTTCTTTGGTAAGAGCGTAGCTAGTAGGACCTTCATACTGCTTTGGATGCATGTCGTCTTTTTCATGCACACGTTGTTGTTCCTCCCGCGCCTCCGATGTATCTTTTCTCTTCCCATACACTCATAAGAAGCCTAGCAATTTCACACAAAGATTCTTCGTCACGTGCATCACATCGATTGCAGAGCAGACCTCTAGGTCTTTCCAATAGGGTAGGTCCCAAAATATAGATTTCTTCTTCCACATGGGTGCACGTTTGTCAGCATCATTTGGAACAGATAGTCCACCAGACCCTTTCCAAATATTACTTGTAAATCATTTACCATATCAAGTATGTGATCACCGATACGGAGGGCGGGCTTCTTCCGGTGATCTGCCTCACCTTTGAAATGCTTTCCTTTCTTTCGACATTGATGGTTGGTCGGAAGAAATCGACGATGCCCCAGGTACACATTCTTCCTGCATTTTTCCAAATATATATTGTCGGTGTCATCTAAACAGTGTGTGCATGTGTGGTCTCCCTTGTTTGTCTGTCCTGAAAGGTTACTAAGAGCAGGCCCATCGTTGATGGATACAAACAGCAACGCATGTAGGGCAAATTCCTCTTGTTCGTTCTCATCCCGCACACGTACACCTCTTCCACTCAATAGCTGTAAAAGTTCATCAACTAATGGCCTTAGGTACACATCAATGTCATTGCCGGTTGCTTAGGGCCTTGGATGAGCACTGGCATCATAATGAACTTCCGCTTCATGCAAAACTAAGGAGGAAGGTTATACATACATAGAGCCACAGGCCATGTGCTATGCTGGCTGCTCTGCTCCCCAAAAGGATTAACGCCATCTGCACTTAAACCAAATCATACGTTCCTCGGGTCACCTGTAAAGTCGCTCCACATTCTCTCGATCTTTCTCCACTGCGACCCGTCAGTAGGTGCTCTCGACTTCTGGTCTTTCTTACGGTCTTTTTTGTGCCATTGCATCAACTCGGCATGCTTTTTGTTTCTGAACAGACGTTTCAACTGTGGTATTATAGGAGCATACCACATCGCCTTGGCAGGAACTCTCTTCCCGGTGCGCTGGCCCTCAACATCACCAGGGCCATCTCTTCTGATCTTATACCGCAATGCACCGCATACTGGGCATGCGTTCCGTTCCTCGTACTCACCGCGGTAGAGGATGCAGTCATTAGGGCATGCAGGCATCTTCTGCACCTCCAATCCTAGAGGGCATACAACCTTCTTTGCTGCGTACGTACTATTGGGAAATTCGTTATCCTTTGGAGGCTTCTTCTACATTTTTTTCAGTAGCAAACTAAATCCCTTGTCACATACACCATCGTCTGCCTTCCATTGCGGCAATTCTAGTGTGGTCCTCTAACATGCGATCGAACTTCAACTTCTCCCTTTCACTTTCGTATTCTCTCTGTGCATCAACAATGACCCGACGAAGATCATCATTGGGCACATCGTCTGGTTCCTCTTGATCTTCAGCTTCCCCCATTGCAGCATCACCGTATTCGGGGGGAGGGTTGTTGTCGTCATCCTCTTCTTCTTCGTTGTCTTCCATCATAACCCATCTTTCTCCGTGCTTGGTACAAACATTATAGTTGGCATAAAACCCTTCTGAAGCAGGTGGAAGTGAAGGGTTTAGAGTTGGAGAAAGACTTTGTATTTTCACAGACAGTACATGGACAAGACATAAAACACTTCTGCTTGTTTGCCTCAGCCGCTTCGAGAAAATTATGCAGGCCCTTAATATACTCGGAGGTGCGTCGGTCACCATACATCCATTGCCGGTTCATCTGCGTGCGTTATATAATAAAGTATATTAAAAACGATTACAACATATCGTGAATAGAGAAATGACCAAATTAATAGAAATTCATCATCACATTAAAGCCAAAGTACAATAATGACGAAAATAAATACGTACAGTTCATACATAGTTACCATTATTGAACAACATATAGCTCTCTAGAGCATCTAATTTAAACATACAGCGAAACTATGTAAAAAATTTAACTGCAACAACAAATACAATCATAACTGCTACTAGGGTACCAATTGATCCAACGACATAATGATACCAAGCCTCAGTATGAATGACATATTTTTTAATCTTTGTAAGCTTCAAGTGCATTGCATCCATCTTGGTCTTGTGATCGTCGACGATATCGGCAACATGCAACTCCAATCCCATCTTGTCATTTTCAGTTATTTTCAATTTTTCTTTCAAATGATCGATTTCTTTTTCAGCTTGAACTTGTCGAGCAGAATTGCATAGTCGGTATCCATTTCTGGTTCAACTACTTCCTATAGATAAAAACATCTACGTCAAGTTGGTGGCATAATTAATTGTAATAGACATTAGATGTGTGAAATAGTTATATAAAAGTTAATATACCACATCTGAATCATAGACTGGACGAGGGCCGACGTGGGCGGATACCATAACCATGACACTATATAATAACAAACAATAATAAAAGTAAGAAAATCATACGAGTAAGTATATTTTCTTTTAGCAAGAAGATAAGATCAAGAGGCTCACGACGCGTGGGCGATCGACGTCGGTTTCATGACGGGGACGGGACAGGACGGACCGCCAAACCTAGACAAATCTTGATGAAAATGAAGTTTGGACAAGGAGCTTCGAGAGGAGAAAGCTTATGTTTGGCTTGAGGATTTCATCGAACACCTCATGTGCATAGGAGGTGAGCTAGAGCACCACATAGCTCTCCCCTTGCCGGCCAAAAAAACAGAGCAGTGTGGAGTGCTCTGCTCTTTGGCAAGGGGGTATATATAGGCATTTCATTGGTCCTGGTTCGTGGCTGGATCCGGGACTAAAGGACCCCCTTTGGTTCCGGATCCAGCCACGAACCGGGACCAATGGTTGTGGGCCAGGAGCGAGGCACATTGGTCCCGGTTCGTTTCTGGAACCGGGACCAAAGGTTCCAGACAAACCGGGACCAATGCCCCACGTGCCCCGCCCGTCCCCCTGGCCTCACGAACCGGGACCGTTGCCCCTATTGGTCCCGGTTCGTGACTGAACCGGGACTAATGGGCTGGCCCGGCCCGAACCAATCCCATGGTTTCTACTAGTGTTGCTATATCCAGTTTCTCCAAATAAGATTATGTGATGGCTGACATCTGATATGTCAAACAGTTTGGTCTACATTCATGCTAAACCAGCCGGGACGGTCTGATTGTTGTCATTGAATATACATATATATTAGTACATAATATTAGACTATTAGAACCTGTATAAGTTTCTTCTTTAACCATTTAAAATTGTTTCTAATGTAGCACAAGCAATGTTATGTTTTGTTTTTGAAATCTTTGTGCATCGTAATTCATTGTGAAAGATAAGAAAAAGCTTACCTGCCAGTTTGGAGGGCATCCAACATAAAATAGATAACATATAGATTTTGACATATGAGATTACCTTTTTATGGAATTGCCATTGATTAAAATGCACTGCTACTCTAGGAAATATTTTCTTAGTTCATTACTACTGGATAGGGAATGTGTTTTTATTAAAATTTTATATTGGCCGAGACGCGCAAGGGCAGTGCAAGGCAATAACTCTTACCAGCACAACTGAAAACAGACCAACCATATGCACGCTCCTCTTTTCGCCTTATAACCGACATGGACAATACAATGCAATTGTAACAGGGGATTCAACCTTGACGTGAATAGACAACAAAGCTACATAATAAATGGCTGCAACATACATATATAAGGTAATGCTACTGGTAAATAATTTGTCGTATGGTTGTCTTCGTATGTAAAGTCTCATTATTATTATAACAATGTTTAAGTTTTCGTTAAGTTGTGCGAGAGTCGACACTATAGCCTTGATTATTGTTGCAGTCTAGGTTATATAGCAAAGTTTGACATTTTATTTGTTTTGCTACTTTTCCTTTCTTTTTTTGAACTTCTCTATAACTTTTTTGTATTTGGAAATTGTCGGGGAAGCAACATCATGTGATATGCTTAACTGATTTGTTCTTTCATATTAATATGCTAGCATATTTATAAAGAGGTTACTAAAGTTTTGCAGAAATATTTTTGTTTCACTGATAGACTGCTTTTGTTTGCAATTGTTATGAAACTACAAAACCATTACTACCTTATCTTTGTTAATGGGCAACATGATAATTGT
The DNA here is from genome assembly GCA_022496015.1 of Hordeum marinum. Classification (NCBI taxonomy): domain Eukaryota; kingdom Viridiplantae; phylum Streptophyta; class Magnoliopsida; order Poales; family Poaceae; genus Hordeum; species Hordeum marinum. Next base: position 8,214,911 of record CM039674.1, on the reverse strand, counting down.
TTCTATTAAGTATCTCATAGTTAGCGTGTATCAGGATCTCCAACATACAATAGAACTCCATAGACATAGAATAACTGTCTTGCGAGCATATTAAATTCTTTTATGCTAACACAATTAGGTTGTTCTGTACTTGCGAGGGATTAACGATTAACTCTCCCAACAAATATTCGATGGAATGTATCTTGGAGCATGTTTGAAGAAGGACGTCACATGAATCTGAAGATTTATTTATTATTAATTAAAATAATTAATTTCATCCTACATACTTTAATGTATTAATTTGACACATAACACGTGGAACAAGTTTGTAAATGCATAAGCAACAAATGAAACGCTAATGATGTTTTGGAAACAGATTTTATTGAAATTATGGTAGGTAAAAAGATAAGGAATGCATGTGCAAATTTGATGCACTAAGTTTTGTACACAACTGAAATATTAACAAGATATATGATGTTTTGCTTCGAAATATTGAAGCCTACCCATAGACAACCAAAGGATGAACTACTTTGATGACATCAAAAAATGTAGTTTATATAATATTCATGCTAATTTTGCATTAAATACACTAACCCGTGCAACTGCACGGGTTGACGACTAGTTATTAAGAATGTTCTAAGAATAAAAAGAAAAAAATAATGCTCTAGTACTTGCGCAGACCAATCACCCTTAGTGGAGGACCGAAAGGTACTTGTACTCCACTAGCACTGGCACTAGTGAATGACCGGACCAAGACTGGCGACCGCACGCAGTTTTAATTTGACCTCCCAGCTGGCACCCAGGAGACCAATCTACACTTGACACGTCAGCCACTTGGCCGGTTCGCATGTCATGCATGAAACCAATTGCCTCTCCGGCCATTACGTGCAGAAAGGCGGCCAAGCTGCACGTGCATCCTAATTTTAGTCTAGCAACACAAATTTGTACTTGCTGCATATTACTGCGACCAGACTTAATTGTCAATTCTCCATCACGTCCTTGTTGGTCCAAAACTACAACTAATAATGGAATCTTTCCAACTCACCGACCTCCTTTCACATGATTTACTTGAACGTATTTGCTTTTATGAAAACACCACGAGGACCACTCAGTGCCAGCGCCACCAGCCAGCTGTGGATCCAGGCCGCAACAGGACAGGTCCAGTTGTACTCACGTCGGCGTAAGACACCGCACCAGCCGTAAAATGTATAAAATCGACCTATGCGCGAAACAATTTTAGAAAGTGAAGCGTGGGTGAAAGAATTTCATCCGGCTAACCTTTTTGTGTGACGTCCGATAGATAGGCGCTGCACTTTACTGTACATCGCCTTACTGATACGTACGACACACCTGGCCAATATGACATCCCGGGCCCCAAATATGTCGACAAGATTAACATGCCTACTTTAATGCAACATAACATCATGTTAATTAGATCATATTTATATGACGTCAGGATTAATTACTATGGATCTTACAAAATGCAAGTTTTTGTAATGAAAGTTTATTTATATCATATTAGTCACTTAGCTGCAAGAAATCAACATGTTAAAGATGATTAACATGGCAAGCATATGCATGGCGTGAAAGTATACATTATGTAATGCAAAACTCATTTAGGATGCAAATGCATAAGAGCTACAGGTCAATGACTATAATCATGCTAGATTTGTAAGCTTTAACACATTATGTTAGTTATATTATGATGCACTTTTGCAACGGAGTTTTCATCAAGCAAATTGATCCTAACATAGATGAAAATGTCGCCATTGCGTAGAAGACAAGCAGAAAATTCATATAAGGTGCGTTTTCATAAGATGCACGGACTAAAAGTTACAACAGTTTTAACATAAGGTAGTGCAACTCCTTTCAGTTCGGCGCTAGACAAGGTAATACAACTCCTTGCAGCTAGGCGCCGCACATCAAGATTGAGGCCTGGGGTGCCACGATAACAATGTGTGTCGTGCCCGTTAGTAAGGTGCTGCACAATGTATTGCAACGCCTATCTGTTTGGTGCCACAAAAAAGGTCAACCGGGTGAAATTATTTCACCGGTTCACTTTGTGGAACTTTTTCACCCATAGGTTAACGTTGTCCATTTTGTCCGTGCCGGTATCACACCACACAAAGGCCATGTGCGCGCACCATGAGCCTCCCAGTAGCCAACCATCGCCGTCGCCAGACCAGCCACCTGCCAAGGAATAACGGTAGCCAAGCCCGACATCGGGCGGTGACTTGCCGACACAGTCCTTCCGCAAGCTTTGACATGACGGGAGGGAGCTAGCGGCAGGGTACCGTTTCTTCTGTCAAACCTCCAGCTCAAGCATACGTGATTCTCATGGCATGTCGAAACACAAGATTTCTGAATCCAAGATTTGTGGAGGAATCACAAGAAATAAATACATTAATCCTGTGACCATGCATATGCTAGCCAGGTTTTGAGTTTCCATTATTATAGGAAATTCTTCTACATGTGTACTCACTGCTGACGAACTCTTTGGGATACTCTCCCAGATCGATTTTAGTCTACATATAACTTCTGTCTAAAGTCAAAGTATCTCTAATTTTACCAAACTTAGAGGAAAAGGTATCAATATTCACAATACCAAATAAATATCATTAGAATCACTATGGAATATAGTTTCATATTGTATATATTTGGTATTCTAGATGTTGATATTTTCTAACATAAATTTGGTCATTTTTTTGAAGTTTGACTTGACATAAATCTTATATGCGAAGTAAAAAAGGACCAGAGGAGTATTAGGCTTCATAAATGGGATTAAACGCTGAGATTCCTATGGAAACCGGGGCATTACAAAACACTCTGGGAGGATTCCAGTCGTGTAGAATTTCTATAAAATCTTAAATGACAAATATGTCATTCATGTGGTATCCTTGTCTACGAAAATAAATCGCACTTAGGTAGACTAGCTTTTTATGATCTGCAATGGATAAATAATCTCACCAGTTAACGCGTTCAAACCGGCCGTAGATCCAAGCTTTCGTTGGCTAAGTGGGAGCGGTGCCGCACGCGTAACTCGTGTTAGTTCGAGGGGGTGATTGATTCCCTAGAGACTTGTTTCCTATTTTCTGCTTCATTGGGGTGGCTTGTGTCACTTGTTTGATTTGAATATAATGTTGAGGTAACATCACATCCCTAATGGTGAGATTTTATTTGGAATTTTCTTTAAATATTACCATTTGTCTACGTATTCTCCATCACATACTTATCTAGGTTAAGGATATTTTTGTACGTCAAACTTTTCAAATATCTCATCTACCCGAACTGTATAAGATTTACCCTAGAATTGCAATGTTGTGAAATTTAAGAGAAAATGCAAGTGCAATTTTTAGTGTGCATTTTGTCCACTAAGTATAGTCAACTGACGATTCCAAGATTAAATAGAAGACACATTTGACATGCTCCCTCTTATCCCCTCCTTTTACATGTGGGGTAGGATGGTAAAAGTTAATCATACCACTACTTAATGAGATCAACGGCTCAGATTTATTATATACTCTTACCTCTCATGTGAAAACGGGAGGTAAGAGGGAGCATGTTAAAATTGTTTAAAAACAATCGGTCACCAAATTTTATTTTACTTTTGCAGGAACCAGTCGACAAATGTGAAGCACCATATAGATAATCACATTAAGTAAGGTTCCATGCCATACTTCATGCAATTATGAATTCCATTTCTCAAGGTATAATTTTCGGCACGGTGATCAAGGCACATAATTGTAGAGGTGTTAGGACAAAATTACCCTTGACAAATTTATTGGTTGTGGCAAGTAAACCAATGAGTCTAGAAAACTAAGAGATACACGCAATCGAGAGGGATAGTTTTCTTTTTTTGATGCAACTAGAGATACAGGCAATCATGAGAAAGATACTTTCCTTTTTCTAAAGGGCTAATAAGGGAATTACAAGGATTCATAATAAATGCATTTTATATTGTGGAATTTTATCAAAAAACAAGTACACCTAATATAAAGGAATGTTGGGAGTACAATGTAATTCAGCAAAACAACAAACCATCATTGGCATGCTGCTTGCCATGTTAGCTTTTTCATGCAAAATAATCTTTATACAAATATATAATAAGGAAAACAATCCAAATCCCCTAACCTTGTACAAGGATTACAAGAGATACTTCTACTTAATATGCATATATTTGCATGCCGTGTTGTCCCTAATATCTCCCTATTTTCCATGCTTTCCATCTCTCTCTCTGTCTTTCTCTCTTTCGCTCGCTCGCCCTCGCTCTGTTTGTCGAGCAAGGTTTGTTGCTGTATGTCAATCCTTATGAGTAAATATCCTCTAAGTTCCAGAAGATGTCATTGAAATTTCCGAACTCGAACTCCGGGACATTGGTGGCAGCGAGGAGGTCCGACCAGCTCTCACTGAGGCTGCCGCCAGGGAAAACGTGCTGATCGCCACCTATGGCTCCACCCTCGCCGCTGCGGGAGTGCATCAACGGACCGTCAATGTTGGCCGTGGCAGCGGCAGAGCCCCACGCTGGGAAATGCCCTCCATGCGACGCCTCAGTCGATGACAGCGAAGACCGGAGCGTGCTCGAGGTATTGGGGCTCATGGCGGCCGCCACTGTCCAATACTCGCTGCTCGCGTGATCGAAGCAGTGGTACGACTGTGATCCGCCAGCCACCGGCAGTGCAACGTTTTCGCTGGAAGCAGCGGCGGTGGAGGAGCTTTCCGCCTGGATGCGCTGGACGAGTCGCGGGACCCAGACGAGCCTGACGACTTGTCGGAAGCGGTCGCTGTTGACGTCGCATCCGAGCTGCTTGGCGTGCTTCTGCACCCTGGTACGCCAGTAGTTCTTGATCTCGTTATCTGTTCTCCCCGGAAGGTGCTGCGCGATCTTTGACCACCGGTTGCCCCACCTGGAGTGCAGGTCCAGTATGAGTAGCTGCTCCTCCGCCGTGATGTCGCCGCGCCTGACATCGGGGCGGAGGTAGTTCAGCCACCGGAGCCGGCAGCTCTTCCCGGTGCGCCTCAGGCCTAGACGTGTCCAGAATCATAGAGAAACAGTTCAGCTATACGCTAGTTACTTGCGATGTGGACGTGACTATGGATCACGTTACAAACAACTAAAGCAGATGTGGACATGCATAACGCACAATTAAGTGTATACCTGCGCATCGAGCGAGCGAGTTCCAGCGTCCCTCGCCGTGCTGGGAGATGTAGTCGACGAGCACAAGGTCCTCCCATGCCGTCCACGCGCCCCTCCTCAGGTTGCCCGTGGTCATAGCCGACGAGCCGGCAGGGCTCATGGGCAGCACCTCCATGCCCTTGCCGGTGTTCATGCCCATTAATTAGGGTCGTAGATGAAGCTTCAAGAAGTGAGTGGTGGCTAGCTAGCCAGGTAGTAAGAAGTTTGAGCAGAGTGAGACAGGGAAGGTGGATGGGTAGCTTGAGTAGAATGAGACAGGGAGGTGGGCGGGTTTATATAGGAGATGGACTGATAAAGGTAGGGAAGAGGGCGCACGCGTGCCGTCCGGCCAACATTTGACCGTGGACCAACCCACGTACGTATGTTTTTTTTGTACGGATTTATCCAATTAAGGTGTTAAACCAAATGCTTATAGTATATGTCAAAGTCAGGTTGCTGTTTGACATCGAAATCAATCAATTTAATGGGATAGACGCACTAGTGTTATGTGGTTGACCACTGTTCCGTTTAAGAACCAGAAAAAGACCTTGGGCATTCCCTACATGACTATGACCTTGGCTTTCACCTGTGGCACGTTAGGCGGCACAAGTCAAAATTATCTATCTTTGTTTCATCAAGTTCGTAGCAAAACCACCAATAGCTACCAGTTATCATTGCGAAAAAGCTAGATCTAGGTAACCTCACTCTGTACAACTACAAAATTCTCATTCCTCAACTAATCAGTCCCCTGAATTTCACGCGGTGGGCCTGCGCCTTATTTCTTCTTCAAATCAAATCAGGCTAAGTCGGCAGGTTCGTGAAGTTACATAAGATTTTACGTAGGTGTAGCAAAGCTCTTATTGTTGCACATGTTAAAATCATTTGTATAATTTTGGTCAAAGATAGAATACTTCAGTTATTCAAAAAACGTAATACACCATATAAAAAAATAATAGAAGAAGTATAGCATACGACCTCTTGCATAAATTTGACAATCAATGTTAAAAAAAATGTGACAATCAAATTCTGAAGTACAATATATTGGACCTATAATAAATAGAAACAACAGCTATATATATTCCTTTTCCAATTTGGCGAATTCTCGGTTACTGATGGTTCTTAGCTTAGATTCTGGAAAGATAACTGGTTGGGGCCCACACCACTTATGGTGCAATATCCTAGCTTGTACAAATCTGTAACACACAACTTTTTCATGATCAAGCAGGTTTTGGGACAAGAGAACCCTGAATTTTCTTTCTGTAGGGACATTTTAGGGCCTCATTTCACAACATGGAATGAATTACTGACTCGTGTAGTGGTCATTCAGTTGTCAAGCGAACCGAACAAGTTTCGGTTGAATTTGCTTCAGAACGGCAGGTTTTTAGTCAAGTCCTTGTACGATGCAATGGCTCGTTCTAAGGTTCTGGTTGATAATAATAAATTCTGAAAGCGCAAAATTCCTCTGAGAGTAAAGATGTTCCTATGGTTTCTAAACCAAGGGGTGATCTTAACTACAAATAAATTGACACGCTGCAATGAGCGAGATAGCAAGTCATGTGTCTTTTGACAACATGACAAGTCTATTAAACACTTAGTTTTTGAGAGTAAGTTTGCTTGTGCAATGATTCAGGTGGCTCCAAATCTATACCCCCACGTAGTGCATGTAATATGTTTGGTAATTGGTTGTAGGGTATTAATAAACAATTTTCTGCATATATTCTTGTGTGGACAGCCACCTTATGTTGGCGTTGTGACTTATCTGTAATGATGTGGTTTTTCCCAATGAATTTGTTTCATCTCCTGTGCAGGTTATCCATGTATGTACGTAATGGCTCTGTACTTGGTCTATCCCGCACAGGATGGAGGACTGAGAACTTTTTTTGGTGACATCTACCCGAGAGGAGAATACGGCCAAGGAGGTTTTCTACCTTCATGGATGGCGGTGTAATTTTCGTATAGGATCTACCCCATCAGGACTGATTTACTTATGTTGTAAAATGATATTTCTTTAGCTTTTGTTGGAATTATTGGCTGCGTGCATCGTGTTATCCAGAGGCCAGGTATTCTTTTGATGTGGTTGTATCATCTTAATATATCTATTAAATGAAATATCCTTTATCGAAAAATATCAATTCAGTGACAACTTGGTGGCACTTTTGACTAATATATTTAGGCAGGGTCCTTTTCCACGGTGATTCTCGAGACAAATAGAAAAGACGTATTAGTTGTCTACTACCAGCCACCACATGGACAATTAACTTTTAGAATAGTTGTACTGGGTGTGTTTACTATCTCACATGCACAAGGTAGGTAGCGGTCAAATGATGACATCAAGCATTGAAATGCCGTCCACATTGCCTCGTTGACAACTGACAATGATATTTGTTCTCAAAGCAGTGGCTTGTGCTAGTGCTACATGCATGGGTCAAAGCTTTGGCTTATAGTGATCCAGACTAAAGACAAACGTTAACCACTTTAAAGCATAAGCACCAAAAAAACATGCATGCAAGAACTGATATTCTCACAAAGTCAACCAAACAATCTTTGACCTCATAGATTCATTGACCTTGCTTACATGCCTACTCACATATATATCTACTATACCTAAATAGCTAGCCCCATTACTAAAAATTCTCTCGCTTCTTGTTAAGCCACATCATTCAAATTAATTTAGCCGTTGGTTATACTAGACCAATCAACAATATCCGTCCTATCTACTCCACACTAGAGTGCTGCACAAACCACACATGTACTAACTGCCGCATGCATGCAAATGCATGTAGTAACTGCCGTGAGTGTTTTAATCAAGACAAAAAACTGACCCACACATGTAGTTCATAGCCATCCATTTCATACTCAAGTGCGCTATGAAAGAAAAGTGAGACGTGTATCCATATTTATTTTGTTTTCGTCCAAATTTGAACTTATATATATATATACATACATTTATTTATTTATTTGTAAAATACTGATTAACAGGTTATCATACTACAGGATAAACTGTGAAGACAGTAGTTAGGTTGATTAGTTCAACGCAACTTTTATTTCATGCAAAATCCTGGCGCAATGCGTGGGTCATCGTCTAGTTGGAAATAGTATGGCTAATAGGTAACACGTAGTTCTAGCAGCAAAATGGGTTGGTACGTAACACCAGTTTGACCATTAGCTAATAAACTTGGAAAACTATTCAGTAGCTAAAAAGAATGAGATATGTTCTCTTTACTCATTAGTGGAACAAAATTGAGCTTCGGCCCTTGTTAGAAAAATAAAGTATTTTCTCGTTAAAACGACGTGCACTTCGAAAAGTTAGATTGGTCAATTCAAAGACTTTTGAACTGAGCTCAAGCTATGATATTGCTTCTTTAGTGGTGTAATGCCGCAACAGAGCTGTCTCAATCATTATTTGTAGTTGGCGAGAAGAATAGGCATACGGCTGTGGTTAAGCTACCCAAGAAAAAAAAAGACCGTGGCCAAGCTAAAAAAAGAAAGGCAAAGAGTGCGAGAAAGAGAATTGCAAAAATAAAAAGTTACGGCAATCTAAGTGGCATGTTAATCCCTGAAATGCCTCACTAGCTCTAGTGCATACTAGTGCATAACCCTAGTATACAGACACACCCATCACACACAGTTGAAGTGATCACAAACTGTAGAAGAATAAAATCTCCTACCAAGACAATAAACATGTGGGGTGCCCCGTCCATCCGGCACGATTTAGAAAGCAGATGCGTGTGCGATATGGGGCCCACAATTCAGTCGTTAGAACTGTTTGCGGTAAGTTAGAATAACACTTGCGCTTCCGTCCCACGAGTAGCGTGAGTTGCTGATGGTACACAAGTATAGGGGATCAATCGTAGTTCTTTCGATAAGTAAGAGCGTCGAACCCAACGAGGAGCAGAAGGAAATGACAAGTGGTTTCAGCAAGGCGATTCCTACAGGTAGTGAGAATAGTAGTAACAAATAGTTTGATAGCAGTGTAATTCGTAACAAGTAACAACTAATAATTGTAACCAAGGTGACCCAATCCTTTTTATAGAAGAGCACAAGCCTGAAAGTTCTTTTATATAAAGTAAAGCACTCTCTACAACACATGAGAATTGTTGTCTAGTCACGTTCATCATGTTTTGTTGATTCACGTTCGTTACTTTTATAATTTGATATGTGGGTGGACCTACGCATCCCATCTCTCTTCATCAACAATTATCGGTTAGCCTATGTTGCGCCTAAATTTTTATTTATTCACATGATGCGTGTTATTCTTGGAGTTCTATTTTTGTTTAGTTTGATATTTGAATAAAATACTCAGATCTGAAAATCTTTCTTGAATGAGAGAGAGTCCTCACCTGACTATTTAACTATTTGACTACGCATTGATCTTCACTTAGATCTTTTTGGAGTAGTTTTGTCATTTACTCTCGTGCTTCACTTATATCCTATGAGTAAATGGTTGAAGAAATTGAATATCATAAATCTGAAATTATATATGCTTTATATGCTTATCCCATGGGAGTAATGACTTCACTTATAAGAAGTATAAGTGGTAAAATTTATTAAAAGTTAGCAAACACCGCATTGGTCACTTGAACAATTCATGAAAGAATATTGAAGGAGCAGAGATTTCACATATAAATATACTATCTTGGACATCTTCTATGATTGTGAGTCATATTAATTATTTTCAAACTTGAGCAAATTAGTTGAAGTTGGACAAGGAAGACAACGTAATGAGTTATGTTTGGGTATATTGGTATACAAGTTACATTGTTATGGATCCTCCGACATGAGGTGCTTGCTTATGATATTTTGCTAGCCAAAAATTTGTACTAAGTAGAGATACTACTTGTGCATCCAAAACCCTCAAACCCAGTTTCTTGCCATGAGTGTCCACCATATCTACCTATGGATCGAATAAGATCCTTCAAGTAAGTTGTCGTCGGTGCAAAAAGCAATAAAAATTGCTTCTAAATATGTATGATATTTTATTGTAAGGGAAAATAAGCGTTGTACGAACTTATGATGGTAAAAAAATAAAAGTGACATACTACATAATAAAGGTTGCTATCACAAAGGGCAATACAACGTGACGTTTCTTTACATTAAGGGTTTGCACACCCAAAATAAAAACCGCATGACAACCTATGCTTCCCTCTACGGAGGGCCTATCTTTTACTTTCATGTTATTTACTATTCATGTTGAGTCAACTTATTATTCCAACCTCAGTCTATTAGTTGGCAAACATCTTGTGGTGGGGAAAGATCCAAACATATATATCCATTCAAATATATTTGATCGTGATTTATTATTGTTGGAAATTATCTATATGATAAATAAGTTGGGAGGCGAAACATTAAGCCCTATCATTCTCTGTGTTCGATGGATTCTATTTGTTCAAAAAATATGCTTTGTGTCAATAATCATGGAAGACTATATGATAGTTGAGTATGTGGGATTTTCTAAATGAAAGCTCTTACATAGACACTTCCTAAAAATAAGATGAATTGCAATTGTTCGCTGACTAGGAATATGGTTTGTTAGTTTTCAAGAAACTTTCTCATCTATACTTTAACATGTGAATAGCTTGTTACTTGATCATGAGAAGTTTTATGTGATGAACTACTTTTTATGGTTTATATTGATGCTAGAAAAAAATGATTGGAATTATCATTGATCAAACTTGTGCACTTGCTAGCATTCACACTTCATAAATTATTTATTTTATCATTTACCTACTCGAGGACGAGCAGGAATTAAGCTTGGAGATGTTGATACGTCTCCCACGTATCTATAATTTATGTAGTATTCATGCCATATTTACAATAATTTTATTTGATTATGGTATGATTTTATTAGAAATAACCCGGACTGACGCTATTTACAGCAGAACTACCATGGTGTCGTTTTTTGTGCAGAAATAAAAGTTCTCCGAATGGGTGGAAAATTTACGGAGAATACTTTTGGAAAACATAAAAAATACTGGTGCAAAAAGATATCGGAGAGGAGTCCCGAGGCAGCCACAAGCCTAGGGGCGCGCCATCCCTAGGGCACGCCCCGCTGGCTTGTGGGCTCCTCGGGAGTCCCTCTGACTTGATTCCAACGCCATGAACTCCTATAAATCCCGTAACCCCCCAAAAGAAACCTAGATCGGGAGTTCCGCCACCGCAAGCCTCTGTAGCCATGAAAAACCAATCGAGAGGCCGTTCTGGCACCCTGCCGGAGGGGAAACCATCACCGTAGGCCATCTTCATCATCCTGGAGGCCTCCATGATGAGGAGGGAGTAGTTCACCCTCGGGGCTGAGGGTATGTACCAGTAGCTATATGTTTGATCTCTCTCTCTCTCTCTCTCTCTCTCTTGTTCTTGAGATGGCACGATCTTGATGTATCGCAAGCTTTATTAATACACATGAATCATACGGAGTCTTCCTTTCTATCTTCTTGTGATGAATTGAGTTTTACCTTTGAAGTTTACTTATCGGATTGAGTCTTTAAGGATTTGAGAACACTGGATGTATGTCTTGCGATGGGATATCCGTGGTGACAATGGGATGTTCTATTGATCCAATTGATATATGTTTTGGTGATCAACTTGCAGGTTCCATGACCTTAGGAATCTATGCATAGGGGTCGGCACGTGTTTTTTTCTTGACTCTCCGGTAGAAACTTTGGGGCACTTGATAACCCACAAGTATAGGGGATCGCAACCGTTTTCGAGGGTAGAGTGTTCAATCCAAATTTATTGATTCGACACAAGGGGAGCCAAAGAATATTCTCGAGTATTCGCAGATGAGTTTTCAATTCAACCACACTTTTAAGACTTAATATCTACGGCAAAGTATTCAGCAGCAAAGTAGTATGGAAGTAACGGTAACGGTAGCAAAAGTAATAGTAGCAGTTTTGTAGTGATTGTAATAGCAGCGACAGAGAAGTAACTTAGCAGGGATCAATATGTGGAAAGCTCGTAGGCAATGGATTAGTCATGGATAATTATGTTCGATGGCATTCATCATGCAACATCTATAACATAGGGTGCACAGAACTAGCTCCAATTCATCAATGCAATGTAGGCATGTATTCCATATATAGTCATATGTGCTTATGGAAAAGAACTTGCATGACATATTTTGTCCTACGCTTCCGTGGCAGCGGGGTCCTAATGGAAACTAAGGGATATTAAGGCCTCCTTTTAATACAGAACCGGACCAAAGCATTAGCACTTAGTGAATACATGAATTCCTCAAACTACGGTAATGACCGGAAAAAATCCCAGTTATTGTCACCCTGGGGGATGCGGATCATAACTCGTAATAGGTGTCTACAACTTGAAAGATAGGATCAAGAACAAACATATATTCATGAAAACATAATAGGTTCAGATCTGAAATCATGGCACTCAGGCCCTAGTGACAAGCATTAAGCATAGCAAAGTCATAGCAACATCAATCTCAGAACATAGTGGATACTAGGGATCAAACCCTAACAAAACTAACTCGATTACATGATAGATCTCATCCAACCAATCACCGTCCAGCAAACATACGATGGAATTACTCACGAACGGCGGAGAGCATCATGGAATTGGTGAGGAAGGATGGTTGGTGATCACGATGGCGTCGATTTACCCTCTCCGGAGCCCAAAACGGACTCCAGATCTGGCCTCCTGAGGAAGAACAGGAGGTGGCCACGGCTCCGTATCGTGGAATGCGATGAACTCTTCTCTCTGATTTTTTCTCTCCACGAATAGGAATAAATAAGAGTGGAATTGAGGTCGGCGGAGCTAGGCGCGACCAAAGAGGGTGGCCGCGCCTCGCAGGCTTGCCGCCTATGGGTGGCCCCTCTCCGGTTGATTCCTTCACTAGTATTTTTTATTAATTACAAAAATATTCTCCATAAATTTTCAGGTCAATCCGAGAACTTTCATTTCTACACAAAAATAACACCAAGGCAATTCTGCTAAAAACAATGTCAGTCCGGGTTAGTTCTATTCAAATCATGCAAATTAGATTCCAAAACAAGGGTAAACAAGTTTGGGAAAGTAGATACGACGGAGAAGTATCAACACTCTTTGAAGTTCTTTGTGTTGGATTGAACATGATGAATCTGAAATTGTGTAATGCATATCGTATAATCAAGCCCATGGGTACTCGTGGTGACATTGGAGCATTTTGGTGACATTAGGATTTTGGTTGAAGTGTAAGTTAAGGTGTTATTTTAGTACGAACTCTAGGGCTGTTCGTGACACTTATAGGGATAGCTCATAAGATTGATCGAAAAAGATAACTTTGAGATGGTTTCGTACCCTACAATAATTTCTTCGTTTGTTCTCCGCTATTTGTGACTTTGGAGTGAACTCTTTGTCGCACGTGAGGGATTTACATATGATTCAACTATGTCAGTATTGTTGAGAGAACTTCCACTAGTGAAAGTATGAACCCGAGGCCTTGTTTCCAAGCATTGCAGTACCATTTGTGCCCACTTTTATCATTAGTTACCTTGCTATTTTTATATTTTCAGATTATAAAAACGTATATCTACCATCAATATTACACTTGTATCACCATCTCTTCGCCGAACTAGTGTGCCTATACAATTTACCATTGTATTGAGTGTGTTGGGGACACAAGAGACTCTTTGTTATTTGGTTGCAGGGTTGTTTGAGAGAGAGGATCTTCATCCTATGCCTCCCACGAATTGACAAACCCTAGGTCATCCACTTGAGGGAAATTTGCTACTATCCTACAGAACTCTGCGCTTGGAGGCCCAACACGAGTCTAAGAGAAGAAGATTGCATAGTAGACATCAGTTTAGAAACCGAGTATGCATTGCGGAGACATGTAGGAAACCGTGGCCATAAGCTGAGAACATTCAAATGACCTTCTAGAAATATCAATTCAGGCACAACCTTTGCGAGAAATTTCTATTGAAGAACATAACAATAACATAGTTAGCAATCTGGTTTTTCTTAAGACAAATTTTTGTATGCAAAAGATGAAATAATTAATGACGCTAGTGAAAAATAATATTACCATGCTGTCTACATGGAAGTTACTACGGTTCAACTCATGCACTAGTGGCACGTTGAAAGGATCGAGATGGTTGACTAGAGGGGGGGAGGGTGAATAGGCAACTACCAATTTTTAGGCTTTTCATAACAAATTAGCTTTAGCAACAAATAGGTTGTCTAGATATGGAACTAGGTGAACAACCTATATAATGCTAGATAAAACAACAACAACAACAAGATATAAACTTGCACAAAATAAAGGTAAGAAATAACCACAAGTGGAACCACTGGAGACGAGGATGTGTTACTGAAGTTCCTTCCCTTTGAGCGGAAGTACGTTTCTGTTGGAGCAGTGTGAAGGCACAATGCTCACCAAGATGCCACTAGGGCCACCGTATTCACCTCACGCCCTCACACAATGCGACATGCCGTGATTCCACGAGTGGTGCACTTGAAGGCGGCAACCGAACCTTTACAAACAAGGTTGGGACCCTCTCCACAATTTAACTAGAGGCTCAAACGAAACCATGAAGCTTCACCACAACGGAATATGGCTTCGACATGAACTCTTCTGTCGAGGGTGCTCAAACACCCAAGAGTAACAAAATCCACACAACAAAGTATGGGGGATTCAATTTTCCTTTGGTGAAAGTGTAGATCTAGATCTCCTCCTTCAACCCCTAGCAAATCAACATGTTTGAGTAGCTAAACAGAGAGAGCTCAAGCAAGAAAGCTTGGAGGGCATTAATGGTGGAGAGAGAGAGGCGAGAGATAAGGTGGAGGTGGAAGAACGCCCTCTTTATATAGGGCCCCCACTTTCCAACCGTTACAGTCGTTTTCCATGGCAGCAGTACAACCGGTGATGCGGGCGGTAGAAACGGTGATACATCTCCAACGTATCTACTTCTCCTAACACTTTTGATCTTATTTTGGACTCTAATTTGGATGATTTGAATGAAACTAACCCAGATTGACGCTATTTTCAGTAGAATTACCATGGTGTTGTTTTTGTGTAGAAATAAAAGATCTCGGAATGAAACGAAACTTTTTGGAGATTTATTTTTGAATATATGAGGAATTACACAGCCAAAAGCCACTTGAGAGGGGGCCCAGGTGCCCACCTTCTACCAGCTGGTTGCACCAGGCCCACCTGGAGCGGCCTGGTGGAGGGTGGACACCTCGTGCCCCCCGACCCTAATTCCAATGATATAAATTCAAAGATCTCCGGAAAAAAATCAGAGAGAAAGAATTATCGCGTTCCACGATACGGAGCCACCGCCACCTTCTGTTCTTCATTGGGAGGCCAGATCTAGAGCCCGTTTGGGGCTCCGGCGAGGGGAATCTTCAGTCTTCGTCATCATCAACCGTTCTCCATCGCCAATTCTATGATGTTCCCCACTAGGAGTGACTAATTTCTTTGTAGGCTTGCTCGTCGGTGAGGAGTTGAATGAGATTCATCATGTAGTCAAGTTAGTTTTGTTAGGCTTGATCCCTAGTATCCACTATGTTCTAAGATTGATGATGCGATGACTTTGCCATGCTTAATGCTTGGCACTAGGGCCTGAGTGCCATGATTTCAGATCTGAAACATTTATGTTATCATCATTATATCTATATTCGTGATCCAATCTTGCCTAGTCATATGCACCTGTTACATGTTATGATTCGTCAACCCCATAATGACAATATTTGTGATACTTCACGGTGATGACCGTAGTTTGAGGAGTTAATGTATTCAATAAGTGTTAATGCTTTGTTCCGGTTCTCTATTAAAATGAAGCCTTAGTATCCCTTAGTTTCCTTATGGACCCCTCTGCCACGGGAGGGTAGGACAAAAGATGTCATGCAAGTTCTTTTCCATAAGCTCATATGACTATATATGGAATACATGCCTACATTACATTGATGAAGTGGAGCTAGTTTTGTGTATCCCTAGGATATGACTATTATATGATGAATATCATCCAACAAATACACCGATCCAGTACCTACGAGCTTTCCACTTATAGTTCTTGCTAAGTTACTACTACTACTATTACTATTGCACTTGCTACAAACTACTATTGTTATTGTTACCGCTACTGTTATTGTTACCGCTGCTATCAAACTATCATATTACTGTGCTACTGTTCACTTTGCTGCAGATATTTATCTCCAGGTGTGGTTGAATTGACAACTCAACTGCTAATACTCTCAAATATTCTTTGGCTCCCCTTGTGTCGAATCTATAAATTTGGGTTGAATACTCTACCCTCGAAAATTGTTGCGATCTCCTATACTTGTGGGTTATCAAGACCTTTTTCTGGTGCCATTGCCTGTGAGCATACCTATATTTGCTGATTCACTTGGGATTTATATCAACTTATCACTATGAAGAAACTGAAGGATACCAAAACCAAGATTTTTCCCTCTACTACGAGGGGAGGTAACGAACTACCATCTAGCTCTACACTTGATTCACCTTGTGTTATGAGTAAGTTTGCAACACCAGGACATGCTATTAATCCTTATATTGATGATCCTACTTCTGCTATGAATGATGCTTATGACTATACTAGTACCATGCTTGATGATAATGTGAGACTAGGTGAATTTCTTGATGAACAAATTGCTAGATCTAGAGAGAATGAAATCATTGAAACTGATGAAACTACTGAAACTGATGATTATGAAACACCTAATAGGCCTAGATCTCCTAGATTTGAAATGCCTAATAGGCCTGAAGGTTATGCTTTGGATGGAGAAATAGCTAGAGAGATTCTTGCTAGTAAGGATAGAAACTATCTTAAGAAACTACTATGCAACTATAAAGAAGAGACTTTGAATGCTAAAATCGAATGTGATCCTAAGTTTGCTACTTCACCTATCTTTGTTACCGATAAGGATTATGAATTCTCTGTCGACCCAGAGTTGATTACTTTGGTTGAATCTGATCCTTTTCATGGCTATGAAACTGAAACTGTGGCAACACATCTTACTAAGCTAGATGATATATAGCCACCCTATTTGCTAATGACAAGAAGATACGCTACTATTATATTCTCAAGCAATTTTAAGTCGGAATCTCTCTTGTAACTTTTAAGTCCTCCAATATAGTAACCTTACGTGGGTTATGTGGGTTAGGCCCAGGACCCTACCCTAGGTACATATCGTCATCATTAGCCCCCGAATAGATCAGGGTTTGCGTGGTAAAGGGAATCGGTGTCATTCCTGAAAAAGACACCAATCTTCCGAATGAAGTTTGGGACTTTAATGAAATTTGCATCAATTGAAAACTTTATCATTCACCCCGATCGATTCTACTTTGGCAGTGCCCGAGTGAATTGTCAATGTTACTTCTATTCCGAGTGACCTGAAGGGATCTTCAGATGCAACGGGTCGCTCTGCCAGGCCTGGATTTTGCGGGATTCGAAAATTTGGGAAGCACGCGCCTCTGCGATGATGACACCATGACTTGGGCAAGTGGGAGCACGACACCTCGATTCTTGCGCCACGCCTTTCGCCACGTACCGGGCGGCGTCTATGGTCGAGATATGCGGGGATCTTGCGGGCCCGCGAGTCAGCGAGACACTCGACGGGGTATAAATCCATTGTGCCGCGGACGACATAGTATTTTTTCCCCAAATCCCCTCTCTTCCTCCGCCTCTCTTGCTTCTAGAGAACCTCATATCTTTCCTCCAACAGCTTCCACCGCCGCGATGATGAAGGGGACAACGGAGAAGCTGGAGCGCGCAAAGAAGGGCGCTGCAAAGGGCAAGGCCAAGAAGCCGTCGACCGCGTGGTTTACTGCGCCGGCAGGGTGGATCTAGGGGGATTTCCTCCCGCCGACGATCACCTCCACGAACGTCAAGAACCACATCATCGACGGACTCATGGCGGTCGGCTCCTAGCGGCTGTCGGAGGGGGAGCTCGAGCCGGAGCCGCGTGAGGGGGAGAGGGTCCTCCTCCTCACCCATGCCGAAAGAGTTTTCTCGATGCCTCCCCATCCATTCTTCCGAGGATTCTTGAATTTCTTTGGAGCTCAGCTTCACCACTTCCCTCCAAATGCAATTTCCTATCTCTCCGTGTTCATCACTCTGTGCGAGTGCTTTCTAGGTTGTTCCCCCCACTGGGGTCTTTTCAAACACATCTTCACTTTTTGATCTCAATCTGTCAAAAAGGCCAACCATGAAGATGGTAAAACCCATGTCGTCCAACTGTGTGGCGTCTTGGGCATCTAGGGAAGGGCTAGGAGTGCCTTTCCCTCCATGACTTTCCAGAATCCGTTAGGGGCTGGCAGTCGACATGGTTTTACTACAAGGAAGTAGCGTCTCCCAATATGTCGACTGGTATTTCCCCCTTAACCTTAGATCGTCCTGCTGTTCACAAATCCTTTGAGGGTGTTGGACGGGGAGAAAATCCATGTAGGAATCCTGGTGAATGCCGTTGTAGACCTTGTCCGTGGCGGATTGAACAGATTGGATCTCTTGGAGACGTTCCTCAGCCGACGAATCCAGCCACTCCAAGCGAGGGATCACACTATGTGGCATTACTTTGGTCCTGCTGACTCGAGCCGCACGCACCCGGAAGAAGTCTTGCAGGAAACTGTCGAGCAATGGCTTCGCAGCATCACTTGCGCCTCTGAAAACGCCCGAGGGGCCAAGGGGATCCAGCTTTACTCTGCAGGAAAGGAATGGACGCACACGCACTCATATGTCGACTGACTTCATTGTCTTGAGGAATGGACGCACACGCACTCATTGTTTGCAGGAATGGACTGACTTCGTATGTCGTCTGACTTCATTTTTGCATCCCGGGGGGCCAAGAGGCATCATCTTGCTTTGTCGAGTGATCAATTCATATGTCGACTGACTTCATTGTTTGTAGGAATGGACGCACACACACTTGCCCGTGCCGAACAGGAACCAGCCTAAAGACGGTGGAGAGAGCGAGGGGGGCAGCATGGATACTGACAACTCCAACTCCAACGACAGCGCGGAGGAAGAGGAGGAAGTCGCGGCCCCTTCACGCACGGAGCTCCGCTCCAAGCTGCTCCAAGACCCTGCAACTGCCTCAGGCAAAGCTCCGGCGCGGAGTGAGAAGAGTCTGAAGCGAGACCGGGCTTCGACCGTTGAGTTGAGTGAATGGGTTGCTAAGCAGCCCAAGCCGAACGCACCTATGCCTCACAAGGCCTTGCCCCGTAGGAAGATCGTCGTGCCTGTTGTCTCAACGTAAGTGTTCACTTTCTTGTTTTGCTGTCGAGTATGATTTTTATACTCCTGCTGACCAAATGGAAATTTTCTTATCAGTGCCGCGACTTCAGTGACGTCGCCTCCACGGGACGATGAATACCAAATGGACCAGGATACTGCCAACGCAGCAACTTCCCAACGAGGTAAACGGATCTTCATTCAGCTCTGGTTTTTGAAAAATGATTCACCGATAGCATAGGATAATGTTGTTGATTGACGCTTATAGAGATCATCCAGTTGGAGGATGATGAAGAATTTCCCCTGGTACGGGAGGCAAAGGTGTGACCTTAGGCACCTCGCGCGTACGCTCCCGAAGAACACCATCAGCACGTACGCCCCAACGGTCGACTGTTGCTTCATCCCAAGGGATAAGCGACTCGACCTGACCAGTTCCATTGTCGAGTGCTCCACCAGCTGCCTCAACCATCGTGGCTGCCGTGCCGACTGTCCAACCTCCAGTATCCTTAACTGTACCAGCTCAACCATCATCTCCTCTTCCGATAACTACATTTCCCTATTTCACGTCCTAGAGGACCAGACTGGGGCCGCCATGGAAGCTATGATCCAAGCTGAAGAAATGATGCGGAGCACCAAGCTGGCATATGAAGCCAGCAAGATGGGTTGTGACGTTATCTCAGAACTCGGCCTCAATGTCCGAGTAAGTGCCATTGTGAGTTTATTTCTGTTTGACCTCCTGTCTTCCTCGACTGTACATCCACTGGGTGTTTCTTCTAAAGTGGATGTTTACCTTATTAGGTAAACTTTGCTTGTTTTTACCTTGAGTAGATCAAGTCTTAGTTGTATGTTTCCTGATCCAGTGGGAGCACGCTGAGTGCACCCACTGGGTGTAGTCCCCGAGACCGTTGTCGAGTGCTTGGCTCGGCAGGGGTCTTAGAGTTTCTTTGGAAGTTCCTCGACAGGTCGAATGTTTTCTTATCTAGTGTCTGCCCACCACTGGACAGGTCAAGTGGTAGCAGGTCCAGTGGGGGCACACTGAGTGCACCCACTGGGTGTAGTCCCCGAGACCACTTTTGAGTGCTTGCCTTGGCAGGGGTCTAACTGGGGCATTAATTGCATGCTTGCGCACTTTGTTAGCCCACTACAGAACCTTCTCTATGCTTCGACTATCGGTCTTCGCATATCTGAGTGAGCCATACGACCGAGTGATTGATTATCTTCCGAGTGGATGGTACAATGATATGTCCGAGTGGGTAGTACGTCTGTATGAGATTTATCTGGACCCACATGATGTGTGGATCCGATGCTTTACGATACTTCGACCCTTCATGGGCCTACCTGTTTTGTGTATCCCCGACTATAGCCCTTGAGACTCCGACTGATTGCTGGTAGTCGATTGGAGTCTATAGAGTTTGTTGAACTTTAATGTTGTTGTCGGACCTGACCGAGCATAATGTTTTTTTATTTCTCTTCCAGTGGGGACACGCTAAGTGCACCCATTGAGTGTAGTTCCCGAGCCTCTGTCGGACTAGATGAGTTGGGCGGGGGTTTATGTCTTCTAGTGCGGAACTAAACTAAATAGGTGAACTCTGATGCGCTTGGCGTAGTAACTTTTTGTAATCTGGAACTGAATCATTCGAACTGATCTTTGTGCGCTAGGCACGGTAAATAGACATAACCTGGAACTGGCCAGTCGGGTAAATCTTAGTGTGGTTGGCATGTTGAATGCTTATTGAGTCTGCCTTATATGATTTCTGGATCAAGGCTAAGTCCCCAAGTGTGGATAATGACCTCGCTTCGAATAATTTTGAACTTAGGCGATACAAAGTCACAATTAAGCCCCCGAGTGTGGATAATGACCTCACTCGGAGTAATTTTTAACTTAGGCTATACGGAGTCGCAGCTAAGCCCCTGAGTGTGGATGATGTCCTCAGTCAGAGTGATTTTTAACTTAGGCGATACAGAATCGCCGCTGAGCATACAAGTGTGGATGATGTCCTCATTCGGAGCAGTTTTTAACTTAGGCGAAACAAAATCGCAGCGAAGCGTGCGAGTGTGGATGATGTCCTCACTCGGAGTGGTTTTTAACTTAGGCGGTACAGAATCGCAGCTAAGCCCCTGAGTATGGATGATGTCCTCACTCGGAGTGGTTTTTGACTTAGGCGATACAGATTTGCAGCTAAGCCCCCGAGTGTGGATGATGTCCCCACTCGGAGTGGTTTTTAACTTAGGTGATATGGAGTCCCAACTAAGCCTCCGAGTGTGGATGAAGGCCTCACTCAAAGCAGTTTTTAACTTAGGCGAAACAGAATCGCAGCTAAGCCCCCCTGAGTGTGGATGATGTCCTCACTCAGAGCAGTTTTTAACTTAAGTGATACGGAAACGCAGCTAAGCCCCCGAGTGTGGATGATGTCCTCACTCGGAGTTGTTTTTAACTTAGGAGATACGGGTTCGCAGCTAAGTCGTTCACCCACTGAGGGTTGTGGTGTAGATATGTGCAGCTAAGCGATGGCGCGTGGGACAACCAAGTGATGAAGACGTGGCGCGTGGAGTAGCGATGCGTGGGGCGGTCGAGTGATGAAGACGGATCCAGCGGAGTGGCGACACGGGGGGCGGCCAAGTGTTGTAGACGCATCGATAAAAGAGGCGACACGTAGGGCGGTCGAGTGATGAAGACGGATCCAATAGAGTGGCGACGCGTGGGGCGGCCAGTGCTGTAGACGCATACGTTAGAGAGGCGACACGCGGGGCGGTCGAGTGATCATGATGCCTCCGTCGGAGTGGCAAGGTGCAGGCGTTCGAGCGATGAAGATGCATACAGCGGAGTGGCGACGCGCGAGGCGGCCAAGTGCTGTAGACGCATCTGTAAGAGAGGCGATGCGCGGGGCGGTCGAGTGATCATGACGCCTCTATCGGAGTGGCGACGCGCGTGCGGTCGAGAGATGAAGACGCATCCATCGGAGTGGCGACACGCCGGGCGGCCAAGTGTTGTGGACGCATCCGTAGCAGATGTGACGGGCGGGGCGGTCGAGTGATGAAGACGGATCCAGCAGAGTGGCGACGCGCAGGACGGCCAAGTGCTGTAGACGCATCAGTAAAAGAGGCGACACACAGGGCGGTTGAGTGATGAAGACGGATCCAGCAGAGTAGAGACGTGCGGGGCGGCCAAGTGTTGTAGACTCATCCGTAAGAGAGACGATACACGGGGCGGTCGAGTGATCATCACGCCTCCGTCGGAGTGGCAATGCGCGGTCGGTCGAGTGATGAAGACACATCCAACGGAGTGGCGACGTGCGGGGCGGCCAAGTGCTGTAGACACATTCGTAAGAGAGGCGACGCGCGGGGCAGTCGAGTGATCATGATGCCTCTGTCGGATTAATGACGCGCGGGCGGTCAAGTGATGAAGACGCATCCATCGGAGTGGCGACACACGGGGTGGCCAAGTGCTGTGGACGCATCCGTAGGAGAGTTGATGCGCGGGGCGGTCGAGTGATGAAGGCGCCTCCGTTGGAGTGGCGACATGCGTGTGGTCGAGTGATGAAGACGCATCCATCAGAGTGGCGATGCGCTGGGCGGCCAAGTGTTGTAGACGCATCAGTAAAAGAGGCGACACGTAGGGCGGTCAAGTGATGAAGGCGGATCTAGCGGAGTGGTGACGCGCTCGGCGGCCAAGTGTTGTAGCCGCATCCGTAAGAGAGGCGACGCGCGGGGCGGTCGAGTGATCATGACACCTCTGTCGGAGTGGCGAGGCGCGGGCGGTTGAGTGATGAAGACGCATCCGTCGGAGTAACGATGTGCGGGGCGGCCAAGTATTGTAGACGCATCCGTAAAAGAGACGACGTGCAGGGCGGTCGAGTGATTCTGTAACCTATGTACGAAAAATAGCACAAGCTAAAATAAAAAGTTCTCAAGGTAATATGAGTTTGCTAAAATGATTTGTGTAAATTACATCCATAAACACCCACTGGGTGTGCCAGGTGCTTGCTGGTCCGGAACCAGCAAGAGTCTAAAGTGTGAAGTATCCGACTGAACTTATGAAAATGAAGGATCCGACATGAAGAAAAAGAACTGAGCGCAGAGGTATACTCGGTGGAGTGGCCTCCGAGTGAACGTCATGTGTGACTTACTTGACACTCGGTGATGAATAAATAATAATTTAATTAAATGCAGCGTGTGAAGAATGACTTAGCTGTCTGACGGCATACAAGCGGCGAAATGATGAAGACGTGCCTCACGAAGGGGCGATGCGCGGAGCGGCCGGCCGATGAAGAAGTCCCTCATGGAGCGGCTAAATGTCGAAGGATTGTCTAGCTGAGTGACGGCACGCGGAGTGGCCAAGTGACGAAGACGTGTCTCATCGAGTGATGATGCACGGAGCTGCCGAGTGACGAAGATGCGCCTCACCGAGCGGTGATGCGCGGAGCTGCCAAGTGACGAAAACTTGTCTCGGCTAGTGACGACGTGCGGAGGGGCCGGCTGACGAAGGAGCGTCCAGCTGAGTGACGGGGCGCGGAGTGGCTGAGTGACGAATGAGCATCTCGCCGAGCGGCGATGCGTGGAGCTGCCGAGTGATGACGATGCGTCCAGTAGAGTGACAACGCATGGGGCTACCGAGTGACGAAGGAGCGCCCAGCTGAGTGATGGCGCGCGGAGCGGTCGAGTGACGCAGACGTGTCTCGCCGAGTGACGATCCGCGGAGCTACCGAGTGATGATGACATTTCTTGCCAAATAGCGATGCACGAAGCTGTCGAGTGATGATGACACATCCGTTGGAGTGGCGACACGCGGGGCAGCCAAGTTCTGTAGACGCATTCGTAAGAGAGGCGACGCGCGGGGCGGTCGAGTGATCAAGGCACCTCCAGCGGCGTGGCGACGCGCGGGGCAGCCAAGTGCTATAGAGGCATCAGTAAAAGAGGCGACACGCAGGGCGGTCGAGTCATGAAGGCGGGTCCAGCGAAGCGGCGACGCGTGGGGCAGCCAAGTGTTGTAGAGGCATCCGTAAGATAGGTGACGCGCGGGGCGGTCGAGTGATCAAGACGCCTCCATCGGAGTGACGACACGCGGGCAGTCGAGTGATGAACACACATCCATCAGAGTGGTAATGCGTGGGGCGGCTAAGTGATGAAGACGGATCCAGCAGAGTGGCGACGCACGGGCGGCCAAGTGTTGTAGAGGCATCCGTAAGAGAGGCGACACGCGGGGTGGTCGAGTGATTAAGACGCCTCCGTCGGAGTGACAACGCGCGGGCAGTCGAGTGATGAACACGCATCCGTCGGAGTGACAACGCATGGGCGACCGAGTGATGAAGACGCATCCGTCGGAGCGGTGACGCGCGGGGTGGCCAAGTGCTGTAGACGCATCCAAACAAGCATGGAGCGGCGATGCGCGGGGAGCGGTCGAGTGCCTACATGTTAGTTATCTGGATGGAAACGATATCCAAACAAGCATGGACTTTTTAGCGGTCACTGTAGACATTTAATTTTTTGACCGAGTGTGCCAGAGTACCGGTTCGGACTAGTGAAGCGGTCGGGCCGGCTTGGTGTCAATGCAGGCTGCACGTGCGCTGGATGCTAGTGGAGGGTGCTACGAAAAAGAAAGTGGATGCATGCGGCTTACTTTGGCCGTAACCTGTGCTGGAGATCCACCAAATGTCTAACTAACGAGGCAGGCCATTAACTGCACGCATTTACCACGTCCTTCCATTCCAAGTGGTCTGTCCGTTTCATGTAACCGCATGCATTTACCTGCATGCACATAATCAAGGAGGAGGTGGCCCACTCACCTTGCATGGTTGAAGGAACAAGAAGCCATGGCCAGCAGTCGGCGACGGAGGGGAGAACCGCTGCGCCCGGAGGCCTGAACGGCTTCCTATTTCCGCATTGTGCCAGTCCTGCCCGCACGCCGCAGCGACCAGGTCGGAGAAGCTGATCAGGGAGGAGTGCATCATGCCCGTGACGCCGGCGGGAAGGGCTCCACCACCATGGAGACCACTGCCGAGTGGACATCATCCGAATCATGCCGGCGGCGGGGCTCTGCAACACAGCTGGAGGTGTGGTCCCGATGTGGGCGGATGCGCCAGAGGTCGGTGAGGCTGGGCAAGCGGCATTCGACTTGGTGAAGACGTCGGTGGTTGGCCACGAATAAGACAGGCAATAGCGGACTGTCTAGGTAGGGAGCTCGACCTCCATGCCGCTCGTCCGAACGGTGCTTAGTGGCACGGCAGCGCTGTCGCCGTTGCTTGCGCTCTATGGTTGATGTGAAGAAGATGATGCTGTCAGCGTCATCGCTTGTATCTTCTTCCCTTTTCGATTGATCGAAACTTCACAGTATTCTCATTAGCACATGTACATACACAAGAAAAACGGCTAAAGTTAGATTGATTGTAAAGAAAGAGATAGGATGGAATGAAACTTCCTGATCCCTATGTACGAAGAGTATCATGTCTCTCCTATGAATGGAGTGATGTCCGGAACATCCTAGATCGAATTCTCCATTGATGATTGTTAATCGGCGGACAAATATCGAAGAAAGAAAACCATCTGCACCATGGCTCAATAGATGCCATGCCCCACGATGGGCGCCAAATGTCGTGGGAACGATTCCGACATTAGAGAGGGGTAGGATAATGTAGCATGATCTATCGAGGTGCAAAATGGATGACACGAGTGTTTTAGTGAGTTCAGGCCCCTCTCGTGGAGGTAACAGCCCTACGTCTCAGTGCACGGGAGCTTATGTCATATGGAGTGTTGATTACAAAGGTTGCGAACCCTTGTGCCAAAGGGGAGGGGCGGCTTATATAGAGTACGCTGCCCCTCATAAGTGCAAGGCATCCAAGAGTCCGATCATGGGTATAAAGACAAGCGTTACGGGTAACGTACATCATAATTACTATTAATGACAATTGGTCTAATGCCTTCCCGTTGGCCTCTCAGGAGTGGCTTCTGGTCTTCTGGCGTCGACTGGAAATGAGACTTTCCGAGTGATAGGTGTCTGTCGAGTGGAGCAAGAAGGTACTAATTGGAATGACTATCGAGTGACTCAAGCTCCATGGAGACTTCAGTCGGAATCTCTCTTGTAACTTTTAAGTCCTCCAATATAGTATCCTTAGGTGGGTTATGTGGGTCAGGCCCAGGAGCCTGCCCTAGGTACATATCCTCATCAGGCCCTTTCACGCTCTCTATTTGACTTCTCCGCCTTCCAATCTCTTGCGCCCTCAGAGCACAGATCTAGGTTTCTCCAACCCCACCTCCGAGCTCAGCAATGGCCGGCTCCAACGGCCAGTGGGAAGCTTTCATAGTGACCAACAAGGACATACTCGACCTCAAGAATGCCGGTTACCTACCCGCCAACATCCCTCCCCGCGTAGCGGAGGAGGGACAAGTGATCCCCACCCCTAGGCCAGGCAAGAGGGTGGTGTTCATCCCCTGCTTCCTCAGGGGTTCGAGCTTTCCACTCCACCCTTTCGTTAGGTGGTTAAAGTTCTTCTACGACCTTGACTTCCACGACCTCCCGCCAAACCCCATCATGCATATCTCGGTGTTCATCCTCGTGTGCGAGGCCTTCCTGCGTGTCGAGCCGCACTTCGGGCTCTGGCTGCATGTCTTCAACATCAAGCCCAAGTGCGTTGGCGGCAAGCACGCAGACTGCGGCAGGGCAGTCATCGACAAGCTTGCCCGCGTCAAGTGGCCGTTGGGCACCTTCATTGACACCATGATGGGATGGCAAAAGGAGTGGTTCTATGTCACCGAACCACAAGAAGAGGGCCAGCTCCCCGCCGCCGCACTCAGATCCAGGCCCCCCACCAGACTGGCTTCATGGCCCAAAAAAGGCCTGGTTTGGCGATCAGGCAAGGAGGTGACCGATCTGCAAAAGCACCTCTGCTCCTTGGTTGAGGAAGGCATCCAGCTAGCTGATGTGGTCTAGGTGATGCTCCGAAGACGCATCCTCCCTTGCCAGCGTCGGGACACTCCCCTGTGGGATCGAGCTCTCAAAGCCGAGGCCATAGTCTGGAACCTCTTCCGCACTACGGGGGAGAAGTTGTGGACGGAGCTCTTGAAATCAATGAAGATCTCGCTATCCGAGGAGGAGGACAAGGGTATGCACGCCGCCAAGCCCGATTCCGAGGTACAATTCACCCCATCTTGGTCGGCTTCATTACGCGGACAATTCTTATAACCTCTTATCCGATCTATTTGGACAAA
Source organism: Hordeum marinum (assembly GCA_022496015.1). Lineage (NCBI taxonomy): Eukaryota > Viridiplantae > Streptophyta > Magnoliopsida > Poales > Poaceae > Hordeum > Hordeum marinum. Next base: position 8,187,371 of record CM039674.1, on the reverse strand, counting down.
GATGGCTCAGGAAAGCCATCAAAATCAATAGTCCAGCGCCTCAGCCGGAAGACAAGGGGACCGGGCTGTTAGCCAAGATGCTCGTGGATAAGCCTTATGAGGCTCCCACGAAGAAAGAAAAGAAGAAGAAACCAGGCCAGGCTGGCCTTCGCATCAGGGACCATCCTGATGCCGCATCCGAAGACACCCCCGCCTCCTAAAATCAGGAGGAGGCCAAGAAGGAGGAAGAAGAGGAGGAGGAGGCCAAGGTCGAGTGTGAGGGGGAGGCAATTCCCCCACGCCAAGAAGAGAGCGGCGCCTTCGGACACCCCAGGGCAGGTAGCTTCTCTTGCCCCGAAGAGGGCACGGCAGACGTAGGTGGTCCTGTCTGACGATAGCTTGGACTCGACCTCCGCATCCGAAGACCTCGAGGAGGTTCCGCAAAGGATCCAACGGTTCAAGCCCCCCCCATCTAGGTTAGGATCCGAAGACCCTCCTACCTATCACAAGTAGATTTAGAGTTTGTCAACGCACAAGTCATTGGTCTTATAGACCCCCGCGCGTTATGCCTACCAAGGTGATATCGGATGGGGAGACCCCGCCCGCCGAACTGGCGGAAAGCGGGGATGCTTCGCACCCCACCACTCCAAGCGCCACGAAAGACATTGTGGAAGTATTGTCCCAGTCTACTCCAATGGAGGCGGGCACAGGGGCGAGGAAAATCGCACCGTGGCCGAGGCTGATGCTTCGGCCGCCGAAGACCGGGGTACAATGCCCCATCTGGACACCAAGGAGGCCGGACGAGCGGGCACTCAGTCCCTTGCAAGAACATCTTCAGAGCGCACTGTGCTTCCGGAGGCACCGGTCCCATCCCCGGTGCGTGATCGGGAAATCTGACCATCCCCGGCACCACCGGCCACCGGATGGTCGGTCATGGAGGAGGCTCTATCGGGTGTCTCCATCCCTGAGGATCACCGCACCCTTATGGGTGCGATACTACAAATTGTCCAGTCCGTTGACCTCGGACTGAAGGAGGCCTTCAAAGGTCTCCTTGCAGGTTTTGAAGTAAGTCACCGCATGTTTATGCAAAGATTTTATTTATTTGTATTGTATACATGGAAGCCCCCGAACCCTAGGTGAGGTCAATAGGCTCACCTAGGGGTCACATCTGAATTCGATAACACACAAGAAGCACTTTAAGTGTTCAGCATGCTAGAATAACTCGATATATGATCAGAATGTCTATATTGCGGGAAGTGACTGCCGATGTAATGTATTAATTTTGTGCATAATGTAGGCTTCGTCATCAGCGGCACCCACAAAAGGCGTCGAGCTGGAGGAGTTAAATCAGGAGCTGAAGCTCTCCGAAGCAGAAGTTGCGTCCTCAACCGAAGGCTTGACGAGGCTCAAGGTATGTTGAGACAGATTCCGAATGCCTTCGCTTGAATTTTATAGTTCTAATACTGTCCGTGCAGATTCTTTATCTTTCCTAATGCACGCGCAACCTCGTTGAAGGAGGTGGAGCAGCTCAAGGCCAAGCTCCAACGCGCGAAGGACGAGACGGCCGCCGAGAGGGTGGCCGCGGAGGAAACGGCTACCGCCCTTTCCACCATGCGAGCCACTAGTGGGAACCACGAAGCTCGCATGGCAGAGGTCCAGCAAGAGTTCAAGGATGCGAGCGAGAGGTGCGGGGTCTTGGAGCAAAAGAACAAGGCGAGCTCGGCCGAACTGTCCACCTTAAAAAATGAACTCCATTAGGAGCAGGCTGACAGATGGTTCTACGAGGAGCAAGTGCGCCAGGCCAAGGCCATAATGGATGGTAAGCCGTACTCAATAAAGTGTGTATTCAGAGATTGCAGATTCGAATTGCTTACCCGGGTGTGGCGATCTTCAGGCGCATCCTCCGATCTCCAGAAGAGTGCGGCGGACGCCAATCAGCTGTTTGCCTCACGGGGAGAGGAAGATGAAGCTCGGATGTTCTGGGAAAAGTTCAGAGCCCCCGAGCGTTCCCCTCTCTTGGTTGAGTAGCTAAAACAGCTGATGGAGCTGCAACAGATGACGGAGCTGGTGATGAAGGACCTCTGCATCCGCTTATGGCCCAGCGAGCCGCTACCAGGCAGCTACTTTGGCCTGGTGTAGCGACTGGTTGCTGCCACGCCCTGTCTCGACACCGTCAAGCGCCCCTCCTACATCGAAAGTGTCCGGATCGCCCTTGCTAAGGCCAAAGTGCACTGGCTGGGGTTAAATCCGATGAAGGTCGCCACCAGGGAAGGAGCACCGACGCCCCGAGCTATACTTCGATGGAGTGATGGAGAGTGCTCGGGTAATACCGTCGTAGTGTTCGGAAGAAAAAATATTTGAATGATCTTGTAATGTGTCTGAAGACTCGTGATAACTTTTTAATGATATTAGTATCTGCTCTTACATGGTTTTGCATTCCTTTATAACTCCTATGTGGTTGTTTAAAATTGAAAGATGCGAGTCGTCAGCTTCAGCCCCCACATAGATACTACATGTGGTGTCTATGCCAATGCATTGTGTCCCTTAGCCGTATTATTGAAACCCGAAGGCGGTGTAGTGCGGCAGACTAGGCAATCAGACTATAGTGCTTTATTTCTTTCACTTAACCGAAGGCGTACAATTAGCCACGGGAGTGTTTTGATGTTCGGACGAACCGTGGCCGAAGCCGACATCATAATGTTTGCATGAAGGGCAAGTTCCTCGTATAACACGGAATAACCGCTGATGAGGTTTGAAGTATAATACTTCTATCTTGGGGTTCACAGATTGGATCACGCATACTATGATAGTCCGTTTTCGGCTTTCTCCCCTAAGGTGCTTGGCCGGACTATCCGGAAACACAATCGTAGGGGTGCTCCCTTTGCCCTTTTAGCCGAACGAGTGGAACATAAAGGGGTAAGCACAGGAGTTGGGAACCCAACTTAATGACCAAAGACATAGTTCAAAACCGATGCATATAAAGTGAACGCCAAGACGCCGAACACACGATAGTTAAGGCGATTTGTGTTAGAAATTGAGCCCCCGATCTATTAGCCGGTTACCTCGCATCATACCAAACAGGTTCAAGAGAAGATGGAGAAAAGAGAAAAAGTATGCGCTGAAAACAGGACAGATAAGGCGTACTCGCGCCATGCAATTTTGCATTTTCTCAACAACTCTTATAACTTGGATTGCCGAAGCAACTGTTTACTGGTATGCGAAAGAAAATAAGAAATACAATCATACAGGAGTTGTTGTACCAGGAGTCTTCAATTGGTGAACTGACGTCCACGATATGCGCCCTTGCTAGTTGTCTCTTGCTCTAGGATGAACTTTGATGGGTGTTAGTGTTTGGCGGGCGGATTTTGCTAGCAAAATCTTGAGAGGCCGCTGAATTGTGGGTGAGCTTTACACCGTAGGCAGGCTCTTTTAGGAGTGCATGTGTTTTGTTTGAAGACGTGTTGATGGTAGTAGTCCGGGGAAGCCGAACACCCATCTTAATTTGCCCACCACTACCCATGGAATCTTAAGTGCGAAGTTTTATCTCCTTGGCGCATACTTTGCTGGTCCTGAGGTTGTGTGGTGGGGCGCGAGTCCCTATTGAGGGAGGAGAAAGGATCTAAGTTTTTGGTCTGACGCCGAACTTGCTCCCCAACCTTATGTGCCTTTATGGCGAATGTCGGAACTTGCCGATCTTCTTCATAGCTGAATTCAGCCGCTAGGGCCAGTGCATGTTCCTCAGTTCTAAGGGAGCGCTCGGTGTTGCCGTTGACAGTAATAACCCCCTTGGGGCCCGGCATCTTGAGCTTGAGGCATGCGTAGTGTGGGACCGCGTTGAAACGAGCAAATGCAGTCCGACCATGTAGCGCGTGATAGCCGCTGCAGAAGGGCACAATGTCAAAAATCAAGTCTTCGCTGCAAAAGTTATCGGGTGAGCCGAACGCGACCTCTAGAGTTACCAAGCCCGTGCATCAGTCCTCACCGCCCGGGATCACTCCCTTGAAGGTAGTGCTGCTGGGTTTGATCCTTGACGAATCAATGCCCATCTTCTTCACTGTATCTGAGTAAATCAGGTTAAGACTACTTCCTCCGTCCATTACGACCTTTGTGCGGTGATACCCATCTATAATGGGGTCTAGGAAGAGGGCCGTCGAACCCCCGTAACGGATACTGGTCTGATGATCACACCGATCAAAGGTGATCGGGTATGCCCACCATGGGTTGTACTTCGGGGCTATGGGTTCCACCGCGTAGACTTCCCGAAGGGCGCGCTTCCTTCACTTCTTGGGTATATGAGTGGCGTATATCATGTTCACTGGTTTGACTTTGGGAGGGAACTTCTTCTGTCTGCCACCAATTGGACCCTGAGGTTCAACTTCGTCCTCGCTGCAAGGGCTTTTGCCCTTGTCTTCGGATGATATCTTGCTGGCCTGTTTGAACACCCAACAATTGCGGTGTGTGTGGTTGGCGGGCTTGTCCGAAGTCCCATGTATTTGGAAAGTCCTTTCCATGATTTTCTCGAGCTGAGTTGGTCTATCAAGATTGCCTTTAGGAGGCTTCTTTCGCTGCCCAGGTCGGGAGTTGCAGAATCCAGCGTTTACGACCGTGTCATCCGAATCGCTATTATTGTGCTAGCGCTTATTCTTATTATGCTTTGATTTCAGGTTGCCATCTCGGGCTTCAGGTGCCGTGGGGTCCTCAGCATTATGGCCATGTTTTTGCCAGCCAATTGTCTTCGCCCACGCAGAAGCGGGTCATGAGGGTAGTAATGACGGACTTGGTCCTAGGTTTATCCTAGCCAAGCTGGCGGGTCAGCCATTCGTCCCGAATGTTTTGCCGGAAGGAGGCTATAGCCTCGGCATCCGAACAGTCAACGATTTGGGTCTTTTTAGTCAAGAAATGATTCATGAATTGCCAGGCAGACTCGCCGGGCTGCTGGACGACGTTGCAGAGATCGGAGGAGTCCGGAGGGCGGACATAGGTTCCCTGGAAGTTAGAGCGGAATGCATACTCCAGGTCTTCACACAACCCAATGGAGTTTTCGGGGAGGTTGATTAACCAGTGATGTCGTGGATTTGTCATGACAGATGTCCGGGGGAATGGACTTAGGTTCGGGGCAGAAGCGCAACTATGTGGTGGCTTGAAGGGGTTGACCAGAATCGAGAGACGCGGAGTTTACCCAGGTTTGGCCCCTCCGATGGAGGTAAAAGCCTACGTCCTGATTGTCTGGTATTGATGATGACGGAGATCTCTCAGTTACAAGGATGTTGTTTTCTACCTCTAATCACGAGAGCCTCTAATTTGTCTATCTCTAATCTCTTGTGTCTGTCTAAACTTGTGGACTTGAGAACTTGTCTTTCTAGGGGTGCTCTTCCCCTCCTTATATAAGTGGAGAGGGTAGGTTTACAAATAGAGTCCTACTAGGAGTAGGATTAGGACTAGTCTCTCTAGAATCCTATTCCGGGTCTTGTTTCCTTCGGCAGGGAGTCTTTCTCTCTTTGGGACTTCTCTTGTGAGCCGCCTGGCGCCGACTTACACGTCGGGTCTTGGGCCTGGTCGTCCGGTGATCCGCCGACCGGGTCATTAATAAAATGTCATGTCTTTATCGGGTCTCCTGTGGGTCGCCAGGCCGGGTCATACTGCGGGGTATATCCCCAACAAGTGCCGAACTGGCCCCTTAATCTTAAGAGGGAGGTATTTGATGGAGTGGAGATCATCTTCTCGTGCCATGTGGATATGGAGGAGGAACTCCTCAATCCATACAGTTGGGTCAGTGGTCCCATTGTACTGTTATATATTCACGGGCTTAAACCCTTCAGGGAACTGATGCCGCATTACCTTATCTATGAAACATAGTGGATGAACGGTGCCTCTGACCCGTGCTATGTCGTGCCCGTATTCGGCGTCTCTATGGGCTCGGTTACATTCCCGGACTCTATTATTTTGGTCGGACCATGGCCTGTACCCGCCCCGTCTATCGGGGGAGTACTCTCTGGATCCGTAAATTGACCTTGTACGGTCTGCTCTGTGATCCAGGTTAGCTCGCAGGTCAAACATGTCATTGTGCTTTAATGGCTCCTTTCCCCGTCTTTGGGGCATTACCGGTATATAACCGTCGTCGCCAGCCGTCTTGTCCCACCCGCGAGGGGGGCGGTCTGATTTGTCGTATGGAGTATGGTCCGGGGACGGGGTATCAGTGAGTTCGTCATCTTCCGCTGCCCAGACAGCAAAGAGAGTGGCCGTTAGCTGGTTCTCGTTGTGGGCCACCCTTCCTCTTTGCCGTCTGCTAGCAGACGACAAAGAGGTTTTGCCATCTGCTAGCTGGCGGCAAAGAGATGGCTGACGATAATGATATCTTTCCCATCAGCTCTTTGTTTGCCGTTAGTTTAATTTAGGCTGATGGCAAAGACCTTCTTTGCCGTCAGCTGGCAGACGGCAAAGAGCTGGCAGACAGCAAAGATCCCGATTCCAATAGTGCCTTAATATACCTTAGTTTACTTATGGACTCCGCTCCCACGGGAGGGTAGGACAAAAGATGACATGAAAGTTCTTTTCATTGACGAATACATGCCTACATTACATTGACGAACTAGAGATAGTTCTGTGTCGCCCTAGGTTATGACTATTATATGATGAATATCAACCAACAAATACACCAATCTAGTGCCTACGAGCTTTCCACTTATTGTTCTTTCTAAGTTACTACTACTCCTGTTACTATTGCACTTGCTACAAACTACTATTGCTACTATTACCGCTACTGTTGTTGTTACCGCTGCTATCAAACTATCATATTACTGTGCTATTGATCACTTTGGTGCAGATATTTACCTCCTAGTGTGGTTGAACTGACAACTCAACTACTAATACTCTCAAATATTCTTTGGCTCCCTGATATGTCTCCAATGTATCTATAATTTATGAAGTATTCATGTCACGCTTATGGTAATTCTATATGCTTTTATTAGAACTAACCCAGACTGACGCTGTTTTTAGCAGAACTACCATGGTGTCGTTTTTTCTGCAGAAATAAAAGTTCTTGGAATGGGCTGAAAATTTACAGAGAATTTTTTTAAAAATATGCAAAATACTAGATCAAGAATCAACTGGAGGGCGGCCACCCATTGGCCACAAGCCAACGGGCGCGGCCACCCCCTGGCCGGGTCTAGTAGGCTTGTGGCCTCCTCGAGCGTCCCCTTGAGGTGAGACCGACGCCAAAAATTCCTATAAATCCCAAAACCTCCAAAAAGAAACCAAGATTGGGAGTTCGGCCGCCGCAAGCCTCTGTAGCCACGAAAAGCCAATCTTGGCCCTCTCCGGTACCCTGCCGGAGGGGGTCACCATCACGGTAGGCCATCTTCATCATCCCGGAGGGGCCATCATCACCATGAAGGCCAAGGACCATAGGTAAAACCTCTCCCAACCTAGGGGGAGGCCATGAAGGAGGAAGCACAAGGGGGATAAGCTCTCCCTCTCTCTCCCGGTGGCGCCGGAGTGCCATCTGGGGAACCATCACCGCGGTGAATGTCTTCATCAACATCACCTTCTTCATCACCGTCCTCATATCTTTTCAATGATTCACTCTCCCGCATCCCACTATAATCCCCTACTTGAACATGGTGCTTTATGTTGGGAGACGTAGTAGTAAATCAAAAAAATTCCTACGTGTCACCAAGATCTATCTATGGAGAAACCAGCAAACGAGTGGGGAGAGATTGCATCTTCATACCTTTGAAGATCGCTAAGCGGAAGCGTTACAAGAACGCGGTTGATGGAGTCGTACTCGCAGCGATTCAGATCGCGGTAGATCCGATCAAGTGCCGAACGGACGGCACCTCCGCGTTCAACACACGTGCAGCCCGGTGACATCTCCTACGCCTTGATCCAGCAAGGAGGGAGGAGAGGTTGAGGGAGAGCTCCGGCAGCACGACGGCGTGGTGGCGGTGGAGCTGCGTGGTACTCTGGTAGAGCTTCGCTGAGCACTACGGAGAACGAGGAGAGGAGGAGGTAGGGCTGCACCAGAGAGAGAGGGAGAACCGTGTATTGTGCAGCCCCAAATACCTCCACTATATATAGGGGAGAGGGAGGAAGGGTGTCTGCGCCCTAGGGTTTCACCCTAGGGGTGGCGGCAGCCACCAGATGCCATCTGGCCGGCGGCTAGGGCAAGGGAGAGGTGGGGCGCCCTAGGGTGGGCCTTAAGGCCCATCTAAGCCTAGGGTTTGCCCCCCTCCACCTTTGCCACGCCTTGGGCTGGGGTGGGAGGCGCACCAGCCCACCTAGGGGCTGGCTCCCTCCCACTCTTAGCCCACGGAACCTTCCGGGGCAGGTGGGCCCACTTGGTGGACCCCCGGAACCCTTCCGGTGGTCCCGGTACACTACCGGTGACACCCGGAACACTTCCGGTAACCAAATACTCACTTCCTATATATCAATCTTCGTCTCCGGACCATTCCGGGACTCCTCGTGACGTCCGGGATCTCATCCGGGACTCCGAACAACCTTCGGTAACCACGTACACTATTTCCCTATAACCCTAGCGTCATCGAACCTTAAGTGTGTAGACCCTACGGGTTCGGGAGACACGTAGACATGACCGAGACACCTCTCCGGCCAATAACCAACAGCGGGATCTGGATACCCATGTTGGCTCCCACGTACTCCACGATGATCTCATCGGATGAACCACGATGTCAGGGATTCAATCAATCCCGTATACAATTCCCTTTGTCTATCGGTATGGTACTTGCCCGAGATTCGATCGTCGCTATCCCCATACCTTGTTCAATCTCGTTACCGGCAAGTCTCTTTACTCGTTCCGTAATACATCATCCCATGACTAACTCCTTAGTCACATTGAGCTCATAATGATGATGTCTTACCGAGTGGGCCCAGAGATACCTCTCCGTCACACGGAGTGACAAATCCCAGTCTCGATTCGTGTCAACCCAACAGACACTTTCGGAGATACCCGTAGCGTACCTTTATAGCCACCCAGTTACATTGTGATGTTTGGCACACCCAAAGTATTCCTACGGTATCCGGGAGTTACACAATCTCATGATCTAAGGAAATGACACTTGACATTGAAAAGCTTTAGCAAACGAACTACACGATCTTGTGCTATGCTTAGGATTGGGTCTTGTCCATCACATCATTCTCCTAATGATGTGATCCCGCTATCAACGACATCCAATGTCCATGGTCATGAAACCGAGACCATCTATTGATCAACGAGCTAGCCAACTAGAGGCTCACTAGGGACACGTTGTGGTCTATGTATTCACACATGTATTACGGTTTCCGGTTAACACAATTATAGCATGAACAATAGACAATTATCATGAACTAGGAAATACAATAATAACCATTTTATTATTGCCTCTAGGGCATATTTCCAACAGTCTCCCACTTGCACTAGAGTCAATAATCTAGTTACATTGTGATGAATCGAACACCCATAGCATTCTGGTGTTGATCATGTTTTGCTCGTGAGAGAGGTTTAGTCAATGGATCTGCGACATTTAGATCCGTATGCACTTTACAAATATCTATGTCTCCCTCCTGAATGTAATCACGGATGGAGTTGAAGCGGCGCTTGATGTGTCTTGTCTTCTTGTGAAACCTGGGCTCCTTCGCAAGGCCAATAGCTCCAGTGTTGTCACAGAGTAGAGTCATCGGGCCCGACGCATTCGGAATCACTCCTAGGTCGGTGATGAACTCCTTCATCCAGACTCCCTCCTTTGCTGCTTCCGAAGCAGCTATGTACTCCGCATCACATGTAGATGCTGCCACGACGCTTTGCTTGCTGCTGCTCCAGCTCACTGCCCCTCCATTCAAAATATACACGTATCCGGTTTGCGACTTGGAGTCGTCCGGATCTGTGTCGAAGCTAGCATCGACGTAACCCTTTACGACGAGCTCTTCGGCACCTCCATAAACGAGAAACATGTCCTTTGTCCTTTTCAGGTACTTCAGGATATTCTTGACCGCTGTCCGGTGTTCCGCTCCGGGATCACTTTGGTACCTCCCTACCAAACTTATGGGAAGGTTCACATCAGGTCTGGTACACAGCATGGCATACATGATAGAGCCTATGGCTGAAGCATAGGGGATGGCACTCATCTCTTCTCTATCCTTTGCCGTGGTCGGGCATTGAGTCGTACTCAATCTCACACCTTGCAACATGGGCAAGAACCCCTTCTTGGACTGATCCATATTGAACTTCTTCAATATCTTTTCAAGGTATGTGCTTTGTGAAAGACCAATGAGGCGTTTTGATCTATCTCTATAGATCTTAATACCTAATATGTAAGCAGCTTCTCCAAGGTCCTTCATTGAAAAACACTTATTCAAGTAGGCCTTGATACTTTCCAAGAGTTCTATATTATTTCCCATTATCAGCATGTCATCCACATACAGTATAAGAAATGCTATAGAGCTCCCACTCACTTTCTTGTAAATAGTGGGTTCTCCATAAACCTGTACAAACCCAAACGCTTTAATCACCTCATTAAAGCGAATGTTCCAACTCCGAGATGCTTGCACCAGCCCATAGATGGAGCGCTGGAGCTTGCATACCTTGTTAGCATCTTTAGGATCGACAAATCCTTCCGGCTGCATCATATACAGTTCTTCCTTGAGGAAGCCATTAAGGAATGCCGTTTTGACGTCCATTTGCCAGATCTCATAATCATAAAATGCGGCAACTGCTAACATGATTCGGACAGACTTTAGCATCGCTACGGGTGAGAATGTCTCATCGTAGTCAACTCCTTGAACTTGTCGATAACCCTTAGCGACCAGCCGAGCTTTATAGGCGGTCACATTACCGTCTGCGTCAGTCTTCTTCTTAAAGATCCATTTATTTTCAATGGCTCGCTTATCATCAGGCAAGTCCACCAAAGTCCATACTTTGTTCTCATACATGGATCCTATCTCGGATTTCATGGCCTCAAGCCATTTGTCAGAATTCGGGCCCGCCATCGCTTCTTCATAGTTCGAAGGTTCACCGTTGTCCAACAACATGATCTCTAGGAAAGGACTACCGTACCACTCTGGTGCGGAACGTGTCCTAGTGGACCTTCGAGTAGCAACTTGATCTGATGTTTCATGATCATCATCATTAACTTCCTCTCTAGCCGGTGTAGGCTCCACAGAAACAACTTCCTGTGCTGCGCTACTCTCCGGTTCGAGTGAAGGTACAATTACCTCATCAAGTTCCATTTTCCTCCCACTTACTTCTTTCGAGAGAAACTCTTTCTCGAGAAAGGATCCATTCTTGGCAACAAAGACTTTGCCTTCGGATCGTAGGTAGAAGGTATACCCAATAGTCTGTTTGGGATATCCTATGAAGACGCACTTTTCCGCTTTGGGTTCGAGCTTCTCAGGTTGAAGTTTCTTCACATAAGCATCGCAACCCCAAACTTTTAGAAACGACAGCTTAGGTTTCTTTCCAAACCATAATTCATACGGTGTCGTCTCAACGGATTTAGACGGTGCCCTATTTAAAGTGAACGCGGCAGTCTCTAATGCATATCCCCAAAATGATAGCGGTAAGTCGGTAAGAGACATCATAGATCGCACCATATCCAATAGAGTGCGATTACGACGTCCAGACACACCATTTCGCTGAGGTGTGCCTGGCGGCGTGAGCTGTGAAACAATTCCACATTTCCTAAGGTGCGTGTCAAACTCGTGACTTAAATATTCTCCGCCATGATCAGATCGTAGGCATTTTATTTTCCTGTCACGTTGATTCTCGACCTCACTCTGAAATTCCTTGAACCTTTCAAAGGTTTCAGACTTGTGTTTCATTAAGTAGACATTCCAATATCTGCTCAAGTCATCAGTGAGGGTGAGAACATAACGGTAGCCACCGCGAGCCTCGACACTCATTGGACCGCATACATCGGTATGTATTATCTCCAACAAGTCAGTTGCTCGCTCCATTGTTCCGGAGAACGGAGTTTTGGTCATCTTGCCCATGAGGCATGGTTCGCATGTGTCAAATGATTCGAAATCAAGTGACTCCAAAAGTCCATCAGCATGGAGCTTCTTCATGCGTTTGACACCAATATGGCAAAGACGGCAGTGCCACATGTAAGTGGGACTATCGTTATGAACTTTACACTTTTTGGTACTCACACTATGGACATGTGTAACATCACGTTCGAGATTCATCAAAAATAAACCATTGACCAGCGGGGCATGAGCATAGAACATTTCTCTCATATAAATAGAACAACCATTATTCTCGGATTTAAAAGAGTAGCCATCTCGTATCAAGCGAGATCCAGATACAATGTTCATGCTCAAAGCTGGTACTAAATAACAATTATTAAGGTTTAAAAATAATCCCGAAGGTAGATGTAGAGGAAGCGTGCCGACGGCGATCACATCGACCTTGGAACCATTCCCGACGCGCATCGTCACCTCGTCCTTTGCCAACCTTCGCTTATTCCGCAGCTCCTGCTTGGAGTTACAAATGTGAGCAACTGCACCGGTATCAAATACCCAGGAGCTACTATGAGCGCTGGTTAGGTACACATCAATAACAAGTATATCACATATACCTTTAATGTTGCCGTCCTTCTTATCCGCTAAGTACTTGGGGCAATTCCGCTTCCAGTGACCGGTACCCTTGCAATAAAAGCACTCAGTCTCAGGCTTGGGTCCATTTTTCTTCTTCTTCCCGGCAACTTGCTTACCGGGCGCGGCAACAGCTTTGCCGTCCTTCTTGAAGTTCTTCTTACCCTTGCCTTTCTTGAAACTAGTGGTCTTATTTACCATCAACACTTGATGCTCCTCTCTGATCTCGACCTCCGCTGATTTCAGCATCGAGTACAACTCAGGAATGGACTTCTCCATCCCTTGCATGTTGTAGTTCATCACAAAGCTCTTGTAGCTAGGTGGAAGCGACTGGAGGATTCTGTCAATGACCGAGTCATCCGGGATGTTAACTCCCAGCTGAGTCAAGCGGTTGTGAAGCCCAGACATCTTGAGGATGTGCTCACTGACAGAACTGTTCTCCTCCATCTTACAACTAAAGAACTTGTCGGAGACTTCATATCTCTCGACCCGGGCATGAGCTTGAAAGACCAGTTTTAGCTCTTGGAACATCTCATATGCTCCGTGTTGCTCAAAACGCTTTTGGAGCCCCGGTTCTAAACTGTAAAGCATGCCGCACTGAACAAGGGAGTAGTCATCGCAGCGAGAATGCCAAGCGTTCGCAACGTCTTGTTCTGCTGGGAGAAGGGGTGGGTCACCTAGCGGTGCATCAAGGACATACAGTTTCTTGGAAGCTATGAGGATGATCCTCAAGCCATGGACCCAGTCCGTATAGTTGCTTCCATCATCTTTCAGCTTGGTTTTCTCTAGGAACGCGTTGAAATTGAGGTTGACATTTGCGTTGGCCATTGGATCTACAATATAGATATTAAAGGCAATTTTAGACTAAGTTCATGATAATCGAGTTCACATAATCAAATTATTCAATGAACTCCCACTCAGATAGACATCTCTCTAGTCATCTAAGTGACACATGATCCATGTCAACTAGCCCGTGTCTGATCATCACGTGAGACGGACTAGTCATCCATGGTGAACATCTCCATGTTGATCGTATCTTCTATACGACTCATGTTCGACCTTTCGGTCTTCCGTGTTCCGAGGCCATGTCTGTACATGCTAGGCTCGTCAAGTCAACCTAAGTGTTTCGCGTGTGTAAATCTGGCTTACACCCGTTGTATGCGAACGTTAGAACCTATCACACCCGATCATCACGTGGTGCTTCGGAACAACGATCCTTAGCAACGGTGCACAGTTAGGGTGAACACTTCTCTTGAAATTTTATTGAGAGATCATCTTATTTACTACCGTCGTTTTAAGCAAATAAGATGTAAACATGATAAACATCACATGCAATCAATATAGTGACATGATATGGCCAATATCATCTTGCTCCTATGATCTCCATCTTCGGGGCACCATGATCATCATTGTCACCGGCACGACACCATGATCTCCATCATCATGATCTCCATCATTGTGTCTTCATGAGGTTGTCTCGCCAACTATTACTTCTACTGCTATGGCTAACGCTTAGCAATAAAGTAAAGTAATTACATGGCGTTTGTGATTGACTCGCAGGTCATACAATAAATAAGACAACTCCTATGGCTCCTGCCGGTTGTCATAGTCATCGACATGCAAGTCGTGAACCCTATTACAAGAACATGATCAATCTCATACATCACAATGCATCACATCACATCCTTCTGGCCATATCACATCACAAGGCATATGCTGCAAAAACAAGTTAGACGTCCTCTAATTTGTAGTTGCAAGTTTTTACGTGGTTGCTATAGGTTTCTAGCAAGAACGTTTCTTACCTACGCCAAAACCACAACGTGATATGCCAATTGCTATTTACCCTTCATAAGGACCCTTTTCATCGAATCCAATCCGACTAAGGTGGGAGAGACAGACACCCGCTAGCCACCTTATGCAACTGGTGCATGTCAGGCGGTGGAACCGGTCGCACGTAAGCGTACGTGTAAGGTTGGTCCGGGCCGCTTCATCCCACAATACCGTCGAATCAAGATAAGACTAGTAACGGCAAGCATATTAACAAAATCGACGCCCACAACTGCTTTGTGTTCTACTCGTGCATAGATTCTACGCATAGACCTAGCTCATGATGCCACTGTTGGGAGACGTAGTAGTAAATCAAAAATTTTCCTACGTGTCACCAAGATCTATCTATGGAGAAACCAGCAAACGAGTGGGGAGAGATTGCATCTTCATACCTTTGAAGATCGCTAAGCGGAAGCGTTACAAGAACGCGGTTGATGGAGTCGTACTCGCAGCGATTCAGATCGCGGTAGATCCGATCAAGTGCCGAACGGACGGCACCTCCGCGTTCAACACACGTGCAGCCCAGTGACGTCTCCTACACCCCTATCCAGCAAGGAGGGAGGAGAGGTTGAGGGAGAGCTCCGGCAGCACGATGGCGTGGTGGCGGTGGAGCTGCGTGGTACTCCGGTAGAGCTTCGCTGAGCACTACGGAGAACGAGGAGAGGAGGAGGTAGGGCTGCACCAGAGAGAGAGGGAGAACCGTGTATTGTGCAGCCCCAAATACCTCCACTATATATAGGGGAGAGGGAGGAAGGGTGGCTGCGCCCTAGGGTTCCACCCTAGGGGTGGCGGCAGCCACCAGATGCCATCTGGCCGGCGGCTAGGGCAAGGGAGAGGTGGGGCGCCCTAGGGTGGGCCTTAAGGCCCATCTAAGCCTAGGGTTTGCCCCCCTCCACCTTTGCCACGCCTTGGGCTGGGGTGGGAGGCGCACCAGCCCACCTAGGGGCTGGCTCCCTCCCACTCTTAGCCCACGGAACCTTCCGGGGCAGGTGGGCCCACTTGGTGGACCCCCGGAACCCTTCCGGTGGTCCCGGTACACTACCGGTGACACCCGGAACACTTCCGGTAACCAAATCCTCACTTCCTATATATCAATCTTCGTCTCCGGACCATTCCGGGACTCCTCTTGACGTCCGGGATCTCATCCGGGACTCCGAACAACCTTCGGTAACCACGTACACTATTTCCCTATAACCCTAGCGTCATCGAACCTTAAGTGTGTAGACCCTACGGGTTCGGGAGACACGTAGACATGACCGAGACACCTCTCCGGCCAATAACCAACAGAGGGATCTGGATACCCATGTTGGCTCCCACGTACTCCACGATGATCTCATCGGATGAACCACGATGTCAGGGATTAAATCAATCCCGTATACAATTCCCTTTGTCTATCGGTATGGTACTTGCCCGAGATTCGATCGTCGGTATCCCCATACCTTGTTCAATCTCGTTACCGGCAAGTCTCTTTACTCGTTCCGTAATACATCATCCCGTGACTAACTCCTTAGTCACATTGAGCTCATAATGATGATGTCTTACCGAGTGGGCCCAGAGATACCTCTCCGTCACACGGAGTGACAAATCCCAGTCTCGATTCGTGTCAACCCAACAGACACTTTCGGAGATACCCGTAGCGTACCTTTATAGCCACCCAGTTACGTTGTGACGTTTGGCACACCCAAAGTATTCCTACGGTATCCGGGAGTTACACAATCTCATGGTCTAAGGAAATGACACTTGACATTGAAAAGCTTTAGCAAACGAACTACACGATCTTGTGCTATGCTTAGGATTGGGTCTTGTCCATCACATCATTCTCCTAATGATGTGATCCCATTATCAACGACATCCAATGTCCATGGTCATGAAACCGAGACCATCTATTGATCAACGAGCTAGCCAACTAGAGGCTCACTAGGGACACGTTGTGGTCTATGTATTCACACATGTATTACGGTTTCCGGTTAACACAATTATAGCATGAACAATAGACAATTATCATGAACTAGGAAATACAATAATAACCATTTTATTATTGCCTCTAGGGCATATTTCCAACACTTTATGCCACCTATTATGATCCAATGATGTGTTGCCATCCTATGATGTTTTGAGTAGATTTATTTTGTCTTATAGGTTGATTGAGGATCTAGATTGGTATGAGTTGTATGTTTATTTTGGTGTTGTCCTATGGTGCCTTCCGTGCCGTGCACACGTGAAGGATTCCCGTTGTAGGGTGTTGCAATTTATTATTGATTCGCTTCTAGTGGGTTGCTAGAGTGACATAAGCTTAAACCCGAGTAAGGGGGTTGTTGCATATGGGATAAAGGGGACTTGGTGCTTTAATGATATGGTTGGGTTTTACCTTAATGATTTTTAGTAGTTGCGGATGCTTGCTAGAGTTCCAATCATAAGTGCGTATGGTCCAAGTAGAGAAAGTATGTTAGCTTTGGCCTCTCCCTCATATAAAATTGCAATAATGATTTCCGATCTTGTTAACAATTGCCTAGGATAATTCCACACACCGCCCCATCAATATTCCATACTAGCTATTTGTAATATATTGTAGTATTATGATAAAAACACCTATTTTTATATTTTAGTTCTCCGATTTCACTCCCCTTGTGTTGAGTCTATAAATTTGAGTTGAATACTCTACCCTCAAAAACTGTTGTGATCCTCTATACTTGTGGGTTATCAACAGGTAGGACCGGAACAACCGCCCAAGCACCAGTCAACCATCGCATCAAAACAGAACCTGACATGGTGGATCCTCCCCGGTGCAACCACTCGACTCGAGTGTGGGATAAGGAAAATTCCTGAGCGGTACAACCGCTTGAGACACCAGTAGTACCAGTGCATATTAATATACTGGTACAACCGTCTAACAACCGCAACACAACATAATTGTCTATGGTTGTAGCCTGGGGATCGGCCGGTACAACCGCCCAAGGCTGCGACCCAGGGTCAGACAACTGTTGGCGGTACAACCGCCCGCAGGCAGCGGTAAAACCGCTAGAGACCAGCTAGAAGTAGCATCCCCTGGGTATCACCCATGTGGTGAAGGTTATGCTGGATAACAAGAGTGAGCGGTACAAGGTTATACTAGGGCCAGTGGTACAACCGGCCTTCATGGAAGGAAAGCAGGGCCTCTCTCTCTCTGATGGAAGGGTACAAGGTGGGTCCAAAGAATGTGTACGTGAAATGATTCACCCCAAAACCTTCCAATGAGGATTCCCTCTTAATAGCACGGGATCCCTACAACCAAAGAAAATAAACGCGTAGAGAACACTGTCTTCATTTTTTCCGTTTGAAGGGAATGCCTAACCGTCCTGTGTCGCACATGGAGTACCCGAATAATTTGACACACGATTAGATAACATAGTGAGGTGTCATCATCACCAAAACACTAAGGTAAGAGAATACCCTTACTCATGTAATCAGAATAACTTTCGCCAATATCTTAATAATTGATCTTAAAATGATCAACATCATCCATAAATGAGATCAAATGAATTTTCTCCAACCAAGTTAGATCGGAGCCATGACTATAGTAGGTCTGGTCTAGTATCTTTTGAGTTTGTGTTGAAGAAGACAAATAAGTAGACAATTAAACATAAAAAAGTTAAGTAAGGATGAACACCAACTATTTTTAAAAAAACAATACAAAATACTTAACAAATATGGTTGACAAACTCACCTGGAGGTAAAATAGGAAGCACATCCACATCCAAACCAATGTCAATATTACCTTTCATACCATCTGCAGGACAAATATTGAAGGTTTTTTCATATCCTCCTGAAATCCATATGCCTTGCCTAGAGCATCCCAATTTGAGCAACCAAAATGCGAGTGATTAACTACATTGCATAGTTTAACCCAAAATCTAAAACCATGTTTAGTCCTTAGGTGAGCTATCCTAGTCTCTTTATGCTCACTATCTTGAAAACCGAGCTTCTCCATTCCATATTGTCTTGCATGACAGGGAATGCACCAGTCGAATTGCAAAAAAATGGAAGTTACACGTTGAAGCAAAGAAACACAAGTCATGATTAATTATGAGAAATACTTTTCATTGTTGCATATCGTAAAGACATCAAAGGACTCGTCTAGCTTGATGGCGAAGAACCTACTGTTTCGCATGTGAGGCATGTCGCACGAACCATGATCCTTGCCGAAGTAATCACACTCAGGGATCCTATCGTCGTCAGACATGTCTTGTGTTCATTATTCCAAGATTAAAAATCAAACGCAATTATACCAGGCTCTCTTCAGCTTGGGTTGAGTTTCAGTCAATTACCGTTACATTTATGCAGTAATGGCATAAAAATGGGCTATGTTTGTCCGGAATGTCATCTAATTTTTAGTTCCACCAAATCATGGGCACTAGAAATTTCCTACTTTCTAGCACAAGTCATGCCAAAATCACGAAAAAATTGACATGACCCTTTCTAAAAACAAGACATGTCAAGCGCCTGAATTTTGTTGGAAAAGAAATGAATCAACGTTCTGGCAAACCATAGGCCACTCAGAGGTGTTCCCTGCAATAACATACACACATGTCCAAATAGACCAATTTTTTTTACTAGAAGTTCCTAAATCTATTTGTTTTGTACTTTAAATTTCTAGACCTAAATGTATGTTCTAAAAAATTATAGACCATAAAATTTCTAGACATTCTACAAGGAAAATACCTACATTCTACAAGAACAGAGGGAGGAGGGTGGGAGGGAAGTGGAAGGAGGAGGGAGGGAGGGAAGTCGAGGGAGGAGGGAAGAGGGTCTGTGGCCGGAGGAATGAGAAGGGGTAGCTGGAGGAGGGAGAAAGGAGAGGGGGGTGGGGGGAGGAGGGCACGGGTCAGGGGAGGAGGGCAAAGTTTAGGGGAGGAATGCAAGGATGGACGAGAGGAGAGGGTGGGGGGAGGAGGCTTATGGCAATGGTGGAGACGGTGTTGTGGCAACGGCGGTGACAGCATGTGAGATGACTCGGTGAGCTAGGGAGACAGAGAGTGTGCTTAGGAGAGTGAGCAACGCGGGCAGGGAAGAGGATAAGTGTTCCATAGCAGTGGCGTGTGGCAGAGAAACACACTACTGCTATAGAGTTAACAATATCTCGGCAAACTGAGACGCGCTGCTACTATGCGTAACCTGGTGGGTACGCATGGGGCCATTTTAGTACTAGCACGGGTAGAGAAGCCGTGCTATTGCTTAAACTTTAGTTGTAGTGCATGTTGAGCGGCCACGCTGCTACTATAGCCAGCCCAGGGGACACGGTGGGGGCCTTGTAGTAGTAGCGCGGCCGACAAATGTGCGTGCTGGTACTAAGTTCTACCTATAGCACTTTCTCTCCACCCGCACTACTGCTAAATAGCTGCAGTGCGGTCCCCAAAGCCATTCTACTGCTAATCCTCCACCTATAGGCTTTTCCCTAGTAGTGTTGGTCGAATGGAATTTAGATGAACAACTCTCGACCGTGACAGTTGATAATTGCAATGTAAACGATAAGGAAATGGAGGTGATTATGATCAAGATAGGCAAAAGTAAGCTTTTCCTTGTGAAGGTACTCTACTTCCAATGCTTTCTTGAGTACATATTTTGAATTTGGTAGTGAAGGATGGATTAGATATCATGAAATCAGCTATAGAAACGATTCATGGAAGTGTTGCATACTGGACTGCCACACCCAAAAGGATAGAGATGTTTGAGGACATGGCCAAAGTATAAAAAAGTGAAAATAACTAGGAAGACGAGACTTGATTGCAAGACTAGGAGGAATTCTAGTTTAGAAATGCCTGATATGGCTTTGCCTTATAGACTTGTGGTTGAAGGTTTAAAAGAAAAGGACAAGCAATATGACTGGCTACCTAGTTCAGAAGAATGGGATTTCGCTATAGATGTTGTAGAGAGACTTAGATTGTTCTTTGAAGTGACCGAGCTATTTTTCGGGACCGATTATGTGACTGCCAATGTTTACTTCCCTAAGATATGTGAAATTAAAATGAAAATGAGGCAGTGGGAAACTTCTCGCAACAAAACTATCCAAAACATGACAAAAAGCATGACTAATTTTTTTGATAAGTATTGGAGCGACATCCAAGGTTTAATGGGTATAACTACACTTCTTGATCCTTGGTACTAGAAACAAATGTTGGTAGCTTGCTTTGCCATGTTGCACGGTATTGAGCCATCTTGTTATGAATGCACTCAAAAAGTTAATGCCATTGTTGCTAGTCTAAATTCATTGTTGGACCACTATGACGTACAAAGTGATTTATATAAACCAGATGAAGAATCTATGTTGTCTACAATGAAATCTCCTGCAATTAATCATGAGTGTGTTCCAAAACATTGTAGCTCAGCAAATGCCTACAACTTCTAGACTTCAAGGTGAAATAGAGCAATACCTGAATGATGGTTTACTGCCTTATACTAAAAAGTTCAATGGTTGATGGAAGGTTGTTGGAACAAGGTATCCAACCTTAAGGAAAGTTGAAAGATATGTATTTTCTATTCCTGTTATAGTGGTTCCTTCAGAATCAGCCTTTAGTACAGGTGGAAGAAAGTTCAATGAGCATTGAAGCCGATTGGCATCTCATATGGTTGAGGTTTTAATGTGCTCACTAGATTGCCTTAGAAACAGGTACAAAGGTGAGCAAATATTGCGCTTTATTAATATTTTCTCTTGTTTTCATTAGTTTTCATTTTTCTCCTTTCACTAGTAGGAAAAGGCCTATAGATAATATGTACATTAATGGCGCACCACACATGTGGTGCGCCACTACTATATAGCAGTGACGCATCATGTGTTTGTGCGCCATTAGTGTGATGGACACCAATGGCGCACCACACCCACGGTGCGCCACTACTAACAATTTTTTTTTTCCAAAACTAGTAATGGCGCACCACACACACGGTGCGCCACTAATAACATTTTTTTATTTTTATTTGTGCAAAACTAATAATGGCGCACCACCTAACTTGTGCGCCATTAGTAACCAGGGTTACTAACAGCGCATTTGTAGGTGGTGCGCCATTGGTAACCTAGGACCAGCTAGATATTTTGGACAACCACCTATCACACTCACTTTTCCCACTTCATTCTCTCCACCTCCTCCTCCAAGCTTGTCTCGGCTGCCTCCTCCTCCTCACCTCATTTGCAGCATAGATTCATCCAAATTAAGTGGTTAAATTACCTTTTTTGATAGGTAAGTAAGGGGAAAGCTTTCTTTATGTTGTAGATCTACTTTTTTCTCCCTCCAACAACGTGCACATGCACTTTTTATGGCCTAGCTAGATCTATGTATGTTTGTGGTGTTTGCATATGTTTGTGGTGTTGCATATATGTTTGTGTTTGCAGGTACCGGTATTTGAAATGTGATAGTTGCCAATATTTTGCCGGAATGTTGATTCATTTCCGTTTCGGTGAGAATTTGCCACTATGCATTCTTTTTTGTCCTATTTTTAGGCAAAGTCATGCCAACTTTTTTCTTGGTTCTAAAATATCGTTTTGCTCTACCCCGCAGGCGACCATGGTCCGCACGATGATCGAAGGCATCGTGAATAGGTTTTTGAGCTCCGCGAAGGCCGAGATGCTTCAAAAGAACGAGACGGAGATAAGATGTCCGTGTCGAAGATGCAAGCTGAGGAGCCTTATGGACCCGGATTCCGTACAGGTGCGGGACCACCTGCTCTTGCATGGTTTCATGGATGGCTATCGGTGGCAAGGTGATGAAGATGATTATGACGTCGTCCATGGGGGCCGGGCAAGAAATGAGGAAGGGCACCGCTGCGAGGGCGGGCGAGAAGACGAAGAATCTCTAGGACATGATCATGAAGTAGGTGTAGTACACAGTCATCATGTAGAAGTTGCCGGACATGATGATGAGGAAGATGCCGGAGCAGACGAAGGGCATGATCATGAAGATGAAGATGCCGGAGCAGACGACGATAGACCATCGATGGGCTGGGTGCAGGACCCTCATATTCAAGAGCTGCTTCTCAAGCAGACGGATAACGCAAGAGCTACCACCCGAGAGAAAGCCAAGCTAGATCAACTGGAGATAGATACGGTTACTCCACTGTATGAAGGATGCAGGACCGAGGATACCCGCCTGAAAGTAACGCTCATGGCTCTGGAGATGAAGGTAAAACACAAAATGATCGACGCATGATTCGACGAGAACATGTCATTCTGGCACGAACGTCTTCCCAAAGGGAACAAGTGCCCGACCAGTTTCGAGGAGGCGAAGAAAATCGTGTGTCCTCTGGAGTTACCGCACTTGAAATACCATGTGTGCATGAACAATTGCATCATTTATCGGGACGAGCACGCGGAGTCTACCATATGTCCGGTGTGCGGCGTCACACGATACAAGAAGAGGAAGAAAGCTCCTCGAAAAGTGGTGTGGTACTTTTCGATCACTCCTCGTCTGCTGCGGTATTTCGCGGACCCTAAGGTAGCAAAGCTCCTGCGTTGGCACGCGGATAGGGAGGAGAAGAAGCGAGAAGATGACGCAAATGATTCGGAGATAAATAAAAAAGACAAGATGCTGAGTCACCCTAAGGATGCGAGCCAGTGGCAAGCGTTGAACTTTGAACACCCAGAATTTGGGAACGATCCAAGGAACATAGTGCTGGGCGCGAGCACCGAGGTGGTCCATGGATTTTTGAGATGCGTCAGGTGCTTGGATGATACAACGTATAGCCAGCTAGATAGAGATCCCGGGTCTTCGAAAACCCTGTTCATGGGACATCGAAGGTGGCTTCGCGACGATGACTCATGGAGAAAATGCAAGGATCTGTTCGATGGTGAAACCGAACCCCGAAGACGCCCGCGTACGAGGAGCAGCGAGGAAATAGACAAGTTGTTGAAAAATTGGAAAGAGTGCCCACCACCGGGAAAGGCGCCAGAGCCGGGAAAGAAGCGAAAGGCGCCAGAGCCGCTGCTGAAGGTATGGAAAACGAGGTCTGTTTTCTGGGACTTGCCGTACTGGAAGATCCTCCGTGTGCCTCACAGCCTTGATGTCGTGCATATCACGAAGAAAGTGTGAGAGAGTCTGCTTGGTACCCTACTCAACATGCCAGAGAGGATCAAAGATGGGCCGAAAGCAAGGGCTGACTTGAAATCAATGGGCATCAGGGAGGAGCTTCACGCTAATGATGGTGATGATGATGATGATGATGATGATGATGAGGCGAAGCAGGACACGGAAATTCGTCGCAAACGCAAAAAGGCCAAGAAGACCGGAAATGACTTCCCTCCCGCGTGCTTCACTCTAAGTCCGGAGGAGATCGATCAGTTTGTCACCTGCCTCATAGGAGTAAAACTTCCTTACGGTTACGCGGGGAAGATAAGCAGATACCTAGACTCAACGAAGCAGAAGTCAACAGGATGAAGTCTCACGACTGTCACGTGCTGATGACGCAGATACTTCCAGTTGCAATCCGTGGGATCATGGACGTGCACGTCCGTGAAACGTTATTTCGCCTATGCAACTTTTTCGACGTCATCTCTCGGAAGTCGGTTGGCGTGAGGAAACTCAGAAGGCTACAAGAAGAGATCGTGGTGATACTATGTGAGCTAGAGATGTACTTCCCGCCCGCATTCTTCGATGTTATGGTGCATCTGCTGGTCCATATCGTGGAGGATATCATCCAACTCGGGCCGACGTTCCTGAACAGCATGATGCCCTTCGAAAGGATGAATGGTGTCATCAAACGATACATTCGCAACATGTCACGTCTAGAGGGAAGCATAGCCAGGGGCTTTCTGACCGAAGAATGCATCTCCTACTGCATGAATTATCTAGGCATCGAGAACCCCGTTGGTCTGCCCGTCAACAGGCACCTCGGTAGGCTCGTTGGATGGGGTCACCGTGAGGGTCGCCGCGAAATGCATGTCGACTTCGAGGGTCGACTCGCCGACTTTGAAAGAGCAAACCTAGTCGCTCTACAACACATAGACGTGGTCGATCCTTGGGTGGTAGAGCACAAAACCTTTATTGAGAAGACGTACAATGACCGAGGCCAACAGAGGACGGATGGAGATATAATCAAAGAGCACAACTCATGTTTCACGCGTTGGTTCAAGAAGAAGCTTCTGTCGTACCCTTTACATGATTCTTCCGCGGAAGAACAACTCATATTCGCCTTGTCACAGGGCGCCGAGCACAACCTGATGACGTATGAGGCGTACGATATCAACGGCTACACATTCTACACCGAGGGAAAGGACATGAAGAGCGATGGTTATCAGAACTCCGGGGTAACGATGGAATCCTACACCGGTAACAACAAGGACAGATACTATGGAAGGATCGAGGAGATCTGGGAGCTGAGCTACGCTGGAGAGAAGGTCTCGATGTTCCGTGTCAGATGGGCCAAGAGCGTCCTAAAATAAGACCGGTATTTCACCACCATGGTTATACTCGAAGCCAAATCCAAGACCACGGGCGCAAACGCCACCGCGAAAAATGAGCCACGAGTACTAGCTTCCCAAGTGGACCGATGCTTCTTCATTACCGACCCGTCAAAGCCCAGTCGTGTTGTCGTGATGAGAGGCAAAAGGAAGATCTTCGGAATGGATGGAGTCGCCAACGAGCAAGACTTCGACAAGTAGGGCGACCCGAAGATGGAACATGATGACGACGATGAAGTACCAGCATACACCACAAGAAGAAGCAGGACCACCCTACCTAAAGGACGTCCGTTCAAAAGAAGAACTCCATTTGCGAAAAATAAGGGCAAGAAGATTGTGAACAGCTAGATAGCTAAGATCGATTGTATTTAAATTGTAGCCTTCATTTCTCGATTGTATTCATGAATGTTTTCATATTCATAAATGTTTTACCAATTCACAAAAAAAGTTACTTATGGCGCACCCCTCAGTGGTGCGCCATTGCTATGGATATACTTATGGCGCACCCCTGGGAGGTGCGCCATTGTTATCTATATGTGTGGCGCACCCCTCCCAGTGCGCCATTCCTAGCACCCCTACCTAATACCTATTCCCCACCTCGCCCTGCCGGCCTTCTCTCGCCCCCGCAACCCTCCTCTCGCTGCCGCCGCACGTCTCGCCCCATCCCCCCACCCGCCCCACTACCTAGCGGCCGCTGCTTCCCATCCCCACCTCCCCGACTCGCCGACCACGCCTCCCCGGTCCTCCCTTCCACCCAATCGCGCCAGCGGCCCGGCCCGGCTTGCTCCACTGGACGGCCGCAGGAGCGGGGGAGATCCGCCCCGACCTCGGCCCCCTCCTCCGGTGACAAACCCTAACCCGCCTCGACTCTTCTTCTCCTTATGGATTTGAACCCTGATACCTCCACTGGTGTGGTGGCGTTTTTTATGTGCCTACTACAAGTACAAGTGATCTGATTCTAGTGTTTCTGAAGACCACTAGATTGGATTGGACTTCTTTTTGTTCATGATTTTGCACGTACCCCGAGAGGCCCTTGAGTTTGCCGGAATGTCGATTAGCTTCCATTCCGGCAAATTCGGGTACTCCATATGTCCTATTTTCAGCAAAGGTCATGCTGAAATTTTCCGTGAATTTTAGCATGACTTTGCTAAAAAAAGGACATATGGGGTACTTGCGACTAATGCATGGGCCGGGGTTTGAATTCCCCTGGTCGTTTTCTCCCTAATAGATGAATACAAGTTGACAAAGATGAATACAAGTTTGAGACATACCGCTCGGTCCGGGCGCTCGCGGGAGGTTTGAGGGTCCGCATTGGAGATGCCCTAATCACCAACGCAACCACAACCCGCGGGCTTGCCATTATTCACATGCAAAGGGAAAAGGCAGCTAAGACAAGGTGCACATGATTTATTCAACAAAGACCGTAATTTGAAGTGAGGTCGATTTATTGAGGCCGTGTGCGCTGCTCCATGAAATCATCCCGAATCCAAGCTACTGCAGGAAGCGGTCGAACTAGTCGCTTGTTTCCTTCACCATGTTCACGGTCAACATATGTTCAACTCCCGGCTCCGTGATGAGCTGAACAGTATATAACAGGTAAAAATACGGTGTTAGTAATCCAAAAAGGCACCCTTCATGTTCTCAGGATCACAGCTTCCTGTCATCTATGCAACAATCCCGTGTTTGCCGCGGAGAAGGAGGACACAAATCATCAATGGAGTTGAGTTAAGAGAAGAGAAGCACAAAGGGAGAACTTGCAATGCAACCCATGCTAGAGAGAAGATTGAATCTGTTTAGTCTTCATGTATCCCAAAATGAACTTCAGTATAGTTACTTTGAACCTAGTAATGTGAATTATATTATTTTACGTTTAACATTAAATTAGATCTAAATTTTCTAGAAAAAGTTTGTATTAAAACTTGTACCAAACCTATTAGAAGCATAATACCGATGTTCTAAAATATCTGACTCTTTTACATTGTAGAAATGGGGTCCCATTTTTTTCTGGGCTTGTATGAATGTATCTTTACATCTTAGCACTTCCCATATTGATCTATAGCTTTAACTCAAACCAACCTGATTTTGTTTCTCCAGGAGAGAATAGGTTTCATGACAACTTTGCAAACATATTCTTGTATGGACAATGGAAGGTTCATAGTACTATCCAGTAGGTTTAGCCATTTAACACGACAAAGATAAATACATATTGTACAGGTACTTTAGTGACCTAAATGGTCTTATATCAGTCCATTTGGATCACTACTTTAATGATTTAAACAATCTTATATTAGTTTACAGAGGAAGTATAAATTGTCTATTCCTTCCGCAGTTACTACAAGAGTAGCCTTATCAAGGAGTTTGCGCTTTCAATCTGCGACACATGGAGTCAATTGTTTGTTCCTTCCGCAGTTACTCTTGTGTGCATCACCAGGGAGGCTGACCTGATGGATGATTCTGTGGTTCTGTGGGTGATTCATATTCTCATACTTTTTGAAAATATTTGCTTTGCCACTTAGCTCCAATGGGTGATTCTGTGGTTCGATCATTCTGACCACCTACGTCCGCAACACAACCACAAAATCAGTACACACATTGTCACCTGAACAGCTTCTTATTATCAACAAATATTGTATACATATATACATGGACCATGCCCTCCTTCCGGCCTTGAATCTTGAGCACCATTATCTTAGGATGCCTCGGTGTCGACAAACCCTAAATGATGAGACCATGATAATTCGTCACAAACCAAACCTTAAATAACACTGAGCCATTATGCCGTCACCCTTGAAGCCTTGCGGGCATTTGCAGCCCTTATCTTGTTCATTCTGTAGATTTCCAAAATTCAGTTTTGTAGGCCCTTGACAATAACCAACTTGTTGACCAAACTTTTTTCCTATTTAGAGCGAAACATGGCCCACAACGATGAGTCTGGCAGTTCAGGCAAGGCATTCTGGGAGCTGTCCCAGGAGATGGAGGAAGAACCTCAACGCTATGAGGACGCCGCGGAAGACACCGATCCCGACTACACAACCCCTAGTGGCGTCGGGGATGACACCACTGATGGTGCCGCCGAGGATGCCACCACTTATGATGGCAGCGCACGCATAGATGGCAGCCACCGTCAAGGAGGAATTTACTGAAGTGTCCTCCGAGGGGCATCCAACGGCGCCCAAAGAATTAGTCAAGGGGTACTCGGTTCAGCTCGGGTGCATTCTCTGGAGCACCGTCTCGATCAACACTGAGAACCTAAGGCATCCTGACTGAGGGAATTTGCGCAGCCTCCTCTTCACGAAGCTGCACGAATGATACAAGTTCCCCGGTGACGTCGCAAACACACGCCTCTCAGGGAATAAAGTGAACAGTGCTGCCCTCACGAAGATGAGCACGGCCCTATCTACTTGGAGAAGCGCGGTGAAGAAAATGATTGACAAAGGTGATAGTTATGAGAAGATCAAGGCAAAAAATCCTTCGATCAGCGAAGATGACTACAAAGAGTTCAAGATCAAGTGCGAGAGCAGTGCAACCGTGGAATCAAGTCAGTGGGGGAAAGGTATGCGGGACTTGAACTTAGGGGTCCACCAACTCGGTCCCGGCGGTTACAGAGTGGCGGAACCTATATGGGACAAGGAGGACGCGGAGCGTGCCGAGCAAGGCCTACCGCCCCGCTTCGAGAAATACCGTGACAAGCAGACCAGGAACTATGTCAGGGCCCGGTACAAGGTGGACCCGGTAACAAAGGAGCTTACCACGGATGCGAAGACCAAGGCGCTTGAGCGTGTTCTGGTAAGGAATACACCCCCGCGTAATTAGCTCCATATGGTTGCATTCTAATTAATGAAGCCAGATTTCCAAATGGTTCACATTCCTTCCGTAGGAGACTGAAAGCAGTAGCGCGGGGTCGTCTCAGAGCTCCCCTTGGGACAACACTTTAAATAGGGCGTTGAACGTAATGAAAAACAAGGATAAGTTCAGTAAGTCGTCGTCAGCTGGTCGTGTGGCCGGCAAAGGCTTGTCCATAAAATGGTCGTCATAATATAACACTAGTGTGCGAAAGGAGAGAAAGACCAGCTCGGAAAGCCAGTCGCGCGAGGTTCGAGAACTCAAGGCACAAGTGGCGCGGATTCCGGAGATGGTCCAAGAGCAAGTGCAACAACAACCGGGAACGACGCTCACCGCCATTGTGCCTACCTTGATTTTTGGGCTACAGACGTGGATTGCGGGCGGCCAACAGGGGCCGCCCCCGGTTCCCAGCTTCACGTCCAGCAACTCGCACAACGCGCAGGCGGCGCCATTGTGTCTCCGGCGAAGGCGGTATTGGTGTCTCTGACGCCGGCACGGGAAGTGGAGCTTAATGCACCCGGGTGTACGCCGGCCGGCACCTCGGCAGCAAGCGGCCCCTCCGTCAGTTGCACGCCCGCCGTTGGCGGTGCCTCGACATTAGCCGAGCTCAATGCCATCACGGTAACTAAGCCTCTCGGCCGATGACTTCATCTCCTTGCCTTTGATTGGGCATCCCTGACACCCTACATGTTTTCGCAGGGCGCCGCCGACGTTCCATGCACTCTCCTGCACTTCGTGGGCGGCGAGTTGATCGATGTCGCCAAGGGCAGAATCGTTCAACCGGGCAACCCCGTGTTCCACGGTAATCCGATGCCACCCACCATGTATAGGGTTGAACTAGTTTGGGTGCTGCCAGGCTGCAACGACTTGTTACCTCCGATTCGACCCGCTGGGGCTGACGAAGATGATGTGATGACCCTCAGCGCCTGCGTAAGCTGGCCCCTGCTTTGTCCAAAGAGCCAGATTCGTTTGGGGACGGGGGACACCACCCCAAAGACAACACCGCCAGTCGTGCCGACGCCAAGCCATGGCAAGACCGCCGCAACGCTACCGGACATGCCGGACATGCATATGGCACAGGATCCGGACATGCATATGGCACAGGATCCGGACGACGACGACGACGACGTCTGGCGTTCAATTCTCAGGAGACGCCTCTAGCTGTTGCCTTCACCGAGCCTCAGATAGCCGAGGTGCGAAATATTATCAGCCCCAACACACTCAAGAAGGCGGTCTGTGAGCAGAACTCGATCCCATTACAGCAGAAGAAGAAGGGACGGAAAAGAAAGAATAACAAGGGCGGTGCGAGCCAGCCGACACCGAGTATGATCCGTGCTCAGGACGGGCCACCTTCACCTAAGGATATCTCGAGGAGGGTGCATGTGGCCGGTAGGCCAATGCTGCAACCGGTGCTATGCGGAGTCTGCATGACAGTGTTCTTTCTTTGGAGAAGCAGCGTCTCTCCGAGAATGATGTGGCATACCCGTTTTGCGTGGCCAAGGTGCCAGAGGGCAAGGGCTTTGTGGATAGCACCATTGGGGGTACGATCGTCTTGCGGTTTGATGACATCTTCGCTATGTTTAACCTTCATCCGCTGCACTACACCTTCGTTCGGCAATTTTAGCTGATGATGGAGATGTGGATCATTAGAGATAAGACCCCGGACATCGTGATAGTCGACCCCTTCTACATGCGTGCCAAGATCTTGGGCAGCGCTGGGGACTGGCAAGTCGCGAGTTCACACCTCGAAGGCATCATTCTGGCAAACCCAGATAAGGATAACTTCCTCGTTCCTTACTTTCCCGAGTAAGTCATCCCCTCACCGCCCCGTAACATATGATTTCTTAGATTTCGATCGTTCTTTTTTTCCTAACATTCCGTGTTTTGTGCAGTGACACACATTGCACACTCATCCTCTTAAGCCCGAAATATTCCATGGCCACGTATTTCGACTCGTACCGTCAGTCGAAGAAAGACTACACAAATATCAAGAAAGTTCTTGATGATGTTCTCCCTGGCTACGCCAGATCTGGAGGCACTTTCAGCAGGACAATTCGTAGGTACGGCAATCACGTGTTCACCCACAATACGACGTTCCCCTGCGTCAAGCAGCCGCCTAGCAGTCAGAAGGATGCCTACCACGCCTCCATCACATGCGGGCGATCGTACGGGACCAGCATCACCTTCTCCTACCAAATAATCTCAATGATTGGGCCAAACGCTTGTCGGCAATCTAGGAAGCGGACATCAGACAAGAATTCTATCGCATCCAGTCGGAGTTTGCGGAAATCATCCATCAAGATGTCCTTTGTACCTCGGGGCAGTTCTACCTCAGATATCAACCGTCCAACAGCGAGATAGAAACAACGCTACAAATGCAGGCTGACAACGCCCGCGATTTCATGACCATCACGAAAAACGGCGGCTTCATCCACGCTCCGGTCCCTGAGTCGAGTCGAAAGTAGTGATGCTATGTAGTTCTGAAATGTCGATTGGCTCAGGTTGTAATATTAAACTTTAATGAACTTGTATGTCTCTTTGGTTTGGACAGTCGTTCAACTTATATGTAATCGATGCTATTTATTAGTAGGACCATGAATCATGCTATTAATGTGTTGCTTTTCTCTTCCGATCCTTTTGTTGCATACTTATATATTGCTTATATATTGTCTGTGAATTGCTACTAACGTTTTGTTTGGCTAGTGCATAGAGATGCCGTCGTATGTCGTGTACAAGGGTAAGGTTCCCGGAGTCTACGATGACTGGAAGGATTGTCGGAGATAGGTTCACCGTTTCAGCGGTAACAGTTACAAAGGGTACACCACTAGGGTGGAGACGGAAGCTAGATACGCGCGCTATCTAGCGGGAGAGAGGAGGGAGCGTTGGAGGAACCGGATGAAGACCAGTTTCATCGCGATGATGCTCATCGTGATGACCGCAGCTCTCTTCTATGTGATGGTAGTTTAGATGATCGATATCGACTTGTAATGTGAAGACAAACTCGCTAGTCGCGGTCTCGAGACTTGTAATGTTCTAACTTTGTTCGGTATTTTAAATTCGGACTAATATGATGAATTGTATTTGGAGACTAATCTTCTATTGTATTCGATAAATCTGTTGTTTATATGTTGTGCTGTCTATATTCTGTGCAGTAATATGTTTTGTAACCTGTGCAAATATCAGAAAAGAAAAAAAAATCCCTAATATTCATACTAGTGGCGCACCACTCTGCACTTTAGTGGCGCACTGTAGTAAGCACACTGGTGGCGCATCATCTACAAGTGCACCATTAGTAAGCTAGGACACAAGGTAAATATGGCCCCCCGGGAGGCATACTAATGGCGCACCGTGTGATATACTTATGGCGCACTCCCTGATACGCCATTAGTATTAATTACTAGTGGCGTGATGCTAGTGGCGCACCTGTAGTGCGTCATTAGTGGCCAAAACAGGTGCGCCACTAGCAGGCCTTTTCCTAGTAGTTTTTTGTAGATGCTCACACAGGAGAAGCTAGCTTTTGTATGTGCCTTCAAGACATTCAAGAAGGGAGTCAAGTTAGTAGTCAAGAATTGCAAACATATCTTGTATACATAAAGCTCTCAAGTTCTCATGTCTTACAATCTATGTCCCAAAATAGGATTTGGAGGTTTGAGATGCGAAGGCTCATGAATTGAGTAGAAGATGAAATCTACTCAAGTTGGTTTGGCATCACGTTGGAGAGGTTGAAGTGGCTATAATGATTGTGTGTCGAACTTATTTGTGTGTTGAACCTACTTTTATGTTAAAGTTGAAATTATTTGTTGTTGAACTAATTTGTGTGTGGAAATCAAGTGGTTGAAATGACTTATGTGTGTGCTTAAAATCTGAAATTTATGTTCAAATGTTGAAATAAGATATGTCTATGTGCTGAAATGTTATATATGTGCCGAAATGTTGAATTATATGCGCGGAAATGTTATATATGTGCTGAAATGTTGATGTGCTGAAATGTTATATATGTGGTGAAGTATTGTATATTTGTGATGAAATGCTATATATGTGGTGAACTATTGTATATTTGTGCTGAGATGTTATATATGTGTTGAAATGCTGAAATGTTGTCAAAATGTGAAATATAAATGCTCAAATATACGTGTCTAGATGGGTATTTTTACCCGCGGGTATTACACGAATCCTGCTGGGTATAGCTATGGGAAAAGTTTGAAACCCGAGGTGCGGGTAGGGTTACAGGTTTGGGCAGAAATTGTAGAGACGCGTACAGGTTTGGGCATGGATTACCCGTATCCAAACCCTGCGGGTGCCATCTTGACATGATCCGCAACCATAGACATTTTATTACTCTTCTTATACCTAATTGTGGGAGAAAACTCAACAAAATAACTGTCAAGAGATACTTGATTGACATAATCAAATTTAAGATCAAAATGATGATGACACGTTTCGTGTTTATTATTGGGAGCCGCTAGGCATCAGACTACTGACGTTTGCTACCTATCAGACTAGTCTATGGCCATCCGATTGGAAGCATGCACACTGTCAGATCCTCTAGCAGAACTCCCTGTATGAGTCAGTTTGCATGCACAATTTGGCATTGATTGTGACTAATTAATTTCCTATTCTTTCCTATCAAAATCTCCCCCAAACTAGGGATGATTAATTAAGCTGTTTTACTTGTTTCCATTCGTGCTTCCTAAACAAGCTTGTTGCTTCTCAAAAAATTTGATTTGCTTCCTAAAACTGAATAATAATTTTGGAAAATACGATTATTTCTCATAAATAAATTCGGAAGTTAATTATGATCCTTTTCAGATGTATTTCTTTACTGATCGTACCATGATTTTTATGCCATGGAAGCATTCTTATTAATGCATGGAAGCATCATTTTGGGAATGATGTCAAATCCCATTTTTTGAGGAAATAATTTGGTAAAGTGCAATTATTTCTCACAATTATATCCAGTAATTAATTATGATATGTTTAAGATGTGTTTTTTTATAGATGGCAACATGATTTTATACCACAGAAGCATTCTTCCTGATGCACGGAAGCATCATTTCCTAGTGTATGTAATGGGAACAAACTTTTTATAGTAGGAAGACATTTTGTCCGTTCCACGAGCATAGTTTGAACGTAGCACCATTTTCTAGTGTGATGGAACATAGTAATAGCAAAAAAAGCAGTGTGGAAGCAAAAGAGGCACAGAGAATTAATACAAAACCACATGGTATGAACACAAAATTTCAACTCTTTTATTTAATAAAAAAATTGAACCATATTACAATGACAATATTTCGACTTCCGCACAACCGTCATCGCACTAAATGGGCTCATCAATAAAAATACGCTATACAAAGCATATGGTTCCTGTGGCCAACATGGTAGTCGTTGGCGAATAGCAGTGTTAGTTCCCATTCACCGCGCTCGACATCAACATAGCCTCATTGGCATTGTGTACAAAGAGGAAGCATGGTTAAAGTCGGGTGCGGAAAAATATCTATAAGTAGACAATATTCAGAAACAAGAAGGAGCGCACCTGCAGTGGAATGTATTATGATGACAAAAATGTTAGTACAATAAATTTTACAAGAAACTATGGGTCATGGTGGTTGAAGCACTCATGATTCCACAGAATATGTATGTACAATAATAAGCATACAATGGTAGTGATTGATGCCACATTTCGCCATAACTGTTGTACATGTGTAAATAAACGGTGAAGCATAGTTCCATGCAGTGGATATGTGAACAACAACCTCAGCCTTATTGTCAAAACATAGGATTATTCATGATGAGAATTAACGGAAGCAGATACTCACAGTGGTTGTCGTTATATTTGGAAACCATGAAAACATGTGCGAGAAATAATAAAATGTTGTGAAAAATATTTGAAATAGATGAACACAAGACAATATGCAAGAAATAAAACAAGCACACATTGGTAATGGTAGAAGCACAATTTAATTACCAGCAAGATAAACACTTAAACCATAGAAACATATCAGGCAAATGAAGAATGTATGTCACTGCGAGCAGCATAACATCTATACAACAGAAGCATTCATAGGAAGCAACGGAAGCACGACCTATGGAATAAAAAAGCGAGAAAGAACGAAGCATGTTTGGTACTGGTTAAAGCAAATTCACGAAGCTAAGCAAGTATAAGAATGGATGGAACCATGCTGCAACCTTAGGACACACAATGCAAATATGTATGACTGAGTACTCGACATCGGCAGAAAGGATGGAAGCAATCTGCATAAACAAAAGAATCACTTGAACTGGATTCAGAAGCACGCAGGAAGCATGAAATATGTATAGTATATGGATCTGACTTGTCTTTTGAAGTAAGATTGCGGCAACATACTCTTTTGAAGCTCGCAGGAAGCATGAAATATGTACATTGAACATAGAAACAAACTAAGATTGCGGCAACATGGGTATGCATGTTTGGTGTCACCTACATAGTTTTGTTTACCTACGGAAGCATACTCTCCACCGAAGAAGCATGTGTATTACAATTTAAAATCACCATGGATAAGAAGCATGAAAAGAGCATGTTCAGACCAGAACTAGTGTTAAGAATGAAAAGAGTATGTTCAGAACAGAATCAGTGTTAATTGGAAGCATGATTCTGGCAGAGCTCAGGGGCGGCGAGGGGACTTGCGAGATCAATAAACTACGTCAATTAGTCAAGTAACACTATTCCACAAGAATGAAACGCAATCTTAGGGTGACAAAATCGTTCCAAATAAGACATTGAAGGATGCAAGGGGTAGTTTCCTAATTCCTACCATTAGTCGCGTGATTTACTGCACCGTCACCACAGAGAAGGACGGCTGCATGATGCAACCTGCAAATGCAATCACCTGCAGCCCCTAAGAAGTTTCCTCGGTGCCTGGGGTACCTGCCACCCGCACATATCGCCGCTGGTCGACCTCCCCGGCGGCCCGGCCATGTGTGGTTGCCACCCGGTTGTGAAGGGTGCTGCAACTTCATATGTGAGCGACGTATGAGGAGAGAAGGGGGAGCGGGGGACGGATCTGGCCGGTGAGCTCGTTGCGCTACTAGAAGAGGACGAAGAGGAGAGAAGGGTGTGCAGGGGGCGAAGCCGGGGGAAAGGGGATCTGGCGTGGGTCGTGAGACGAGCGAGGTGAGCTCGGGGTGGAGAAAAATCTGTGTCCCGATTGGAATCTGAGGAACGAGCAGAAGTTACGGATGATTTATTTTATTTCCTTATTTACAAAATCAAGACTGCTCCCGAACGTTAGATTTGGAATAGATCGACGATGTACAATTGGTCTGACGCTGGAGTCTTATCAGACTATAGATACAAAGTGTTTCCCCTTATTATTACTCATTTAAGAATACATGTGATCACCATAATCACCAAAGATATCAACCTTGATCTCATCATAATCAATTTTCTCATCAAAACTTGGGATACTAAAAATATCATGTCATCACAAATAGCATCCCCAAGCTTGTGGCTTTGCGTATCATTAGCATCATGGATATCCATAGAATTCATACTAACAACATTGCAGTCAAGCTCATCATTCATGTTTTAATGCCAAACATTTTATTAAATTCTTCTTCCAACACTCTCGCATAATTTTCCGATCACTTACTTCGTGTTCTTCGGTACTTGAGAGAAACAAATACCTGCTAACGAACCGAACCCCCACCAATAACTAAGATTGCTCGGGGTTGGATCGTTTTCACGAAGTTAAATAATGGTGAAGCATATGAGGCCACCTAAACTCCATTTTTTGTATTTTTATTTTTATGAACCAAACTAGTGAAAAACAAGAAACTAAAATATTCAATTGCAACATCTAAAAATATACCTTCAAGCACTCACCTCCCCGGCAACAGCGCCAGAAAAGAGCTTCGTGTCTACTACACAACTTCTTTTGTAACCTCCAAGCATAGAGATTTATAGGAAAGTAGCATTTTTTTCCTCAAGTGGATGACCTAATATTTAAATCCGTGGAAGGTGTAGGATGAAGAGGGTCTCTCTCAACCTGCAATCAAATACAAAAAATCTCTTGTGTCGTCAACAAATAAAATACAATGATAAATTGTATAGGTGCACTAGTTCGGTGAAGAGATGGTGATAAAAGTGTAGTATGGATAGTAGATATACGTTTTTGTAATCTCAAAATATAAAAACAGGAATGTACCAAGTATTAAAAGTGAGCACTAATGGTATTGCAATGCTTAGAAACAAGGCCTAAGGTTCATACTTTCACTAGTGCAATCTGTGAATAGTGCTAACATAAGTGAATCATATAGGCATCCCTCAACATGCGATAAAGAATCGCTCAAAAGTTCCTATCTATCGGAGAACATAAGATGAAGTTTTTGTAGGTAGTAAACCACCTCAACGTTATCCTTGCCGATGAATCTATTGAGCTATTCCTACAAGTGTCACAAATAGCACTAGAGTTAGTACTAAAATAACACCTATGATACATATCAATCAACCCTAGTTTCACCAATATACTCCAATGCCACCTCAAGTATAGGTGGGCTAATTATTCAACACACATCAAACAATTTCAGATTTATCATATTCAGTCCAACACAAAGAACTTCAAAGAGTAGCCCAAGATTTCTATCAGAGAAAGTAGGATGAAAACATGCATGAACCATGTGAATAGATCACCCAGTGTCACAGGAATCCGCAAGTTGATGCCATAACATATATGAAGTGAATCAATAGAATACCCCATTGTCAGCACGGGTATCCACATGCAAGACATACATCAAGTATTTCTCACACCCAAAGTGTTCAATCCAACATAACAAAATCTCAAAGTGAAAGATTCAATCCATCACTTCAGGATAGCAAGGGAAGAACACCGTATGATCCAACTATATTAACAAAGCTCATGATACATCAAGATCGTGACATCTCAAGAACACGAGAGAGAGAGAGAGAGAGAGATCAAACACATAGCTACTGGTACATAATCGCAGCCCCGAGGGTGTACTACTCTCTACTCGTCATGGGGAATGTTGGGATGACAAAGATGGGCTCCGGTGATGATCCCCCCTGGCAGGCGACACCCATGCCAAGCGTCATGCCGTATCTGGCGGAGCCAGACACAACAGGCATGCAGACTAGCCATGAGTGATGCGCTTGGTGGAGGGAGTGAAGGGTCTCGTCCTGAACATGACTCTGGACAACATCGCAGACGGCTCCATGGTGGGGGCCAACTGTCATGGTGTTCTCGTGGCGGATGCCATGGAGTGGATTATCGAGTGTGGTTGGGGCCAAAGGAAGCCGATGGGTTACGGAAGTGAGGTTGGGGACAAGCAATATGAGACACATGATTTACCCAGGTTCGGGCCCTCCGTGGGAGGTACCACCCCTCTAGACGGAACGAGCTATATGGATCACCAGAACTACAAATGGTGCTCCTTGAGTTGTTCGCTGGAGGAGGAAGAAGGATCTAGCTCTGCACTCTTGCCTCTCATGTATGCGGGGTGTGTTTGCGTGTGTGTGTGTGTGTGTGTGTGTGAATGAATTGAACCTCTCGAGCTAGGAGGGTTGTTGGGTGATTTCATAGGTCAAGCCCGTAGCTTACAATATGCCTAGGAAAAAGGGTTGGGCCCCGACTTCAAGCCTCTCTAGTAGGGCGTGGAGCCCGCCGACTATAGAGTCTTGTCAAAGGTAGGGCCCGCTGGTTGCAGGGGCCCATCGTTGGAGGGGCTCGCCGGTTCCCCGTCACCGTAGCAATGCGTTAACGACGTCACGGAGTGGTTGGTACTGTGCAACCATAGGGTCGCATCACTTGGCACCGCCCGCTTTAGTCAGCAGTATAATCATCTCCACTGTAGCCACACTTGCCCATGTCAGCGTTACCGGGGACACTATTGCCACGTATCACAGTTGTGGTGAGGTCTTGCCGTACGGGGCGATGGGACGGGCATTGACCCGCCGCGTCAGGCCTAGCCGGCCCTTGGGGTGTCTTTATGTCGAGCTGGACCATACCGGAGGAGCTGGCTAGGGAGCCGGATTGAGGGTCGTAGGCCGCCTTGATGTTTTGAAAAATGGACAAGTATCCTTGAGCCTACCTAGGGAGGTTATCCCCCCTAACATACTAGGAGCATCGCAGAAGTTGTGTAATCTGCAACCGTGTGCAAAGTTTCACATGCGTGAGGACGGGGCACACGATTGTATGGTTAGAATTGTGTGCTCTCGTGGACACATGAATCAACTGAGGAAACGTGCATGATGTGACTTGATTTGTCTGTAGATAAACATCATGCTTTATATACAAATGAATAACACATACTTATGAAGCATCATATCATAGTATTAAACTTACATTACTTATCTAACCAAATATCACATTGCACATCTCATTGTATAATTTGCACAAACTAGAAAATTATCATCATCTACCACTTTTTGCCACACTTGCCCCCCCCCCCCACACACGGTTGCTCCTACATGGTCCCTCAACGTAGAAGTGATAGCCATACCTTTCCTTGATGCCATCCTTCGTGTTAGCATAGAAGCGGTTGATGATGACCATGGTAAGGTCAACTAGGAGTCTTGCTTCCTCCTGTTCTCAGTGATCTTGTATTACTTCTAGATGTCAACAAGATTCGGACAGGAGATGAAGCATCTTTGTGTCATGGACGGTGTTCACCATAGTAGACGCCTTGTCAATCTCTTAATCCATGGAGAGGTCTCAAGAATGTTATAAATGTCAATAGTCTTTTACAACAATCATGTGGTAACACCGCCACAATGAACCTTCAATCGCCACATTTGAAAGCTAGTTGTATTATATTAATCCTTTGTTGGTGGAGTTCAGTGACTTCATTCAGAAAAGAAGGCCCCTCAATCAATGCCAGACTCTTCCTGTCCAAATAAAATTTGAGTATATCCTCAATAATGGACACCCAATAAAGGAAATTACAAATAAGAGTCCCTAGAGTATGAAGATCAAAACTCTTACATGGAGCTCATGTTGAGACGTGGTTGCCAGATATTCCTTCCTTCGAGGGAATATTCATCAAGACCACCTTAAAGGGGCTTGACTGGAAGCTACCGTGCACGTGGTCATGCGATGGGGCATCAACTCAGAGCATTGTCCCATTGAGGTAGCTCCTTTGAAGCCCATGTATAATGGGCAAGCTACACTGCTAGTTGGTTCACATGTGAAGACCTCTTCGCACGGGACGTCTTTAACAAGGACACCACCGCCGCGGCAATCGAGCACAATGTTAGCTTGGCAACTAATGTAGTGTCCATGGTCACTTTAGCTTCCAACGTCAACTCGCCTAAGAGGATACAATGTGGGGATTCTAGGATCGGGGCAAACTTGATTTACTAGTCACCACATGTGCATACGAAGGATCCAAGGAGAAGTGGTCCCTCGATGGTGGGCACGGAAGCGGCTGAGAAAGACCTTGTTAGTGACGAGGCCTCACCAGCGCTTGTACACTCCGGATGTGCAGGGAAGGGAGGATGGTTGTGCTTGGAGATGGAGGAGGATTTTGTAGATAATATCTTCTTGTCGAGTAGAGAGGCAAGACCCACTAATGAGGAGCCATGATGGCGGTAGTGATGGATCATCATGTCTCATTCCTTGTTTGCGTGAATCTATGAATGGAGGCACGTGGGTAGTCCATCCTCATCACTAGGCACGGATTTGTAGATGGGCATGCACCATCAGGGCCCTGTCCTCAACATTGGGTCATCAAGCCGTAGCTAGCCAAAGGAAGGAGCACACGACACACGGGTTTCGTCCGTTCTTTCTGCTGCTTGAGGTTCTGTTTTCTTGTGACATTAATATGGCCCTAACCACCCTCACAAAGTAACGTTGTAGTAGGCCTCCATTCGGTCTCGTTTTGCATCTACTACTATATAGTTTCAGTTTGGCCATGCCTATGTCTCGCTTACAGCGAGATCTAAAACTGCCTCCCATGAAGAAGAGTTGTAGTGGGCCGGCCCAGCGTAGCAGTAACGCTGATATCATGATGGCCTCAAGAGTTTTTAATTTATATTTGACCAAAAGAATCAAACTTATGAATTTGAACAATGTTAACACGGTATAGAAGAATGTTAGCACAATTAAGAATAAAGTTGATAGCATTAGAAAAAATGCCTCGGCCATGAAAAAATGTTGCCGCATTTTAAGAAATGTATGTGATATTTTATAAGATATATGCAGTGAATAACAACGTTTGCATAGAATATAAAAATCTTTTCATACCACTAAAAATGTACATGAGATTTTCAAGCTTGCGTTTCAATAAACATTTTCTGACATTTTTCAAGAAATATTGAAACATGTAAAATAAAGGTTCATGCATTTTTACCAAAATGTTCACTACTAGAAAATATGTTTCAATGTGTTTTTCAGAATTTGTTGACAATGTGTTTACAATATATTCAAAACATGTATTAAAATTAAAATGAACATCATGTATTTAAAATGTTCAACATGTACCAAAACAATGTTTCACATGTACACTAAAATCTATAATGTGTGCTAAA
Source organism: Hordeum marinum (assembly GCA_022496015.1). NCBI lineage: Eukaryota > Viridiplantae > Streptophyta > Magnoliopsida > Poales > Poaceae > Hordeum > Hordeum marinum. The sequence goes on along the minus strand of CM039674.1, from coordinate 8,146,194 downwards.
GAAAGTATACATTTGTTAAAAATATTAAAACCAATAAAAACCGCTAACAGTAAAAAGAAAAGCGATGAAACCAACAGAAAAAAAGAAATAACCAGAGAAAACTAACATATAACAAATAAATAAGAAAAACTAAGGAAACTGGTGAAAAACAAAGAAAACCGAAGTATGAGGAAGAAAACAAATGAAAGCAGAAGAAAATCGGTGAAGAAATAAAAAGCCAAACAAAAAAAAAATGGACACCAAACAGTGATAACCCAAAAAAAAAAACACGCAGAAAAACTAGCCCACAAAGACTTAAACTGTTACAGTGTTGGGCCGGTCCAGTCGCTGCGTGCTTTAGGCGAGGGGGGTAACATCTTGCTTTGAGCCAGATATAGGTCATGAATTTCAATTTTGCCATCTTTTGATACTTAGAAACCGTATGTTAATCTGCATGCGTCTCTATCGGTATGTTGTACTAGTGTACATAAACCTTTCTCTCCCAGTTGAATCTGCAAGGAATTGAATATAACTTATGGTAAAACCTAAGGAACAAATCAGTGTAATTCTCTTCTGTAGTGGAACTAGGAGCATTCTGAAATATGCTTTCAATTGAGCGACAAAACATAAGTAACAAATTTGCATTACAAAAATGAATCTGAACAAAAGAGTAAACCTGATAAGGGGCTACAGAGAAATTACAACAGACCCCGGCTTTCTTTCTTTCTTTATATAGAACAAGAAAGGAAAATCACCTGCTAATAATTAATATTGGTGTCAAATTCTCTAAAGGGAGCCAAGTAGCATTACCAATTCTTTGCAAAAAAGTTATCATGCACAAAGGCTCAGGTCTACAAGGATTATAAAGCTCTCTACAAACCACATGAACACACACTAGAAGAAAGCCTACTAGTAGCGCTGGAAATACACATATCAGTAGCCCTGTCGGCAACGCTACTGTTAAGGCGCTACAGCTAACTCTTAGCAGTAGCGTTGTTTGTCCAGCGCTACAGATAAATATTAGTAGTAGCGCCTCTTACCCAGCGAAGTTAGCAGTAGTGTGCTTTATGAACCCGCGCTACTATTAAATGCACATATTCCTTTTTTTATATTTATGTTGTATTTACACACGGTTATACATATTAATTTACAACATCAATAATTATTGTGTCACGGTTATACATATTAATTTCCTTTTTTTATATTTATGTTGTATTTACACACGGTTATATTTATGCTTGCGATCCTTCTTTATTTGTTCCCATGCTTCAGTTTGGCGTCGTCTTGATGGTTTACGCTCAATTGAGTATGCAAAAGAGAACTGGGACCTCATGGGGCTTTTAATTTCATATGACCTTCACCATGCATCAACGAAGGTACAACATTATTTGGCAGTTTTTGTTGAATAACATAATGATAGCCTAGTTAGCAATGTAATTAACACCATTTACGCAATAGTAGTATACTTAACAATTCTTACCAAGATATTTTGGCAAATGTCATCCGCCCTCAACCTATGCACTAGTGGCATGTAATTTGTATAATTTGAACCGGTTCCCAAATTATACAGAAAATTGTCCCTACCAACTAGGACACCAATAACAAAGTTGATAAGAACATTCTTCTCCTCCCAAGTTAGATGTGATCAATAGGTGTAGTGTGTCGTGTCAACTATTTTCCGTGTTTTACTCGAAGAAACTAAATAAGCTGTAAATTATAAATTAACAAATTTACTATGAATGAACACCAAGTATTTTTAAATATAGATTGCAAATTACTTGACAAACTAGTCAAATTGTATAAAACAAAAATTACACATTGAAGCAAAGAAACAGAAAGTCTTACTTAATTACGAAAAAACACTTGCCATCGTTGCGTACCATAAAAACAATGAAGGTCTCAGCAAGCTTGATGGTGAAGAACCTGTCGTCTCGCAGGTTAGGCAGCTGGTCGCACAAACCGTAATCTTCGTCGCAGAGTTCACACTCAGGGATCCTATCGTCATCAGACATTTCCTGTGTTCATGATTTGAATTCAATATAAGAGAGGAGGAGGAAGCGACCCCACGACAACAATCGGGATTATTGCATCAAGAACACACATGAAAGTCACACAAGAAGCAACGACAGACTGAAAGTCACACACGCATTATATCGATATATTATCACTAATACATTTATAATGAACTCCAATATAATATCATTAATACATCATCCCGAATAATTCAGTTAATGCATGATCAAATATTAACTAATATATCTCGAATATTATAATATAAGATCAGTAATATAGATCGAATATCCTAGAATCTAAAGTGGAGGAAGGTGTACTCGGTTCACTAGCGGTCTTTGAGTCCCTGGCGGTGGACACCCAAAGATAAGGAACCATCACTGGATCGTAACTCGGGTGAGATCCTCAAGAACCTACCAGGTATTGGACAACCTATCGTCCAACGCCGCAATGTAGCGACGGATGTGCTCGTCCTCTTCCCTGACACGGTGACGTACCACCTCCGTGGGGGCCCGCTTGCTGGAAATATGCCCTAGAGGCAATAATAAATTGGTTATTATCATATTTACTTGTTCATGATAATCGTTTATTATCCATGCTATAATTGTATTGATCGGAAACTCAGATATATGTGTGGATACATAGACAATACCATGTCCCTAGTATGCCTCTAATAGACTAGCTCATTGATCAAAGATGGCTATGGTTTCCTAGTCATCGACATGAGATGTCATTTGATAATGAGACCACATCATTAGGAGAATAATGTGATGGACAAGATCCAAACTATAAACGTAGCATATGATCGTGTGAGTTTATTGCTACTGTTTTATATATGTCTAGTATATGTTCCTATGACCATGAGATCATGCAACTGATGGACACCGGAGGAGTGCCTTGTGTGTATCAAACGTCGCAACGTAACTGGGTGACTATAAAGGTGCTCTACAGGTATCTCCGAGGGTGTCTGCTGGGTTGGCTTGGATCAACACCGGGAATTGTTACTCCGTGTGACGGAGAGGTATCTCAGGGCCCACTCGGTAATACAACATCACAATAAGCCTTGCAAGCAATGTGACTAAGTGTTATCCACGGGATGTTGTATTATGGAACGAGTAAAGAGACTTGCCGACAACGAGATTGAACTAGGTATGGAGATACCGACGATCGAATCTCGGGCAAGTAAATTACCGAAGAACAAAGGGAACATCATATGGGATTAACTGAATCCTTGACATAGAGGTTCGACCGATAACGATCTTCGTAGAATATGTAGGAATCAATATGGGCATCCAGGTCCCGCTATTGGTTATTGACCGTAGAGGTGTCTCGGTCATGTCTACATAGTTCTTGAATCCGCAGGGTGCACACTTAAGGTTCAGTGACGTTTTGGTAGTATAGATTTATGTATGGTGGTGATCGAAGGTTGTTCGGAGTCCCGGATGAGATCCCATACGTCACGGGGAGCTACGGAATGGTTCGGAATGTTCCAGAATGGTTCGATGAGTACGACAACCAGCAGGAGCCATAGGGTTGTCTTTAATTATTGTATGACCTGCGTGTCAATCATTAAGCGCTATGTAATGCTTTACTTTATCGCTAAATGGTAGCTATAGTAGTATGAGCATGGTGGGCGTGACAACCCCGATGGCGACACAATGATGGAGATCATGGTGTTATGCCGGTGACGATGGAGATCAAAAGCACAAGTTCATGGTCATATCATGTCACATATGATTTGCATGTGATGTTAATCCTTTTATGCACCTTCTTTTGCTTAGGACGACGGTAGCATTATAAGGTGATCCCTCACTTAAATTTCAAGGTAAAATTGTGTTCTCCCCGAGTGTGAACCATTGCGGAAGTTCGTCGTGTCGAGATACCACGTGATGATCGGGTGTGATAGACTCTACGTTCACATACAAAGGATGCAAGCCAGTGTTGCACGTGCAGAACACGCGGGTTAAACTTGACGAGCCTAGCATGTACAGACATGGCCTCGGAACACAAGAGACCGAAAGGTCGAACATGAGTCATATAGTAGATATGATCAACATGATGATGTTCACCATTGAAACCACCTCAACTCACGTGATGAGCGGACTTGAGTTGGTGAATTTCGATCATGTATCCCTCGAATGACCGGAGGGATGTCAATTTGAGTGGGAGTTCTTAACTAATAGGATTAGCTGAACTCATTATTATGAACATAGTCAGTAGTGTCTTTGCAAATTATGTTGTAGCTCACTCTATAGCTCCCTTGAATTTTTATATGTTCCTAGAGAAATAGATTTGAAATATGATGGTAGCAATATTGTGTACTGGGTCCATGATCTGAGGATTGTCCTCGTTGCTGCACAGAAGGCTTACGTCCTTAATGCACCACTCGGTGCGCCACCCCCTCTAGCATCATCTGTAGATATTGTGAACATCTGACAGGCACGTTCCAATGACTACTTGATAGTTTAGTGCGTCATGCATTACGGCTTATAATTGAGGCACCAAAATGTTTTGAACATCACAAAACATATGAGATGTTCTAAGAGCTGAAATTAGGATCTCAGGCTTGTGACCGTGTTGTGAGATATGAGATCTCCAACAAGATTCTTTGCCTGCAAGATGAAGAAGAATAGCTCAATCGTTGAGCATGTGCTCAAATTGTCTGGGTGCTACAATCACTGGAATCGAGTGGGAGTTGATCTTCCAGATAAGATAGTGATTGGTATAGTTCTCTGAGTCACTATCACCAAGCTACTAGAACTTCGTGATGAACTATAATTATGCTAGGAATGGAAATGATGATCCCTGAGCTATTCGTGATGTTTGACACCGCGAAGGTAGAAATCAAGAAGGATTATCAAGTGTTGATGGTTAGTAAAACCACTAGTTTCGAGAAGGGCAAGGGCAAGGAGGGAAACTTCATGGATGGCAAGTCAGTTGTCGAACTAGTGAAGCAACCCAAAGTTGAACCCAAACCCGAGACAAAGTGCTTCTATTCTGAGGAGAGCGGTCGCTGAAGCGGAACAACCCTAGATACTTGGTAGATAAGAAGGCTGGCAACGTCGACAGAAGTATATTTGATATACGTGTTATTGATGTATACCTTGCTAGTACTCCTAGTAGCACCTCGGTATTGGATACCGGTTCGGTTGCTAAATGTTAGTAACTCTAAGTAAAAGCTACGGAATAAACGGAGACTAGCTAAGTGTGAGGTGACGATGTGTGTTGGAAATGTTTCCAAGGTTGATGTGATCAACATCGCACGCTCTCTATACTTTCGAGATTAGTGACAAACCTAAATAAATATTATTTGGTGTTTGCGTTAAACATGAAGATGATTAGATCATGTTTATTGCAACACGGTTATTCATTTAAGCTACAGAATAATGGTTATTCTGTTTACATGAATAATACCTTCAATGGTCATGCACCTAGTGAGAATGGTTTGTTGAATCTTGATCCTAGTAATACACATGTTTATAACATTGATGCCAAAAGATACAAAGTTAATAATGATAGTACCACATACTTGTGGCACTGCCGCTAAATGTCATATTGGTATAAATTGCATGAAGAAACTCCATGCTGATGGATCTTTGGACTCAGTTGATTTCGAATCGGTTGAGACATGCGAACGATGCCTCCTGGGCAAGATGACTAAGGACCCCGTTTTCCGGTTTGATGGAGCGGGCAAGTGATTTATTGGAAATGATACATGTTGATGTATGCAGTCCAATGAGTATTGTAGCGTTTGGTAGATATAGTGTATATTTACTTAATGAAACACAAATCTGAATCGTTTGAAAAGTTCAAGCAAATTCGGAGTGAAGTTTAAGATCATCGTGACAAGAAGATAAAAAATGTCTGCGATATAATCATGGAAGTGAATATCTGAGTTATGAGTTTGACATACAATTTTAGACAATGTGAAAATTGTTTCACAATACACGCCACCTGGAACACCATAGCGTGATGGTGTGTTCGAACGTCATAGTCGTGCTGTATTGGATATGGTGCATACTATGATGCCTCTTATCGTTTTGGGGTTATGCATTAGAGACAAATACATTCATTTTAAATAGGGAACCATCTAAATCCGTTGAGATGACACCATATGGTTTTGCAGAAACCTAAGCTGTCATTTCTTAGAGTTTGGGAATGCGACACTTATGTCTGATAAGCTCGAACCCAAAGCAGAAAAATGCATCTTCATAGAATACCCTAAGAACAGTTAGGTATACCTTCTATCTCAGACCCGAGTACAAAGTGTTTGTTGCTAAAACTGGGTCCTTTCTCGAGAAAGAGTTTCTCTCAGAAGATAGAACTTGATGAGGTTGTTGAACCTTTGTTTCAACCAAAGAGTAACGCAACGCAGAAAATTGTTTTTGTGGAGCCTATGTGAGTTGAACAGGAAGTTAGTGATGATGATCATGAAGCTTCAGATCAAGTTACTATCAAACCTCGTAGGTCGACAAGGATGCGTACTGCTCCTGAGTGGTACGACAACCTTGTCTTAGAGGTCATGTTGTTGGGCAACGATGAGCCTACGAGCTATGGAGAAGCGGCGATGGGCCCGGATTCCGACAAATGGTTAGAGGCCATAAAATCCGAGAAAGGATCCATGTATGAAAACCAAGTATAGACTTTGGTAGACTTGCTCGTTGAATGGCAAGTCGTTGAGTACAAATGGACCTTTAAGATGAAGATAGACGCTGATGGTGAATGTCACTATTTATAAAGCTCGACTTGTCGGAAAGAAGTTTCCACCAAGTTCAAGGAGTTGACTACGATGAGACTTTCTCACTCATAGTGATGCTAAAGTCTGTTGGAATTATGTTAGCAGTTGCTGCATTTTTCAATTATGAAATCTGCCAGATGGATGTTAAAACATCGTTTCCTTCCTTAAGGAAAGGTTGTATGAGATACAACCAGAAGGATTTAACAGCCCTAAGGATGCTAAAAGGTGTGCCAGCTCCAGCAATCCTTCTGTGGGCAGGAGCAAGCATCTCGGAGTTGGAATATACGCTTTGATGAGGTGATCAAAGTTTTTGAGTATATACAAAGTTTTTGAGAAACTTGTATTTACAATAAAGTGACTCGGAGCACTATAGAATTTCTGATAAGCATATCTGGATGACATATTGTTGGTCGGAAATGATATAGAATTTCTCAAAAGCATAAACGGTTGTTTGAAAAGAGTGTTTCAAAGGAAGACCTGGATGAAGCTACCTAACTGTTGAGCATCAAGATCTATAGAGATAGATCAAGATGCTTGATGAGACTTTCAATGAGTACATACCTTGACAAGATTTTGAAAGAGTTCAAAATGGATCAGTCAGAGAAAGTGTTCTTGCCTGATTTGTAAGCTGTGAAGTTGAGTAAGACTCAAAGCTCGACCACGACAGAAGAAAGAGAAAGGACAAAGGTCGTCCCCTATGCTTTAGCCATAGGCTCTATATAGTATGCCATGTTGTGTACCGCACCTGTGTGTGCCTTGCCATGAGTCTGTCAAGGGGTACAAGAGTGATCCAGGAGTGGATCACTGGACAGCAGTCAAGATTATCCTTAGTAAATAAAAGACAAAGGAAATATTTCTCGATTATGGAGGTGATAAAGAATTCATCATAAAGAGTTACGTCGATGCAAGCTTTAACACCAATCCGGATGACTCTTAGTAGCAATCCGGATACGTATAGTGGAGCAGCCATTTGGAATAGCTCCAAGTGGAGTGTGGTAGCAGTGCCTACAGTATTACATAGAGATTTGCAAAGTACACACGGATCTGAATGTCGCATACCTGTTGACTATAAGACCTCTCTCACATGCAAAACATGATCGAGCCCCAGAACTCATTGGGTGTTAGATTCATAACAATGCGAATCACGGTGATGTGAACTAGATTATTGACTCTAGTGCAAGTGTTAGATTCATAACAGTGCGAATCACATGGTGATGTGAACTAGATTATTGACTCTAGTGCAAGTGGGAGACTGTTGGAATAGCTCCAAGTGGGAGAATGATGTGATGGAGAAGACCCAAACTATAAACGTAGCATATGATCGTGTCAGTTTATTGCTATAGTTTTCTGCATGTCAAGTATCTGTTCCTACGACCATGAGATCATGCAACTCACTGACACTGGAGGAGTGCCTTGTGTGTATCAAACGTCGCAACGTAACTGGGTGACTATAAAGCTGCTCTACAGGTATCTCCAAGGGTGTCTTCTAGGTTGGCATGGATCAACACTAGGATTTGTTACTCCGTGTGATGGAGAGGTATCTCAGGGCCCACTTGGTAATACAACATCACAATAAGCCTTGCAAGCAATGTGACTAAGTGTTAGTCACGGGATCTTGTATTACAGAATGAGTAAAGAGACTTGCCGGCAACGAGATTGAACTACGTATGGAGATACCGACGATCGAATCTTGGGCATGTAACATACCAAAGAACAAAGGGAACATCTTACGGGATTAACTGAATGCTTGACATACAGGTTCGATCGATAAAGATCTTCGTAGAACATGTAGGAATCAATATGACCATCCAGGTCCCGCTATTGGGTATTGACCATAGAGGTGTCTCGGTCATGTCTACATAGTCCTCGAACCCCCAGGGTCTGCACACTTAAGGTTCAGTGATGTTTTGGTAGTATAGAGTTATGTATGGTGGTGACCGAAGGTTGTTCAGACTCCCGGATGAGATCCCGGACGTCACGAGGAGCTCCGGAATGGTCCGAAGGTAAGGATTGATATATAGGAACACTAGTAGAATGTCCATCAGTAGTCCCGGTCGGGATGTGCCTTTAGTACTGGTCCCCAACCGGTACTAAAGGGTCGGGACTAAAGGTCCAGACGTTTAGTACCGGTACTAAAGGCTCACCACGTGGCTGGCTGCGTGGGCATGTGGTGGAGGACCTTTAGTAGCGGTTGGTACACATTACACAAGTTGATGCATATATATATATACATAAACATATATATATATATTTATATATATGTAAGATGATATACAATATCTCGTACACAGTATATATACAAATGGAATTACAAATCCGTATATATTCTGGACTTATAAATTAAGGCCCAAAACCCGGTCGGGACTAGCTAGCTAGTGCTCCGGATGAAATGTCAGTTTTCTACTACTGATTTGCTGGCATTATTGAGGTGTCGGTAAGTAATAGTGTTCTCGGTTTACATCAATGACATGTCGAAGAAGAAATGCCGCAAATTCCTCTTGAAGTGCTACAAAGTGTTTCTCGGGTGAGAGCTTCGACATCATCTGCCAAACCTGGAGTTGTCTCTCACGTGCTCCTCTGCGACGTATACGGCCATTGGTCTGGATGCGAATATTCTCACAGAGGAAGTATCCACATAAATTTGTCCCCTGTGGCTGCTTCGCGCACTTTGCAAAAGAATAGAATTCAATAAGATAATTAATAATAAAGCATGATAATGGTATTGAAACTAGAATTAAAGAGATGAGCGGACCTAGTAGTACTACTTGATTAGCTGCACCTTCTTCCACTTCAACTTCGGTTTCCATTGACGACCGTGATCGGTTTTTTCTATCATCTTTTTCCAAACACTATGTGGCAAAGAAAAAGAATGAAAGAGTTATTATAATTACTTTTGATATCAGGAAATAATGAAAGAAAGTGAGGTCGATAAAGATTGAAATTACCGTTCTATCATAAAACACAAGTCCACGTATGATTTTTCTAGTGTATCTAGTGAGTCGTACAGTTGCACAAGTCCATCCGCGAGGATAATATTTAGGAGGATATAGTGCTCTCTGCGTAGAAGTTTATATAATTAAGCAGGCATGCATATAACTCATCAACTACACTTGACAATGAGCTACTAAGCAAAAATAGAATTTGTAGTATACAAGAGAGTAAACACTCACCCCATGTTGTAAGGAAATATTATAGTAGATTTCGTATTCATTAGTGCCTGAAGAAAATTTTCCAAGATATCTTCTGTGTCCTTGGCATAATGTTTTACCACATGACCATTAATGGTACTTGGGTCGACGAACCCAATGTCATCGATTCCCTCTTGTTTCAATTCCCACATATTCAATCTGCATAATAGCGTAGAAAAGAACATATATAGTGAGGATAAGCCAATGAACGATATCTTAGCTAGAGGCTTAAATTATTAAAGATATAAATCACTTACAGACAATAGCAACTGATGAGAGTTTTGTCGATAGAGTTCATGTGTGACGGGGTTTATACCCCCAGATAGGCCACAGCAATGGAGTTCTCCCCTCTTCGCTTCAAAGAGAAACCATGTGGCCAGCTGGACGAGGCCGACTGGAGGGCGCACAATTCGAGCCGGCCCCGGCTGGTGCCTTGGCTGGCTGGTCAAGCAGCTGGTTGAGCCCTCAGTCGGCTGCCCACGAGTCGGCCTCTCCATTGACTTTGGGACGGACATGCCCCGTCCCGTCCCTCTTTCCACGGGTACGACGACGCGACGCGACTGGCGGGACGGGCGACCCTGTGGCTACAGTGGTCGCTTACGCACCGCCCCACATGGATACAGTTCAATCGTCCGGGCCGCTGACCCTGGTGAGCGCGACCAGGCGGGGGAACAATGCCGACACGCATTCACCACTCAATTGCATGTCCCGGCATGGCTATAGTGCCGCCGGCCGTACCAGAGACTTCGGCCGGCTGGCGCTAAACGACGCTCTTTCGGGCGGCCCGTGCCGGGGTAGGTGGGCGAGGACCAATCGCGGTGCCTTCCGAAGGGCCCCAACAGGAGATGGGACCGCTCGACCGGCGGGCCCCGCCCACGACGAGACGACGCGATAGGTGGGACCCTCTGGCCAGGCGGAGAGGCTGCCGGCCGGGTCCCTCCACCCAAGTACTTAAAGCATATTGTAAGAGCCGGGGGTTGGCCTATAGAACCCCCCGAGCCCCCCATGCAACGGGGAAAGATCCACGGGCGAATTATCACACACCCACCCACACCCACGAGACCCTCATACCCCTTCTGATAGCGGAGGAAGACGAGCCAGCTACTCCATCTTCCTCCTCTAGACACAACTCCAGGAGCACCCTTGTATACATATCCACCTATCCAACGAAACCAAGCAGGACTAGGGGTGTTACCTCCCTCGGAGAGCCCCGAAACTGGGTACATCGCGTGTCACCACCTCTTGTGACCGATCTCGCACCCGGAGCCCATCGGCGCCCATTGGCCCCAACACCTTCGATAAGCCACCCCATGGCATCTGCGTGAGAAAACGACGACAATGTGGTATAATTGGAAAAGTTTTGGGAATTCAAGACATATGTCACATCCATTGACGTAATGCTCTTTCCTTACTTTGATCATGACCGCCGTCTCCCCTCGCTTTGCTTCACGCAGGTACCAATCATGCAGCCGTCGTAGTTGGTAGTTCCTTGTACTGCTCGGGTGTGACAAGTGGTTTTCCGATGGCATATTGCATTGCGTACTCAGCTGCACCGTACCTGCAGATTTCCTCGGTGCCAAGAATTTGGCCAAAAGTGAGACCTAGAGCCTCTACTTCTTCGAGGTCGATTGGGTTGCCTTGCACGTCGACTGCTTGGATCGGTTGCTTGCTTGGATTGGTACTCACCTTGAGCGGAGAGATTGATTGCTTGGATTGTTCTACGAGCTGGGGAACTATTTTCCCACTAGTAGTACCACCTGTTGTTGATGTTGTACTTCCCGACTTCTTCCTTGGGCTGGGCCGACTTCTTTGCTCACTTGCCTTCTGAATCTGTTGCTCATAGTCTATCGGCATACGCTCGACATATGCTGGGGGTCGATCAATAAAGTGTTCCATAAAGTGCTCTCGGACTTCCTTGGGTATTACCTCCTTTGGTGGCACGGTCTTCTTCGCAAAAAAGGCTTTCACTTGGCAATCGCTTTCAATTTTGTTTTCCTCTGGTGTCATGTCATAAGGCAGCTTCCTTTTGGCCGGAGGCTCAGGTTTCTTCTTTGCTTTCTTCCGAAGAGGACTGCTGCTAGCGGGACTGCTGCCGGGTGGAGTCAGCTCACGCGGCGGAGATCGATATCCACGATATGGACTCGCGTCGTGCTCCATCCCGAGGTTAGGTGGACTCGTGCTAGGATCCATATCAATTTGGGACGCCTCTCGAGGTGGGGAGGACTGCTGGCGAGGTGGGGAGGACTGCTGGCAAGGTGGGGAGGACTGCTGGCGAGGTGGCGAGGATTGCTGGTGAGGTGGCGAGGACTGCTAGCACTGCGATGCCTCTGGCTGGGATCCCTCACGCTGGACATCGATACTCGGAGGAGCCGGTGGCCTTAGAGACGAGTGTGGAAAGACGATGCAGTCCTTACTCCATAGAATGAGACCATGGTCGGCTTCTGCCAGTGTGGACTCCCCCTCACCTCCAGGGATGTCAAGCAATAGTTCATATCCTGGCTCTATTGTGTCCACCGCGACATGAGCGTACCCTGCTAGAACCGGATTGCAATGCTAGAGAACATCAGGTGTATTTTCTAAAGCATAACCCGTCGCGACCCGCACGAGTATGTTCTTCATTTTCTCGATTAGCTCACAAGATGTCTTCTCGGTGATATCATCCACGAGGGTGTGACCCAACGGTGCCCCCATGGAACCCACGCTGCTTTTCGGCAGTGTAGATAGGATGGGTTCCGATGCCTCCTGCTACGGAGTTTCCCTTTGCTGAGTCAGTACCTGTATCTGTAGCTGCTGCTGCTCGTACTTCTGTTCCAACTTTGAAAGTCGATCTTCTTCCACCTTGTTTTTTCTCGAACGGCTTTTATAACTTTCCTTCCATCCCGCAAACCCCTCGTACCATGGAACAACACCCACACCTCGTGTTGGTCCTCCGTGTTCAGGATTCCCGAGGGCGCGTGTAAGCTCGTCGTTCTCTCTATCGGGGTGAAACCGTCCTTCTTGGGCAGCTTTTATTGCTTCAATCAACTCATCTGATGCATGCTTCAGACTGGCGAGTGCAATAATCTTCCCTGTTGCTGGGTCGAACTTTCACCCATGCGCAAAAAACCAATTCCTGCACCTCTGGGGCTAGTTGAAGGTTACTGGAGTGATCCCTTCAGCATGCATCTTATTCTCTAATGCATCCCACTCAGGAATGGCTGACTTGTATCCACCTGTCCCTAGTTTATGGTGATACTTTTTTTTCTCTGCATTTATCTTATTCTTTGGCGACTTCTCCATAGCAGCTTCCGATGTCTTGTACTCAATAAATGTGTCCTAGTGATTCCTTACCTTCTCGTATATTCCTCTGAATTCGGGCGCCCTGTGGCCTGTAGCGTTGTACTTGGTCCATAATCTTTTATTCCAAGTCTGGAACGCGCCGGCCATCTTATGGAGAGCAAACTCCTTGACTTTGTCCCTTTGGCGCTCCGAGAGAGAATCTAGTAGGATGAAATGCTCCATGAGACTCGCCAAAGGGTATCTTTAACTCTTGTATCGACATAATTCACTCCTGGTTTTGGGTTGTTTGGTTGAATCCATTCTTGCATTGTGATTGCGACTCCATCCCTAACAACCACTCTGCATTGACGCACAAATGTCTTGGCATTGGCTTGATCAGGGTGAGTCGGTGCGCCATCATGTTTGAAAGCATCAAGATTGAGCTTTACGTTGCCATCCAATATTTTGGCACCGCCTCGTACCTTTCTACTAGATTGGCTCGATCCGGAGGGCTGATAATTAATAGAAAAATGCTTTGTTAATATATATATATATATACAAATCAATTAATACACATGTAATGATCACCAGAGGCTAATATGTGTATATACCTCGCCGGACATTGTTAGTTGTTCCGGATTTTGGAACATAAGTTGTTCTTCCTCGGCCTCACATCCAGCACCGTAATCGTTCACATATTGTGATCCATCATCATCATGTGATTAACCCAGAAGGTCCGTTGGGTTTTCGGAGGAGCGTATCATGTCGAAAATGTCCTGTTCATGAGCTCTACCGGTATTGTCCATAGCTTAATAACTAATCCATAATAACGTAGATAAAAAAATTAGTATTCAAATTAGCATGCATTCAAGAAGCAAAATAACTGATAGTTAATTAATAATGCATCATCGAATACATATATAGTAGTTTTTAGAAAAGATCTCATCTCATAATCTCGGATAATTGTTAATACATCGGCTAATCCATCGATCTAGCTAATACATTATAATAATACATATATAGTAGCTAATATATCTCTAGCTAGAACCCTAGCGCCTGACGGAAATTGGGGCGGGCGATGGACACCCAAAGAGAAGGAACCATCACAGGAACATAGCTGCAATGAGATCCCGGAAGAATTTGCCAGGTATTGTCGGACCTGGCCTCCAAAGCTGCCATGTTCGCCTTGCTGACATGGTACTGTACCACCTCCGCAGGGGGCTCAAGCCTTTGAATCGTTCTTGGCCCATGCGTCCGCCACAACAGAACCTTCGGGTCGACGACGGGCTGGCTCCTCACCAAGCTCTACCGCCCGGAAGGCAACACCTCCCAGTACCAGCCCGGTGGAGCCCAGTCCCTGACAGGGCCCCTCGGCTCAAGCAAGTGACCTCCTCTGCCAGCTCTAAGACGAGGATGCGGGATCGGCATCGTCGATTTCGAGAAGAAACACTTAATTATGAAAACAAATTAAATAAAACTTAGCAAAATTAACACTTCGCATCAAAAAAATTAAACAACACTTAGCATCTCACAAAATTCACAAAATTAACACATACCCTAAGACCTAAGAACCTAACTAACTAACTAACTAAGCTAAACTAACTAACTAAACTAACTAAACTAACCTGATAACCTAACTAACTAACTAACTAAATAGGGGCAATGTGTCGTGGTCGAGGTCGGGGTGTTGGGGGTGTCGTGTCGGGGTAGGGGTGTTGTGTCGCGGTCGGGGTGTCGTGTCGGGGTCGGGGTGTCGGGGGTGTCGTGTCGGCGTCGGGTTGTCAGGGGTGCCGTGTCGAGATCGGGGTGTCGGGGGTGCCGTGTCCGGGTCAGGGTGTCGGGGGTGCCATCTCGGCGTTGGGTTGTCGGGGTGTCGTGTCGGGGTCGGGGTGTCGGGGGGTGTCGTGTCGGGGTAGGGGTGCTGTGTCGTGGTCGGGGGTGCCGTGTCGAGGTGTCGGGGTGTCGTGTCAGGGTCGGGGTGTCGGGGGTGTCGTGTCGGGGTCGGGGTGTCGGGGCGTGTCGTGTCAGGTTCGGGGTGTCGGGGTGCCTTGTCGGGTTGTCGTGTCGGGGGGGCAAGATCTAGTGGTGGGGCCTAAACTAAACCAAAACTAAATAAACCTAAACAAAATCTAGCGGGGGGGGGGGCTAAACTAAACCTAAAAGTAAACAAAATGTAAACTAAACCTAATTAAACAAAATCTAAATCAAACCTAATTTAAACAAAATCCAAAGTAAACAAAATCTAAATTAAACCATAAAAAAACTGGGCAGACTCACCTTGGGCGGCGGCAGCTGGGGTGGGGGCGGCCGGCGGCAGGGGCAGGGGCGGCCGGCGGCAGGCACGGGGGCGGCCGACGGGGCGGCGGGCGGCGTCGGGGCGATGGGCGTCGGGGCGGCACGCGGCATCGGGGTGGCGCGCGGCGTCGGGACGGCGCACGGCGTCGAGACGGCGTGCGGGGTCGGCGCGGTGCGCGGCGTCGAGGCGGCGTGCGGGGTCGGGGCGGCAGGCTCGAGGTGGCGCGCGTCATCGGGTCGGCATGCGGCGGCGACGGCGGATTCCAGCAGCCTGGCGGCGCGCAAATGAGCTTCTCCCGGTGTATGGCTCGCACCGGGATGAGGCCTCCACTATTTATACATGGAGGACCTTTAGTACCGGTGCATGGCTCGCACCGGTACTAAAGACCGGTGCGAGCCACGCACCGGTACTAAAGGTCCACCCCAAAAAATGAGCGGGGCGGTGGACCTTTAGTACCGGTGCGTGGCTCGCACCGGTACTAAAGGTTATTTAATTCATTATTTCTTTATTATTTTCAGAAAAACCCCTAAACTTTAGAAAATCATAGAAAAAAGATCTATGACTCCAATTGAAATAAATAATATATGAAAAAATATCAGAAGAATATAAAGAATCTGTGTATGGCATTTCCATGCATGTTTGAACAACTTAAACTGCTCTATAAGACAATTTGATTAAATGGTATTTGAAATGTCATATATCGAGGTTGAAAAGCAGTACAAATGAACTCTGAAAAGGTTGTAACTGGCATGACATCATAATTTCACTCACATCGCAACTTCTAAAGAGTTGAGAGGGTTACACAAAAACTGAATGCACTTCGTGTACAAATTGAACAATCTCTTTCGAACTAGAGGGTTTCCGACGAAAACTCATCTATTACAAGGGGATTTTATTTTTAATAAATTATTTTAACTCCATAATTTTTGTGTGTTCAATATGCAACATTCAAAGGCACATCATCAATTTTCAACCCTTTGTGACTTCATTTGATATTTTTCATGCATTTAATGATTTATTTTGAGATAAATGACCCTAAATTTGAAAAGAAGTACGAATGAAATCTGAAAAGGTTGTAACTTGGCATGACATCATAATTTCACCCACATAGCAACTTCTAAAGAGTTGAGAGGGTTACGGCAAAAGCTGGATGCACTTCGTGTACAAATGGACAATCTCTTTCGAAGCATGAGGGTTTCGGACGAAAACTCATCTATTAAAAGGGATTTCATTTTTAATAACTTATTTTAACTCCATACTTTTTGTGTGTTCAATATGCACCATTCAAAGGCACATCATCAATTTTCAACCCTTTCTGACTTCATTTGATATTTTTCATGGTTTTAACGATTTATTTTGAGCTAAATGGCCCTAAATTTGAAAAGCAGTACAAATGAACTCTGAAAAGGTTGTAACTTGGCATGACATCATAATTTCACCCACATAGCAACTTCTAAAGAGTTGAGAGAGTTACTGTTACACTTTGTGTACAAATTGGATGCCCTTCGTGTACAAACTGTGACAAAGATACCATGCTAGAAAATGCATATGCATGTCCTTCACATAGAAAGTGATGACGGTGAAGCCGGTCACATCCCAGAGTGGGATCTCACAATGTAAGACTTTTTTCTGCGTGTTTGTCCCTTGCTTATGATTGCGTCGTAACCATGGAGAATCTTCATCATTTAACAAGATGCTTGGGTCAGTCTTCACTCTGAAGGGAGGGATTTCATGAAACTTTTCATAATCTTCTGACATGTCTATCTTGTCCTCTACTCCCACAATGTTTCTGTTCCCTGAAAGAACTATGTGGCGCTTTGGCTCATCGTATGATGTATTCGCTTCCTTATCTTTTTTTTCCTCAGTTTGCTAGACATGTCCTTCACATAGAAAACCCGAGCCCCACCTCACGTATGATGTATTGGCTAGGACGAATGAGTCGTCTGTGTACCCAAGATTGTTGAGATCCACTGTTGTCATTCCGTACTGCGGGTCTACCTGTACCCCGCCTCTAGTATATTTGACCCATTTGCACCGAAACAAAGGGACCATAGGATTAGGTCCATAGTCAAGTTCCCATATCTCCTCCATGTAACCATAATATGTGCCTTGAAAGTTGGTTGCATCATAGCGGACACCATTGTTTTGGTTGGTGCTCTTTTTATCTTGGGCGATCATGTAAAATGTATTCCCATTTATCTCGTACCCTTTGAAAGTCGTTACAGTCAAACTTGGTATCTTGGCCAACCAGTACAGTTCATCTAGAACATCGTTGTCATTGATGAGTTTTGTTTGCAACCAACCGGCAAAAGTCTCCATGTGTTTATGTTCAATCCAGGGGTCAGACTGCTCCGGGTTCTTGGACCGTACAATATCCTTGTGTTCCGCCATATATGGAGTCACCAAGGTGGAATTTTATAGAACCGTGCAGTGTGCTTGAGTGAAAGAATGCATGTCCATATTTATTGCTTCTTTCTTTCCTAATGTGCCTTTTCCACCTAGTTTCCCCTCATGTCGCGATTCAAGAAGAGCAATCGGCTTAATGTTAGGAACAAAGTCAACACAAAACTCAATAACCTCCTATATTCCATATCCCTTGGCAATGCTTCCTTCTAGCCTAGCACGGTTATGAACATATTTCTTTAAGACTCCCATGAACCTCTCGAAGGGGAACATATTGTGTAGAAATACAGGACCCAGAATGTTAATCTCTTCGACTAGGTGAACTAGAACGTGTGTCATAATATTGAAGATGGATGGAGGGAACAGAAACTCAAAACTGAAAAGACATTGGACTAGGTCATTCTGTAACCTTGGTAGGATTTTTGGATCGATTACCTTCTTATAAATTGCATTGAGGAATGTGCATAGCTTCGCAATGGCTAATCGAACATTTTCTGGTAGAAGCCCCCTAAGTGCAACTAGAAGTAATTGCATCATAATCATGTGGCAGTCATGAGACTTTAGATTTTGAAATTTTTTATCTGTCATATTTATTATTCCCTTTATATTCGACGAGAAGCCAGACGGGACCTTGATACTGAGCAGGCATTCAAAAAATATTTCCTTCTCTTATTTCGTAAGAGCGTAGCTGGCAGGACCTTGATACTGCTTTGGAGGCATGCGATTTTTTCGTTAATTCTTTGCTTGTCCTCCCGTGCCTCCGGTGTATCTTTTGTCTTTCCATACACGCCCAAGAAGCCTAGCAGGTTCACACAAAGATTCTTTGTGACGTGCATCACGTCGATTGCATTGCGGACCTCTAGGGCTTTCCAATATTCAAGTTCCCAAAATATAGATTTCTTCTTCCACATGGGTGCATGTCCGTTGGCGTCATTCAGAACAGATTGTCCGCTAGGACCGTTTCCGAAGATTACCTGTAAATCCTTGACCATATCAAATATATATTCGCCAGTACGGAGGTCAGGCTTCTTCCGGTTATGTGGCTCACCTTTGAAATGGTTCCCTGCCTTTCTTAAGATATGCTTGATTGGTAGAAATCGACGATGTCCCAGGTACACATTCTTCTTACATTTATCCAAATATATACTTTCAGTATCATCTAAACAGTGCGCGCATGCAATGTATACCTTGTTTGTATGTCCTGAAAGGTTAGTAAGAGTAGGCCAATCATTGATGGTTACAAACAGCAACGCTCGTAGGTCAATTTCCTTCTATGTGTGCGCATCCCACACACGTACACCTGGATTTTTCCACAACTGTAGAAGTTCATCAACTAGTGGCCTTAGGTATACATAAATGTCGTTGCCGGGTTGCTTAGGGCCTTGGATGAGCACTCGCATCATAATGAACTTCCGCTTCATGCACAACCAAGGAGGAATGTTGTAGATACATAGAGTCACGGGCTAGGTGCTATGACTGGAGCTCTGCTCCCCAAAAGGATTCATGCCGTCTGTACTAAGACCAAACCTTAAGTTCGTTGTGTCAGCTGCAAATCCTCGAACTCCCTCTCAATTTTTCTCCACTGTGACCCATCAGCGGGAGCTCTCAACATCCCGTCTTTCTTAAGTTCTTCTTTGTGCCATCACAACAACTTGGCATGATCTTTGTTTTGGAACAAATGTTTCAACCATGGTATTATAGGAGCATACCACATCACCTTGGCAGGAACCCTCTTCATATGGCGTTCACCCTACACATCACCAGGGTCATCGCGGTGGATCTTATAACGCAGTGCACCGCATACCGGGCATGCATCCAAATTCTCGTACTCCTCACCGCTGTAGAGGATGTAGTCACTAGGGCATGCATGTATCTTCTGCACCTCTAATCCTAGAGGGAAGACAACCTTCTTTGCTTCATACGTACTTTCAGGCAATTCGTTATCCTTTGGAAGCATCTTCTTTATCATTATTAGCAGTTCTTGAAATCCCTTGTCAGTTACACCATTCTTCGCCTTCCATTGCAGCAATTCCAGCGTGGTACCCAGCTTTTTCTGGTCATATTCACAATTTGGATACAATAATTTCTTGTGATACTTTAACATGCGTTTCAACTTCAACCTCGCCTTGTCACTTTTGCAGTTTCTCTTTGCATCACCCAAATCATCAGCGGGCTCATCTGATGCCTCTTCTTCAGCTTCCCCCATTGATGCCTGTTCTTCAGCTTCCCCCATTGTTGTATCAGCGAAAGGATAGTTGTCATCATCCTCTTCTTCTTCATTGTCTTCCATTATAACCCCTCTTTCTCCATGCTTGGTCCAACAGCTATAGCCGGACATAAAACCGGACTTGAGCAGGTGGTAGTGAAGGGTTTTTGAGGTAGAGTAATTCCTATCATTCTTACAGTCATGACATAGAAAACACATGAAACCATTCTACTTGTTTGCCTTAGCCACACGAATAAAATCATGCAGGCCATTAAGAAACCCTGGACTTAGTCGGTCATCGTACATCCATTGCTGGCTCATGTTCACTACACAACATCGAAGCGACGAAATTAATGCAACTTCATCATCACATTACAACCAAAAGTAGAGATAGCAGTGACCAAATGTTATTACTGCAAATAATAGATACTTATAGTTCATACATACATCTCATAAAACAACATACAACTATCTAAAACATGTAAATGCAACAACAAATGCGATCATAATCGCAACTAAGGTAACAATTGAGCCAACGGCATAATGATACCAAGCCACTTTATCAATGGAATATTTTCTAATCTTTCTAAGCTTCAAGCGCATTCCAGCCATCTTGTTCTTGTGATCATCGACGATATCGGCAACATGGAACTCCAATCCCATCTTCTCATCTCAGTTCTTTTCAATTTCTCTTTCAAATGATCAATTTCCTTTTCAGCTTGTGTTAATTTCTCGAGCAGAATTGCATAGTCGGTTGGAATTTCTAGTTCAACTACTTCCTATAGATAAAAACATCTACATCATTTTGGTGGCATAATTAATTGTCATAGACATTGGATGATGTGTGAAATAGTTATAAAAGATAACGACATACCACATCTGAACCATGACACTATAGAATAACTAACAATAATAAAAGTAAGTAAATCGTACACGAAGCTACCTAAATCATACAAGTAATTTTTGTAACAAAAACCTTTTAAGAAGAACAAGAGGCTCACTAAGGTGGCCGGTGCCGCGATGAGATGGTGCGGACGATCGACGGTGGTTAGGACGGGGATGGGAAGGCACCAAATAAACCACACCTACACATATGCAACCTAACCGGTTAATTTGAGCTCAAATTGCATATAAATCAAATAAACTCCCACATAATGATCACTCCTCCAAAACCAAGCTAAAACCCACAAATCACATATCTTTGAGAATACCACAAGCTAATATAGCAATGAGAGATGAAGGAGCAAAGTTGCTAACCTATATGAACACTTGGATAGATGGGATGCCTTTAAATCTTGACAAATCCTTGGCAAAATGGAGGATGAGCTTCGAGCAAGAAGAAGAACAGGGGAGAAAACAGAGAAATGAGAGCCCCTTCGATCGGCTGCGGACAAAGCGTATATGTAGGAAGCTTTAGTACCGGATGGTGACACCAACCGGTACTAAAGGTTGCCCTTTAGTACCGGTTGATGTCACTAGCCGGTACTAAAGATGCACGTGGGGCCCCAGTCTGACCAAATGCCTGCCACGCCCCGTTTAGTACCGGCTCGCGACACGAACCGGTACTAAAGATTGCTCACGAGCCGGTACTAAAGGTCACCCTGCTCCTAGCCATTGAAGCCGGCACGAACCGAGACTAATACCATCTTTAGTACCGGCTCGTAACCAGAACGGGACTAATGCTCAGGACGAAAGGTCTGTTCTCTATTAGTGGAAGTCCTGTTTTGGTCACCGGAAAAGTTTCGGGCTCATCGGTAGTGTACCGGGGGACCATCGGGAGGGGTATTTCGACCCAAGAGGCTACATGGGCTATGGCAGGATGAATACCAGCCCTTAGTGGGCTGGTGGAAGTCCCCCAAAGGGCCCATGCGGCTGGGAAGAAAAGCCCAAGGAGAAAAAGGTGGAAGAAGGCAAAAAGGCTAAATAAGGAAGGAGTGCTAATCCAACTAGGAGACTAGGAGTGGAGGAGGAGGACTCCTCTCCTCCTTCCGCCAAGGGAAAAGGGCAGGCCCCTTGTGCGCCAGCCTCCTCCCTCCTTCCTCGTATATATACTAGAGGTTTTGACGGTTTTGAGACACAGAAATCAGCCACGTGCTACCCTCTCCTCTAGATCGTAGTTTCTCCTCTAGATCGGTTTCAGCGGTGCTTAGGCGAAGCCCTGCTGGAATAGCTCCACCACCATTGCCGCAACGCCATCGCCCTGCCGGAGATCTCATCTACCTCTTTGCTCCCTCTTGCTGGATCAAGAAGGCGGAGATCGTCATCGAGTTGTACGTGTGCTGAACACAGAGGTGTCGTCCGTTCGGCACTAGATCGGAAGGACCATGATCTAGATCGTGAGACGATTCGTTATTGGATTGCGGGACGGATCGTGATGAGATTGCAGGCCGGATCATGATGAGATCGCGGGACGGATTGTGATGGGATCGCGGGATGCTCGGCGATTTGGATCGCGAAGACGTTTGACTACATCAACCGCATTTCTTAACGCTTCCGCTTAGCGATGTACAAGGGTATGTAGATTCACTCTCCCTCTCGTAGATGCTCATCACCATGGATAGATCTTGCGTGTGCATAGGAAATTTTTTGTTTCCCATGCAACGTTCCCCAACACCGCTCCCTCTGCCCCGAAAGTGGCCCACGCGACCACCACCAAGGATGCTCTGGGTCAACGACGAGACCCGAATTCCTCACCTAGATCCAAGCCCGAGAAGGTAGCACCTCCCAGTGCTAGCCTAGCGGAGCTCAATCCCGGAGATTGCGCCTCTCACGGATGTCGCCGCCGACTCGACGATGATGACGATGCGGGCCAGGCATCGTCGATGTCGAGACAAATTCCTATGAGAATATTTTCTTATCATTTAATGTTTTGCTATTTCAGAAATGCTTGATTTCTTAAACTCATTTTAGACTCGTTTTTTCTCGAATGTCATTTCCTAGCAAATCCCAGCACTCGATATGCCTACTTTCTAGCACAAGTCATGCCAAAATTTTGACATGACCTTTGCTAAAAAGTGGACATATCGAGCGCCTGAAATTCACCCAAAACGGAAATGAATCAACATTCCGGAAAAACATAGGCCACTCGGATCTTTTGCACATAACGGTAAGAAAAATATAGAACTTGAAGAAAATGCAATAAGGTTTTTCTTCATAATATTTGAAATTAAATTCAGCCTACCTAAATTTCTATCCTAATTTGAAACCTAGCTAAATTTCCATCCTAATTTGAAAACCTAGTTAATTTCATACTAATTAACTTGGTCCATACTACTTAATCTGTTTAATGTTCAGACATGTTTCCTACATTTTTGAACTCGAATCATTTACCCTGCAAAGCCCACTTGGGCACATTCATATTTAGGGCATTTGAGCACAATTATCGAACAATTCAAAGTTCAATATAAAAGGACCACTTCAAGAAAATATAGAACTTAAAGAAAATTTCCTATAAAACCTAGAGCATTCGGTCAATAGCAACTCTCTTATATTGTCTTGATTTGCAACTATCTCATACTATCCTAAAAAAATAGTTAACTACAATGGGTCCAAAGCAAGCTTATTTCTATACTGATTTTTTGCTCTAAACTAATTTTTTCCACTACGACCATCAAGAAAAAATCACTAATTCAAGCATGAAGATGAAGAAAACTACATTGGGCCGCGACGGTGAGGGAGGGGGCGTGACGGTGGTGGCTTTCAGGTCGGGGCTTGGGGTTAGCAGACGACGAGGGAGGGGGCACGACAGCGAGTGAGGGGCGCGATGGTAGGGGTGTCGAGGCAATGGCGACAGTGGCAGTCGGGGGAGATGGAGTGATGAGAGGGAGACGGGATCGATTGGAGAGAGGGAGACGGTGGGGTAGACTAGGTAATAATAGCAGTAGCGTGGTTTCCATAAACACGCTACTGTTATCTTTAGCAGTAGTGTTGTATTCTAGGCCGCGCTGCTACTACAACTAGCGTTGGTGGGCTGGTCGGATCCCACTTAGCAGTAGTGCCCTTTATATTTTCAGCGCTACTGCTAAGGCTTCACTTGTAGCGCTATCCAAATACAGCGCTATTGCTAATTAGCAGCAGTGCTTGTTATTGTCCAGCACTACTACTGATGTCTTACCTATTATGTTTTTCCTAGTAGTGCCATCGAACATCTTTTTCTCACATGTCTACTAGCCATGTTACTGTGGCATACAGTACATGTGGCCTTTAAAGTTAGATTTCCTAATAGCATAGTCACTTTATTTCAGATATGGCTAAATGGGATAGAGCCTAAAAAAATGGCGCATATTTGAGTCGGAACGTATGCATTACTTTGGGCTATATTAAACTGTCAGAATGACGTGATTTTTAACCAACAAAACTTCACATTTTTTTCAGACTCATCTACTTGGAAACTGGCTAGATCCGTTCCTAGGGTATTCTATGAAGATGTATTTGTCCGCTTTGGTTCGAACTCATTACGTGAAACCCTTTTTCACATAAGGGTCGTAGCCCCAAACATTTAGAAATGACAGCTTAGGTTTCTGCCAAACCATAATTCATACGGTGTCATCTCAACGGATTTAGATGGTGCCCTATTTAAATTGAATGTAGTTGTCTCTAATGCATAACCCCAAAACGATAATGGCAAATCGATAAGAGACATCACAGTTCGCACCTAGAGCACGACTACGACGTTCGGACACACCATCACACTATGGTGTTCCAGGTGGCGTGAGTTGTGAAATAACTTTCACATTTGTTTAAAGTTGTATGCCAAACTCGTAACTCAGATATTTATCTCCACGATCATATCGTAGACATTTTTATCTTCGTGACATGATGATCTTTAAACTTCACTCTGAATTTGTTTGACTTCTCAAACGTTTCAATACTTGTGTTTCATTAAGAAGATATACTCATATATACTCAAATCATCAGTGAAGGTAAGAAAAATAACGATATCCACTGTATGTTACAACACTCATTGGATCGCATAAATCAACATGTATTATTCCCATTAAGTTACTAGCCCGCTCCATCATACTGAAAACGAGGTTTTTAGTCATCTTGCCCAAGAGGCATGGTTCGCATGTCTCAACCGATTCGAAACCGAATGAGTCAAAGATCCATCAGCATGGAGTTTCTTCATGCAATTTATACCAATATGACATTTAGCGGTAGTGCCACAGGTATGTGGTACTATCATTATTAACTTTGCATCTTTTAGCATCAATGTTATGAACATGTCTATTACTACTGTCAAGATTCAACAAACCATTCTCATTGGGCGCATGACCATTGAAGGTATTATTCATGTAATTAGAATAACCATTATTCTCTCACTTAAATGAATAACCGTATTGCAATAAACACGATCTAATCATGTTCATGCTTAATGTAAACACCAAATAACATTTATTTACGTTCGTCACTAATCTCGAATGTAGAGAGAGTGTGCGATGTTGATCACATCAACCTTGGAAACATTTCCAAGACACATCGTCACCTCACACTTAGCCAGTCTTCGTTTATTCCATAGATTTTATTTCGAGTTACTATCATTTAGCAATCGAACCACCGCGCGCTTCAACATTCATTAGACCACACACATCAGTATGTATGATTTCCAACAAGTCACTCGCCCGTTCCATTGTTCCAGAGAATGGCGTTTTTGTCATCTTGCCCATCAGGCATGGTTCACATGTGTCAAGTGATTCAAAATCAAGTGACTCCAAAAGTCCATCAGCATGGAGCTTCCTCATGCGTTTTACACCAATATGACCTAAACTGCAGTGCCACAAGAAAGTGGTACTATCATTAACTACTCCACATCTTTTGGCATCAATGTTATGAACATGTGTGTCATCACTATCAAGATTCAATATGAATAAACACCTAACATTGGGTGCATGACCATAAAAGATATTACTCATATAAATAGAACAACCTTTATTCTCTGATTTAAATGAGTAACCGTCTCGCAATAAACAAGATCCAGATATAATGTCCATGCTTAACGTAGGCACTAAATAACAATTATTCAGGTTCATCACTAATCCTGATGGTAATCGAAGAGAGAGCGTGCCGACGGCGATCACATCAACCTTGGAACCATTTCCCACGCGCATCGTCACTTCGTCCTTTGCCAGTCTTCGTTTATTCCGTAGTTCCTGCTTTGAGTTGCAAATATGAGCAACCGAATCGGTATCAAATACCCAGGCACTACTACGAGAACTAGTAAGGTACACATCAATAACATGTATATCATATATACCTTGTTTGTCGTTGGCCGCCTTCTTGTCAGCCAGGTACTTGGGGCAGTTCCGCTTCCAGTGACCAGTTCCCTTGCAATGAAAGCACTCAGTTTCCGGCTTAGGTCCATGCTTAGGCCTTTTTGTAGGAATAGCAACTGCTTTGCCATCCTTATTGGTTTTACCCTTCTTGCCTTTGCCCTTGCCATTTTTCTTGAAACTAGTGGTTTTATTGACCATCAACACTTGATGTTCTTTCTGGATTTCAGACTCAGCGACTTTCAGCATCGCAAACAGCTCGGATGATGACTTGTTCATCCCGTGCATGTTATAGTTCATAACAAAACTCTTGTAACTAGGTGGCAGTGATTGAAGAACTCTATCAATGATCGCCTCTTGCGGAAGGGCAATTCCCAACTCAGCTAGACGGTTTGAGTACCCAGACATTCTGAGTATATGCTCACTAACAGACCTGTTCTCCTCCATCTTGCAAGCATAGAATTTATCGGAGGTCTCATACCTCTCGATCCGGGCATTCTTCTGAAAGATAAACTTCAACTCCTGGAACATCTCATATGCTCCATGACGTTCAAAACGTCTTTGAAGTCCCGGTTCTAAGCCAAACAATATTGCACAATGAACTATTGAGTAGTCTCCAGCACGAGCCTCCCAAGCGTTCTTAACGTCTTCGGAGGTCATGTCTTCTGGTTGGTCACCAAGCGGTGCATCAAGGACATATTGTTTCTGGGAAGCCGTAAGGATAATCCTCAGATTACGGGCCTAATCAACAAAGTTACTTCCGTCATCTTTCAACTTAGCTTTCTCTAGGAACGCATTAAAATTACGGGGTGCTACAGCGCGAGCCATTGATCTACAACATAAATATGCAAAGGTTACTTAGACTATTGTTCATGATAATGAGTTTAGTTAATCAAATTACTAAAACTCCCACTCAAATTGACATCCCTCAGGTCATCTGAGTGTAACATGATCCAAATCCACCAACTCAAGTCCGATCATCACATGAGTTAAGTTGGCTTCAATGGTGAACATCACTATGTTGATCATATCTACTATAAGACTCATGTTCGACCTTTCGGTCTCTTGTGTTCCGAGGCCATGTCTGTACATGCTAGGCTCGTCAAGTTTAACCCGAGTGTTCTGCACGTGCAAATCTGGCTTGCACCAGTTGTATGTGAACATAGAGTCTATCACACCCGATCATCACGTGGTGTCTCGACACGACGAACTTTCGCAATGGTGCACACTCGGGGAGAACACAGTTCATCTTGAAATTTAAGTGAGGGATCACCTTATAATGCTACTGCCGTACTAAGCAAAACAAGGTGCATCAAAGGATTAACATCACATGCAATTCATAAGTGACATGATATGGCCATGAACTTGTGTTTAATATCTCCATCTTCAAAACACCGGCATGATCTCCATCGTCACCGGCACAACACCATGATCTCCATCATCTTGATCTCCATCAATGTGTCACCATCAGGGTTGTCACGCCCTGCATGCTTCTACTACTATTGCTACTGTAGCGATAAAGTAAAGCATTACATAGCGCTTAATGATTGACACGCAGGTCATACTATAATTAAAGACAATCCTATGGCTCCTGCCGGTTGCCGTACTCATCAAAATGCAAGTCGTGAAATTCTATACATCACATGATCATCTCATACATCACATATATCTCATCATGTAATTGGCCATGTCATATCACAACATACCCTGCAAAAACAAGTTAGACGTCCTCTAATTGTTGTTGCAAGATTTACGTGGCTGCTACGGGTATCTAGCAAGAACGATTCTCACCTACGCATAAACCACAAGGGTGATACTTAGATTGCTCTTCAACCTTCTCAAGGACCGCCTTTGTCGGATCCGATCCAACTAAAATAAGAGAAACTGTCACCCGCAAGCCATCTAAGCAACAAGTTGCGTCGAGGGAACCGGTCTCTCGTAAACGTACGAGTAATGTTGGTCCGGGCCGCTTCATCTTACAATCCCTCTGAACCAAAATCCGACCAAGGGAGGAAGCAATCTAAGCATCAACGCCCACAAACCTTTTGTGCTCTACTCGAGATCTCATCGAACCATCAACCTAGCTCTGATAACACTGTTGGGGAACGTCGCATGGGAAACCAAAAATTTCCTACGCGCACGCAAACCTATCCATGGTGATGAGCATCTACGAGAGGGAGAGTGGATCTACGTACCCTTGTAGATCGCTAAGCGGGAAGCGTTAAGAAACGCGGTTGGTGTAGTCGAACTTCTTCGCGATCCAAATCGCCGAGCGTCGCGCGATCCAATCACGAACCGTCCCGCAAACCAATCCCGAACCGTCCCGCGATCCAATCACAAACTATCCCGCGATCTCATCACAATCCGTCCCGTATCCAATCATGAACGTCTCGTGGCCTTGATCACGATCCTTCCGATCTAGTACCGAACGGACGGCACCTCCGCGTTCAGCACACGTGCAGCTTGATGACGATCTACACCGTCTTGATCCAGCAAGAGGAGGTGGAGAGGAGAGAGATTTCATCGGCAGCATGACGGCGCTCCGGTGATGGTGGTGGTGGAGCAATTCCGGCAGGGCTTCGTCTAAGCGCTGCAGAAATCCGATCGAGAGGAGCACCGGTGAAACGGGTAGCACGTGGCCGTAGGTTGTGTCCAAAAACCACCCAATCCACTAGTATATATAGGAGGAGAGGAGGGGGAGAGGGGCTGGCGCACCAAGTATCCCTAGGGGAGTCGGCCGGCTAGGAGGGAGCAATCCTACTCCTACTCCAATCCTAGTTGGAGTAGGATTGCTTCCTATTGGCTTATTTTCCCTTTTTTCCTTTTTCCCTTTAGGACTTCCTCTCCCTGTGCCATGGGCCTTTATGGCTATTTCCCCAGCCCACTAAGGGCTGGCTAATACTCTCCCACAGCCCATGTACCTCTTGGGGTCGAAATACCCCTCTCGGAGGCCTCCCGGTACACTACCGGCACTCCCGGTACCCTACCGATGAGCCCGAAACATTTCCGGCGACCAAACTGGGACTTCCTATATATGAGTCTTTACCTCCGAACCATTCCGGAGATCCTCGTGACGTCCGGGATCTCATCTGGGACTCCGAACAACCTCCGGTCACCACCATACATAACTCTATACTACCGAAACGTCACCGAACCTTAAGTGTGCAGACCCTGCGGGTTCAAGAACTATGCAGACATGACCGAGACACCTCTACGGTCAATAGCCAATGGCGGGACCTGGACGTCCACATTGGTTCCTACATATTCTATGAAGATCTTTATCGGTGGAACCTCTATGTCAAGGATTCAGTCAATCCCGTATAACGTTCCCTTTGTTCTTTGGTATGTTACCTGCCCGAGATTCGATCGTCGGTATCTCCATACCTAGTTCAATCTCGTTACTGGCAAGTCTCTTTACTCGTTCCGTAATATAAGATCCCGCAACTAATAATTAGTCACATTGCTTGCAAGGCTCATTGTGATGTTGTATTACCGAGTGGGCCCCGAGATACCTCTCCGTCACACGGAGTAACAAATCCCAGTCTCGATCCATGCCAACTCAACAGACACCATCGGAGATACCTATAGAGCACCTTTGTAGTCACCCAGTTACGTTGCGATGTTTGATACACACAAGGCACTCGTCCGATATCCGTGAGTTGCATGACCTCATGGTCATAGGAACATATACATTGACATGTAGAAAACAGTAGCAATAAACTGACACGATCATATGCTACGTCTGTAGTTTGGGTCTTGTCCATCACATCATTCTCCTAATGATGTGATCCCGTTACCAAATGACATCACATGTCAATGGCTAGGAAATCCGGACCATCTTTGATCAACGAGCTAGTTCACTAGAGGCATACTAGGGACACATTGTTGTCTATATACCCACACATGCAATGTGTTTCCAATCAATGCAATTATAGCATGGATAATAAACGATTATCATGAACAAGGAAATATAATAATAAACACTTTATATATTGCCTCTAGGGCATATATCCAACAGTATTATCTCCAACAAGTCAGTTGCTCGCTGCATTGTTCCGGAGAACGGAGTCTTGGTCATCTTGCCCATGAGGCATGGTTCGCACATGTCAAATGATTCAAAATCAAGAAACTCCAAAAGTCCATCAACATGGAGTTTCTTCATGCATTTTACACCAATATGACCAAGGCGGCAATGCCACATGTAAGTGGGACTATCGTTATCAACCTTACATCTTTTGGTACTCACACTATGAACATGTGTAACATCACGTTCGAGATTCATCAAAATAAAACATTGACCAGCATGGCATGACCATAAAACATTTCTCTCATATAAATAGAACAACCATTATTCTTAGATTTAAATGAGTAGCCATGTCGCATCAAACGAGATCCGGATACAATGTTCATGCTCAAAGCTGGTACTAAATAACAATCATTAAGGTTTAAAACTGATCCCGAAGGTAGATGTAGAGGTAGAGTGCCGACGGCGATCACATCGACCTTGGAACCATTCCCGACGCTCATCGTCACCTCGTCCTTCGCCAGTCTCCGCTTATTCCGTAGCTCCTGCTTGGAGTTACAAATGTGAGCAACTGCACCAGTATCAAATACCCAGGAGCTACTACGAGCGCTGGTAAGGTACACATCAATAACAAGTATATCACATATACCTTTAACGTTGCCGGCCTTCTTATCCGCTAAGTACTTGGGGCAGTTCCGCTTCCAGTGACTGGTACCCTTGCAATAAAAGCACTCAGTCTTAGGCTTGGGTCCATTCTTGTTCTTCTACCCGGCAACTTGCTTACTGGGCGCGGCAACTACTTTGTCGTCCTTCTTGAAATTCTTCTTACCCTTGCCATTCTTGAAACTAGTGGTCTTATCCACCATCAACACTTGATGTTCCTTTTTGATTTCCACCTCCGCTGATTTCAGCATTGAGTACAACTCAGGAATGGACTTCTCCATACCCTGCATGTTGTAGTTCATCACAAAGCTCTTGTAGCTAGTTGGAAGCAACTGGAGGATTATGTCAATCACCGAGTCATCCGGAAGATTAACTCCCAGCTAAGACAAGCGGTTGTGCAACACGGACATTTTGAGTATGTGCTCGCTGACAGAACTATTTTCCTTCATCTTACAACTGAAGAACTTGTCGGAGGCATCATATCTCTTGACCCGGGCATCAGCTTGGAAAACCAATTTCAGCTCTTGGAACATCAAATATGCTCCATGTTTCTCAAAACGCTTTTGGAGTCCCGGTTCTAAGCTGTAAAGCATGACGCACTGAACTAGGGAGTAATCATCACAACGTGACTGCTAGGCGTTCATAAAATCTTGTGCGTCACCTAGCGGTGCATCAAGGACACACAATCTCTTGGAAGCTATGAGGATCATCCTCAAGCTACGGATCCGGTCCGCATAGTTTCTTCCATCGTCTTTCAGCTTGGTTTTCTCTAGGAATGCGTTGAAGTTGAGGGCAACATTAGCGTTGGCCATTGGATCTACAATATAGATTGTAAAAATAATTTTAGACAAAGTTCATGATAATTAAGTTCACATAATCAAATTATTTAATGAACTCCCACTTAGATAGACATCTCTCTAGTCATCCAAGTGACACATGATCCACGTCAACTAGCCCGTGTCCGATCATCACGTGAGACGGACTAGTCATCCATGGTGAACATCTCCATGGTGATCGTATCTTCTATATGACTCATGTTCGACCTTTCAATCTCCCGTGTTCCGTGGCCATGTCTGTACATGCTAGGCTCGTCAAGTCAACCTAAGTGTATTGCATGTTTAAATCTGGCTTACACCCGTTGTATGCGAACGTTAGAACCTATCACACCCGATCATCACGTGGTGCTTCAGAACAACAAACCTTAGCAATGGTGCACAGTTAGGGTGAACACATTTCTTGAAATTTTAGTGAGAGATCATCTTATTTAAGCTACCGTTGTTCTAAGCAAGTAATACGTAAAACATGATAAACATCACATGCAATCATATAGTGACATGATATGGCCAATATCATCTTGCTCCTTTGATCTCCATCTTCGGGGCACCATGATCATCATTGTCACCGGCACGACACCATGATCTCCATCATCATGTCTTCATGAAGTTGTCTCGCCAACTATTACTTCTAATACTATGGCTAATGATTAGCAATAAAGTAAACTAATTACATGGCGTTTATGATTGACATGCATGTCATACAATAAATTAAGACAACTCCTATGGCTCCTGCCGGTTATCATACTCATCGGCATGCAAGTCATGAATCCTATTACAAGAACATGATCAATCTCATACATCACATGCATCACATCACATCCTTTGGCCATATCACATCACACGACATATGCTGCAAAAACAAGTTAGATGTCCTCTAATTGTTGTTGCAAGTTTTTACGTGGCTGTTGTAGGTTTCTAGCAAGAACGTTTCTTACCTACGCAAAAACCACAACGTGATATGCCAATTGCTATTTACCCTTCATAAGGACCCTCTTCATCGAATCCGATCCGACTAGAGTGGGAGAGACAGACACCCGCTAGACACCGTATGCAACAAGTACATGTCAGGCGGTGGAACCAGTCTCACGTAAGCGTACGTGTAAATTCGGTCTGGGCTGCTTCATCCCACAATACCGCCGAATCAAGATAAGACTAGTAACGGCAAGCAAATTGACAAAATCGACACCCACGACAACTTGTGTTCTACTCGTGCATAGATTCTACGCATAGACCTAGCTCTGATACCACTGTTGGGAGACGTAGTAGTAAATCAAAAAAATTCCTATGTGTCACCAAGTTCTATCGATGGAGAAACTAGCAACGAGCAAAGGGGGAGTGCATCTTCATACCTTTGAAGATCGCAAAGCGGAAGCATTACAAGAACGTGGTTGGTGGAGTCGTACTCGTAGCGATGCAGATTGAGGTGGAATCCGATCGAAGCGCCACTAGTGGAAAAAGGCCCATTTGTCCCGGTTCCAGAGGGCCATCTGTCCTGGTTCTGGACCCGGGACTAAAGTGTCGGGACTAATTCCCATGACCTTTAGTCCCGGTTCGCTTCCGAACCGGGACACATGGGGCTACACGTGGCCGCTCTGCCGAGCCCAGGCAGGAGGGCCTTTGGTCCCGGTTGGTAACACCAACCGGGACCAAAGAGCATCCACGCGTCAGCAGCTCAGGAGTTGTTGTTTTTTAAGGGGGGGCAACGACACAAATACACACATATATATCATCATATATACACATATATATCATCATACACATATATATCATCATACACATATATATGACTTGCATATATCATCACATATACACACATATATATATCATCATACACATATATACACACATATATCATCCTAGGGCGGCGGGTGCGGCAACGGGGGCGACGTGGCGGCGATGGGGTGGCGTCGAGGCGACGACGGGGGCGACGGGTGACGACGGCCCGCGGCGGCGACGGGGGAGGGGCGGGGAAGCGGGCGGCAGGGGCGGCGACGGGGGGTGGCAGGGGGGCGACGGGGGCAACGACGGGGCGGCGACGGGGGCGACGAAGGCAGCGGCGACGGGAGCGGTGACCGGGGCGATGGGTGCCAGCGGCCGGCGGCGGTTACGGCGACGGAGACTAAAGGGGGGCCTTTAGTCCGGGTTGCTGCCACCAACCGGGACCAAAGGTCTGGTGCAGCGGTGTCAAATGTTTAGTCCCACCTCGCTAGTCGAGGGGAGACCGCACCTGTTTATAAGCCCCGCCGCGGCTGCTACGTTGAGCTCCTCTCATAATGAAAATAGATGCCCTTATACAGAAAATTCAACCTAAATTCAAAATGCTAGTTAGGCGCCTAACTAGCACTTTCAATTTTAGGTTGAATTTCAGTATAAGCGCATCTATTTTCACTTTTTCTATTTTTTACGTTATTTCTTTGCATATTAAAAGTTGTTAACAAAAAATACTTTATGAATATTCTTTTTGCTATTATTTTTTTAACAAAAATAACTTTGATAATTTTAGTTGCATGAATTGTATATAATATCAAGTTTAGTTATATAAGTTTTATCGAACGAAAACATGTGTGTTACAAAATGATTTCAATTTTTTTATAATATTTGAACTCAAGAATTTTTCTGCATTCTATATACACCAATCAAAGCCACATCATCCCTTTCCTGACTTCATTTGCTTTTTTTCATGCATTTCAACATTTATTTTGAGCTAAAATGACCCTGAATTAAAAAGCACTACGGGCGAGGGTTTATATAGGCAGACCATTGGTCCCGGTTCGTGGCTGGAACCGGGACAATAGGTCTCCCTTTGGTTCCGGTTCCATCCACGAACCGGGACCAATGGTCGTGGGCCAGGAGTGAGGCGCATTGGTCCCGGTTCGTGCCTGGAACCGGAACCAAAGGGGCCAGACGAACCGGGACCAATGCCCCACATGGCCCGACCGGCCCCCTGGGCTCACGAACCGGGACGGTTGCCACCTTTGGTCCCGGTTCGTGAGCGAACCGGGATTAATGGGATTAGGAGGCCTGAACCAATGTCCTGTTTTCTACTAGTGCGCCAAACAACGGCGCCTCCGCGTTCAACACATGTGCAGCCCGGTGACGTCTCCTACGCCTTGATCCAGCATGATGGCATGGTGACGGTGGAGCTACGTGGTATTGTGGCAGGACTTCGCCAAGCACTACGGAGTACGAGGAGGTGAAGAGGTAGGGCTGCGCCGAGAGAGAGATGCGTGGCTTTGGCAGTACCAAACCCTCCACTATATATAGGAGGAGGAGGAGGGTGGGAGCAGCCCCTAGGGTTCCCACCCTAGGGCTGTGGCCGGCCCTAGATGGCCCTTGGGGCGGCGGCCAGGAGAGGGCAAAGGAGGGGCGGCGCCCTAGGTGGGCCTAGGGCCCATCTGACCCTACGGTTTGCCCCCTTCCACCTTGCTACGCCTTGGGCCCTTGTGGGAGGCACACCAGCCCACCTAGGGACTGGTTGCCTCCCATCTTCAGCCCACGCAGCCCTCAGGTGCCGGTGGGCCCACACGGTGGACCGCTGGAACCCTTCCGGTGGTCCCGGTACGTTGTCGGTGATGCCCGGAACACTTCCGGTGACCAATTCCTCACTTCCTATATGTGCATCTCTACCTCCGGACCATTCTGGAACTCCTCGTGACGTCCGGGATCTCATCCGGGACTCTGAACAACCTTCGATAACCATGTACACTATTTCCCTATAACCCTAGCGTCATCGAACCTTAGGTGTGTAGACCCTACGGGTTCGGGAGGCACGTAGACATGACAGAGACACCTCTCCGGTCAATAACCAATAGAGGGATCTGGATACCCATGTTGGCTCCCACATGCTCCATGATGATCTCATCGGATGAACCACGATGTCGGGAATTTAATCAATCCCGTATACAATTCCCTTTGTCTACCGGTAAGACACTTGCCGGAGATTCGATAGTCGGTATCCCTATACCTTGTTCAATCTCGTTACCGGCAAGTCTCTTTACTTGTTTCATAACACATCATCACATGACTAACTCCTTAGTCACATTGAGCTCATTATGATGATGTCTTACCGAGTGAGCCCAGAGATACCTCTCCGTCACACGGAGTGACAAATCCTAATCTCGATTCGTGCCAACCCAACAGATAAATTCGTGGATACCCGTAGTATACCTTTATAGCCACCCAGTTACGTTGTGACGTTTGGCACACCCAAAGTATTCCTATGATATCCAGGAGTTGCACAATCTCATGGTCTAAGGAAACTATACTTGACATTAGAAAAGCTTTAGCAGACGAACTACACGATCTTGTGCTATTCTTAGGATTGGGTCTTGTCCATCACATCATTCTCCTAATGATGTGATCCCATTATCGACGACATCGAATGTCCATGGTCATGAAACCGTGACCTTCTATTGATCAACGAGCTAGCCAACTAGAGGCTCACTAGGGACTTGTTGCGGTCTATGTATTCACACATGTATTACAGTTTTCGGTTAATACAATTATAGCATGAAAAATAGACAATTATCATGAACAAGGAAATATAATAATAACCATTTTATTATTGCCTCTAGGGCATATTTCCAACACTCAAGTCCGATCATCACGTGAGTTGAGGTGGCTTCAATGCTGAACATCTTCATGTTCATCATATCTACTATATGACTCATGTTCGACCTTTCGGTCTCTTGTGTTCCGAGGCCATGTATGTACATGCTAGGCTCTTCAATTTTAACCCGAGTGTTCTGCATGTGCAACACTGGCTTGCACCCGTTGTATGTGAATGTAGAGTCTATCACACCCGATCATCATGTGGTGTGTCGACACGACGAACTTTCGCAACGGTGCACACTCGCGGAGAACATAATTTAGCTTGAAATTTAAGTGAGGGATCACGTTATAATGTTACCGTCGTCCTAAGCAAAACAAGATGCATAGAAGGATTAACATCACATGCAAATCATAAGTGACATGATATGTCTATGAACTTGTGCTTTTGATCTTCATCTTGAAAGCACCGGCATAATCTCCATAGTCACCGACAAAACAACATGATCTCCATCATTGTGTCGCCATCGAGGTTGTCGCGCCGACCAATGTTCTACTACTATTGCTACCTCTTAGCGATAAAGTAAAGCATTACATTGCGCTTAATGATTGACACGCAGGTCATACAAGAATTAAAGACAACCCTATGGCTCCTGCCGGTTGCCTTACTCATCGACATGCAAGCCGTGATATTCTATACAACACATGATCATCTTATACATCACATATATCTCATCATGTAATTGGCCATATCACATCACAACTTACCCTGCAAAAACAAGTTAGACGTCCTCTAATTGTTGTTGCATGTTTTACGTGGCTGCTATGGGTAACTAGCAAGAACAATTCTCACCTGCGCAAAAGCCACAATGGTGATATAGAATCCGATCCAACTAAAGTAGGAGAAACAGACACCCGCCAGCCATCTTTGTGCAACGAAGTTACATATCATACGATGGAACTAGACTCTCATAAGCGTACGAGTAAGGTTAGTCCGGGCCGCTTCATCCCACAATACCGCTGAATCAAAACATGACCAAGGGAGGAAGCAATCTAAGAATCAAGGCCCACAAACTCCTTTGTGTTCTACTCGAGATCTCATCTACACATAGAACTAGCTCATGATGCCACTGTTGGGGAACATTGCATGGGAAACAAAAAAATTCCTCCACACACGCAAGGTCTATCCATGGTGATGAGCATCTACGAGGGGGAGAGTGGATCTACATACCCTTGTAGATCGCTAAGCGGGAAGCGTTAAGAAAAGCGGTTGATGTAGTTGAACGTCTTCGTGATCCAAATCACCAAGCGTCCCGCATCCAATCACGATCTAGCCCGCGATCCCATCATGATCCGTCCCACGATCCAATCATGAATCATCTCGCGACCTTTATCATGGTCCTTCCGATCTAGCGCCGAACGGACGACACCTCCGCGTTCAGCACACGTATAGCTCGATGACGATCTCCGCCTTCTTGATCCAGCGAGAGGGAGTGGACAGGTAGACGAGTTCTCCGGCAGCGCGACGGCGTTGTGGCGATGGTGGTGGACCTATTCCAGAAGGGCTTCGCCTAAGCACCGCTGAAACTGTTCTAGAGGAGAGGTAGCACGTGGCTGTTTTTCTGTGTCTCAAAACCCTCAAAACCTCTAATATATATAGGAGGACGGAGAGAGGAGGCTTGGTGCCCAACGGGCCATCCCTTGTTCTTGGTGCAAGGAGGAGAGGAGGAGTCCTCCTCCAATCCTAGTAGGATTAGGACTCCTCCTTCCCACTTGGAAACTCTTTCCACCTTGAGTTTTACCCTCTCAAACCACTCCAGCCGCATGGACCCTGAGGGGGGGCTTCGGCCAGCCCACTAGGGGCTTGTTTACCTCCTCCCACAGCCCATGTTGCCTCTTGTGTCGAGACACCCCTCCCGATGGTCCCCTGGTACCCCTCCCCCTCCCCGACACTCCCGGTACACTCCCAAAACTTTTCCGGCGACCAAAACAGGACTTCTTATATATAAATCTTTACCTCCGGAGCTCCTCGTGGCATCCAGGATCTTATCCGGGGCTCCGAACAACCTTCTGTCACCACCATACATAACTCTATACTACCGAAACGTCACCGAACCTCCTGCCCACATAACTCGAACACCTGCTACACAACGGTGTTCAAGTGCACCTCCTTGAAGCCCTTGTCAGTCCTAACTCCCCTAGAGATGAGCTCACGCATCTTGTTTAGCACGAACGTGCATATGAACGGCTGCCACTTCATGTTATTCGACCTACCATCCTTCTTTGCCTTTGCAGTTGCAGCGGCAGCGGTAGGAGTTTGCTGAACTAGCACTACTCGCACATAGACAGAATCAGACGCGAACACCTCTGAATCTGGTGCCATCTCGGACATAGGCTGCGAGTCCTGAACAAACGATGAAGGAAACTGGCTGTCGGACAGAACAAGGGCCTGACTAAGATCTTCCATCTGTGAGGTCATGTCCTACAATCGTATCACGCATTGACAGTAAGCATAGCACACAACATACAGGACAATCCATGAAAGCAGGAGCGTACATATACATGATTCATCACTATTATACCAAGCACATGCTTCATCACTATCATTCTAAGCATACCGGACAGTCCATGAGCAGGAACATACATCTACAACAAATAACATGCTATAAATGGACCACCAATTGCTATAAATCACACATATAAGCACGGATCAACACAAGCAGAAGGTTGAACTTAAAACTATACTACTAATCTAGCTTACCACATGCTTGAACATCTAACCCTATTGTAAATCACAACCGCAGCATAGCAATCAAATATATGAGCTCACAGATCAGAGCACTAATCAACCATGCATCTACATCAAACCCTAGCTGTAGCTCAGATCTAGCTAGAAGAAACAGAGAGAAAAGGGATTGAACTCACAGAGACCATGGATGCAGCTCGAGGACGAGGGGGGGGGGGTCGTAGAAGATCACCGCCGGCCCGTGAAGGACCACCGACGCCGTGGACCGCCGGCCGATGAAGATGCGCCGCTTACCTGCTTGTCGGTGCCGATGCGCATCGGCGGAAAAGCTCGAAAGGGGGAGGGGGGAGAATAGTGACGGGAGTTGGGGCGGTAAGGGAGGGGGCTAAATAGGGGCGGACTCGGCGGGAGGTGAGCCGAAATCCTCCCGCCGATTTTTCGATGTCACGGGCGAGCTCGCGCCATCTCCTTAGTCGCATGAGGAGAGAAGCGCGTCGCCCTCCCCTGCGTCGCCCGACCAAGACTCGCGAGCTACTGCCGATTTGGCTGTTTTCCTGGGCCCGACCTGGAGCTGCTTTAAGGTTCGTGCCATGCGGGCCGCACAGTAAACGCAGGCAACCAAACGAACCACTTTCTTACCGCGCGGGCCAGGCTGGGCCTAATACAGTAAACCAAACGCGTCTCATACGTGACTTTACCACAAGAACAAATCAACCTACCTGGTTCCCTGGTTGCTTCGTACGGGTGTCTCTCGGCCAAACGCATCGGCGGTAGATTCATGGCTAAGAAATACGCACGCCTTGATTCTGCTCGCGGCACGCAGTCTTGCCATCACACGTGTGCTCCATCACGCGGTGGAGGCAGGCGGCCTGCTGTCTGGTGAGTCGGATATGCAGCATGGGCTTATGAAGGAATTGCTCCGGTGCACGGCGTCCTCATGGAGAAGGAGCGGGGAGTCAAGCGATGCAACGGAGACGATGGACGAACTCATATGCGACTTCGTAATTTAGAATATTTATATATATTATATAAGGACTGTGATCCGAATGAAATGCAGGATAGATCCGAATGAAATGCAGGGAAGCGTTGCGCGCGCATGCAGCCGAGAGATTTTCCACCGCGGGCGACTCCTCCTCTACTAATTACCATGAATTTCTTTAATTAAGCAGATTTTCTGAATTAAGTGTGCATGTAAGCATGTGAGACAAAAATACTGATGTCAGCAAAGATTTTAACAAAATCAAAATTTAAAATGTTTTGTAGCTCAAACCGTCGCTCCGATTGAAAAACCGTTTTCACATAAAAGATTCGTTGCGACGAGACTTTCGAAACTAGATCCCATATTGATATGTTTTCACAACTTTTTTTTCAGGTCAGAAGTTACCATACTCGTAGTATTAACTTATGATGGCGTTTACAGTGAAGTTACCATAGGTGTTTTAACTATCTTTTTTTTGTCAGGGTCGAAAATTTACAATGATATTTATAAGTAAATTATCATGTCTACAGTACCGCCTACCATCGGTGACGTGCCTCGGCCGTAGGGTGAGGTCCACATGCCGACATGGCATGATTCACTTTATAAACAGAACTTTGCGGGTTGTGTCAGTCCAGGGTTGTTTAGGTGTGTGACGGGTTGTGCCGTACCCGGGTCGGCCTGTTGGTCACCTATAATCAGGTCTGTGGCATGTAAAATATCATGCTATTTACGCAAAAATTATCAGTATGTATGTGAAGATATTTCATCAACCCTCCCCCCACCCCCATCGCCAAAGTAATTACCAGGACCGATGTACATAAGTTATCGGGTCTACGATGTGTGAGTTACCATGCTATTCATACAAAAGTTACTGATAGGATATTTCATGAACTCTCCCTGCCCCGTCACAAAGTTACCATGACCGAGTTACATAAGTTATCAGCTCCATGATGTGTGAATTACCATGTATTCACACAAAAATTACCAAGGGGATATTTCATCAACCCTTCTCCCATACCAAAGGTATAAGGACCGAGGTGCATAAGTTATCAGGTCTACGATGTGTGAGTTACCATGTTATTCACTTAAAATTTACAATGGGATATTCCATCAACCGCGCCTGCCCCCAAAGTTACCAGGATCGGGATATATAAGTTATCAGATCGATCTGCGATGTGTGAGTTACCATCTATTTACACAAAAGTTACCGAGAGATATTCTCATTGATTGAACACTGTTTTTCGTGATCTAAGATTATTTCCTATGAATGCTAGCCATCGCGTGCTTACAAAAAAATAAAAACGAATAAGAAAGAAATAGGAGGGACAAGGATGTGATGGAGGTTCTTCAAAGCAAATAGAAAAAAGAAATATCAAGAAAATGGTCAGTGTGATGCGTATGGCCGTATGCTTTTGCAAACGATTAGTCCAGCTGAGCTGGTTACTACGTGTATCAAGTTAGCTCTTGTGTGGGTTTAAATGATAAAAAACGGTAGAAGAAGGGCCTATCAATAGATCTAGCACACAGAAAGAATCGTGGTAGGTCCAATCTAAAGAAAAAATGGCGACAGTCAACGTCAAATTCTTCAAAAATCTTTACATTAAATGGGGCATGAAATTACCAAATCGTACAGATTTCAATAAAAAGCAACTACGCATTAAATTCAAGGGCTGGCTATTTTAGACAACAACAATGGCTAGCTTGGATGGTTGGCGTGGTGGCGATTGTGTAGGAGGTCGGTGGTTTGAATCCCTTCCTCGTCAATTTTATTTTCTCGCTCCGAAGTACCTGTTTACTATAGAAGTGCCGACAGCCATGCGATCCAAATCCGACGTTGGCAAGTGCGTTCGGATCTAACGTACAGATCCGAACGTTTGGAATTTATAAATTTCGATTATATAAGTAGAGTCAGTAACAAGTGAAAGGACTACATAAAATTACCAGGATGTTCTTGGGCTAAAATTACAACTGATTCTTTTTAACCATTGGATCAGCTTAATACTACACCTAAAATTACATAGTATGATGTATCCTGAAAAATACCTTGCAAAGTACTATCTCTATACATTAATATAAGACCTTTTTTTAGTTTAATTTAAACTGCAAAGTACTATCTCTATACATTGGATCAGCTTATAATTTTTTTAGTCAAATATATGGTCTAAATTGGGCACAAAATATGAAAGGGGCCAATAAATCCAGATGGAGGTAGTATAGTTTATGCGGAAAATTTACTAAATGTTGCGATAATCAAACGAATGATCATTTGT
This sequence comes from Hordeum marinum, assembly GCA_022496015.1. NCBI lineage: Eukaryota > Viridiplantae > Streptophyta > Magnoliopsida > Poales > Poaceae > Hordeum > Hordeum marinum. Next base: position 8,103,781 of record CM039674.1, on the reverse strand, counting down.
TTGTTATATTGCTCTCTTGGTCCTTCACATTGTGTATGGAACTGATTGTGAAAAATTTATTCTTGGTGTGTCATGTTGATCTGCTTATCTATCTCGACAGTGTACAGGGTAGAAACCAAAAGTGGAATTTTAGAACTCGAACACATATAAACAGTTTCTTAATTCTGAGTAAACCTTTTGTAATCAGTTATGAAAAATTTGTGAAATGGTTCCTATATATAGATAAAAGTTAAAATAAATATAATGAAAGTCTAAGTTTCAACCTATCATTGTTTAAGATAGGACCAAAAGTGAGTTGCATGAGTGCGATGGCGTCCGGCACGCAGGTACCGTAAGATGGAAGTAACTCTCGCGTCAAGCGCGCACGAGCCGTCCGGCCTATTAGCATATGATTCGCTTACTGTATGTTCACTCTATTTCAATTTTCTCCTGTTGGTTTCCCTTTTCTGGTTTCTTTTGTTTACCTTGTTTCTTTTTTTTCACTAGTTCACTTCATTTTTTTCTCGTTATCACTTCTGTTTCTTTTATTTTTCACTGATTTTCTTTGTCTTTCCTTTCTTTTGGATTTTCTTTGTTTTTCTCGGTTTTCATTTGTTTTTTCCCCTGTCGTTCCCTATATTTCTTACTCAGTTTTTCTTCTGTTTTAGAACCTTATGAGATGACTTTTACTCAGTTTTCTTTTTATTTATATGATTGTCCCTCAGCTTCTATGTACATTTTTCATGTACGTGTGAAAAAAATATTTTATACATGTTAAAGATTTTTAAAAACACAATTATCTCTTTTGATAATTAAGGCTTTTATGTCTACTTTTCTTATACAATAAGAATATTTTTATACATGATTAACATTTTTTAATTATATGGTTATTCTTTTTAAACACCATGATTAACATTTCATTTAAATACATGTTTTATGTCTACATCTTTCATGAACAACGTACATTTTTCACGTACATCAGGAAAAATTATTTAATATATGTTTAACATTTCCGAAATACATGAATAATTTTTTTATAACTTCAATACAGATTTTGAAACACGTGAACATTTTGAGAACAAATTAACATATTTTGTATGGTATCAAAAAATTTCATATGAATTTTAAAATATTAATTTATATAAGTTTAATATTAAATCAAATGTATGATTAAACAATCATATAATATCACAGACTTTTTTGAAACATGTGCAGACTTGTAATGTCATAATTGTTTTTTGAATTAGACTAGCAATTGTTTAACATTGTGTTAACTTTTTATTTTATTTTTTGAAAAATATTAGTTTTATGTATTGAATTATACATATGTTCAATATTTTTGCAAATCAGAATACCATAGAAATGACAAAGGCAAAATTGGGAGAAAAGGCGTACTTACCTGGGCCGGCTCATTTGCGACGCCCTGACGTGGGCGGTATAGGCACGCCCGGCAGGCACGGCTTGACTGCGGCGCCGAAGTGAGTGCTCGGCGGCCGTGGGCTACGGTCTAGGCTAGAAATGGGTACAACATGCATGCGTCAGCCTCCCTTGCAACAAAAATACTAAACGGGATTATTGACTGCCTCTCACTGTAAAAACGCACGCCGTCGTCAACTGCGGGTCTAAATTTAGTTAACAAAAGGAATGGACAGAAGTATTCAGACAAGTCCATGTGATGCCTCTGGTCATTCGCAAGCTTGTGAAAATAAAAAGGATTGTGCTACGTGTCGGTCCACAGATAACTCCTAGTTATCTACCGCCTCCCACACCGTCAGATCAACCATAATCAAATGGCCCACAACGCCCCTCTTGCCTCGTGCATCATGAGTGGCGTTGTTAACATTGCAACATTGATCATGTTTTAGAAAACACAAATGATGTTGCAATCACTGGCGGAGCCACAGCATACGGTCGTGGCCTGTCCAGCTTTTGTACAATTTGTATATTATTCTTTTCCTTCTAGGTCTTGGAATACTAGCCCACATTATGTTTTCTTCTGTTTGGCCCACCTTGCCCATCCAAGAATGGGCTTCAAACTCCGCACTAGTTGCAATCTCGTGAGCTTGTAAATTCGCACCTCTACAACTACTATGATGTTTCTGAAGCACACCTATGCAACAACATCAACATTTTGCCTCAGCAACAACATTGATGTTTCAGGAACGCCAGTGAGAACAATCCAGATGTGTACCGTCTATCTTAAAAGAACCTGACTTTGCAACAAGGCATTTCAAAAATTCGCCTATGCAACAATGACTATGTTTTAGAAATGCCAACGGCGTTGCAATCCTGGAACGTGTCGATCACACATGGTAGCCCGCCGCATTGTATGATGATGTTTATTAATCGGACGACAACACATATGATAGATGTCGTGCACGCATCAGCCCCCAAACGTTTTCCAAATAAAAATCATAAAATAGATTCTTTTAAGGACACATTACAAACACAAGTACTCACATACGCGCATGCACACTCGATCCGATTTATTGTTGGTTTCGTTGGTAAGTTGCATAGCTAAATTTGTACAATCCAGCGGGTGGCCACGCCTCAAGCACCTCATCGGTCTCCTGCACAATCAAGTGGACCGAGACCGCCGCGCCGTCGAACACCACCTTGTTCCGATGCCGCCAAATGCACAAGAACACAAACGATCAGGCACACCAATTAATGAAACTCCACCGAGCTACAAGATCTGAATCCACCGCAGGCATCCACTCCGTCTTGCCCCACCCGAGAAACAGCCATGCCCATAGCCGAAGAGCCACCACACAACCGATCAACCAGAGTAAATTAAAATAAATCAACGAGGACGAAAAATGTCAGCATCAAATGGAGCGTACCCATGCGACAATGCCGTACGATTAGTAAGTTATAATCGGGGCATGCATGTCACTATGCATTATGGTGGATATACTTTTCAGATCCCCGGCCCTTATCTTATTGTGCAGTAGTATTAGTTTTAGTTCTGTCCGATAGGTGACCATTTGTCTGCATCCGGGGGCGGTCACACTCTCGACCAACCGTGATTATTATTCGGCATGCAAGATACTCCGTAGATTATGGCCGCCGCTATCGTTAGCACAATAGCTTTTGCACGTTTAGAATGTGTACACGATGAGAAGCCAGTTATAGTCTGGACAAATAAGCCTAATCAAATTGAGCGGGCCGCTAGCCTTTTCTTTTAGTAGCGGAAGATTACCCGGATGTGCATATGTAGGCTCTGATGTTCACAGCGCACCTAATGCATTGGTTATTTGCAACTATACATCATCGTACAAAAACAGGCTCCCCTGGTCACTTGCCAGCCAGCCCTAGCCGCCGCCAGCAAGCTCCCCCTCGTCCCCTCTTACCCTCGCCGTCGTCGGCGCGTCGCCGGGCGAAGCCCGCGCGGCTGGGCGGTGGCGGGGCCCTTCCCTCCTCCAGCTTGGGCGGGGGAGGCGCGAGCCGTCTGCTCCGGCAGGAGCTAGGCGCGGCGCTCGCGCGGGTGTGCGCACTGGCGTGGGCGGTGGCGTCCGGGCGGCGCAGGTGGGCGCGCGGCGTGGGGTGCATCTCGGGTACGCCGGGCTTCGGCGCGGGGCGCGGCTCGGGTGCGCGGGGCGTCCGGCAGCACAGATATGGCGCCGGCGGGAGCTTGCAGCGGGGAGGTTGCCCTCCTTGCGTGCCACTGCGGCTCCGGCGAGGGGTGCCCCGAAGCTATGTCTCTGGCGGGTGGCGGCCGTGGGGACGTCGTCGGCTGGATCTGGGGCTGCGGCCCGGTGGCTCTTGCCCGGCGAGTGGGGTGGGGTGGCGCCCTCTTCCATGTCTTGGGATTCTTCGTCAACGTGTGGGTCAACTTCTTGCTGACTCATGGGGCTGTTGCGGTGCTGCGTGGAGATGGCGTCAAATCCGGTTGTTTTTCGGCCGGTTCCGGCTCGTATGCAGCTGCCGACGACAGGGGTTGGTAGTGGCGCGACGATGGTTTCCGGTGGCTCTCGCGTGCTGTCGGCCCAGTGGCTTCGCGGGAGGTGTGCGGGCTAGCAGAGATGTGGGGTGTGGGGGTGTGGTGTTGGGCGATGCTCCGGGCGAAAGCTTGCTGGCCGGCGGCATCGGCGTCCTTGGACGTCGTTTCACCTCCTTGGAGGCGCCGTCGAGGAGTCCATCCCCTGCACGCCCTCAGTCCCCGGTCTTCGGGTGAAAACCTAAAACCCGATAGGGCTGGGCGTCAGCGTCGGCATCTTCGCTTGCCCCTTTCGGGCGTCGTCTTGAAGGCCACGGGATCCAGCTTGCGCTCTTCATGGGCTAGACGCTCACGGTGCCGCAGTCGGCAGGTGCCCGGCTGGCAGTGTGGAGGTTTTGGCATCGTGGCTTGTATGGCGACGATGATGGTGGCAAGATGTGCAAGGCTGTGGCTGGTCTTTGTTCGTCGATAGTCGGGCTGCTCCTGAGCGTGAACTCGGAGCTGCAGCATTGCGGGGCGACACTGTGGCAACGATGTCAGGTGATGGGCATTTCGGACTCTGTCGGCGACAGACGTGCTCCTTTTCCCCTGTGATGCTCGTCATCAAGGTCGGAGTTGCCTGGTCTTCGTCATTGCCGATCGATTCTTTGGCTTTCACTAGTAGAAAACAGGGCTTTGGTTCGGGCCGGGCCAGCCCATTAGTCCCGGTCCAGTCAAGAACCGGGACCAATGGGGGCAACGGTCCCGGTTCGTGAGGCCAGGGGGCTGGGCGGGCCACGTGGGGCATTGGTCCCCGTTCATCTGGAACCTTTGGTCCCGGTTCCAGACACGATCCGGGACCAATGTGCCTCGCTCCTGGCCCACAACCATTGGTCCTGGTCCGTGGCTTGATCCGGGACCAAAGGGGGTCCTTTAGTCCCGGTTCCAGCCACGAACCGAGACCAATGAGATGCCTATATATACCCCTCGCTGACGAGCAGAGCACTGCACACACTGCTCTGTTTTTCTGGCCAGCGAGGGAAGAGCTTTGTGGTGCTCTAGCTCACCTCCTATACACATGAGGTGTTTGATGAAATGCCCAAGCCAAACTTAAGCTTTCTCCTCTCGAAGCTCCTTGTCCGAACTCCATTTTCGTCAAGATTTGCCTAGGTTTGGCGGTCCGTCCTGTCCCATCCCTGTCTTGAAACCGCCGTCGATCGCCCACGCATGTTGAGCCTCTTGATCTTATCTTCTTACTAAAAGAAAATATACTTACTCGTATGATTTTCTTACTTTTATTATTGTTTGTTATTATACAGTGCCATGGTTATGGTATCCTCCCACGTCGGCCCTCGTCCAATCAATGATTCAGATGTGATATATTATCTTTTATATAACTATTTCACACATCTAATGTCTATGACAATTAATTATGCCACCAACTTGACATAGATGTTTTTATCTATAGGAAGTAGTTGAACCAGAAATAGATACCGACTATGCAATTCTGCTCGACAAGTTAACTAAAGCTGAAAAAGAAATCGATCATTTGAAAGAAAAATTGAAAAGAACTGAAGATGACGAGGTGGGATTGGAGTTGCATGTTGCCGATAACGTCGACGATAACAAGACCAAGATGGATGCAATGCGCTTGAAGCTTAGAAAGATTAGAAAATATGCCAATAATACTGAGGCTTGGTATCATTATGTCGTTGGATCAATTGGTACCTTAGTAGCGGTTATGATTGCATTTGTTGTTGCATTTAAATTTTTTACATAGTTTCTGTGTATGTTTTAATTGGATGCTCTAGAGACCTATATGTTGTTCAATAATGACAGCTATGTATGGACTGTACGTATTTATTTTGGTCATTATTGTACTTTGGCTTTAATGTGATGATGGATTTCTAATAATTTGGTCACTTCTCTATTCATGATATGTTGTAATGGATTTTAATACACTTTATTATATAACGCACGCAGATGAACCGGCAATGGATGTACGGTGACTGACGCACCTCCGAGTATATTAAGGGCCTGCATAATTTTCTCGAAGCGGCTGAGGCAAACAAGCAGAATGATTTTATGCCTTGTCCATGTAGTGTCTATGAGAATATGAAGTTTTTCTCCAACTCTAAAACCCTTCACTTCCACCTGCTTCAGAAGGGTTTTATGCCACACTATAATGTTTGGACCAAGCACGGAGAAGAGGGGTTATGATGGAAGACAACGAAGAAGAAGAGGATGACGACAACTACCCTCCCCCTGAATACGGTGATGCTGCAAAGGGGGAAGCTGAAGATCACGAGGAACCAGACAATGTGCCCGATGATGATCTTCGCCGGGTCATTGTTGATTCACAAAGAGAATGTGAAAGTGAAAGGGAGAAGTTGAAGTTCGATCGCATGTTAGAGGATCACAAAAAAAGGTTGTACCCAAATTGCGAAGATGACAACAAAAAGCTCGGTACCACACTACAATTGCTGCAATGGAAGGAAGACAATGGTGTATCTAACAAAAGATTTAGTTCGCTACTGAAAATAATGAAGAAGAAGCTTTCAAAAGATAACGAATTGCCCGACAGTACGTACGCAACAAAGAAGGTTCTATGCCCTCTAGGATTGGAGGTGCAGAAGATACATGCATGCCCTAATGACTGCATCCTCTACCGCGGTTAGTACGAGGAACGGAACGCATGCCCGGTATGCGGTGCATTGTGGTATAAGATTAGAAGAGATGAACCTGGTGATGTTTAGGGCCAGCGCACCGGGAAGAGGGTTCCTTCCAAGGTGATGTGGTATACTTCTATAATATCACGGTTGAAACGTCTGTTCAGAAACAAAAAGCATGCTGAGTTGATGCAATGGCACAAAAAAGACCGTAAGAAAGACGGGAAGTTGAGAGCACCCGCTGACGGGTCGCAGTGGAGAAAGATCGAGAGAAAGTTGAGCGACTTTACAGGTGACCCGAGGAACCTATGGTATTGTTTAAGTGCAGATGGCGTTAATCCTTTTGGGGAGTAGAGCAGCCAGCATAACACATGGCCTGTGACTCTATGTATGTATAACCTTCCTCCATGGATGTGCATGAAGCAGAAGTTCATTATGATGCCAGTGCTCATCCAAGGCCCTAAGCAACCCAGCAATGACATTGATGTGTACCTAAGGCCATTAGTTGATGAACTTTTACAGCTATGGAATGGAAGAGGTGTACGTGTGAGGGATGAGAACGAACATAAGGATTTTGACCTACATGCGTTGAAGTTTGTAACCATCAATGATTGGCCTGCTCTCAGTAAGCTTTCAGGACAGACAAACAAGGGATACCATGCATGCACACACTGTTTAGATGACACCGACATTATATATTTGGACAAATTCAGGAAGAATGTGTACCTGGGGCATCGTCGATTTCTTGCGGCCAACCATCAATGTCGAAAGAAAGGAAAGCATTTCAAAGGTGAGGCAGATCACTGGAAGAAGCCCGCCCTCCGTACTGGTGATCACATACTTGATATTGTCAATGATTTACAAGTAATATTTGGAAAGGGTCTTGGCTGACTATCTGTTTCAAATGACGCTGACAAACGCGCACCCATGTGGAAGAAGAAATCTATATTTTGGGACCTACCCTATTGGAAAGACCTAAAGGTCCGCTCTGCAATCGACGTGATGCACGTGACGAAGAACCTTTGTGTGAACGTGCTAGGCTTCTTGGGAGTGTATGGAAAGACAAAAGACACACCGAAGGCATGAGAGGAACATCAACGTGTGCATGAAAAAGATGGCATGCATCCAAAGCAGTATGAAGGTCCTGCCAGCTATGCTCTTACCAAAGAAGAGAAGGAAATCTCCTTTGAATGCCTGCTCAGTATGAAGGTCCCGTTTGGTTTCTCGTCGAATATAAAGGGAATAATAAATATGGCAGAGAAAAAGGTCCAGAAACTAAAGTCTCATGACTGCCACGTGATTATGACGCAACTGCTGACGGTTGCATTGAGGGGGCTTCTACCGAAAAACGTTCGATTAGCCATTGTGAATCTATGTGCATTCCTCAATGCAATCTCTCAGAAGGTGATCGATCCAGAAATCCTGCCAAGGTTAAGGAGTGATTTGGTGCAATGTCTTGTTAGTTTCGAGCTGGTGTTCCCACCGTCCTTCTTCAATATCATGTCGCACGTCCTAGTTCATCTAGTTGACGAGATTGCCGTTCTGGGCCTTGTATTTCTACACAATATGTTCCCCTTTCAGAGGTTCATGGGAGTCTTAAAGAAATATGTTCATAACCGCGCTAGGCCAGAAGCAAGCATCTCCATGGGCCATCAAACAGAGGATGTCATTTGGTTTTGTGTTGACTTCATTCCTGACCTTAAGAAGATTGGTCTCCCTCAATCGCGGTATGAGGGGAGACTGACTGGAAAAGGCACGCTAGGAGCGGACTCAGTATGTAGGGACGAGCATTCTTGGTCTCAAGCACACTACACAGTTCTACAGAATTCCACCTTGGTGTCCCCGTATGTCGATGAACACAAGAATATTCTACGCTCCAAACACCTGGAGCAGTGTGACGACTGGATTACATATGAACACATCAGGACTTTCGGCAGTTGGTTGCAACCACGTCTCATGGGTGACCACTGTTTCTGATAAGCTGTACTCGTTGGCCAGGGGACCATCTTCGACTGTATTGACTTACAAAGGGTACGAGATAAATGAGAATACATTTTACACGATTGCCCAAGATGAAAAGAGCACCAACCAAAACAGCGCTGTCTGCTTTGATGCAGCAACCAAGAGGGGAAAGGACACATATTATGGTTACACAGTGGACATATGGAAACTTGACTATGGACATGATTTCAAGGTCCCTTTGTTTTAGTACAAATGGGTCAATCTGTCAAGAGGCGGGGTACAGGAAGACCCACAGTACGGAATGACAACAGTGGACCTGAACAATCTTGGGTACACAGATGAACCATTCGTCCTAGCCAATGATGTGGCACAGATTTTCTATGTGAAGAACATGTCTACCATACCGAGAAAAAGAAAAGATAAGGAAGCGAATACATCATACGATGAGCCAAAACGCCACATAGTTCTTTCAGGAAAAAGAGACATTGTGGGATTGGAGGGCAAGACAAACATGTCTGAAGATTATGAAAAGTTTCATGAAATTCCTCCCTTCAAAGTCACGGCTGACCCAAGCACCCTGTTAAACGATGAAGATTATCCACGGTTACGGCGCAATAAGCAAAGGACACAAGCGAAGAAAAAGTGAAGACTTTCTCTCCACAACTATATCATTGCAGTGACATGTGAAGAAATGAAATGCCTTTTGTAACACATGAGTTTTCGTTCGAAACCCTAATACTTCGAAAGAGATTTTCCGTTTTGTACACGAAGTGCGTCCAGTTTTTGCCGTAACCCTCTCAACTTTTTATGACATGCTATGTGGGTGAAATGATGATACCATGCCAACTTTCAACCTTTTCAAAATTCATTTGAAGTGCTTTTCAATTTCAGGGTCATTAAGCTCAAAAAAATCAGTAAGTGCATGAAAAATACCAAATGAAGTCAGAAAGGGTTGAAAATTGATGATGTGGCTTTGAATGGTGCATTTTGAACACACAAAAAGTCTAGAGTTCAAATGAGTTCAAAAAATGAAATCCCTTTGTAACAGATGAGTTTTCGTCCGAAGCCGTGATACTTCGAAATAGATTGTCCATTTTGTACACGAAGTGCATCCAGTTTTTGTCGTAACCCACTCAACTTTTTAGCACATGCTATGTGGGTGAAATAATGATACCATGCCAACTTTCAACATTTTCAGAGTTCGTTTGAAGTGCTTTTTAATTTCATTCAAAACATCATGGGAGTGGAGTTCAAAAAAGAATCAGCTAAAAAGCTTTTATAAACCTCTAGTACTTTTGAAACAATAATTATATAAAAATTATGCAACTAAAATTTTCAAAGTATTTTTTGTTCAAAACATTAATAGCAAAAATAATATAATGATAAAACACACTGGAAACAAATAAAGCAAAAAATAAATAAAGCAAGAAACAAAACAAAGTAATGAAAATTATGCAACTAAAATTATCAAAGTATTTATTTGTTAAAAAGAATGAACTAAAATAACAGAAGAAAAATACTGGAAAAAAATAAAAAAAATAAAGCAAAAAACAAAACAAAAATACTGGAAAAAATAAAAAAAATGCCACCTACTGGGCCACCACGGCCTGAATACGACTAGAAACCCACCAACCTTGTTGGGCCAAGATTCAGGCCCGTAGAAGGCATAGTAGGCCCACAGGCACAGACAGATTATGCCCAGAAGCCTGTTGTTGAGAGGAGCTCGAGATGGTGTGCGCAATGATGACGGCTCCGGTGACCGATCGGAGGAGGGAGCTGTTGCAAAGTCCGGCGAGGTATATATATTAACTAAGCCTGTGTTGACTAGCTAATTGATGCATTAATTGTTTTGGTATGTACATATATTAATTAACTCTTCTTTCTTGTTTTATAGCCCTCCGGATCAAGCCAAACTTCGGTAACGAGACGAGGCCCGAAGAAGAGGTTGCGCAAGGATGAAAAATTCACGATCACAACACTCGCGAACGATGACCATCCGATTGAACCCAAGCAGACCAAGAACGCATTTTCTGCTCAGTGCGGAGCTATTGCTAGGGACAACAGCCCAATCAGCATCAAGCAATGGAATAAGCCTAAGGACGGCGCCCCTGATGGTGATTATGTCACTGATAGACAGAAAGAAGATCTTTGGACTGCGCTGAAGGCAAATTTCACCCTACCGCCAGAGGAGGATCCGAATAAGCCAGTTATAGAGCAAGTGGTCAAGGCGTGTGCTCTTAAGAAGATGACAGATCTATTCAAGAGGTGGAAGAATGAGTTGAAATCAAAGTTTGTCAACAAAGGGAAGACTCCAGAATTTACAGACCGATTTGAGAAGATAGGAGATCAGTGGACCGCATTTTTGGCCTACAAGACTTCGGAGAAGAGTAAGAAAATGTCAGAGACAAACAAGAACAATGCTGCAATGAAGCAGTTTCACCATCACACGGGGTCAGGTGGCTACCTTAATGCCCGACCGTTGTGGGACAAAGCTGAGAATGACCTGATTGCTAAAGGGGTCGTACCACAGACATCAAACTAGCCAGACCGTTCCAGGACTTTATTCCTCTGGGTTGGGGGAACTTTGCACCCTGAAACACGGAACTGCTGTTGGATGGACGAGCAACTTGCAATACCCGTGAACAAGCTTTAGAACTATATCACCGCAGCGCATCAAGGGATGTTCATTCCCGACAAAGAGAAGGACGAGCTGACTAAGGCCCTAGGGAATGCTGAGCACCCTGGACGAACACGAGGCACACCAGGCTCCGTTCCGTGGAAGGTTGGGTTTCCCGACGCAGGCGCTTACAGAAGCCGAGAGAGAAAGTGAAAAGCGGAGCTGAGCAAAATTCAGAAGCTCAATGCAAGACTACAAAAGCTAGAGGAAGCTGAGAGCCAGCGAGCTGCCGGCCAACCATCTCAGCGGCACGATGCTAACCCAGAAGCTACCCCGCCATCTCAGCGAAGAAGCAGCGTCTCTTTCATGGAGCCCGTTCAGCCTGACTTCACATCTCCTAGCTACCCCGTGGATACTATCACGGAGGCTCAACATTGCGAGCTTATGATGAAATGCTGGAACCTCACTTTCAAGGCGGTTGTCGGCTCTATTGCACCTCCTCAACCCAATAGAACTTTTCACTGCTGTCCGATTCCACATGGCTATGCTGCTGTGATGGTGGATGAAGTAATGACGGAATTTGAGGAGCTCGAGCTTGACCACTGTACAGGTGAAGGAGAGAATAAGCTGGTTCGTGCCCTGAGGAGTACATGTCTATGGCAGAAGGAGTACATCAAGCTTCCAAACTGGATGCCTCCGCCTCCCCCTTCTCCTCAGGAAAACCAGGGCACTCCTCCTCCTCCTCCTCCAGCGAGTGATCAGGACACACCACCTCCTTCTCCGGCTCCTTCGGCGCGTGGGGGCACTCCGCCTCCTCCTTCGCCTACTCCGGCACGTCGGAGCAGTACACCTCCTCCTCAGCCTCGTCGGCAATGGCGGAAGAAAGACTCTGTCGCTGCGTCTCCTCCAGCGCCTAGTAAGCAACGACGGAAGGGAGCCCCCGCCGCTCCGACGGCTAGCAGTACAAGCATAGGCAGCAGGGGATACAGATACGGTCCATCTCTCAAGCCTCTGGAAAAGTTACCATATGAGAGGACCGAGTCTGAAAACAAGGAGATAACTCAGGCCGAAGTGAGGGACCATTTTGCAAAGAAAACTACAGCTCCGAAGGAGAAGATAGATCCGGTGAAAGTGATGCGCACTATCGATGCCCTGAAGCGACCACCACCGCCTCCGCCGGATTCCAAATTTGACCGCTGTATTAAAAAGACATATCAAGATCCGCAGCGGTCGGGAAGTACTTAGAGTGATGCAAGGTTAGCAGAACGAAGAAGTGGGAAAAAAAATTCTTTAGCTGGGCGAAGAGGCGAACCAATCGTGCCCCCCGCTCAAGGTGTCTAGCGATATCGCCGATGATCATCCGGGGATGATGCCCGGTACCAATCCTGGTGATGACATGAGCGATGATGTACTATTTCGAATTCAGCCGTTGGAGGTCGACAAATTCAAATACCGGTACGGGCATCCTCTTGTCAAACCCGATCATCCTCCTCTAACAACGATGATGCGAAGATTCCATGAATGGTACATGCAAACCTGCCGCGAGTCTACAAAGGATTCTTTGTTACTGTCAGTTAAATAGGAGCATGACCTCATTGGAATGGATAGGTTGAATATTGAATTTGAGGAGATATTCCAGTTATACAACCAAAAGGCCATCGACAAAACAATCGTGACTTACTACTGTCTGTAAGTACTCTTTCTTTAATTAAGTCTCTCTATGTATATAGCTCAGATCTTTCATTGCATGTATATATAATTATCCTCACTACTATATTATACAGATTGAAGATCATCGAATGTAGAAAAGCACAAATGTATGACATTGAGTTCATTAACCCAAATGTCATACATGAGTATAATTTTCAAAATCATACCACACAAACCGAGGAGAACTTGCTAGAATCGTTGCTTAGAAATCAAAACAAAGGGACAATACTCTTTCCTTACAACTTCAAGTGAGTGTTACTGTCTTGTGCATATTTGGTTTCTCTTATTACTCGAGGTTTATAGTAATGTAATTGATGAGTTATGCATGCGTGCGCAGTTTCCACTTTATTCTGCTAGAGATTCAGGTTGAGCGAGGAGTAGTAATCGTCTTAGACTCGAAACGAAAACATCCCCGAGAATATGCGGACATGACTAAAATTCTCCGGAAGTAAGTTCAATCGATCATTATCACATCATATTAGCAACTTTAATTTGTTCATTTCCTGATATCAAGTAATTATTTTCTTTGTCTGGTAGGGTTTGGAAAGAGTTCACAACAATTGTTCCGGCACTGCCGAGGAAGATGCGATTTACACACCCGAAAGTAAGTACTACTACCTAGTTCTGCGCATCTCCCATTGATTCTAGTTTCATCAATACCATTTATCATGCTTGATTGAACTCTATTTCTCGTAAAGTGCTTATGGCAGGAAAAGGGAATAATTTATGTGGATACTATGTTTGCGAGTTCATCTACAACGCGACGACCCCTAAGCGGGGCTACTCTCGAAAACAATTTGAAGTGCATAAGCAATTATTCATAATTTTATTTTATTATCATATATATGTATTGACCTCCTTCTTCAAATTAGATGTGGAAGATGCAGGATGAACTCCTACCACATGATCGCATACGAGCAATTCAAAAAGAATTGATGTGATTCTTTCTTGACCACGTCATAAATAAAACCGGAGAATACCATCTGGAAGTAACCATTAAATGTTAGGGATTGTAAGAGATCTTATATCGTATATATGTAGCTAGTAGCGTCGGATATATGTACGGAAACTTGTTATATGACCAATCTCTCGGAGAAAGAGAGGTCGATCACTTTTATCTCTATATGTTCATGACGATCTTCTGTACTTAATGGTTCCTTCATTTGCTTACTAGTTAGCGTGCCGAGTTCTCTCTATAGTAGCATGTATCGACCAAGTACGGAGAAAGAGAGGACACTTCTCTCTATCAACTAGCTATCTATAACAATATAAAACCCCTAAATTAACCGTCCAAAACCCCTAAACCCCCCTCCCTTTAAAAAAACAAGTATCTGCCAGATGCTGACGCGTGGATGCCTTTTGGTCCTGGTTGGTGTTACAAACCGGGACTAAAGGTCCTCCTGTCTGGGCTCCTCGTAGAGGCCACGTGGAGCCCCTTTTGTCCCGGTTTGTAAGAGAACCGGCACTAAAGGTTTTGGGCTTTAGTCCCGACCCTTTAGTCCTGGTTCCGGAACCAGGACAAATGGGCCTTACGAACCGGGACAAATGGGCCTTTTTCTACTAGTGTTTGTCCAACATGATTTTTGCGTGTCGTTCGTTCGGAGGGGCCTTGATGAGCCGTCTGCGCTGAAGTCGGAGTTGCTTGCTTGGGGAGAGGTGATGACGATGACATCGCTAGCGATCTCAACGGTGTCCTCGCCTCGGCGGTGTGTGTGGGTCTTGTTGGTGTTAGGTCGGTCGGGGTGCCCTTCTCGTTGGGCGTGTTGTAATGGTTTTAGCCCGGTTTTCCGTAAATTAACTGGGCAACTCTCTTTTGCTTTTTTAAGAAATCGAGATCCTCAGGGGCCGAGTTTCAGAAGAAAAAACTGCAACTATACACCCGTAAACATTTTATATGAGCAATAAAGATTGGTACCCCTCAAAAAAGAATCTGCTACTATGCAAATTTTCAGGAAATAAAACCCGTGTATTGAAGTACGCCATTTTTAGGGAGCATTTTATATGCTAGCCAGATGTATTTAAGTTTAACTACACATAATTATATGCCACCCACTGACGACAAATTATGAAAACAATGAGTTAATTAAATGCATCAATGGTACATGAACTTGCCCCACATGCTCACTTTGGTCCATGATGTTGCGAACATGAAAAATAGATCGTTGATTAAACTCGTTTAGCACGCCAATTCGGTAGAACTTGTCCCACATGCTCACTTTGCTCCATGATGTTGCCAACATGAAAAATAGATCGTTGATTAAACTCGTTTAGCACGCCAATTCGGTAGAACTTGTCCCGCATGCTCACTTTGGTCCATGATGTTGCCAACATGAAAAATAGATCGTTGATTAAACTCGTTTAGCATGCCAATTCGGTACAAAAGCAGCCGAAAACACTTGGTAGACAGACACGTGACCAGAAAACACTTGATAGACGGAAAACTCAACAAAGGTCCTTACAACCTACATTAGGAAGCACCCCCCTCCCCACCCCACATACACTTCTCCTTACTCAACAAAACCACCCCCACACTCCCGCCACCGCCTCCATCTGCCTCCCCTCGTCGTGGACTTCTCTGCCACACATCGTTGTCGCCGCCCTTGCCTTCCATCGTCGATACCCTATCTTCCATCGCCGTTAGCCCTCCCAGCATCTGAGTTGCAACGCCTCCCACCCGACCACCTCCATTAATTCGCCGTATCTAGAGCTCCCCCGACCGCCTCTTCGACCTGCTTCATCTACCTTGGTCTCCAGATGTCACCCAACATAGCTCCTCCTACTCCCTGCCTTCTCCCTCGTCATGTTTAATTAGTCAACTAGCTAAAGATATATAAGTTATCATTATAGGTATACTGATCGTTGTTGTTTGTAGGTGTAGTTAGGTTAGTTAATTGGCTAGGTTTGCCTAAATAGTTATAGGTAATTACGTGTAGCTAATTTTTAGATAACATAGAGATAATTTCTAGATTTTTTGTTTTTTTCGTCGATGGCATTTGTTAGTTAATTAACTAAAAATTATTGTGTGCTATGTTTCCCGTCATTTGTTGGTAAATAAGCTAGAAATTGCTAATATTTTCTATGTGAGTGAATGATGTAATTGTATGTTGCTATGTAGGTGATTTATGACGATGTTATGTGCCATGTGTTAAAACGAGAATATAAATGTGTGCGTGCGTGCGTGCGTGTGTGTGTGTGTGTGTGTGTGTTTACTTACATAAGATATAAGGGGAAAGGGGTTACGGGTATATAGTTTGTTTTATTGGATATCGAGTTGTCGAAGGTGAGCCTTCAAGGACTAGGGCTTTGGGGACAAGGGGTTTGGGGTTTAGGCTGTGGATCACCCGATGTTGAAAATTATTCTTTGTTGATTCGTACTTAGATTATATTTATTTGGTGACAGATTTGTTTACAAGTAACTTGTAAGGTGTTAGCACAAACCTGAAGTTCAGGCCCCCTGCCAAAGTACTATGACATTAGGCTTCACTCAGGCCATTGGACTGTAGATATTCTAGTGGCAGGGAAGAATAAGAAACATTGGCTTTGCATGTTCAACACCACGTAAAAGGTGGTTCACTAGTACGAGTTCGCAGCGGCCAACCTGTTGGGGAGCCATGCGCAGTTAAAGTTCCCCGACTACTATGCTCCGTTTAGGGTCGAATCCTCAGTGAGGTCGAGGAGGATCGCTTGACGCATGCGCCTTTCAGGTCGAGCGCGACCGTGAGGACTACATGAACATGCTTATTCAGAAGAACCCACAGCTCCGCTCTGAGAACCACGCTCTTGTCGAATCCGTCAATGATGGGAGGGGGGTTGCGGCCAACCGCGAGGGCATGGCCTGCCACAGTGCCGAGCAAGAGAATTATTTTGCGAAGCTCTAAAAGTTATACAACGAATTGGAGGAGAGTGATAACATGAGGTGGGCGCCTTCGTCCGCCGGGGTGGGGGGGGGGGGGCAAATGAGATTGCTATAGTCACCCTTTCTCCCGGTGCATGTGAAAGAGAAAAAGTGATGCCATTTTTTATTTTCGATCTGCGGCACCATTACCATCCATGGGATGGCGGCGATACCTACTCTCTCCATTTCAACTCTCACTGTCAGGTAGGCTAGCTAGCTAGTTTTATGTAGGTAATGTTGTGTACTGTTTCATAGATGTTTGTATGATTTTAATGTGGTAACGTAATGTGGCACCATGTTCTACGTGTGCAACAAAGTACTTTAAATTTCTAAGTTTTTATGTATGTGATATGTGCCACGACAACTCGTTTACCTTGTTTCTTCTAATTTGAATTATTTATTTCAAAGGAATTAATACTTCAGGCATTTTTGCATGTTATTGTGATGATATTAATATGTGTTCTTTTGGTTTTGTTTTTCTTATAGAAGGTGCTTCGTCAAATGGTTCAGTGTGATACTTCGAGTCAGAAGTATCACACTACACCTTATAGAATGTGTTTCGTCAAATTGTAGAATTTATTGAGTCATTAGAGAAGTTAAGTCGAGTGTGATACTTCTCAATGCGACATGATTCGGTGCACATCATGAGAAGGGGAAATTGTCAAATATGCATATAAATACATTTCTTAGAATCTGAAATAATAAAGTAGGTACATATCATTTTAAAAGAACTCGTAACTATGAGCTATAATTGTGTAGTTGCATCTACGACGTGGGTACAAATTGTCATCATAGATAAAAGTATATGCATTTTGGATATTGACAATTCAACTATGCCAAACTAAACAGTGAGTACAAACCTATGGAATGGATGACAATCTATTCAAAAGAGCAGACTTGAAATTTTACTATAACAATGGAGAGAGCAATCGGAAGAAGATTCACCAAGTGAGGATAATGCTTGATGAAGAATAGTTTAATTATTTCTTTATCTTTTGTGTAGTTTTAAACTCTGAAGTTTATGAGTATTTTAGTTGATCAGTACTAAGTTTTAAACTCTTATTATGTTTATGACCATATTTAATTGATCAACACCTTTTCCGAAGTTTAAACTCTTAGTTTCTAAAGTAGTGTTTTTTATTATAAAAACTTTGCTGACGTTGGACAACAACGCACGACAAAGGTAGTATAGATGTATAGCTGGCATTAACCACGTGGACGCAAGCAACAAGTAATATAATGCTGGCTTCGGCTCCAATGACAATTTTCTAATATTGGCGCCATATTGGTGGCATCGGGTGTTTTTGGAAATATTCCCTAGAGGCAATAATAAATTGGTTATTATTATATTTCCTTGTTCGTGATAATCGTTTATTATCCATGCTATAATTGCATTGATTGGAAACTCAAATACATGTGTGGGTACATAGACAACATTGTGTCCCTAGTATGCCTCTAGTTAACTAGTTCGTTGATCGAAGATGGTCAAGGTTTCCTGGCCATAGACATGAGATGTCATATGATAACGGGATCACATCATTAGGAGAATTATGTGATGGACAAAACCCAAACTATAAACATAGCATATGATTGTGTCAGTTTATTGCTATAGTTTTCTCCATGTCAAGTATCTATTCTTATGACCATGAGATCGTGCAACTCACTGACACCGGAGAAATACCTTGTGTGTATCAAACGTCGTAACGTAACTGGATGACTATAAATGTGCTCTACAGGTATCTTCGAGGGTGTCCGTTGGGTTGGTATGGATCAAGACTGGGATTTGTTATTCCGTGTGACGGAGTGGTATCTTAGTGCCCACTCGGTAATACAGTATCACAATAAGCCTTGCAAGCAATGTGACTAAGTGTTAGACACGGGATCTTGCATTACGGAATGAGTAAAGAGACTTGCCCGTAACGAGATTGAACTAGGTATAGAGATACCGACGATTGAATCTCGGGCAAGTAACATACCGAAGAACAAAGGGAACATCGTACGAGATTAACTGAATCCTTGACATAGAGGTTCAACCGATAAAGATCTTCGTAGAATATGTAGGAACCAATATGGGCATCTAGGTTCCGCTATTGGTTATTGACCGTGGAGATGTCTCGGTCATGTCTACATAGTTTTCGAACCCGTAGGGTCTGCACACTTAAGGTTCAGTGACGTTTCGGTATAGTAGAATTATGTATGGTAGTGAACGAAGGTTGTTCGGAGTCTCGGATGAGATCCTGGACGTCATCAGGAGCTCCAGAATGGTCTGGACGTAAAGACTGACATATAGGAAATCCTATTTTGGTCACCGAAAAAGTTTCGGGTACTTCGGTAGTGTACCGGGAGTGCCGGAAGGGTATCGGGGGCCATCAGGAGGGGTGTCTTGACCCAAAGGACCTCATGGGCTGTGGGAGGAGTCAAACCAGACCGTAGTGGGTTGGCCGAACCCCCCACTTTGGCCCATGCGGCTTGGGGTGAGGAAAACTCAAAGGTGAAAAGGTGGAAAGGGTTTCCAAGTGGAGAGGAGGAATCCTACTCCTAGTAGGATTGGAATAGGACTCCTCCACTTCCAATGTCGCCCAAACCTTGAGGGTTTGAGGCTGCCTCCTCCCCTCTCTCCCTCCTATATATACTGGAGGATTTAGAGGGGAGAGCTAACCCTAATTGCCACGTGCTCCCTCTACTTCCTCTAGATCGTTTTTTCCTTTAGTCTAGTTTCGGCCGTGCTTAGGCAAAGCCCTGTCAGAATAGTTCCACCACCACCGCCTCCGGGCCGCCGCGTTGCCAGAGAAATCATCTATGTCTCCGCTCCCTCTGGCTGGATCAACAACGTGGAGATCGTCATCGAGCTGTACGTGTGCTGAACGTAGAGCTGGTGTCCGTTCGGTGCTAGATCGGAAAGACCGTGATCATGATCGTGAGACGATTCACGATTTGATTGTGGGACAAATCGTGATTGGATCGCTAGATGGATCAAGATGGGATCACAGTACGCTCGGCGACTTGGATCGCGAATACGTTCGACTACATCAACCGCGTTTCTTAACGCTTCCCGCTTAGTAATCTAAAAGGGTATGTAGATCCACTATCCCTCTCATAGGTGTTTATCACCATGAGTAGATCTTGCGTGTGCATAGGAAATTTTTTGTTTCTCATGCAACGTTCTCCAATAGTGGTATCAGAGCCAGGTTTATGTGTAGATGCGATTTCGAGTAGAACACAAAGGAGTTTGTTTGCGTTGATGCTCATATTACTTCCTATCTTGGTATTTTCTTGATTCGGCGGTATTGTGGGATGAAGCAACCCAGACCAACCTTATTCATATGCTTACGGGAGACCGGTTCCATCGACTGACATGTGAGTTTGTTGCATAAAGATGGCTGGCGGGTGTCTGTCTCTCCGACTCTTGTTGGATCGGATTCGACAAAGGCGGACCTTGAGAAGGTTGAATAGCAATTTATGTATCACCGTTGTGGTTTTTGTATAGGTAAGAATTGGTCTTCCTAGATACCCGTAGCAGCCACGTAAAACATGCAACAACAATTAGAGGACGTCTAACTTGTTTTTTGCAGGGTATGTTGTGATGTGATAGGGCCAATTACATGATGAGATATATGTGATGTATGAGATGATCATGTATTGTATAGAATATCACGGCTTGCATGTTGATCAGTATGGCAACTAACAGGAGCCATAGGGTTGTCTTTAATTATTTTCGCCTTTTTGCTTTACTTTATCGCTATGAGTTAGCAATAGTCGTCAAAGCAACAGTCGGTGCGACAACCTCATGACGACACATGGATGGAGATAAAGATGATGGAGATCATGGTTTCATGCCGGTGACGATGTAGATCATGCCGGTGGTTTGGAGATGGAGATCAAAAGCACAAGTTCATGGCCATATGATGTCACTTATTATTTGCATGTGATGTTAATCCTTTTGTGCATCTTATTTTGCTTAGGACGACGGTAGCATTATAAGGTGATCCCTTACTTAAATTTCAAGATAAATTGTGTTCTCCCCGAGTGTGTACCATTGCGAAAGTTCGTCGTTTCGAGACACCACGTGATGATCGGGTGTGATAGACTATCTCCACATACAGCGGGTGCAAGCCAGTGTTGCACGTGTGGAACACTCGGGTTAAACTTGACGAACCTAGCATGTACAAACATGGCCTCGGAACACAAGGGACTGAAAGGTCAAACATGAGTCATATAGTAGATATGATCAACATAAAGATGTTCACCATTGAGACCACCTCAACTCACGTGATGATCAGACTTGAGTTGGTGGATTTGGATCATGTGACACTTGAATGACTAGAGGGATGTCAATTTGAGTGGGAGTTTTAAGTAATATTATTAACTAAACTCATTATCATGAACATAGTCAAAATGTCTTTGCAAATTATGTTGTAGATTACTAGCTCACGTTGTTACTCCCTTGAATGTTTATGTGTTCCTAAAGAAATAGAGGTTAAAGATGATGGTAGCAATAATGCGGACTGGGTCCATGATCTCGGGATTGTCATCATTGCTGCACAAAAGGCTTATGTCCTTGATGCACCGCTCGGTGCACCACCCCCTCAAGCGTCGTCTGTAGATGTTGTGAATATCTTACACGCACGTTCTGATGACTAGTTGATAGTTCAGTGCTTCATGCATTATGGCTTAGAATTGAGGCTCCAAAATATTTTGAACGTCACGGAACATATGAGATGTTCTAAGAGATGAAATTGGAATCTCAGGCTCGTGCCCGTGTTGAGAGGTATGAGACCTCCAACAAGATTCTTTGCCTACGAGATGAAGGAGAATAGGTCAATCGGTGAGCATGTGCTTAGATTGTCTGGGTACTACAGTCGCTTGAATCGAGTGACAGTTGATCTGCCAGATAAGATAGTGATTGATATAGTTCTCCAAGTCACTGTCACTAAGCTACTAGAGCTTCGTGATGAACTATAAAAAGACAGGGATGGAAATAATGATCCCTAAGCCATTCACGATGTTTGACACCGTGAAGGTAGAAATCAAGAAGGAGCATCAAGTGTTGATGGTTATTGAAACCACTAGTTTCGAGAAGGGCAAGGGCTAGGAGGGAAACTTCATGGATGGCAAGTCAGTTGCTGCTCCAGTGAAGAAACCCAAGGTTCAACCCAAACCCAAGACTAAGTGCTTCTCTTATGAGGAGAACGGTCACTGAAGTGGAACAACTCTAGATACTTAGTAGATAAGAAGGCTGGCAACGTCGACAGAAGTATATTTGATATACGTGTTATTCATGTGTACCTTGCTAGGTCTCCTAGTAGCACCTGGGTATTGGATACCGGTTCGGTTGCTAAAGTTTAGTAACTCAAAAAAAGCTATGGAATAAACGGAGGCTAGCTAAGGGTGAGGTGATGATGAGTTGGAAGTGTTTCCGACGTTGATGTGATCACCATCGCACGCTCTCCCTACCTTCGGGATTAGTGATGAACCTAAATAAATAGTTGATGATTGAGTTGAGCATGAACATGATTAGATCATGTTTATTGTAATATGGTTATTCATTTAAGTTAGAGAATAATGGTTATTCTGTTTACATGAATAATACCTTCAATGGTCATGCATCCAATGAGAATGGTTTATTGAAACTTGATCATAGTGATACACATGTTCATAATATTGATGCCAAAAGATAAAAAGTTAATAATGATAGAACCACATACTTGTGGCACTGCCGCTAAATGTAATATTGGTGTAAAGCGCATGAAGAAACTCCATGTTGATGGATCTTTGGACTCTTTCGATTTTGAATCGGTTGAGACATGCGGACCATGCCTCATGGGCAAGATGACTAAAACCCCGTTTTCTGGCTGGATGGAACGGGCAAGTGACTTATTGGAAATGATACATGTTGATGTATATGGTCCAATGAGTGTTGTAGCATGCTTTGGATATCGTTATTTTCTTACCTTCACTGATGGTTTGAGTAGACATAGTGTATATTTACTTAATGAAACACAATTATGAATCGTTTGAAATGTTCGAGCAAAATCAGAGTGAAGTTTGAGATCATCATGACAAGAAGATAAAATGTCTACGATATGATCATGGCCTTGAATATCTGAGATACGAGTTTGGTATACAACTTAAGACAAAGTGGAAGTTGTTTCACAACTCACGCCACCTGGAACACCATAGTGTGATGGTGTGTTCGAACGTCGTAGTTGTGCTCTATTAGATATGGTGCGAACTATGATGTCTCTTATCGAT
Source organism: Hordeum marinum (assembly GCA_022496015.1). Taxonomy (NCBI): domain Eukaryota; kingdom Viridiplantae; phylum Streptophyta; class Magnoliopsida; order Poales; family Poaceae; genus Hordeum; species Hordeum marinum. Next base: position 8,080,778 of record CM039674.1, on the reverse strand, counting down.
TTGCCACTATCGTTTTGGAGTTATGCATTAGAGACAACTACATTCACTTTAAAAGGCACACCATCTAAGTCCGTTGGGATGACACCGTATGAATTTTTGTTTGGCAGAAACCTAAGTCGTCATTTCTTAATGTTTGGGGCTACAACGCTTATGTGAAAAAGAGTTTTCACCTAGTGAGCTCGAACCCAAAGCGGACAAATGCAACTTCATAGAATACCCTAACATAATAGTTGGGTAAACCTTCTATCATAGATCCAAGCACAAAGTGTTTGTTGCTAAAATATGACCTTTCTCGAGAAAGAGTTTCTCTCGAAAGAATTGAGTGGAAGGAAGATACAACTTGATGAGGTTGTTGAACCTTTGTTTCAACCAGAGAGTAGCGCAGCACAGAAAGTTGTTTCTGTGGAGCATACATTGGTTGAAGAGGAAGTTAGTAATGATGATCATGAAGCGTCGGATCAAGTTACTATCGAACGTCGTAGGTTGACAAGGATGGATACTGCTCCTGAGTGGTACAACAACCCTGTCTTAGAGGTCATGTTGTTGTTCAACGATGAACCTGCGAGCTATGGAGAAGTTATGATGGGCCTGGATTCCAAGAAATGGTTAGAGGCCATGCAATCCGAGATTGGATCCATGTAAGAAAACAAAGTATGGGCTTTGGAAGTATTACCTGAAGGGAGAAAGGCCATTCAGAAAAAATGGATCTTTAAAAGGAAGACGAACATGGACGGTAATGTCACTGTCTATAAAGCTCGACTTGTGGCAAAGGGTTTTTCAAAACTTCAAGGAGTTGACTACGCTGAGACTTTCTCACCCGTAGCGATGCTGAAGTCTGTTGGAATTGTGTTAGCAGTTGCTGCATTTTTCGATTATGAAGTCTAGAAGATGGATGTCAAAACATCGTTTCCTTAATGGTATCCGTGAGGAAAAGTTGTATGTGATACAACCGGAAGGTTTTGTCAGTTCTAAGGATGCTAAAATACATGCAGGCTCCAGTGATCCTTCTATGGACTAGAGCAAGCATCTCAGAGTTGGAATATATGCTTTGATGAGGTGATCAAAGTTTTTGAGTCTATAGAAAGTTTATGAGAAACTTATATTTACAATAAAGTGAGTGGGAGCACTATAGAATTTCTTATAAGTATATGTGGATGACATATTGTTGATCAGAAATGATGTAGAAGTTCTGGAAAGCATAAAGGGTTGTTTGAAAAGGAGTTTTTCAAAGGAAAACCTAGAATGAAGCTACTTAAATATTGGGCATATTGATCTATAGAGGTAGATCAAGACGTCTGATCAAACTTTCAATGAGTACATACCTTGACAAGATTTTGAAATGTTCAAAATGGACCAGTCAAAGAAAGAGTTCTTGCCTAATTTGTAAGGTGTGGAGTTGAGTGAGACTCAAGGCTCGACCACGGCAGAAGAAAGAGAAAGGACGAAGGTTGTCCCCTATGCCTTAGCCATAGGCTCTGTATAGTATGTCATGTTGTGTACCGCAATTGTGTGTGCCTTGGGGATGAGTCTATCAAGGGGTACAAGAGTGATCCAGGAGTGGATCGATGGACAACAATCAAGATTATCCTTAGTCACTAGAGGTGATAAAGAGTTCGTCTTAAAGGGTTACGTCGACGCAAGCTTTAACACCAATCCAGATGACTCTGAGTAGCAATCCAGATATATATAGTGGAGCAGCCATTTGGAATAGTTTCAAGTGGAGTGTGGTAGCAGTCTCTACAGTATGACATAGAGATTTGCAAAATACACACAGATCTGAATGTCACGGACCCGTTGACTAAAGACCTCTCTCACATGCAAAGCATGATCGAACCCCAGAACTCATTGGGTGTTAGATTCATAACAATGTAAATCACAAGGTGATGTGAACTAGATTATTGACTCTAGTGCACGTGGGAGACTGTTGCAAATATGCCCATAATAAATTGGTTATTATTATATTTCCTTATTCATGATAATCTTTTATTATTCATGCTATAATTGTATTGATTGGAAACTCAAATACATGTGTGGATACATAGACAACATTGTGTCCCTAATATGCCTCTATTTAACTAGTTCGTTGATCAAAGATGGTCAAGGTTTGCTGGCCATAGACATGAGATGTCATTTTATAAAGGGATCACATCATTAGGAGAATGATGTGATGGATAAGACCCAAACTATAAACATAGCATATGATCGTGTCAGTTTATTGCTATAGTTTTCTGCATGTCAAGAATCTGTTCCTATGACCATGAGATCGTGCAACTCACTAACACCGGAGGGATACCTTGTGTGTATCAAACGTCGCAAGGTAACACCGGATATCTATAGGTTTCTCCGAGGGTGTATATTGGGTTGGCATCGATCAAGACTGGGATTTGTTACTCCGTGTGACGGAGAGGTATCTTAGGGCCCACTCTGTAATACAATATCACAATAAGCCTTGCTAGCAATGTGACTAAGTGTTATCCACGGGATATTGTATTACAGAACGAATAAAGAGACTTGCCGGTAGCAATATTGAACTAGGTATAGAGATACCGACGATCGAATCTCAGGCAAGTAACATACCGAAGAACAAAGGGAACAGCGTATGAGATTAACTGAATCCTTGACATAGAGGTTCAACCGATAAACATCTTCGTAGAATATGTAGGAACAAATATGGGCATCCTGGTCCCGCTATTAGTTATTGACCATGGAGGTGACTCAATCATGTCTACATAGTTCTCGAACCCTCAGGGTCTGCACACTTAAGTTTCGGTGACATTTCGGTATAGTAGAGTTGTGTATGGTGGTCACTGAAGGTTATTCGGAGTCCCGGATGAGATCCTGGACGTCATGAGGAGCTCTGGAATGGTCTGGAGGTAAAGATTGATATATAGGAAGTCCTGTTTTGGTCATTGGAAAAGTTTTGGGTACTTTGGTAGTGTACGGTAGTGCCCAGAGGGTACCGGGGGCCATCGGGAGGGGTGTCTCCATCCAAAGGACTTCATGGGATGTAGGAGGATTCAAACCATCCCCTAGTGGGCTGGCCGAACCCCCCACTTAGGCCCATGCGGCTAGGGGTGAGGAAAACCCAAAGGCGGAAAGGGTTTCCAAGTGGAGAGGAGGAAACATACTCCTAGTAGGATTGGAGTAGGACTCCTCCACCTCCAATTTCTTCCAAATCCTGAGGGTTTGAGGCTCCCTCTTCCCCTCCCTCCCTCCTATATATACTAGAGGATTTAGATGGGAGAGATAATCCTAATTGCCACGTGATCCCTCTACTTCCTCTACATCGTTTTCTCCTTTAGTCTAGTTTCGGTGGTGCTTAGGTGAAGCCCTGTCGGAATAGTTCCACCACCACCGCCGCCGCGCCGTCACACTGGCGTAGAACTCATCTACCTCTCCGCTCCCTCTTGCTGGATCAAGACGGCAAAGATCATCATCGAGCTGTACGTGTGCTGAACGCGGAGGTGTCGTCCATTTGACGCTAGATCGGTAAGACCGTAATCAGGATCGCGAGATGATTCACGATTTGATCGTGGGGCGGATCATGACGGCATCGCGGGACGGATCGTCATTGGATCGCGAGATGGATCGTGGGATGCTCGGCAATTTGGATTGCGAAGACGTTCGACTACATCAACCGCGTTTCTTAATGCTTCCTGCTTAGCGATTTACAAGGGCATGTAGATCCACTATCCCTCTCGTAGATGCTCATCACCATGGATAGATCTTGCGTGTGCGTAGGAATGTTTTTGTTTCCCATGCAACTTTCCTCAACAGGCGTGCATGCCAGCAAGGCCATTTTTGCCATGCTATATATAGGCCTTTCTGCAGTAGTGATAGGTAAATGATGATCTTACAACTCATTAGCATATAATATTTGAACAGTGACATATGATTATCTTTTCATTGTGCAGTCACTAGAAACTCATTAAAGCGGGTTCGCACCACCTCAAGTGAACTACCTTATTGTTGCTCTTCTGAGGGCACATTTCCTCGTCTAGATCAAGACGAGAGACAAAGCTCCATTGTCGGCATGTTTCACCTGGGAGTAATACAAAGACGCCTAGGATGACAAGTGTCAAATCAAGCTGGATCTTTGGGTAAGTACCTATGGCACTCATTGGTCCATATCTGATGCTTGGTACTTATTTAGCTACTATGTGCATTATTGTATGATCACTTTACCTGCCTAGATTGCACCTTGGGGAGGTGTGCCTTACAGTTAAGAGAGTTGCCAAGAACTGTCTCTCCAACATGAAGCACATTGTGTGGTACGAGGCCAGGATGAGAGCCCTATATGAACATGGTAACAAGATGGTGAAATTTGTTGCTTGCAAGACCAATGTGATTCGGGGCGAATACTTTCCAACAAACAACATCATTACTTTCTAGTACTGGAATCAGCAGTCGCTTGTTCCTTCTATTCGTAGTATGATGTATTATGTCTAAGTAGGTAACGATGCCCTGGATCCCAGCCGGTTGTTGGGTGGTGCTGGTGGATCTGTGGTGTGACCCGATGTGTTGAGCGTGGCACATTGTGAAAATGAGGACTAACTGTGGATGAAGAGTCTCTCATACATCCAGGGGGAGCCTCAACCTAATAGCTCTCCATAAAAAAATGTGTGTGCAACCCTAAGGTCAATTTTGACTCTAGGTGCATCTATGTTTATTAATATTAATCATGATGCTTTAGCGACACGACAACCTGGAGGAACAACCATAGGGGAAATGAGCGCGAGGGGTACTGCCGCAACTCGACCAAGGAGAAGATGGAGGACGGGGCTGATCCATAGAACCAGGCTCCCGATCAGGAGTTGGTTATGAGGGCATGAGGTGGGCAGAAGAGTGACCACCACCTCATTTGCAACGCCGCGATCACCACCTCCTCGTATGTCAGGCTATATCAGATCCAGGGGCGGAGAATAAGCCCAAGTCCCTCCATAAGGAGTCATCCGATGACTCGGTCGTGTCAGGTTGCACAACTGCGGGTATGTATCTCTCATACCCATGTCTTCATATTATTCCGTATTGACCTATATTTGAGACTACAATAACATATTATAGGCCATGTTGGAGGCGGAAAAAACCGCATGGGCCACAAGATGGAAGAAGAAAGGATGAAAATGTAGGATGTCGAGGCCGCATACGAGGCACGACTGCAAGAAGAATTGGTGGCAGGAGAGATGCTCCATGCAGAGTCTAGGTTAACAGTTTGCTAGAATAGCCACCAATATTTACCAATCAACCATTGTGATACGATGCTAACAAAAATATATGGAGACATTTCATCAAAGTCTCTAGGCTATGAAGCATATGCCCCTCCTCGTCCTCCCCCCTCGTCCTCCACAAGCGTAGAGCTCATGTCCACTGAGTTGATTTTCATTGCTGAGAGGTTGTGTGGGTGAATTGTATGATTCTTGTCTGTGAAATATCGATGTTGCTAAGTCACTATGCTTCTGTCGGTGAATTGTAAGTACTATGCTTGTGTTTGTATGGACTAGGTTATTATCTAACTTGTTGTCATGTGACATGTGAACTGTTTATGTTAATTGACTTGTACCTAGTTTGTCTGCATGATGTGTGATGTATGAATGGTGCTAGCTGGCTATATATGGCTACAAAAAATATATGTTTTCCATTGCAGGGCTTGACAAGAAGTATTATTAAAATTATCCGTGGGAGGTTTTGTCGAGTACTGGACCCAGCAAAGGTCCTAGTTACTGAGTTTTGTACTCGACAGTTGGGACGTGTGACTGTTCACACCCACTCGACCAAGTGTTTTACCGAGTTTCAAGTGTCGTAACTCGGCAAAGTTCTTTTGCACCTCACAGATGTAAATAAAGATATTTCTGAGAGTCACCGTACTCGGCAAGGTAGGCCACATGGGGGAAGTGGGAATATGTGTCCAGCTAAACACACTACACCACAACACTATATCCCCATATCCAAATTGGTGGGGAATACATGTTCCGCCGATAAACAGTGGGTTGGGAAAGACTATTGCCGACCGATCGTGTCTGTCGGGCAAAGTCCAGAACGGAAAACCAAGTCCCGGCTGACATATTTTTCCCGACAAACTCTTTGTCGGCTATGGCATATCTTCGGTACCGAGTACTTCGGCAGAGGACTCGGGAAATTGTTTCTACACGTGAAAAGTTATTTTTGCAAATGGTTGTTGAGTCCCCCGGATGTTGCACCCGGCAAACGTGCCACCGACGTCAGGGAGCATTCAAACCCAAACTGTCGTGTCACATGGCTCCTAGTTGTCGACTGCCATGCGACGAGCTCTCAGCAAAAAACGTATTGGCCGAGTATGATTTCGTTTACCTAGTATTATTCTCACAGCTCTCGTTAGAAGGAAGTCTTTGCCCAGTACACACTATTGCGGAGTCTTGTTCTCGGCAAAGGGATGTTGTATCGTGTGCCTGCCAAACGGAACTCGGCAAATACCTTTACACTCGGTAAACACTGATTTTCCATTAGTCTTATTTACTATCCCAAACAGGTGACAATTCGCCAGTTATTAGGGTCCTATATGGTTTTTAGTTTCAGTTCTTATATGTTTCCTTATTGTTTAACCAATCTTATAACTTACCACATGACATATATGTGGTAAGCTATAAAAAAAACATTCAAAGCCGATTTTATAATTATTTTTTGCCTTCAAGTTTAGTTGTTTTTCAAAGTCACCATACTATTTTGTGTTTTCTCCTAGCAGAACCATGGGCAGCTACAAGGTTTGAACCTACATTTGCTAGTCGTTCTTCGATAGCATAGTGGCCGGAACGGTCATTGGCCCGTCACTTGGGTATCATGGAGGGTCCAAAAAGTATTTAGCGCACCTATAGATAGTTGTTTTAAAACACTGGTATTTTGGATTATTCCCGTGGCCGGATCCACTTGTCCAGCTATACACTGATCTTAATCTCGACAAAAGGAGAGTCCATTGTGCACATAATGTAATTTTGTATGTTTGCGCTACCACATGCACCTTTAATTTGCTGGTGTCTAGAATATGATTTCCACTAGATCCAGGCCAGATAACAAGGATCCAACGACTCGTTGTTTGAGCACGATTTGTTTTAGGCTTGAGAGGAGCCTTGGCGTGTGAGCACACACTATAATGACGGAGTAGACGCGCGCTTCCTTATAATCCCCGATAGTAGAGGCCAGATTCCATAGCATCTGCAGGGATTGATTTGATCACCCACCGATCGAGGTAATTAAGCACTGATGCAGATTCCACAACACACGTCCATCTCCCATGAATTCTTTTCTGCCGTGCCTAATGTCTCTCTCTCTCGATGTTGCACCTTCTATCAGTGTGGCAACGTACCGACGGCTGCCCATGGACGACATGGACGACTCTTTCCTGTTCATGCAGTGGGCGGTTAGCACGCTGCAGCACGAGGAGGGTCAAGCAGGAGCCGCCGAGAACAGGGCTGGCTTCCCATGCCTCCAGGCGCTCCACGGTTCCTCGGAGGAGCTGGCGGAAACACAAAACACGCTGAGCTCCACCGGCGCCGATGCCCGCCGCGGTGTGGGGATCATCAGGCCAGCCCCCGATGGGGCCATGCAGCAAGGCAGCAATTCCACGTTGACGTCGTTCCCGGCCTCGGGCAGCATGAGCAGTACCGGCACCACCAACACACACCAGTCCATGAGCTGGAACTTCAACGCGCCGCAGCCGTCTAGCAGTGGCGGTGGCACACCGGCCGGCAGAGCGCCTCGTCGTTCTTGCGTGTCACAACTGACGACGAGGGCCTCCCTACGGAAAGTCGCCGCTTGCGCGCAAGACCACATCATGGCGGAGCGGAAGCGCCGGGAGAAGACGAACCAACGCTTCATCGAACTCTCCGCCCTCATCCCCGGCCTCAAGAAGGTCGTCAAATTAACCTCGTGTGTTTCCACGTGTCCTAATATTCCTTGGGGAAATGCATAGTTCTTTCTTTTTGCTCGTGAGGTCAATGCTTAGTTAATGAGTTTACTATTTGGGTTCATCAGATGGACAAGGGGACGATTCTTAGCAACGCAACGAGCTATGTGAAAGAGCTCCAAGAGAAGGTCAAATCGCTGGAGGCAGACGGTAGCAACCATAGGAGTGTCGCGACGGTGGTGCTCGTCAGGGAGCCAAGCCGCCATGCCGCGGCGAACGGTGACGATGGTTCCCATGTGTTCTACTCGGCAGCCCGGACTCCGGTGAGGGGCCAGCTGCTGCCCGATATCGAGGCAAAGCTCTCGGGGAGCAAGATGATGTTGAGGATCCACTGTGAAATAGAAGGAAAGGGTCTGGTCGCCAGGGTTCTTGTGGAGTTGGAGGAGTCCCACCTTTGCATCCTCCACAATAATGTGATGCCGTTCATGGAGTCTACCATGATTATAACCACCATGGCAAAGGCAAGTTCTCATCATTACTTTTACGAATCTGATTACTCCCGAATGTCAGGTGCAATCACACAACAAATCGAACGTTTTCGATATCAAGTTTAGTTACACGCGGATGGCAACTTTAGCTGGCAAGAATGTCAACTTCGTGCCTTAATTTAATTTTTGACAGAAAATTATCATGTGTGTCAACTAACTTGCAATCATCGTGTCACTAGAATTGCAATTCGAAAACTTTTGACTTGCCATGTGCTCGTAGCTGACATCATGTACTTATCATTCGCCTACTTTTATGAAGGTACCTTGAAAAGAGGGGAAGTCCATAGCAAAAAAAGTGGGTTGGCTGTTTCTGTGATTTCATCGAGACTAATAGAGTCAACCAAGTTTATAAGACTAGTCACAATGGGGAGTATCATATACTAGTATCATGCATATGATACTAGTCTATGTTACTACTTCCCCAATGCAAAATAACATATGTGTGGTATCATATGCTACTATATTTATTAGGCTATAGACACATCTTGTTTTGAAATGCGCTATGTTACGGTATCTACCTATGATACCACTAACACCTCTCTCCTCATTAAATGAGTGCCACATCACCCTTTTTGCCTACGTGGCACTTATGATACCACTTATGTTACTCCCACTATGAGCAGCCTAAGGGATGCTAGGCCAAAAAAACTCACAATGGCATGAGTGATAATGTAGTGCGTTCACGCTTTATTAAATTTAAGTTTGACCATAAATTTAACCAACGTGGACGACTGCGACGGGAGCAAAAAATAATTGGAATTCAATGGTATAATTTTTGCTCCCGTCGGAGTCGCCTGCGTTGGTTAAATTTATGATCAAACTTAAATCTTGAAGACGGTGGGCGTACTACATTATGGAACGGAGGGGGTGTATTTTATAATAAATATCATAATATCGGTGTGATGCTTTCCATATTATTCATTTGTAGATAGTCAAAATTAGAATTGTTGACTGATAAAATTGTACAAATAGTTGAACTTTCGATCGGAGGTCATAGTATGTCACTACATAAATGTGTCTACCTCTGCTCATTTAATTTAAGGAAATAACAGAAAATATGCACAATATTGATATTATGTACAATTCTTTTATATATGACCATCCATGTCCTCAAGGACATTTCTCTTTAAATTTGTGTGGATCAACTAACTTCCACATGCAGGTTGAGGAGGGCTTTACCGTCAATGCAGAGGAAATAGTTGGAAGACTCAACTATGTATTGCACCAACATAGCAGCAACAAGAGTTGTTACTAATAATGAAGCAATGAGCCCGAATGAAAGACCACCTTGGACATATGTAACATTTCAGATTTGTCTTTCTTTCTGCCTGCCTGGGAATATATTCAAGACATGTCTTCATTCCAAGCTACCTCGGAATTCAAATCTTTCCGAGGCGGGTGCTAGTTTTGAGACATAAGCCCAAGAAAACCTGCTTTGTAGATTTTTTTCTCGTGACCGTATTTTTCGGCCAGTGTCAGAAGCCATGTCTAATAAAGTCTGTGGTGTAGCAGTGGACCAGTGGTGGGATGCCTGTTCATTTTAGGGAATCTCCACAGAGTGGTGAGTTAAATGTTTGTCAAATTTACCATGTAGAATTCATAATGATGTGACAGAGAATAAATGAAGCTATTGAACAAACTCGTTAACTTGTAGCTGAACAATCTATGAATACGCTCTCTATAGGTAGGAATAAAGAAAAAATGTGCATTCTTTCACCTTTTATGTGGAAAACCGGAGCTCTGTAATGATGGATTTGATTGAGAACGTTTAGAAAAAAAACACAAATCAGAACATAATCTATTGGAGCGATGAATCAGCTAGAATCGAAACACATCATGCAAACATTATCTTTGTAGTCGAACTCATTTCATGTCTTACATAACCGAATATTTATAAAAAAAACATTTTTCATGTCTTGTGTTACCAAATTTTGTGATAAATGAGTCACAATTGTTCTCGTCCTGTACATTTGCCCTGTTGATTGTTAAGGCTAGCTGTCATTAATTTAAAATGCTGTCAGGAAGCCTTCTTTCAAAAAAAAAGAAAAATTGAAAACAATGATTATTTCCATGGTAAACAGAAAAACGTACAAAGAAAAAATAAATAAATAACATAACATAATATTGATGATATTTTGATGCGCGAAGCCTCACAATTGTGGTCGGTTCATTTTTCTGGGTTTCTCAAGATGTTAATATTAACTTATTACAAGGGCAGGTGCATCCATATATGTTCCTGGTGAAAGCTTGTAAACTTTGTTTTTGTGTTGTCCGATCACAAACGAATGCATCAAACCAAAGCTGGGATTGACAGCTTTAAACCCAGACTAATTATTATAGAAAAGCCCTACGTTGAAAGTCCTAATAAAAATTACACGGTCTAACCGTTTTATAGAAGATCAGGGAGTCTCCACTGATCCATTTCTCAGAGTGAAACCACAAGTCATATGGGCATGTGAATCATGTTCAGACCAACAGGCAGAGCAAAAGAAACCTCCGAAAAAAACATGGAACAAGCAGGACTGCGAAGACTGCACGCAGGCAGGAGCAAGCTGTAAGGTTTTTAAACCAAAGCAACAGCAATGGGCACCATCTGGATCCACTGCAGTGATGGAGAATTAAAACTGAGGACTAAAAAATATAAAGGAAGAGACCATCAGCCCATCAAAGGACTGAAAAATATAACTGAGCTCGGACATCATCAACACACCCCTAGCTCCATCAGCCCATCCTTCTTTGGCCCTTTTAGACAGCGTCACCTCACGAACTGGAGACCAGCACCTAGCTTCTAGCACGGCTCCCTATCCTCTACGGACTCGGGAGACGACGGCTCATGCTGACCGCGGTTGTCTTGCTCGGCTATGTGCGGCTCCCCTATCCTCGATGTGTGCTAGAGTTATATTGATGATGGTCTTTAGCCTTTTGTATTTTAGCTTTTTGGCATTCTCTTGTACTTGTATATATGATGGCTTTGGCCTCCAGATAATACTAAGTAGCATTTCCGTAACATGGTAGTAGAGCCTAGGTTTTCCACTGCGCTGTAGCTCGCCTAACGATCAATTTTTTTCCTCTCGTGTCCAGTCTTCTTCTTCTGGATCGATCTCTCTTGCAATCAATCGATGTAAAAAACATATGCTGCCGCTGCTCCCTTATGTCCGTTGTTTTTCTAATCTAGGACCCTAGCCCTTCGTCTCCACCAGGCCGCCATGGAGGAGCACTAGTAGAAAACAAGGCTTTGATACGGGCCACATGAAACCAATAGTCCCGGTTCTGTTACGAACCGGGACAGTGGGTGCATCAGTCCCGGTTCGAGCGGCCAGGACGCTGGCTGGTCCTCGGCAGAAACCAGTACCGGTTTGTCAGACCCTTTTAGTCCCGACTACAGACATGAACCGGGACTAAAAGGCCTCGCTCCTGGCCCAGCCTATTTAGTCCCGGTGCTAGCCACCAACCGGGACTACCCGCTCACTCCTTTGTTTTAGGGTCATTTTAGCTAAACAAAATTATGAAATGCATGAAAAATGGCAAATGAATTCAGAAAAAGGATGAAAATTGATGATGTGCCTTTGAATGATGGATATTGAATGCAGAAAAAGTCTAGAGTTAAATTATGTTAAAAAAATGAAATCTCTTTGCAATAGATGAGTTTCCGTCCGAAACCCTGATACTTCGAAAGAGATTGTTCAGTTTGTACGCGAAGTGTATGCATGCAGTTTTTTTGTAACGCTCTCAACTTTTTAGCACATGCTATGTGTGTGAGATTATAATTCAATGCCAAGTTTTAACCTTTTGAGAGTTGATTTACAGTGTTTTTCAAATTCAGAGTCATTTTAGCTCAAAATAAAATCATGAAATGCATGAAAAATAGAAAATAAAGTCAGAAAAGGGATGGAAAATTAATGATGTGGCTTTGAATGGTGCATATTGAATGCAGAAAAAGTGTGGACTTAAAATATGTTTAGAAAAATAAAATCATTTTATAATAGATGAGTTTTCGTCCGAAACCATGATACTTCGAAAGGGATTGTTCAGTTTATATACGAAGTGCATCCATTTTTTCCCGTAACCCTGTGATCTTTTTAACATATTCTATATGTGTGAAATTATGATAGCATGCCAAGTTTATACATTTTCGAGTTCATTTCTGGTGCTTTCCAATTTTAGGGTCATTTTAGTTTAAAATTAATCATGAAATGCATGAAAAATAGCAAATGAAGTTAGAAAAGGGTTGAAAATTGATGACGTGGCTTTGAATCGTGCATATTGAATGCAGAACAAGTCTGAAGTTAAAATATGTTTGAAAAATGCAATCCTTTTGTAATAGATGAGTTTCTGTCAGAAACCCTCATAATTGGAAAGAGATTTTTCACTTTCTACACGAAGTGCATTTAGTTTTTCTCGTAACCCTCTCAGTTTTTTAGCGCGTGCTATGTAGGTGAAATTATGGCACAATTCCAAGTTTCAACCTTTTTAGAGTTCATTTGCAGTGCTTTCAAATAATAGTTATTTTAGCTCAAAATAAAACATGAAATGTATGAAAAATGGCAAATGAAGTCAAAAAAGCGATGAAAATTGATGATGTGGCTTTGAAAGGTGCATATTGAATGCAGAAAAAGTCTGGAGTTAAAATATGTTTAAAAATGAGATTCCTTTGTAATAAAGGAGTTTTTATCCGAAACCGTTATACTTCGGAAGATATTGTTCAGTTTGCACACGAAGTGCATCTAGTTTTTCCATAACCCTCTTAACTTTATATCACTTGCTATGTGGGTGAAATTATAATACCATGCCAAGTTCAACCATTTGAGAGTTTATTTGCGGTGCTTTTCAAATTCAAAGTCATTTTAGCTCAAAATAAAATTATGAAATGCATGAAAAATGGCAAATGAAGTTAGAAAAGAGATATAAATTGATGATATGCCTTTGAATGGTGCATATTGAGTGCAGAAAAAGTCTGGACGTAAAATATGTTTAAAAAATGAAATCCTCTTATAATAGATGAGTTTTGGTCCCAAACAGTGATACTTCAAAAGAGATTGTTCAGTTTGTACACAAAGTGCATCCAGTTTTTCTCGTAACCCTCTTAAATGTTAGCACATGCTATGTGGATGAAATTATGATAGCATGCCAAGTTTCAACCTTTTAAGAGTTTGTTTATAGTATTTTTAAATTTCAGGGTCGTTTAGCTCAACGAATGAAGTAATAGCAAAAGGAAGGAGCTAAAAATCTTTCATAAAACTCTAATAGCAAAAAGAATGAACTAAAAACTTTTATAAAACTCTAATAGCAAAAGGAATGAACAAAAAAGAATCAATAACAAATAAAACTTATGCAACTAAAATTATATGAAATTTATGCAACTAAAATTATATAATTAAAAATAACATATGCAAAAAATAAAATTTTAAATTTTAAAATATAATATATGCAAAAGATAAAAAAAAGGCTCGCCTAATAGGCGCTAAGGCTTCCATATGACTAGAAACCCTAGAATTGGGCCAGGATGTAGGCCCGCATTGCTAGAAGGCCCAATGGGGCATGAGATAGGCAAGTATTGCTAGAAGGCCCAACGGGGCAACGCTTATAAACCACTCCGAGCCCCTCTCGACTAGCGAGGTTGGACTAAACTTTTGGTACGGGAACCACAACCCTTTAGTCCTGGTTGGTGTCTCCAACCGGGACGAATGCCCCACTTAAGTCCCGGTTGAAAAGAATTTCGTTTTTTGAACTTATTTGAACTCCATACTTTTTGTGTGTTCAAAATTCACCATTCAAAGCCACATCATCAATTTCAAAACTTTCTGACTTCATTTGGTATTTTTCATGCACTTACTGATTTTTTAGCTAAATAACCCTGAAATTGAAAATCACTTCAAATAAACTCCGAAAAGGTTGAAAGTTGGAATGGTATAATCATTTCACCCACATAGCATGTTATAAAAAGTTGAGAGGGTTACGGCAAAAACTGGATGCACTTCGTTTACAAAATGGACAATCTCTTTCGAAGTATCACGGTTTCGGACGAAAACTCGTGTGTTACAAAGGGATTTCATTTTTTTGAACTTATTTCCACACTTTTTGTTTGTTCAAAATACACCATTAAAATCCACATCATCAATTTTCAACCCTTTCTAACTTCATCATTTGGTATTTTTCATGCACTTACTGATTTTTTAGAGCTAAATGACCCTAATATTGAAAAGCACTTCAAATAAACTATGAAAAGGTTGAAATTTGGCATGGTATCATCATTTCACCTACATAGCATGTTATAAAATGTTGAGAGGGTTACGACAAAAACTGGATGCACTTGGTGTACAAAATGGACAATCTCTTTCGAAGTATCATGGTTTCGAACGAAAACTCATCTGTTACAAAGGGATTTCATTTTTTTGAAGTTATTTGAACTCCATACTTTTTTGTGTTCAAAATGACCCATTCAAATCCACATCATCAATTTTCAACCCTTTCCGACTTCCTTTGATATTTTTCATGCACTTACTGATTTTTTGAGCTAAATAACTCTGAAATTGAAAAACACTTGAAATGAACTCTGAAAAGGTTGTAAGTTGGCATGGTATCATCATTTCATCCACATAGGATGGTATAAAAAGTTGAGAGGGTTACGGAAAAAACTGGATGCACTTCGTGTACCAAATGGACAATCTCTTTCGAAGTATCACGGTTTCGAATGAAAACTCATCTGTTACAAATGGATTTCATTTTTTTGAACTTATTTGAACTCCATACTTTTTTGTGTTCAAAATGCACCATTCAAAGCCACATCATCAATTTTCAACCCTTTTTGACTTCATTTGGTATTTTTCATATACTTACTGATTTTTTTGAGCCAAATAACCCTGAAATTGTAAAGCACTTTAAATGAACTCTGAAAAGATTGTAAGTTGGCATGGTATCATCATTTCATCCACATAGCGAGTTATAAAAAGTTGAGAGGGTTACGGCAAAAACTGGATGCACTTCGTGTACGAAATGGACAATCTCTTTCGAAGTATTACGGTTTCGGACGAAAACTCGTCTGTTACAAAGGGATTTCATTTTTTTGAACTTATTTGAACTCCATACTTTTTGTGTGTTTAAAATGCTCCAGTCAAAGCCACATCATCAATTTTTAACCTTTCCTAACTTCATTTGGTATTTTTCATGCACTTACTGATTTTTCTTGAGCTAAATAACCCAGAAATTGAAAAGCACTTGAAATGAACTCTGAAAAGGTTGAAAGTTGGCATGGTATCATCATTTCACCCACATAGCATGTTATATATTAAATTGTATTAAAAACCATTACAACATATCATGAATAGAGAAGTGACCAAATTAATAAAATTCATCATCACATTAAAGCCAAAGTAAAATAGTGACCAAAATAAATATATACAGTTCATACATAATTCTCATAATTGAACAACATATAGCTCTCTATAGAATCTAATTAAAACATACATCCTATATAAAAAAATTAAATGCAATAAGAAATACGATCATAACTGCTACTAAGGTACCAATTGATCCAATGACATTATGATACCAAGCCTCAGAATGAATGTCATATTTTCTAATTTTTCTAATCTTCAAGTGCATTGCATCCATCTTAGTCTTGTGATCGTCGACGACATCGGCAACATGCAACTCTAACTTCATCTTCTCCTCTTCAACTCTTTGTAATTTTTCTTTCAAGTCATTGTTTTCTTTTTCAACCAAATTTAACTTCTCGATAAGAGTTGCTATGTGAGTTGGAATTTCCGGTTCAACTACCTCCTCCTAGATTTAAAAAATCTACATCACGTTGGTCGACATAATTTTCTTAAACACTAAATTAAACAAATAGTTATAAAAGATAATATATACCATATCTGAATCATAGACAGGACGAGGACCGACGGAGGCGGATAATAAAATCATCGCACTATATAATAACAAAAAATAATAAAAGTAAGAAAATTACACAAGTATCTATCTAAATCATACAAGTAAAAATTGTTTCCTTTTAGAAAGAAGAAAGAAGAAGAGGCTAACCATGGTGGTGCCGGCGTCGAGATGGGCGCGGGCGATCGACGGCGGTGAAGACGGGAACGGGACAGGACGGACCGCCAAACCTAGACAAATCTTGAGGAAAATGGAGCTTGTACAAGGAGCTTTGAAAGGAGAAAGCTTAAGTTTGGTTTGGACATTTCATCAAACACCTCATGTGCATATGAGGTGAGCTAGAGCACCACAAAGCTCTCTCCTCGCCCTCTCGGAAAACAGAGCAATGTGGAGTGCGGGTGCTCGCTGGCGAGGGGGTATATATAGGCATCTCATTGATCCCGGTTCGTGGATGGAACCGGGACTAAAGGACCCCAATTGGTTCCGGTTCCATCCACAAATCGGGACCAATGGTTGTGGGCCAGGAACCATTGGTCCCGGTTGGTGTGTGGAACCAGAACCAAAGGGGTCCTACGAACCGGGACCAATGTCCCACGTGGCCCTGCCGGGCCCCTGGTCTCACGAACCGGCACCGTTGCCCCCATGTGTCCCGATTCGTGAGTGAACCAGGACTAATGGGCTGGCCCGGCCTGGACCAAAGCCCTGTTTTCTACTAGTGTCCCGAACCTGACATCCCACGTTCCTTGACTGAATGCACCCACGACGAGGAGGGAGGGGTCCACACAGTTGGCGAATAGATTGGGAAAGCCCACCATAAGTGGCTGGTCCCCAGTCCAAGGGTCTAGCCAAAACTGTCTCTCGTCCCTATTATACCAATATTAAAGGAGATTCCTAAGAGAATCTCGTCATTTATTTTTTGAATCGTGCGCCAGAGCTGAGATCCTCCCGTGCGCGAGCAAGCGAGCAGTGGCTCACCCCTTAGGTACTATCACGATCACATCTCACACGGTCAGGAACGCTGCATGGCCTATTTTCCTGGACTCAACATTGGCCGAATACCCAATGCACTCGGATCCCAATTTGGCAACAACCACATCTGGCCCATCGTGGCCCAACAACTCACTCAACCACTCGGAGCATGCATCTCGTCTCACGCCAATCCGGCAGGTCGCCGGCACTGGCGCCTGTGGCGGCCCCCAACGGTTGCCTCTTCTTCCATCTCTCTATCTATGTCAAAGTGTTGGGAATGAAATCGAGCAGGGTCTCCTCCTTTATTTTTTGAATCGCGTGCTAGAACTGAGATCCTCCTGTACACGAGCAGGCGAGTAGTGGGTCACCACTTAGGTACTAGCACGATCACATCTCCCACTGTCGGCAATGTTGCCTGGCCTATTGTCCTAGACTTGACATTGGGCGAATACCAAACGCACTCGGATCCCAATTTGGCTACAACAACATCTAGCCCATCGTGGATCAACAACTCATGCAACCGCCTGGAGCGTGCATCGCGGATCACGCCGATCCAGCAGGTCACCGGCACTAGCGCCTGCAGCAGCCCCCATCGGTTGCCTCTTCTTCCATCGCTCTACATTTGTCTAAGTACTGGGAATGAAATCGAGCAGGGTGGGTTTGGGTAAACATACCTTGGGAAGCGGTCCCTTCCATGGTCGGATCGCCGTGGTGGACGGTGCACAACTAGTTGGAGCACCTCAACCTTGTATTCTCCTGAGAGTCTGTCCTATGCCAATTTAGTCAACGGGACAATCACGTCAACATTCGTAGTGACTTCTTCATAGTACCCACCCAGAGCGACTCACGAATGAGATCTGAAGGCGTCGGTGATGTGATCTCCGCTGCCCGTATGGAAGTTGCGCCGTCCTCCTCTCCAGTTGACTCGCCTTATTCAGTCCCCGCCAAAGCCTAGAACATGTTTTCACGCCGGCAGCCGATCGACGAGACATCCATTGGTGCCCTTGTAGTCGCCCTCGTGAGCAACTCCAGTTATTGTTGGTTCCAAGTACTTGGAGATGGTATCACGAGATACATACAATCGATTTGGATGACTATCCAATAGTATGATAGGTACGATATGTTTAGTCATCTTGTCTTATGGTTGCCAGTTGTGGCATTTTATTGCTTTTCGTTTGAGTTTACTTGCTAACATTTATTGAACTACATGTTCTGATGATACTTTAGTTAAACCACTTTATGCATCACTTGATGTAGAGGCCGGAATTAATCATCTTTTTAAGAAAAGAAAATACAGCGGACTGCCACGCCTCAAACTCCATATCAATTTGCAGCAGAATCACCTAGACCGAGACCGCCGCCCCGCCAAACACCACCTTGTTACGATGCCGCAAAATGCACCAGAACACCAGGATCATGCAGGTCCCGAGATCCCAAGCTACCCGCGAGTGCACACTAATGGAAGCCCACCATGCTACAAGAGCTGATCCACCATAGGCATCCCGTCCATGTTGCCCCAGCTGAGCAACAGCGATGCCCGTACCTGACGAGCCACCACACAACCAACCAGAGTGATATTATACAGGTGAGTTATTTAAAACAAATCAACGTGCGCAAAACGTCAGCATCAGATAGAGCCTACCCATACGTACGAGGTAGAACCTACCGATGCGACAATGCCCCGTACGTTTGTAAGTTGCAATCGCGGCGTGCATGCGTCTATGCATATCATTGATCTACTTTTGACTTCCGATCGAGGACGAATCTTAATTTTAGTTCTGTCCGATCGAGGACCATTTGTCCGATCCGGGGGCGGTTACACTCTCGACCAACCACGAATATTTTTCAGCGTGCAAGATAGATCACACCTAGATAGCATTAGGCTTCGTACACCTTCTCGTGACATAAATATAATTTTCGATAAAGGATGCTTTATCATTTGAAAAATTCAAACATTGTATCCGGCTTCTGCATAACTGAAATGCACACAGCCATATTTAAGTTCAGGTTATATAAAAAGAAGAAAAAGATGAAATACACTTAAAGAAAAGAAGTCTGCACACCGCCTTAAATGTAGAAGAGCCAATCCGAGGATCATACTGTCATCCATATCGGGTAAAGGTATTTCTCACTATGATCATCAAACGTGTACACAGCTACGAAAACAGGTCTCTCCATACATTTTAAAGACGACCATACACGAACCGTACCGGTATATTTATAGATAACATGCACAACAGAAGCACTTAAATTGTTAAAAATCTTAGCGTTTTTACATAACCAAAGCGACCATAAACCTGTACCGGTATATTTATAGATAACATGCACAACAGAAGCACTTAAATTGTTAAAAATCTTAGCGTTTTTACATAACCAAAGCGACCATAAACCTGTATTTCATTCCATGTAATCAGTTACCGAATAAATTAACAACACCGCATAAAAAAACTGTACCGTGACTGTAGCATACTGGTTGTACTTACCACAAACGGTGTTGGTGTAGAAAAGAAAACAAATCCATGTTTTGCATGTGCCCATGGAATTCCTGCTTAGTTATGGGTCTACCTGGCCGTGGCCGCCCCCGTTGTTCACACAATAGCCTTGCACGTTTAGAATAGGGATTAACTCCTCCAATCAACTACTCCGGCAGGTAATATAAAGGACACGAGGATTACGTTCATAGATAACATGCGGCGTAGTGCAGAAAATGACTACATAACCAACACACGAACCAACCTTTGGTTAAATGTCAGAAGGACAATGATATCCTCTGCCCATCAGGTAATATAAAGTCTTGATGCTTGCATTATTTCTAAATTTATTTTAGAATTTCTGACAATGCATATTTAATGAATGGAGACGGCTTCGTCATGACGAGGCGTCTATGGTAACTTCGTAAATCTCAATATGATATGCCAGCTCAGTCTCTGAAAGATGTTCATAGTGATAAATGTATATATGTGTATATGAACACTTGCTCCTATACCGTGTTAAAAAAAAAGAGTACATAACCAACACACAAATAACAAAAGGGCAACCGGCACGTACCTTGTAATACATGATGAGAAGGCTATTATTCTGGACAAATAAGTTTAGGCACATTGAGCGTGCCGGAATCATTATTAATTAGCAGGGAAAGATTTCTCTGATGTGCATATGTAGGCTGTGATGTTTACAGCGCACCGATTGCATAGTTTCTGTGCAAGTGTGCAGATTTCCAGGAAATAATGGCTGGACATCATTGTATGTATTTTTTAGGGCCATTTTATGTGCTAGCAAGCTGTGTTTTAGCTTAATATTTTTTCATGAATACGCAAATCTCATTTCATTGATCGAAGAAGTTTAGAGTGAGTACAACATGTGGTAGAAGCGCATGACGCAAATGCAGAATGCGTAGACATGGTGCTCGGAAGAAAGAGACATAGGATGCTTGGTCCAAAAAGAGAAAACACACATAAAAAATCACCACATTCAAACCATGACGACCAACTTCTCAAAATCCATTGCCATTGATGCCGCAAGAAGACAAGACAACTTCACGAAGGAGAAGATGTCGAGACGCCGTCGCCGCCTGATCCGAAAAACCGGAACTATGGTTTCCCCTAATGCTCAAAGAGGGTCATGAATAATGATCATGCCAGCGCCTGCAAGAAGGTGTCGTTACCCGTGGGTGCCGTTGTTGCCATCATCCAAAGGTCAAGCATGGATTTCGCCCCGGCCAAAGACTGAGCAATCCTGAGCCGTCGAAGCCAGAGTCAGAGATGAGGAAGTAAGGACGTTGGTCAGAATTCCCAGCGCTGAAAGGGGAGCTACGCCCACCACTGAAGGTGCGTGCTACAGATCAAGAAGAAGGGCGCATGAGGAACCCTTCTCGGCGGAATTCGATGGCCAATCAAAACGCGAATGCAGCAAGAGGTTGTACGAAGGTAGTTCGAAACGAGAATGAGCAAACATCTCGAAAGGGGCGTAGATCTGGGCCGCCATGGCAAGAGCCGCAGTGATGTCGACAAACTAAAGAAGCTAGAAGGAGAGGAAACTCTAGGATCACGTCGGAGCTAGAGCCATGCTGGGGTGGATACCGAACAACCAAGGGGACCTATAGGGGGTGGGTGCAGAAGGCACGCAGCTTACGTTGTGTGTCGGGTTCATAGCCACCCCGGATAGACATGAACACATAAGGGGGCATGGGTTCATGGGTGCCATGGCCGGAGTTTTGCCTGTAGGTGAGGGGACAAGGACTAGCACCAGCGATGCTCTCGGCCGGCGCGCTGCGAAAGGCAGCCGTTATTGGGCATCCACATGGTTGCCACTACGGATGCGCATTCCAAAGCTAGGCGTGGGGTTGGGGCGTCGAAGGAGGACCCCACCGCAACCAACAAACGCCTACTGAGGTTGTCGGTGTCTAAGAACCAAACATTGTGTCGTTGTGTAAACACCCCTTTTCGAGGGTGCAGAGAGGGACCAAATACAATAAGTTTATGATAATCCCAAAGTGCAAAGAATCATCATAGCACTTTCCAAGTCCTATCTGCCACCGATACGACTCTAACTCACAAGGAGCTAACGGTAAGATCAATATTCTCTCAAGTCCTATTTGCCACCGATATGACTCTACGTACACCGAATATTCGCTTCTATCTAGTAACGACAAATAAAATTGCATTATGGGTATAAAGATGATAGCTTTGCATGATGTTGGAAAACAAAAATATGAAAATATATTATAATACATTACAAATAACGAGTATGGAATAATGATAGTATGATGTGTGGATTCATCCTAGGCAATTGATAACAAGATCGGTAATCATTCTTACAATTTTATATGACGGCGAGGCATGAGATAACATGCATTTTGTACTTGGATCATATGAACTCATGACTGGACCTCTAGCAAGCATCCGCAACTACTAGAAATCATTAAGGTAAACCTAACCATAGCATTAAACATCAAGTCCATTTACTCTTATACGCAACAATCATTGTATTCAGTTGTAAGCTTCTGTCACTCTAGCCACCACAGTAAGCGAATCATGAACGTATTGAAACACCCTATAGCCATAACACCTCACATGTGCACGACATGGAGGGAACCATAGGACATCACCAAAATAAAACATACAGTCAAACCAATCAATATGATCAATCAACCCAATGGACAACAGATGGTGATATTGATGAAGACGATAACCGCGGCAATGGTTCTCTCGATGGCACTTTGGCGCCACCGGGAGAGAGGGGGAGAGAGTCCCCCCCCCATTTGGTTTCCTCCTCCATGGCCTCTCCCTAGATGGGGAGGGTTCTCCCCTCTGGTCCTTGGCCTCCATGTCTCATGGATGTGCGAGAGCCCCTTCGAGATTGGATCTCTCTCTCTCTCTCTCTCTCTCTCTCTCTCTCTCTTCGTTTCTATCCTGTTTTCGCTAATGTTTTTTCTCCAGATTGGTGTTTCATCGATACAGAGAGTTGTGGCAGCGAGGAAGAGAGTCTCTCCTCATTTCTTAGGGTTTCTCTATTCATAGGATTTTTTGACGTTGGAATCATGCAAAACGGAGTTACGAGGGGCCCACAAGCTGACAGCCCCCTTTGAGCACCATAGGAGCGCCTTGTTGCGTGGTCGCCAACAGGGGCCCCCCTTCAGTGTTTCTTTGCTCCAATGTTGCTCATATGTCCCAAAAAATCACCAATAACGACACCATGGTTATTTTATTGAAAACATCATCAGTCCAGGTTAGTTCTAACTAAATCATAAAAAGTGCATCGTAGCCATATAAAAGTAATGTAAACATAGATGAATAAGGCATGAATACTTCATAATTATCGATAATTGGAGACGTATCAATATCCTCAAGCTTAATTCCTGCTTGCCCTCTAGTAGTTAAATGATAAAACTACTATTTTATGAAGTCTGAATGCTAGCATAGTATATATATGTTTGATCAATGTTACTTCCAATTAATTTTTCTAGCATCTTAAACAACAAGTATTTCACACAGAACTTATCATGATCAAGTATCAAGCTATTCACATGTAAAGTATAGACCATAAACTTGAAAACTAGAAAACTGTGTTTTCAGTCATCAAACAATTAGAATTCATCTTATTTTCAGAAGTGGCTATGTAAGAGATTTAGTTTGGCAAATTCCACATACTCAACTATGATTTAGTCTTCCATGATTGTTGACACCCAAAGCATATTTTTAGAACAAGAAGTTTCAATCAAACGTGTAGGAAGATAGGGGCTTCATGTTCCACCTCCCAACTTATTTATCTCAGGGATAATGTCAAAAATAATGAATCATGATCATCTATATCCAATTGGATATACGTGTCTGAATCTTTTTGCACCACATGATGCTTGCCAACTAAAAAATTAATAGATTGGAACAGGGATGAACATTTGCATGAAAGTAAATACAGAAAAGTCAAAGATAGACCCTTCCCAGAAGGAAGCAGAGGTTGTCATGCGCTTTTAATTTTTGAATGTGCAATCTCTTAATGAGAAGGAACATTACTTTATATTGCCCCTTGTGAAAGAAACCTTTATTATGCAGTACAAACCTTATTTTCCCGTCCAATAGGTACTTATTGTGCACACTCATGGCAAGAAACTTTTTTAGGGTTTTTTGGATGCACAAGTTGTATCTCTACTTATTATGAATTTTTGGCTAGCAAAACATCCTAAGTAAGCATGACACGTGAATATAACTACTATGTCAATATAAGCAAACCTAACCATCACTAGTGGAGAAATGGCTAGCCACAAGTCTAATTAGTGGCACACCATTTCTCACCAACGCCAACACTAATATTTTCAAATAGTGCTAATGTTGGTTGAATTCATACACCATAGATACTAGATTACTGTTGGCATTGAACACTATCCCCGACATTGCACTTTAGGCCCATTATGCCCACGCCAGCACTAATCTGCCTAATACCCTACTACCGCGCCCCCACTCCCACTCTCTCCACCCTCAACCCCCGCTGCCGCCCCGCCCGACCCTGCTTGTCGCCGCCCCGCCCGACGTCGCACGTCGCTGCCCCACCCGTCGGCCCGCCCGACCCCACGCCCGACGCAGCCATTGCCGCCCTCCTGACGCCCCGCCCGACGCTGGCCGACCTGACGCCACCCCTCCGACGCCGCCCGACCCGACGCCGGCCCTCCGACGCTTTTAGGTATATTGGTCCTATTCACATGATAATAGATAGAGTGAATACCTAGATTTCCATGTCATAGATTAAGATGAAATTATTAGTCCTTAGACCTAGACTTTTAGTATTTCTCCACGGGAAAGTTGGAATAATATATATGGAGAGCATAATGGAAGCTTTCACTGTTGGGAACATTGCATGGGAAAAAAAATCCAACGCACACGCAAGATCTATCCATGATGACGAGCATCTATGAGAGGGGGAGTGGGTCTACATACCCTCATAGATCGTTAAGTGGGAAGCGTTAAGAAACGCGGTTGATGTAGTCAAACGTCTTCGCGATCCAAATCGCCGAGCGTCCCGCGATCCCATCACGATCCGTCTCGCGATCCAATCACGATCCGTCCCACGATCCAACACGATCCGTCCCGCGATCTCATCACGATCCATCCCGCATCTCGTCACGATCTGTCTCGCAATCCAATCACGAATCGTCTCGCCATCTTGATCACGGTCCTTCCGACCTAGCACTAAACGGACGACACCTCCGCGTTCAGCACACGTACAGCTCGCTGACGATCTCCGCCTTCTTGATCCAACAAGACGGAGCGGAGAGGTAGAAGAGTTCTCCGGCAGCACGACGACGTTGCGGCGATGGTGGTGGGACAATTCCAGCAGGGTTTTGCCTAAGCACCGCTGAAACGATCAAGAGGAGAAACTACGATCTAGAGGAGACGTAGCATGTGGCTTAGGGTTTCTTGATGTGTCCCAAGTGCTAGCCCCGCCCCTTTATTTGTATGCCGAGCCCTCCTCAAGGTCGGTTTGTACGCAAGGAAAGAGTCCTCCTCGGACTCTAGGACCAGACACCAAGGTCCTCGGCGTCTGGCCCCAGACGCCAGGGTCCCTGGGGTCTAGCCCCTGGCCTTCGCAAAACACCTTTTGCACCTTCCTAAAGTCTCATGGGCTTTACCCCTTGGCCCAAATAAAGTGTCCTTATACCCCGAACATTTTGGCAAACATCCGAACCCATATATCGATCTTTACCTCCGGACTATTCTAGAGCTCCTCATGATATCCGGGATCTCATCCGGTACTCCGAACAACCTTCGGTCACCACCATACATAACTTTATACTACCGAAACGTCACCGAACCTTAAGTGTGCAGACCCCGTGGGCTCGAAAACAATGTAGACTTGACCGAGACACCTCTACAGTCAATAACCAATAGTGGGACCTGGATGCCCATATTGGTTCCTACATATGCTACAAAGATCTTTATCGGTCGAACCTCTATGTCAAGGATTCAGTTAATCCTGTATGATGTTCTCTTTGTTCTTCGGTATGTAACTTGCCTGAGATTCGATCGTCGATATCTCTATACCTAGTTGAATCTCGTTACTGGCAAGTCTCTTTACTCGTTCCGTAATACAAGATCCCGTGGCTAACACTTAGTCACATTTCTTGCAAGGCTTGTTGATATGTTGTATTACCGAGTGGGCCTTGAGATACCTCTCCGTCACACGGAGTAACAAATCTCAGTCTTGATCCATGCCAACCCAACAGACACCCTCAGAGATACCTGTAGATCACCTTTATAGTCACCCAGATACGTTGCGATGTTTGATACACACAAGGTACTCCTCCGGTGTCAGTGAGTTGTAGGATCTCATGGTCACAGGAACAAATACTTGACATGCACAAAACTGTAGCAATAAACTAATACGATTATATGCTACGTTTATAGTTTGGATCTTGCACTACAATAATTAGGCACTTTGCCGTCAGCCATCCCGGATGGCAAAGGCATGCATCCCGGACGACAAAGGCTTTGGCGTCTGCTAGCAGACGGCCAACCATCCAGCTGAACAAGCCACGGTAAAGGGCGTTTTGCCGTCCGCTGTTAGATGACAAAGACCTTTGCATCTTTGCCGTCTGCCAGTGGTCGGCAAAGCGCCTAGACGGCACACGTGGCAACTTACACTACTAGGCAAAGGACTATAGCTAATATAGATAGCAGTGGCGCACCACAATCAGGTGCGCTATTGCTATTATTTACTAATGGCGCACCACATGAGCAGTGTGCCATTGCTATTTTTTTGGTCCATCCCCCCCCCCCTCCGGCACCAGCAATGGCGCACCACACCTAGGTGCGCCACTGCTATGTAGTCATAGCAGTGGCGCACCTAGGTGTGGTGCGCCATTGCTATGTCTGGTGGGGGGATCTATGTGTGTATGAGGTTAGTAATGGCGCACCCTCCCTGGTGCGCCATTGCTAACCCTAGCAATGGCGCACGTCTCACACACACAAACACACAACCCCCCGATGGATCGCCTTTTAGGTTTTTTAAAAAATAAAAGAAAATGATAAATGATTCAAAAAAATTCAAAAAAATAGATGCCCATGTGTTATGTTTTCTAGTTGTTAGGAAAATTAACAAACATGAATTTTGAATTTTTTTGCAAAATGCCGCCGTGTTTCGGTAAAATGGCTGTAACTTTTGCATACGACCTCCGATGAAAAAGTTTTTTGAATGAAAAATCATCTACTCGAAAAGTTACATCCGAATTCAACCAGCTACGCCCGTTATCGATTTTCTAGAATCCTCAAAAACCTAACAGAAAAAAAGTTACGATGCTTTTAAGATCTAGAGGCAAAAAAATCGAAAAAAATGCAAAAAATAAATATATTAGCAATGGCGCACTAGTGCATGGTGCGCCACTACTATTTTCCCGCCTTCACAATTAAAAAAAATAGCACTGGCGCACCAGTGCATGGTGCGCCACTGCTAAGTTGGGACAGAAATTTAAAAGGGCCGGCCAACCACTTACCCCTTCATTCTTCTCCTCCTCTCGTCCACTCCATCTCCTCCTCTCCTCCTCTCCTCCACTCCATCTCCAACTCTCCGGCGACCTCCTCCTCCTCACGGTGCTCCTCCTCCGACGACCTCCTCCTTCCTCCTCTCCTCAACGGCGCTCCTCCTCCGGCGACCTCCTCCTCCCTCCTCTCCTCCTCACGGTGCTCCTCCTTCCTCTCCTCCTAAAGGTCCTTCTCCTCCTCCCTCCTCTCCTCCTCACGGTGCTCATCCTTCCTCTCCTGCTCACGGTCCTCCTCCTCCTCTCCGGCGACCTCCTCCTCCCTCCTCTCCTGATCCTCACGGTCTCTCCTCCCTCCTCTCCTCCTCACGGCCTCTCCTCCCTCCTCCTCTAATTCCGGCCACATGTAGAGCTCCCCTGGCACAAAGAGCGTACCGGATCCAGGTCGAGAACAAATTTTGAAAAAAATCAAGCAAAAAAAAGAGCAAAAAACAAGCCAAAAAAATGAGCCAGATCTAGATCCAGATCCAAATTTAAAATTCAAAGATAGCAATGGCGCACGATGGGGGTTAGATGGTGCGCCAGTACTATTGTTCTGCCTTCAAAATTCAAAAAAAATAAAAAAAACGTTATCAGTTGCGCACCTGTAGCAATAGTAATGGTGCACTACAAGGTGCGCCACTGTTAGCTGCAATACTAATGGCGCACCAGAGGTGCGCCATTAGTATTTGTTACTAGTGGTGTGGTAATAGTGGCGCACCTATAGTGTGCCATTGATAGCAAAAACTGGTGCATCACTAACAACCTATTTTGTAGTAGTGGTAGCTCTGTTAAGGGCTTAACAGCATGCTTTTCCGTCCGTTGGCATATGGCAAAGACCTTAGTTCTTTGTCGTCCGCCAGCAGATGGCAAAACACCTTCTTCTTTGCCGGACTAGGTGGGTTTTTTCCCGTCCACTAGCAGACTACAAAGAACAAAGGTCTTTGCCGTCTGCTAGCGGACGGCAAAGAACCCACCTAGGCTGGCCTGGTGCTGCCCCAGGTTGCACAGGTAGGTGCCACGTGGCAGCTTTGCCGTCTGCTGGCAGACGGCAAAGAGCTTTGCCGTCTGATAGCAGACGACAAAGCTGCTATATAGCCCCTGTTTTTTCTGTTTTTTCTTAAAATCATTCAATTTGGAAGAATATCACATATATATCTAACATATCAACAATACAAGTTTTCAACAAGCATACCAACAATTAGTTTCAACAAGCATACCAACAATAAGTTCCAACAACAGATCTAACATACAATAGTTTGCAATAACATATCCATACATACATATCCAAAACAAGTTTCCATAAACCAAAAGGAAGCACAAGTAGAAGAGTACACTCCATGAATGCAAGCTTCCTCATCTATAGCAAATCTGCAAATTAGGAAAGATGAAAGTTGGAAGAAGAAGAAGATAAGCTAGAATAAAAAGAAGAAAAAGAAGAAGAAGAAGAATTTAACTTCTCTTTCTTTGTATCCTCTCCTCACCTCTTATCCAAGGTAGTAACGGCAATAAGCAGAGAGGATGTGTACCTGGAGAACAACAAGGAGACACTAACGAAATTCTGCATCGGATCCGGAGCAGAGCATATGGGAAAACGAACCCAATCTACACATACTCGGGCTTTCCATGGATACCGTTGGACAATTCGAAAGAATCACAATATAAATATGCTAATGAATGCATATTTATAGATGTAACCCTTTCGAATGGGAGACGCATAGTGGTCACGCCTACTTATGATTGAAGACACCTATAGCTAGCAAGTTTCATCGGCACGAAGACCGGAACAGAGGAAATGAAGGGGACAGGAGGAGATGTCATTTGTGCTCACCCACGAATGCAGGGGCGGAGCTCGTCGAACGCACGGGGAGGTTGTCGAACACCAGACCCTCGCAGTGACAAAACAACTGCACATTTAAATCCACCTGATTAACGTAAAAATGATGTTTTGTTTTGCATAACAAAATCGAAAAATATATGACCTAACTCATAATTCACAAATATATGACCCGTCGGCCTTTGGAAGGCCGAAGAGCACCTTTTTCGGGATCGGGGTGTTGGGGGTGCCGTGTCGGGGTCAGGGTGTCGGGGGTGACGTGTTGGGGTAGGGGTGCTGTGTCGGGGTCTGGGGTGTCGTGTCGGGGTGTTGGGGTGTCGTGTCGGGGGTCGGGGTTTCGGTAGTGTCGTGTCGGGGTAGGGGTGCTGTGTCGGGTCGGGGGTGCCGTGTCGGGGTGTCGGGGTGTCATGTCGGGGGTCGGTGTGTCGGGGGTGTCGTGTCGGGGTAGGGGTGGTGTGTCGGGGTCTGGGGTGCCGTGTTGGGGTAGGGGTGCTATGTCGGGGGGGACACATTTGCTGCTCAGTGCGGAGCTATTGTTAGGGACAACATCCCGATCAGCATCAAGCAATGGAATAACCCTAAGGACGACGCCCATGAAGGTGATTATGTCACCGATAGACAGAAAGATGATCTTTGGACCGTGCTAAATATAAATTTCACCCTACCGCTAGAGGAGGATCCGAATAAGCCAGTTATGGAGCCACTGGTCAAGGCGTGTGCTCTTAAGAAGATGGCAGATCTATTCAGGAGGTGGAAGAAAGAGTTGAAATCAAAGTTTGTCGACAAAGGGAAGACTCTAGAATTCATCGACCGATTTGAGAAAATAAGAGATCACTGGCCCGCATTTGTGGCAGACATCGGAGAAGAGTAAGAAAATGTCTGAGACAAACAAGATCAATGTTGCAAAGAAGCAGTATCACCATCACACGAGGTCAGGTGGCTACCTCAGAGCCTAGTCGTCGTGGGACAAAGCTGAGAAGGACCTGCTTGCTAAAGGGGTCGAACCACAGACATTGAACTGGCCAGACCGTTCAAGGACTTGGTTCTTCGGGGTTGGGAGAACTTTGGACCCTGAAACAGGAAAGTGTCGTTGGACGAACGAGTAACTTGCAATACCCGTCATGAAGCTTCAGAAGTATATCACCGCAGCGCAGGAAGGAACGTTCATTCCCGACAGAGAGAAGGACGAGCTGACTGAGGCCCTAGGGAATGCTGAGCACCCTAGACGAACACGAGGCACACCAGGCTCTGTTCCGTGGAAGGTTGGGTTTCTCGATGCAGGCGGTTATAGAAGCTGACAGAGAAAGAGGAAAGCGGAGCTGAGCGAAATGCAGAAGCTTAATGCAAGACTAGAAAATCTAGAGGAAGCTCAGAGCCAGCGAGCTGCTGGCAAACCATCTGAGCGGCACGAAGCTACCCCAGAAGCTACCCCTCCATCTCAGCGAAGAAGCAGCGTGGCTTCCATGGAGCTCGTTCAGCCTGACTTCACGGCTCCTAGCTACCTCGTGGATACTATCACGGAGGTTCAACATTGCGAGCTTTGGACGAAATTCTGGAACCTCACTTTCAAGGCGGCTGTCGGCTCTATTGCACCTCCTCAACCCAACGGAACTTTTCACTGCAATCCGATTCCACATGGCTATGCTATTGTGATGGTGGATGAAGTAATGGAGGGATTTGATGAGCTTGAGCTTGACCACAATACAGGTGAAGGGGAGAAGAAGCTGGTTCATGCTCTGAGGAGTACATGTCTGTGGACGAAGGAGTACATCAAGCTTCCAAACTGGACGCCTCCGTCTCCTCCTCCTCCGACGCGTCAAGGCACGCCGCCTCCTCCTCCTCCTCCGGCGAGTGACCAGGGCACTCCGCCTCCTTCTACGGCTCAGCCAGAGGCGCGTGACGGCACTCCGCCTCCTCCTTCACCTACTCCCGTGCGTACGAACAGTCCGCCTCTTCCGGCGCCTCATCGGCAACGGCGAAAGACAAACTCCACCGCTCTGGCTACTCCGGCGTGTCGAAGCACTCCGCCTCCTTCTCCGCCTCGTCAGCAAGGACAGAAGAGAGACGCCGCCGGTCCGGCGGCTAGCAGTACAAGCAGAGGCGGGAGGCAATTTAGATACGGTGCATCTCTCAAGGCTCCAAAAAAGTTATCATGTGAGAGGACCGAGAAGGAAAACGAGGACATATGTCGTGCCTAAGTGAGGGACAAATTGCAAAGAAAACTCCACCTCCGAAGGAGAAGCCAGATCCGGTGAAAGTGAAGCGCACTATCGAAGCCTTGAAGCGACCACCACCGCCAGAGCCGGATTCCAACTATGCCCAATGTCTTAAAAAGACATATCAAGATGCGCGGCGGTCGGGAAGTACTTCCAGTGATGCAAGGTTAGCAAAACGAAGAAGTGGGAAAAAAATTCCCCAGGTCGGCGAACAAGAGAACCAATCGTGCCCCCCGCTCAAGGTGTCCAGCGATATCGCCGCTGATCATCCAGGGGTGGTGCCTGGTACCAATCCTGCTGATTACATGAGCGATCATGTAGTGTTTGCACCATTGGATGTGGACGAATTCAGATACCGGTATGGGCAGCCTCTCGTCAAACCTGATCCTCCTCCTCTAACAACGATGATGCGAATATTCCATGATTGGTACCTGGAAACCTACCGCAAATCTAGGATAAATACTGTGACAATTAGAATTAAAGAGGAGCACAACCTCGTTTGAATGGATTTCTTATCTATTGAATTTGACGAGTTATTCCAGTTGTACAATCAAAAGGCCATCGACAAAAGAATCGTGACTTGCTACTGTCTGTAAGTACTATTTCTGTAATTAAGTCTCTATATATAGCTCAGCTTTTTCATTGCATGTATATATAATCATCCTCACTATATTATGCAGATTGAAGATCGTCGAATGCACAAAAGCACAAATCTATGACATTGGAATCATTAACCCAAATATCATACATGAATGGATGGTTACACACGGAGTCACAGAAACCGAGGAGAACTTGCTACAATCCTTGCTTAAAAATCAAAGCAAAGAGATAATACTCTTTCCATACAACTTCAAGTGAGTGTTACTGTCTTGTGCATATTCCGTTTCCCTTATTACTCGAGGTTATAGTAATGTAATTGATGAGTTATGCATGTGTGCGCAGCTTCCACTTTATTGTGCTAGAGATTAAACTTGAGCGGGGAGTAGTAACCGTCTTAGACTCAAAACGAAAATATCCCCAAAGCTATGCGGACATGACTGAAATGCTCCAGAAGTAAGTTCAATCGATCATTATCGCATCATATCGGCAACTTTGTTCATTTCCTAATAACAAGTAATTTTTTTGTTTCGCAGGGTTTGGAAAAAGTTCACCGCTATTGTTCCGGCACTGCCGAGGGAGCTGCGATTTACACACCCGAGAGTAAGTACGACCAGCTAGTTCCGCGCATCTCCCATTGATTCTAGTTGTATTAATACCATTTATCATGCTTGATTATCAGTTTGATTGAACTCTATTTCTCATAAAGTGCTTGTGGCAGAAAGGCGGGAATTAGTTTTGTGCATACTACGTTTGCGAGTTCATCAACAACGCAACGACCCCTAAGCGGAGCTACTTTGATAAACAATATGAAGTGCGTAAGCAATAATATTCACAATTTTATTTTATTACAATGATTTGTGTTGAGTTTAATTCATATATATGTATTGACCCCCTTCTTCAAATTAGATATGGCGGATGCAGGCTGAACTCCTACCACATGATCGCATACGAGCAATTCAAAAAGAATTGGCGAGATTCTTTCTTTACCACCTCATAAATAAAGCCCAAGAATACCATGTGGAATTTGACATTAGATGTTAGGGATTGTAAGAGATCTTATATTGTATATATGTAGCTAGTAGCGTCGGATAGATATACGAAAACTTGTTGTTTGACCAATCTCTCATAGAAAGAGAGGTCGATCACTTCTCTCTGTATATATGTTCATGACAATCTTTTGTACTTAATGGTTCCTTCATTTGGTTACTAGCTAGCGTGTCTAGTTTTCTCTATAGTAGCTAGCGTCGATCAAGCATAGAGAAAGAGAGGACACTTCTCTCTATTAATCAACTACCTAACACAATATGAAATCGCTAAATTAACCCTCCAAAACCCCCTACCCCCCTCGAAAAAAACAGAAACCCCAGCAACTGCCAGATGCTGACGCGTGGATGCCTTTTGGTCCCAGTTGGTGTTACCAACTGGGACTAAAGGTCCTCCTGCCTAGGCTCCCCGCAGTGGCCACGTGGAGCCCCTTCTGTCCCGGTTTGTAAGCGAATCGGGACTAAAGGTTTAGGGCTTTAGTCCTGACCCTTTAGTCCCGGTTTCAGAACCAAGACTAATGGGCCTCTAGAACCGGGACAAATGGGCCGTTTTCTACTAGTGATTGATAATCATTCTTGCAATTTATTATCAGGGAGAGGCATGAGCTAACATACTTTCCCTACTTGGATCATATGAAGTTATGATTGGACTTCTAGCAAGCATCCGCAATTCCTAAAAATCATTAAGATAAGCACAACCATAACATTAAACATCAAGTCTACTTTACTATCATACGCAACAATTCCCTTACTCGGTTGTAAACTTCTGTCACTCTAGCCCCCCCCCCTCCCCCTCCCACACACACTTTAAGGGAATCATGAACGTAGTGCAGTGTCCTACAGCGAGAATCCCTCACGTGATCTACGAAAGTGTTGGGTTGATCTTGCTGAGTGAATACATGATTTTGTGACAAATTTGTATGTATTTGAGTTTCAATTCTCACATGATTTCTCATAGTTTTACTAAACTTATAACTGTATTTTTTTGCCTTCAAGTACAGATATCTTTCAAACTTATCATATTATCTTATATTTTCTCGTGCCGGAACGATGCACAGCTAGAGCTTGGAAACTATATTTGCTTTTTTGAGGGGCTGGAAGATATATTTTCTAGTAGTTGTTACTCGTTAGCATAGTGGAATTACCATTGGGCATTGGCTCGTCACTTCACTATCGTTGGGGGCCCAAAAAAGCTATAGTGCACTTATAGGTAGTAGTTTTAAACATTCGTACTTTGGATTATTCTCGTGGCCGGATCCTCGAATCCAGCTATACACGATGATCTTAATTTCGACAACAGGAGAGTCAAATATACACATAATATAATTTTGTATTTTTGCGCAACCGCATGCACCTTTAATTTGCTGTGGTCTAGAATCATTTCCACTAGATCCAGGCCAGGTAACAAGGATCCAACGACTCATTGTTTGTTTAGTGTTGACGCATTTGTTTACTTGCTAGTCGTACGGGCTAAAAGCTATGGGAATTAACTTAACAGGCTGATGTGTCAATCTGTGGTTGGCCCAAGGCCTTTGTTTGAAAAAAGAAATATGCA
Organism: Hordeum marinum; assembly: GCA_022496015.1. Classification (NCBI taxonomy): domain Eukaryota; kingdom Viridiplantae; phylum Streptophyta; class Magnoliopsida; order Poales; family Poaceae; genus Hordeum; species Hordeum marinum. Next base: position 8,046,241 of record CM039674.1, on the reverse strand, counting down.
ACAAGGCCTCTGCTGCAAGGAAATATGCAGCACTACCTTTGTTACTAATATTTTTGCAACAAGGCTTGTGTTGCAAAAATTAAGCTTACAACACGTCCTCTGTTGCAAAATGAGAAAACAACTCGGCATCGGATATTACGGCATACAACCTGGCGGATCTAAAAGTTCAGCCGGGCCAACACGTAGCGTCGTCCATTCAAGTGTAGTTGTCTTTCAAAGTTACCATACTATCATGTGTTTTCTCCTAGAAGAATGATGGCTAGCTACAAGGTTTTAATCTACATTTGGTAGTCGTTATTCGTTAGCATAGTGGACTGTCTTTGGCCCGTCACTTGGCTATCGTGGAGGTTCGAAAAAGGTTATAGCGTACCTATAGGTAATTGTTTTAAAACATTGGTATTTTGGATGATTCACGTGGCCGGATCCACTAGTCCAGCTTTACACTGATCCTAATTTCGATGGACAACAGGAGAGTCCATTGTACACATAATGTAATTTTGTAAGTTTGCGCAACCACATGCACCTTTAATTTGCCGGTGTCTACGACTACAATATGATTTCCACTAGATCCAGGCCAGATAACAAGGATCCAACGACTCATTGTTTGTTTAAGGTTGGCCCATTTGTTTGTTGAAAGGTGTTTTAGTGTGAGCACACACTATAGTGACAGAGTGGACGCACGCCTCCTTATAAACCTCGAGACTACGGGCCAGGTTCCATATCATCTGCAGGGATTGATTTGGTCACCCACCGATCGAGGTAAGCACTGATGAAGATTGCACAACACGCATCAATCTCCCATTAATTCTAATTCATCTATGTCTCCTGTCTGTCTCGAAGTCAGTGGCAACTTACGGACGGATGCTCATGGACAACATGGACGACTCACTCCTGTTCATGCAGTGGGCGTTGAGCACGCCGCAGAACGAGGAGGATCCAACCGGAGCCGACGGGACCCGGGATGGCTTCCCATGCCTCCAGGCGCTCCGTGATTCCTCGGAGCTCGCTGAAGCACACAACACACTGACCATCGGCGCCGATACCCTCCGCGGTGGGGGGCTCATCAGTCCCTCCCCCGATGCGGCCATGCAGCAAGGTAGCAATTCCACGTTGACGTCGTTCCCAGACTCGGGCACCATGACCAGTACCGGCACAACGAACACCCAGTCCATGAGCTGGAACTTCGACGCGGCACAGCTGTCTAGCGTTGGCGGTGGCACACCGGCGGCCAGAACGCCGCTTCGTTCTGGCGTGTCACAACCGACGAGGAGGGCCGCCGCAAGGAAAGCCGCCGCTTGCGCGCAAGACCACATCATGGCGGAGCGGAAGCGCCGGGAGAAGACCAACCAGCGCTTCATCGAGCTCTCCGCCGTCATCCCCGGCCTCAAGAAGGTATTTCACTTCCCTGTGTTTTTCCACGTATCCTAATTAATTTTGCTTCAGGAAATGCATTCTTCTTTTTTCTTTTTGCTCGTGCGGTCAATGCTTAGTTATAATCTGTTAATGTTTTATTGTGTTTACAATTTGGGTCCATCAGATGGACAAGGGGACGATTCTTACCAAGGCAATGAGCTATGTGAAAGAGCTACAAGAGAAGGTCAAGTCCCTCGAGGCGGCCGGCGGCAGCCATAGGAGCGTCGAGACCGTGGTGCTGGTCAGGGAGCCGAGCCGCCATGCGGCGCCCAAGGGTCACGAGGGGTCCCGTTTGGTCTACTCGGCAGCCCGGACGCCGGCGAGGAACGAGGTTCTCCCCGAGATCGAGGCAAAGCTTTCAGGGAACAAGGTGATGTCGAGGATCCACTGTGAAATAAATGGGAAGGGTCTGATCGCCAGGGTTTTTGCGGAGTTGGAGAAGTTCCACCTTTGCATCGTCCACAATAATGTGATGCCGTTCACGGAGTCCACCGTGATTATAACCACCATGGCAAAGGCAAGTTCTCATCATTACTTTAATGATGTTACCTTGAAAACTGGGCAGGGTATTTGTGTGCATGATTTCATCGAGATGAATAGAGTAGACCAAATTTATAACAGATTCTAGGCCAAAAACCTCACAATGACATGGTTGATTAGTGGCAATCGTGCAAAAACTCCAACAATGAACACAACTAACTATTAACAGAAACAAAACTCCGTCACGAATTTCAAACCAGCGACGTAGAGCCAACAAGACCCAGGGCCGTTGTGAAGGAGCTATTTGACAACGCCTTCAAGGATAAAATATATTCTCATGGGTGTTAATGCATCGGCATTGAGCCCCATCTGACCAAGATTTCACCCCAAACGCCCAATGCCACCACCCCACCGAACATAGAGGGAGGGGATCCAACCACGCTTGCAGTTGCTGCATCCTAGATCATGATCTAATTTTGGGGTGAACTCTTCGACAACACATCGAAAAAGGAGAAATACACCCTTGGATTCCTTCATCGGCTATAATCGACTGGGCCATGGATTTCGCCAAAATTCCGATACCCTCCACCTCGATGAACATCTTGGGAGGAGCCTCGGCAACCGAGGGGAACTTTTGGTCTATTTGTGTATCTACACTCTATATGAAAAATAAATTAGTAATTCAACAAAAAAATCTAAAATTATTTTTGAAATAAACATACCGTCCATTGAAATTGTGAGGAAAATTCCAAAGAGAAAACTCCATTTGATCTTTTCAAAAAAGACTATTTTTTGGCCAAAATAGTGTGAATCTCGTTATCTCCCGTTCAAAAAATAAGACACACCACGCCACACAGGGCATATACCGCCACACCATTTTTAATGCATGGCATGCATGATGGCGTTAGGGTGTCCAACAAATTACGTATTCGTTCCCCGGTTTAGTGATATGTTGCATTGTAGGTAAATAATTCTAGCCTCTTAATTAAGGGACACCAAAAATGAATTGACATTGATTGTTGTCTGATCAAGATTTTCTCAACACATCTCGCAAAAAAAAAAATCCCAAGACTTTTGTGCTTTGTTGAATCTTGTATTAGAACGGATTTTTCTTAGCAATTAATTAGAAATAGTTATTTGTCAGTATTACAGGAAATTGGAAAACTGCTTAACTAAAAATTTATACTCACTTGAGCATCTATCTTAGTTCCCAAGCTACGATGCTGATGACACAATTGGCCATGTAAAATAAAAAATATATCTACCTGGATGGATTCCTCTCAATATTCCCCGTTCTCGACTGCATGTTTTTATACTACATAGGCATGCATACCATGCTACAAAATGCACACTTGCAAAATATAATACAATGAGAGAAATTATCGAGTAGGAACTCAAAATCACCTTAACCTACAGACATTACATTGTTTCATTTGAAAATGGGGTTTCGATGTTGCAAATATCCAATATAGTAACATCTTTAGAGATCCAATATAGTACTTTATGCAATTCAAATTAACATGACAATCTTCAGGTTAGTAATTTGACACTCATCCTATCTACAAACATGTATTGTGATAAACAAATTATTAAGGTATATTTCGTAATAAATATCATAATATCAATGTAATGCTTTAGATATTACTTCTTTATATATACTCAAAAGTGGATTTGTTTGACTGATAAAATAGTAGAAATAGGTTAACTTTAGATCGAAGGCCATAGTAGACCAGTACTTAAAAGTATCTATCCCTCCTCCTTTAAGTTATGAGAAATAACAGAAAACATGCACAATATTGATATTATGCACAATTCTATTATACATGACCATCCATGTTCTTAAGGACTTTTGGCTTTAAATTTTAGTTGATCGACTAACTTTCACGTTCAGGTGGAGGATGGATTTACTGTCAATGCAGAGGAGATGGTGGGAAGACTCAACCAAGTATTGTACCAACATAGGATCAATAAGAGTTGTTACTAACAATAAAAAACGAGCCCGAATGAAAGACCACCTCGACAGATTAAACATCTCAGATTAAACACCTCAATGAAGAAAACCTGCTTTGTATAGTTCTTTTTTTTTTTAGTTGTTGTATAGTTCTTTTCGTCGCTGTATTTTCCGACCACTGTCAGAAGCCATGTCTAATAAAGTCTGCTGTGTAGCAGTGTGGGACTGTTCGCTTTAGGGAATCTCCCCAGAGTCGTGAGTTTACTGTTGGTCAAATTTGTTATGTAGAGTTCATAATGATTTGATGGAGAATAAATGAAGCGATTAAACAAACTTGTTAATTTGTACCTGAACAATCTATGCTTAGGCTCTCTACTGGTGGGAATTAAGAAAGAAAAAAGTGTATTCCTTCACGATCGATGTGGAAAACCGAGGGTATGTAACGATGGGCTCGGTTGAGAACGTTTTAAAAAAACTACCCGCAAATCAGCACACAATCTATTGGAGCCATGAATCAATTAGAATAGAAACTTGTCATGGAAATATTATTTCGTAGTCATAATCAGTTTCATATCTTACATAAAAGAATATTCATTACCAAAACAACATTTTCATGTCTTGTGTAACAAAATTTTGTGATAGTTCTGTAACAACAAAGTAAAAATTGTTCTCATTCTATCCGTTTGCACTGTTGACTCTTAAGGATGCCTGTCATCAATTTAAAAGGCCGTGAGGAAGCCTTCTTGCTAAAAAACAACAATAAAAAACAATGAGTGATTCCTTTGTAACCAGAAAAACATACAAAGAAAATTAAAGGAATAAGACAGTATTGATAATATTTTGATGCCCGGAGGCCCGCAAACGTGTTTTATATATTTTTTTTTTGTTTCTCACGACGTTATTATTAACTTATTACAAGGGCAGGTACATGCATATATGTTCCTGGTGAAAATTTGCAAACTTTGTGTGTGTGTGTGTTGTCCGATCAAAAACTAACGCATCAAAGCAATGCTGTGATTGACAAGTTGACACCCAAACCAATTTTTATAGGAAAACCCTACGTTTAAAGTCCTAATAAAAATTACACCGTCTAACAATTTTATAGAAGATCAGGCAGTCTCCTCCGCCCCATTTCTCAGAGTGAAACCACAAGTCATACAGGCATGTGAAGCATGTTCAGACCAACAAGAAGAGCAAAAAAAACCTCCGAAAAAATATGGAAGAAGCAGCACTGCGTAGACTACACACAGGCAGTAAGGTTTTTAAACCAAAGCAGCAGCAATGGGAACCATCTGGATCCAATGCACTGACGGGGAAGTAAAACTAAAGACTGCGAAATATAAAGGCAAAGAGGTAGTTGAGCTCGAACCTCATCAACACACTCTGCGGCTCAGCTTTCTTTGGCCCTTTTCGACCGCGTCGACTCACTAAGTCTAGCACGTCCCCCAAAAGTCGCCGTGTTTGAGAACGGCCAGGCGAGAAACCACGAATTCAAGGTGGAGATCTCAAAGGACATGGAACATAATGGGCGCCCTTCATCAGGAAGTGAAACTCGAAGAACAATCATAAGAATCGCTACTGGGGGGGGGGGACCCTAGCGTCATCGGCCCTCAGCCGCCCTTCCCATCCCATGTCCTCGCCATCACCGAGACGCGCAGCCGGGCAAAGGCAAGCTGGCGTCAGCGGCGGTAGGGCATCCTCAGCTCTTGCTCGGAGTCGTCTTGCGTGGGAAGACGGCGGTGGGCGGTGGATGCGCTTTGGCATGGGGCACAGAGGCGTGATCATAGGTGTTGCGCGACGGTGACGTGGTCATCATGCTCAGGCCGGGTGGGCTACGTAGTGGCAGTCTCCCGTTGCGCCGCGGCGGCTAGATCGTGCATCACGTGGGGCCCCCTTGTCATCCCTTGGAGGTCATCCATTCTTGAGCGGTAGAGCTTGTGGCGAGAGAGCTAGCGTGAACTGGGATGCCGGCCTTGCTGCCCAGCAATGGTCTGTCCCGTTCGGGGGCATAGCCGAGAGGGCTGTTGACGTCCTCCTTGGCGCGAATGGTCATGACCGTTGTGCCGGTGGCCACCTCGCCCGACCTTGGGCCGGCGGCACGGAGCCCGAGTAGTTGCGGCGGCGACTCTTGCATGGGTTGGCAGAGGCCGGGCACTACCCAGATATGGTCCATCGGGATTCAACAGATCACCATGGGGGTTGGCCCTGTTGTTCTTCGAGCTCCAAAACTTTGATCTGCTTTATGTTGGTCTCCTCAATTTGAACACTAATTGCTTCTGATATTCCTTTCGGAGATCTCAGTTTTTGGATCATGGTGCCACTGGACATCTAGATCGGAATTGATCCGGTCGGGCGTGCCCACAGATTCGGCAAGAGAGGCTTCTTGAGGGCGTGGTGCGTTGCTTCGCTGTCTTGTTAGTGTCATGAGACATGTCTAAATATAGATTTCCAAGACGTTGACATTGATGAAAAAAGTCATGATGGCTGGAGACTTAAATGGCGGAGAGGAGTTTTCGTTCCATCGAAGAATGGCGGCACAGGTTTTTTCCTATGTGTTGGGTGTTGGGTACTTGCAACGGGGTCATGGCAGGAGGAGGTGGCAAGACAGGTGGACAACATTTTTACATGTGCTACTCGAGTATCGAGTCGCGATCTTCAGAGTGAAAGCCCAAGATCTGGTCTTCATTGGTTGTAACTGGCAATGTGGTCTTGCGAAGGGATTCTTTTTGGGATCTTAGACTTTCCCAGGGGTAAAAACCCATGATCTTTGATCGGACGATGACAATGCTTGAGCATTGTTTCTTTCTTGGATGCGTCGCTTTTGGACAACCTTTACTGTTGTCCGGGTATTGCCTTTGGTGGTGGTTAGAACGTCGATGTTGCGAGTGTTTCATCACTGCAACGGGGTCTTTGTTTTTGACTGTGTGCGTCCTTGATGTTTTTTGATATCTTGTTAGTGCAAAGATTCGGTGTAATTGATATCATCAAGATATTAATATATTTTTTTCATAAAACGGGAAGGGAAAAGCGTCAACTAAATTTAGGAGAGATCATGAAATGGTTACACCTTGAGGCAACGGATGGCAGTTGAGCTATTTTCATGTGGGTTTGTACGGACGGATACTAGAAACAAGTAGGCATTTGGTGATGTCAAAAAAAAAAGTATGCCTTTGCAAGCAGTACGATGTCAAAATTTATAGTCAAAGCTAGCTTTACGTACCTAGCTATTCGATATTTTGGTAAGGTGGTGGTGAAATGGTTGCTTACAGGTTAAGCTTTGGATTCTCCCATCTAGCTACTTGAAAAATAAATCCCAGTTGCTCGGTTGAAACAAAAAACGGAAAAATAAGAGGCAAGTACACCCGCCAAGTTGCACGTGCATGATGATCACTTTAGTGCCTAAAGTTAAAAATACATGAAATTGTTTCTCAAACTTGTCTCCGAGCGCATATAGTTTCAGGCCGTCGAGGCGCCTGGGTGGCATGCTAGTGTGGCGCCTGCCACACTGTAAGCATGGTTGGGAAGGGGTTGGAGCATTGTATTTTTTTTATGGAAAAGCCTTGGAAATTACTCCTTTCGTTGCACAGTATAAGTCATTTTAGCAAGCTAAACGAGCTATATTTCGGAACACAGGAAGTATTACCCAATCTAGGAAAAAGTTCTTCGAAATATGATCAGCCATCTCTCGCCGGCGGCAGCCACAGGAGCGTGGAGACCTTGGTGCTCGTAAGGGAGCCGAGCCGCCATACCGCGCCGAATGGCGATGAGGGGTCCCGTTTTTTTCTCCTTGGCAGCCCGAACGCCGGCGAGGAGCCAGCTGCTACCCGAGATCGAGGCAAAGCTTTCAGGGAACAAGATGATGTTGAGGATCCAGTGTGTAATAAATGGAAAGGGTCTGGTTGCCAGTGTTCTTGTGGAGTTGGAGGAGTTTCACCTTTGCATCGTCCACACTAATGTGATGCCGTTCATGGAGTCCACCGTGATTATAACCATCATGGCGAAGGCAAGTTCTCATCATTACGTTTATGATGTTACCTTGAAAACAGGGCAGGGTATTTGTGTGCATGATTGCATCGAGATGAATAGAGTAGACCAAGTTTATGAGGGATACTGGGCCGAAAACCTCAGATTGGCATGGTGGAACACAACCAACTATTAATACAAACCAAACTCCGTCATCAATTTCAAACAAACCAGGGAGAGCCGCCAAGACCTAGGGCATGTGTGAAGTAGCTATTCGACAACGCCTTCAAGGACAAAATAGCTTCTCATGGGTGCTAATGCATCGGCACTAAGCCCCATTGACACCAAGCTTTCACCCAATACGCCCAACACCACCACCCCACCGAACCTAGAGTTAGAGGATCCAACCACGCTAGTAGTTGCGGCAACCTAAATCCTGGTCTAATTTCGGGTGAACTCTTCGACAAAGCCTAAAAAAAAAGATAAATACACCTTTGACTCCTTCGTCACCGGTTGTAATCAATTGGGCCAAGGAGGCTCAGCAACCTGTTATGTCCCGGGCAAAAAATTAGACCAAGCTCGGCCAGTGGAAGACTACGCTAGCTCTATTAGATAATTATCGCCGCCACAGAGCACCACATGTGCCACATTAGTGAGGAGACTAGACTGCCCAGAGGCCCCTTGACCACCACAACTGATAGCAACGAAACGATGAAGAACAAAATTAACACACGGGACACAAGGATTTAAAATGGAAAACCCTCCAACATGAAGGGGAAAAACCAACGGTGCTACCCAGCAACCTCCCCCCCCCCCCCCCGGCGTCCATGGCACAAGCCTCCCGGCGATAGGCCTTCACTCGGGTCCACTCATCAGAAGTTATCCATTATGGTGATATATGAATTTGAATCACAACATAGCAAATAACTTGCATGACTGCAGTTACCAATGAACAGGTCCATCACCACCATGCCACATTGCACTTCCAGCGAGATCTACCCCCCACACACATGACACACCTCTCCACCAATCCACACCGACATGCCGCCACAGTAAGTTTTATGGGAAAGTGGAAGGATTATATGTGTGGAACTATGGGTTAGGATCTCCAACAAATTCGGTTCCCCAGTGTAGTGATACATCTTGCATTGTAAGTAAAACATTATTTTTTCTCTTTATTAAGGACATACACAATGTATTGAGATTTATAGTCATCCGATCAAGATTTTCCTCAACTCTTTTGTGCTTGCGTGAATCTCGTATTACAATGGATGGTTCTTAGCAATTGATTAGAAATTGTTATTTCTCAGTATTATGGAAAATGGGAAAACTGCTTAGCTAAATTTATGCTTAGTTGAGCTTTTATCTTAGTTGGCAAGCTGTGATACTTGAAAAATAAGTCCCAGTTGCTCGGTTTAAAAGAAAACGATAAAATAAGAGGCAAATACACCCGTCAAGTTGCACATGCATCATGTCCACTTTAGTGTCTAGAGCTAAAAATATATGAAATTGTTTCTCAAACTTCTCTCGTTGTGCAACTATGGTTCAAATATTGTTTCAGGCTGTCGAGGTGCTTGTGTGGCATGCTAATGTGGCGCCTGCCACACTGTAAGCATGGTTGGGAAGGGGATGGAGCATTGTTTTTTTTATGGAAAACCCTCTGAATTACTCCTTTCGTTGCACAATATAAGTCGTTTTAGCAAGCTAAACGAGCTATATTTTGGAACACAGGAAGTATTACCCAATCTAGTAAACAGTACTTCCAAATATGATCAGGCATCTCTCACCATCTCTCGCCGGCGGCAGCCACACGAGCATGGAGACAGTGGTGCTAGTAAGGGAGCCGAGCCGCCATGCCGCCCTGAACAGCGATGAGGGGTCCCATTTGTTCCACTTGGCAGCCTGGACGCCGACGAGGAGCCACCTCCTGCCCGAGATCGAGGCAAAGCTTTCAGGGAAATGGGTGATGTTGAGGATCCACTATGAAATGAATGGAAACGGTCTGTTCACCAGGGTTCTAGTGGAGTTGGAGAGAAGCTCCACCTTTGCATCGTCCACAATAATGTGATGTCGTTCACGGTGTCCATTGTGATTATAACCACCGTGGTGAAGGCAAGTTGTCATAATTACTTGTATGATGGTACCTTGAAAAGGGCAGCATGTTTGTGTGATTTCATCGAGACAAATAGAGTAGACCAAGTTCATAAGGGAATAGGCCAAAAACATCACCATGGCATGGTTGATTAGGTGCAATCATGCAAAAACTCCAACCATGAACACAACTATCTATTAACAAGAACCACACTCTGCCAGCAATTGCAAACCAACAACGGAGAGCCGACAAGACCCAGGGCAGGTGTGAAGAAACTATTCGACAATGGCTTCTAGGAGAAAATAGCATTTCATGGGTGTTAATGCATTGGCATTGAGCCGCATTGTGATTAAGCTTTGACCCAAAATGCCCAACGCCACCAGCCCACCAAACCTAGTGGGAGGGAATCCAACCACGCTATCAATTGGGACAACATAGATCATGATCTCATTTTGGGGTGAACTATTCGACAGTGCCTCAAAAAATGGAGAAATAAACCCTTGGACTCCTTCGCCACACGTAATAATCCACTGGGGCCAAGGAGGCTAGCAACCTTTTATCTCACATGCCAAAAATAAGACTAAGCACGGCCAGTGGAAGACCATGCTAGCTCAATTAGATAATTGTCACTATCACACGTGCACTACACGTGCCACATTAGTGAGGAAACTAGACTTCCAGAGACCCCTTGGACCAGCATAACTGATAGAGATACGTTAGGCAAACGAAACGATGAAGAATAAAGTTAATGTTGAAAAGGTGAAAAACCATAGTCATCAACCAACAAATCTTCACTATATCGTAAGAGGTTACAAACGCCAAGGAATTATAACGGATGAACTTATGTCGTGCGGCGGCTAACAAGACGTATATATAACAACGGTAACCTAGGTCAATACAGGTTCATACTGCCGAGGCTCTTCGCACCACTCCCCAGGCATCCTTGGCACAAGCCTCCCGGCTACGGGCCTCCGCTCAGCTCTGCTCGTGAGAAGTTAGTCTTTATACTTATATAAGAATTTTGATCATAACATAACAAATAACTTCGATGACTTAAGTTATCACCGATCAGGTCCATCACCACCATGCCATGTTGCACTTAGTGGTTAGATCTACCACGGACACAGCACAGACCCCTCCCCCTGCCGCCACCACCTTCACCAAGAAACACATGAGATGCCGCCACACCAAGTTTTATTGGGGATTGGAAGGATTAGATGTGTCCAACTATGGGCAGATACAGCCACACATGAATGGATAGTTTTGTTTTTTTCAACAGACCCACGCACACACGCACACACCCACGCACGCGTGCGCGCGCGCGCACACACACACACATGCACGCACCGACAGACACAGAAACACATTATCTTGCTCTTGTATTAAGGACATAAAAAACAAATTGAGATTTATAGTCATCCTATCAAGATTTTTGTCAACTCTTTTTCTGCTTTTCATGAATCTCTTATTAGAGTAGATGTTTTTTAGCGATGAATGAGAAATTATTATTTCCCTGTATTATGGGAAATGGGAAAACTGCTTAACTAGAATTTTGCTCACTTGAGCTTTTATCTTAGTTGGCAAACTATGATGCTGAACACACCATTGGCCATGTGAAATGTGTTTTCTCTACCTGGATGGATTCCTCTCAATATTCACTTTCCTCGTTCTCAACTACATGTTTTTTCCATAGATGGATATGCAGACCATGCTATAAAATGCACACTTGCAAAGTTTAATACAGTAATACACAGAAATTATCAAGTAGCAACTCAAAATCAAGTTATCCGTACAGACATTAGATTGTTTCATTTGGAAGTGGAGTTTCAATTTTTCTAATATCCAATATGGCACCTTCTTTCAAAGATCCAATATAGTACTTTCTGCAATTCAAATTAAATGTCAACTTTCTGGTAGGACACACCACATTCTTGAAGATAGTAATTTGATGGTCATCTTATCTACACCCGTGTTTTGTGTTATAAAAATCATTAAGGTGTATTTCATAATAAATACCATAATATGAACCTAATACTTTAGATACAATTTGTTTGTAAACAAGTTAAAATTAGAATTGTTTCATTGATAAAATTGTATAAATATTTGGACTTTCGATCGTAGGCCAATGTACACACTACTTAAAAGTGTCAATCCTTCCTCACTCAAGTTAGAGAAATGACGGAAAAAGATACAATATTGATATTATGTATAATTATGATATACTTAACTAACTTTCATATTCATGTGGAGGAGGACTTTACATAGTTGGAAGACTGGACTATGTATTGTACCAACATAGCAGCAACAAGATTTGTTACAAATAACAAAGAAACCTGCCCAAATGAAAGACCACCTTAGACAGATTAACCATCTCAGATGGGCCTTTCTTTTCGCCTGCCTGATAATATATTCAAGACGGGCCTTCCTTCCAACCTGACTCGAAAACCAAATCTGTCCAAGGCGGGCGCTTCTCCCATAAGGTTTCTAGATGAAAGCCCAAAAAGGCCTACTTTTTATAGCGCTTGTGTTGTAACCATATTTTTCGGCCCCTGTCCAAAGTCATGTCCAATAAAGTCAATTGTGTTGCTGTGGTTGCATGCCTGTTCGTTGTAGGGCATCCCTCCAAAGTGGTGAGTTAGCATTTCGTCAAATTTGCCTCATAGAATTCATAATGATGTGTGGTACTTGTGAGCTGCGTTGGGTTTTCCCCAATGAAGAAGGGTGAAGCAATATAGTAGCAATAAGTAATTTTCTCAGTGAGAACCAAGGTTATCAATAAGTAGAAGAATCAAGCCAAACTCTCGTCGTCAACACCTAAACACACAAAACCAAACACTTCCACCCAATGATGGCAGGAGGGTTGCCAATCTCCTTGAACTCGTTACTTACAACGATTAATTTTAATTGCGATAGATATATAAAACGTGAAAGGAAATAAACGTACATACTTCTAGAAACATTTTTAGGGTTTTAGAAATGTGATTAAATAGATCTGTGGGCCTTAGTTTTTACTAGAGGCTCATGTCTCAAACACATATCATGAAGTGGGTAGACAAACTAACGTTGGGCAACTGAAATAAAAATTCATAGTTATAATGTTATTCGTAGCAATGATCATGTATATAGGCATCACGTCCATAAACATGTAGACCTAAATAATTGTGCATCCACTACTATTAGTCCATTTCGAGAGTGCTTCTATGCTTGCCTAGCTCTTTAGGTATTAAGTTCATGAAAAACAAAGTAATACATGGAGCAAGATGACCATATGTAGATAAAGTAAACCCAATCAATATGAATAAACCCCGTCATTTTATCTTTAATGGTAGCAATAAAATACATGGCATGTTCCTTTCTGTCACTAGATTTAGGACCGCAAGATTGAACCCATAACAACGCACCACTCCCACTGAAGATAAATAATTTAGTCGACCAAACCAAACGGATAGATCAAAGAGAAATAAAAAACTACAACAATCATGCATAATAAAGTTCAAAGTAGACAAGATTACTTTTAATGAATAATCTGATCAGAAAACTCATAATGCATCGGATCCCAACAAACACACCGCAAAAGAAGATTACATCGGATAGATCACGTGCATCTCTCCAAATGTGCATCTCTCCAAAGTATTTTATTCGAGATGTATTAGAGATATTATATGATAATATTATATGAAGAGTCGACGATCGCCGGTGCTATTATTTGTATTATTGATATTATATGATGATCTTGCTAAAAAAATTGTCGTCGATTTTTAATCTTATAATCATGAACACAGGAAGGTTGACATCGTCTGACGACGATAGGATCGTTCAGTGCACTTTATACTGGGGTGACAAGGGTATATGCGACATTTCTCCTCACCTAGACAATGATATGTCGTTCACCGTCAAACTAACGGAATGTAAAGACCACATATATTTTTTGTTAATGAAGTATGACGTGTCCTTTTTTGCATTAATTAACCTTTAATTATTTTGTACAATTTGACTAGTTGTTCCCTGTCATGCAAGATTCGCTACCTTCGACAAGTTCCATTTCAAAGAGAAGTATAGTATAGAGCCTGAGATAGCTCACGTAAGAACGGAGCATTACACTTTTGCTGTTAAGACGAAAAATAACGAATATCACACGTATTTTGGTTGTTCTAGTTGGAGAGCATTTTGCAAGGCGTATGGGTTGGATGAGGACATGAACATTACCTTCGATCTTGGTAATGACGATGTTCGTGATAATTGTTGGGAAACGTTGCATGGGAAACAAAAATTTGCCTACGCACATGCAGATCTATCCATGGTGATGAGCATCTACGAGAGGGAGAGTGGATCTATGTACCCTTGTAGATCGCTAAGCGGGAAGCGTTAAGTAACACGGTTGGTGTAGTCGAACGTCTTCACGATCCAAATCGCCGTGCGTCCCGGGATCCAATCACGATCCGTCCCGCGATCTAATCACGATCCGTCCTACGAACTTGATCACGATCCGTCCCACGAACTTGATCACGATCCTTCCGATCTAGTGTCGAACGGACGGCACCTCCGCGTTCAGCACACGTATAGCTTGATGACGATCTCCGTCATCTTGATCCAGCAAGAGAGAGCGGAGAGGTAGAACAGTTCGCCGGCAGCGTGACGGTGCTCCGGCGATAGTGGTGGTGCAATTCCGGCAGTGCTTCGCCTAAGCACCGTAGAAATCCTATCTAGAGGAGAAACTACGCACTGGAGGAATGGGTAGCATGTGGCTGAAAAAACTAATGCAAAACCCTAGAAATTCACCAGTATATATAGGAGGAGAGGAGGAGAGGCTAGGCTCCCTCCTTTGGTTCGGCCGAACCAAGTGCTGGAGGTGGAGTCCACTTCCACTCCTAGTAGGACTAGGATTCACCCAATTTTGCCTTTTTCCACCTTTTCCTATTGGGTTTTCTTCTCCAGCCACATGGCCTTGTGTGGGAGTCTCCACCAGCCCACTAAAGGCTGATATTCACTCTCCTATAGCCCATGAAGCCTCTTGGGTCGAAATACCCCTCCCGGAGGTCTCCCGGTACACTACCGATGAGCCCGAAACTTTTCCGGCGACCAAAATAGGACTTCCTATATATGAATATTTACCTGCGGACCATTCCGGAGCTCCTCGTGACGTCCGGGATCTCATCCGGGACTCCAAACAACCTTCGTTCACCACCATACACAACTCTATACTACCGAAACGTCACCAAACCTTAAGTGTACAGACCCTGTGGGTTCGAGAACTATGTAGACATGACCGAGACACCTCTACGGTCAATAACCAATGGCGGGACCTGGATGTCTACATTGGTTCCTACATATTCTACGAAGATCTTTATCGGTTGAACCTATATGTCAAGGATTCAGTTAATCCCGTATGATGTTCCCTTTGTTCGTCGGTATGTTACCTGCCTGAGATTTGATCGTCGGTATCTCCATACCTAGTTCAACCTCGTTACCGGCAATTCTATTTACTCGTTCCGTAATACAAGATCCCGCAACTAACACTTTAGTCACATTGCTTGCAAGGTCTATTGTGATGTTGTATTACCGAGTGGGCCCCTAGATACCTCTCCGTTACATGGAGTAACAAATTCCAGTCTTGATCCATGCCAACTCAAGAGACACCCTCGGAGATACCTGTAGACCACCTTTATAGTCACCCAGTTACGTTGCGATGTTTGATACACACAAGGCACTCCTCCGATGTCTGTGAGTTGCATGATCTCATGGTGATAGGAACACATACTTGACATGCAGAAAACAGTAGCAATAAACTGACACGATCATATGCTACGTTTGTAGTTTGGGTCTTGTCCATCACATCATTCTCCTAATGATGTGATCCAGTTATCAAATGACATCTCATGTCAATGGCCTAGGAAACCTTGACCATCTTTGATCAACGAGCTAGTTCACTAGAGGCATACTAGGGACAGTGTGTTGTCTATTTTCCCACACATGTAATGTGTTTCCAATCAATATAATTATAGCATGGATAATAAACGATTATCATGAACAAGGAAAAATAATAATAAACAATTTACTTATTGCCTCTAGGGGCATATTTCCAACAGTCTCCCACTTGCACTAGAGTCAATAATCTAGTTCACATCACTATGTGATTTACATGGTAATGAATCGAACACCCATGCAGTTCTGGTGTTGGTCATGTTTAGCCCTTGGAAGAGGTTTAGTCAACGGGTCTGCAACATTCAGATCCGTGTGCACTTTGCAAATATTTATGTCCTTCTCCTCGATGTAATACTGAATGGGGTTGAAACTTCGCTTTATGTGTCTTGTTTTCTTGTTAAACCTTGGTTCCTTGGCTAGATCAATGGCACCGGTGTTGTCACAGAACAGGTTCATTGGATGCAGTGCACTAGGCACTACTCCAAGATCTGTCATGAACTGCTTCATCCAGACACCTTCCTTCGCCGCCTCTGAGGCTGCGATGTACTCTGCATCGCATGTAGAATCAGCTACCACGCTTTGCTTGGAACTGCACCAGCTTATCGCTTCCCCGTTAAGAATAAATACGTATCCGGTTTGCGACTTAGAGTCGTCCGGATCAGTGTCAAAGCTTGTTTCGACGTAACCCTTTACGACGAGCTCTTCATCACCTCCATAAACGAGAAACATTTCCTTTGTCCTTTTCAGGTACTTAAGGATATTCTTGACCGCTTGCCAGTGCTCCATTCTAGGATCACTTTGAAACCTTCCGGCCATACTTATGGCAAGGCTGACATCGGGTCTTATGCACAGCATTGCATACATGATAGAGCCTATAGCTGAAGCATAGGGGATGACACTCATCTTTTCTCTATCTGCTGTAGTTACTGGGCATTGAGTCTTACTGAACATCACACCTTGTAACACAGGCAAGAACCCCTTCTTGGACTAATCCATTTTGAACTTCTTCAAAACTTTATCAAGGTATGTGCTTTGTGAAAGTGCTATTAAGCGTTTTGATCTATCATTATAGATCTTAATGCCTAATATGTAAGTAGCTTCTCCTAGGTCCTTCATTGAAAAACTCTTGTTCAAATATTCCTTCACGCTTTCCAGCATTTCTATATTGTTTCCAATTAGCAATATGTCATCCACATATAATATTAGAAAATCTACAGAGCTCCCACTCACTTTCTTGTAAATACAAGCTTCTCCATCAACTTGTATAAACTCAAACGATTTGATCACCTCATCAAAGCACTTATTCCAACTCCGAGATGCTTGCACCAGTCCATAAATGGATCGCTGGAGTTTGCAAACTTTGTCAGCATTCTCCGGATCGACAAAACCTTTGGGTTGCATCATATACAACTCTTCCTCAAGGAAACCGTTGAGGAACGCCGTTTTAACATCCATCTGCCAAATTTCATAGTCGAAATAAGCAGCTATTGTCAACATGATTCTGACAGACTTAAGCATCGCTACGGGTGAGAAAGTCTCATCGTAGTCAACTCATTAAACTTGTGAAAAGCCCTTTTCCACAAGTCGAGCTTTATAGACAGTGATATTACCGTCCGCGTCTGTCTTCTTCTTAAAGATCCATTTGTTCTGAATGGCCTTTCACCCTTTAGATAATACTTCCAAAGTCCATACTTTGTTTTCATACAGGGATCCCATCTCGGATTTCATGGCCTCTAACCATTTCTCGGAATCCGGGCCCATCACTGCTCCTCCATAGCTCGTAGGTTCATTGTTTTCCAACAACATGACCTCTGAGATAGGGTTGCCGTACCACTCAGGAGTAGTACGCGCCCTTGTCGACCTACGAGGTTCAATAGTAGCTTGATCCGAATCTTCATGACCATCATCATTAACTTCCTCTTCTACCGTCATAGGTTCCACAGAAACAACTTTCTGCGCTGCGCTACTTTCTAGTTGAATTAAAGGTTAAATAACCTCATCAAGCTCTATCTTCCTCCCACTCAATTCTTTCGAGAGAAACTCTTTCTCAAGAAATGTTCCGTTCTTAGCGACAAACACTTTGCCTTCAGATCTGAGATAGAAGGTATACCCGACTGTCTCCTTCGGGTAACCTATGAAGACGCATTTCTCCGCTTTGAGTTCCAGCTTTTCAGGCTGAAGCTTATTGACATAAGCATCACATCCCCAAACTTTAAGAAACGACAACTTTGGCCTTTTGCCAAACCATAGTTCATATGGCGTCTCCTCAACGGATTTTGATGGTGCCCTATTTAAAGTGAATGCAGTTGTCTCTAATGCATAACCCCAAAACGATAGTGGCAAATCAGCAAGAGACATCATAGAACGCACCATATCTAATAAGGTTCGATTACGACGTTCGGACACACCATTACGCTATGGTGTTCCGGGCGGTGTCAACTGTGAAACAATTCCACATTGTCTTAAGTGACTGCCAAACTCATAACTCAGATATTCACCTCCTCGATCAGATCGAGGAACTTAATCTTCTTGTTACGATGATTCTCAACTTCACTCTGAAATTGCTTGAACTTTTCAAACGTTTCAGACTTGTGTTTCATTAAGTAAATATACCCATATCTACTTAAGTCATCAGTGAAGGTGAGAAAATAACGATATCCCCCGCGCGCTGCAACATTCATTGGACCGCACACATCAGCATGTATGATTTCCAATAAGTCACTTGCCCGTTCAATAGTTCTAGAGAACGGCGTTTTAGTCATCTTACCTATGAGGCATGGTTCACATGTGTCAAGTGATTCAAAATCAAGTGACTCCAAAAGTCCATCAGCATGGAGCTTCCTCATGTGTTTTACACCAATATGACCTAAACGGTAGTGCCACAAGAAAGTGGCACTATCATCATCAACTCTACATCTTTTGGCATCAATGTTATGAACATGTGAGTCATCACTATCAATATTCAATATGAATAAACCTCTAAAACTGGGTGCATGACCATAAAAAATATTACTCATATAAATAGAACAACCTTTATTCTATGATTTAAATGAGTAACCATCTAGCAATAAACAAGATCCAAATATAATGTTCATGCTTAACGCAGGCACTAAATAACAATTATTCAGGTTCATCGCTAATCTCGATGGTAATCGAAGAGAGAGCATGCCGACGGCGATCACATCAACCTTGGAACCATTTCCCGCGTGCATCGTCACTTCGTTCTTCGCCAGCCTTCGTTTATTCCGTAGTTCCTGCTTTGAGTTGCAAATGTGAGCAACCGAACTGGTATCAAATACCCAGGCACTACTACGAGAGCTAGTAAGGTACACATCAATAACATGTATATCATATATACCTTGTTTGTCGTTGGCTGCCTTCTTGTCAGCCAGGTACTTGGGGCAGTTCCGCTTCTAGTGACCATTTCCTTTGTAATGAAAGCACTCAGTTTCTAGCTTAGGTCCGTGCTTAGGCTTCTTTGTAGGAGTAGCAACTACTTTGCCATCCTTCTTGGTTTTACCCTTCTTGCCTTTGCCCCTTGCCATTTTTCTTGAAACTAGTGGTTTTATTGACCATCAACACTTGATGTTCTTTCTGGATTTCAGACTCAGCGACTTTCAGCATCGCAAACAGCTCGGCGACTGACTTGTTCATCCCGTGCATGTTATAGTTCATTACAAAGCTCTTGTAACTAGGTGGCAGTGATTGAAGAACTCTGTCAGTGATTGCCTCTGGCAGGACGATTTGAATACCCAGACATTCTGAGTATGTGCTCACTGATAGACCCATTCTCCTCCATCTTGCAAGAATAGAATTTATCGGAGGTCTCATACCTCTCGATCCGGGCATTCTTCTGAAAGATAAACTTCAACTCCTAGAACATCTCATATGTTCCATGACGTTCAAAACGTCTTTGAAGTCCCGGTTCTAAGCTATATAATATTGCACACTGAACTATTTAGTAGTCTCCAGCACGAGCCTCCCAAGCGTTCTTAACGTCTTCGGAGGTCATGTCTTCTGGTTGGTTACCAAGCGGTGCATCAAGGACTTATTGTTTCTGAGAAGCCGTGAGGATAATCCTCAGATTACGGGTCCAGTCCACAAAGTTACTTGCATCATCTTTCAACTTAGCTTTCTCTAGGAACGCATTAAAATTCAGGGGTGCTACCGCGCGAGCCATTGATCTACAACATAAATATGCAAAGGTTACTTAGACTATTGTTCAAGATAAGAGTTTAGTTAATCAAATTACTAAAGCTCCCAGTCAAATTGACATCCCTCAAGTCATCTGAGTGTGACATGATCCAAATTCACCAACTCAAGTCCGATCATCACGTGAGTTAAGGTGAATTCAATGGAGAACATCATTATGTTGATCATATCTACTATATGACTCATGTTCGACATTTCGGTCTCTTGTGTTCCGAGGTCACGTCTGTTCATGCTAGGCTCGTCAAGTTTAACCCTAGTGTTCTGCACGTGCAAAACTGGCTTGCACCCATTGTATGTGAACGTAGAGTCTATCACACCCGATCATCACATGGTGTCTCGACACGATGAACTTTCGCAACGGTGCACACTCGGGGAGAACACAATTTATCTTGAAGTTAGGTGAGGGATCACCTTATAATGCTACCGTCGTTCTAAGCAAAACAAGGTGCATAAAAGGATTAACATCACATGCAAATCATAAGTGACATGATATGGCCATGATCTTGTGCTTTTGATCTCCATCATGAAAGCACCGGCATGCTCTTCATCGTCACCGGCACGACACCATTATCTCCATCATCTTGATCTCCATCAACATGTCGCCATCGGGGTTGTCACGCCCAACATGCTTCTACTACTATTGCTACCGTAGCGATAAAGTAAAGCATTACATAGCGCTTAATGATTGACACGCAGGTCATACAATAATTAAAGACAACCATATGGCTCCTGCCGGTTGTCGTACTCATCGACGTGCAAGTCGTGATAATCTATACATCACATGATCATCTCATACATCACATTTATCACATCATGTAATTGGCCATATCATATCACAACATACCCTGCAAAAACAAGTTAGACGTCCTCTAATTGTTGTTGCATGTTTTACGTGGCTGCTACGGGCATCTAGCAAGAACAATTCTCATCTATGTAAAAACCACAACGGTGATACACTAGTTGCTTTTCAACTTTCTCAAGGACCAACTTTGTAGAATCCGATTCAACTAAAGTGAGAGAAACTGTCACCCGCAATCCATCTATGCAACAAGTTGCGGTTGAGGGAACCGGTCTCTCATAAGTCTACGAGTAATGTTGGTCCGGGCCGCTTCATCTCACAATACCGCTGAACCAAAATCCGACCAAGGGAGGAAGCAATCCAATCATCAACGCCCACAAACCTTTTGTGTTCTACTTGAGATCTCATCTACACATAGGCCTAGCTCATGATGCCACTGTTGGGGAACGTTGCATGGGAAACAAAAAATTTCCTACACACATGAAGATCTATCCATGGTGATACTCTACGTTCAGCACACGTACAGCTTGATGAAGATCTCCGCCGTCTTGATCTAGCAAGAGAGAGCGGAGAGGTAGAAGAGTTCGCCGGCAGCTTGACGACGCTCCGGTGATGGTGGTGGTGCAATTCCGGCAGGGCTTCGCCTAAGCACTGCAGAAATCTGATCTAGAGGAGAAACTATGCACTAGAGGAACGGGTAGCACGTGGCTGAAAAAAACTAGTGCGAAACTCTAGAAATCCACCAGCATATATAGGAGGAGAGGAGGAGAGGCTAGGCTCCCTCCTTTGGTTCAGCCGAACCAGGTGGTGGAGGTGGAGTCCACCTCCACTCCTAGTAGGACTAGGATTCACCCAATTTTGCCTTTTTCCACCTTTTCCTATTGGGTTTTCTTCTCCAGCCACATGGCCCTTGTGTGGGAGTCTCCACCAGCCCACTAAGGGCTAATATTCACTCTCACACAGCCCATGAAGCCTCTTGGGTCGAAATACCCCTCCCGGAGGTCTCCCGGAACACTACCGGCACTCCCGGTACATTACCGATGAGCCCGAAACTTTTCCGGTGACCAAAATAGGACTTCCTATATATGAATCTTTACCTCCTAACCATTCCGGAGCTCCTTGTGACGTCCAGCATCTCATCTGGGACTACGAACAACCTTCGGTCACCACCATACATAAATCTATACTACCGAAACGTCACCAAACCTTAAGTGTGCAGACCTTGCGGGTTCGAGAACTATGTAGACATGACCGAGACACCTCTACGGTCAATAACCAATGGTGGAACCTGGATGTCCACATTGGTTCCTACATATTCTACGAAGATCTTTACCGGTTGAACCTCTATGTCAAGGATTCAGTTAATCCCGTATGATGTTCCCTTTGTTCTTCGGTATGTTACTTGCCCGAGATTCGATCGTCGGTATCTCCATACCAAGTTCAACCTCGTTACCGGCAAGTTCTTTACTCGTTCCGGAATACAAGATCCCGCAACTAACACTTTAGTCACATTGCTTGCAAGGCTTATTGTGATGTTGTATTACCGAGTGGGCCCCGAGATACCTCTGCGTTACACGAAGTAACAAATCACAGTCACAGACACCCTCGGAGATACCTGTAAAGCATCTTTATAGTCACCCAGTTACGTTGCGACATTTGATACACACAAGGCACTCCTCCGATGTCTGTGAGTTTCATGATCTCATGGTCATAGGAACACATACTTAACATGCAGAAAACAATAGCAATAAACTGACACGATCATATGCTATGTTTGTAGTTCGGGTCTTGTCCATCACATCATTCTCCTAATGATGTGATCCCGTTATCAAATGATATCTCATGTCAATGGCCTAGGAAACCTTGACCATCTTTGATCAACGAGCTAGTTCACTAGAGGCATACTAGGGACAGTGTGTTGTCTATTTACCCACACATGTAATGTGTTTCCAATCAATACAATTATAGCATGGATAATAAACGATTATCATGAACAAGGAAATATAATAAGAAACAATTTACTTATTGCCTCTAGGGCATATTTCCAACAATAATAATATAGATATTTGGGTGCATGCGGAGGATGACTTGATTCCGGTGCTACCTCCAGGTGCATTTGTCAACAGATTTGTTAGGTAATTTAAATTGATTATTGAAAAGTATTTGGTACTCATCCCGACTATATTTCTGTATTTTTAATTATTATCTTATTTCCATGCTACAAGAGGTACCGACATATAATAGATCACACCTACTACAGTTATGACTCTGAGCTTACTTGGTTGGAGAAAAATCATCTGATATCATTTATTGATGAAGTTGAGTATCATTTTAAACATTACATGGCTGGGAACAATTATCATGGATATGTGCCACTAGTGCACAAGTTGAACCCTTAAAACATCACTTCAGATAAGTTTGTAAGTCTTTTTTACCATTGCGTCACTAGTCCATTGTTTTCATACATTCTTCTTAAGCAAAACTAGTTTAGCCAACTATGTTATTATTACTTATGTTCTTCAACAGGTACTCCCGCCAGAGACCGTGCCTAAATGGATGGTTACCACCGGTAATTTGCATATGGTTATCTTATGCCCAATGTGTATGAGTTACCATGATAAATACAGAATATCTCGAAGTGAAGAAAGCCTGAAATCAAAGGATGGAGTCAAGCAATAAAAGCATCCACACAACCACTTGGACACTATGTCTTGATTGATGGATATAGGTTGATCAAGCCACAAGTTGGAGATAGGTTGATATGTATTCTTCAATGGGGAGATGCGTGAGTTCACCTTTGTTATGCTATTTTACCTAGGAGAGATCCGTAGTTAGTGTTTCTAACTTGTGATTACTTGATCACTTGCTAGTATGATAACAACCAGAATGATGAGGAGTTCACCTTTTTTGTGTTATTTTACCTACAATGATGAAGAGTTGATTAAGATGATGATGAGTTGTTATCTGATATATACAACAACAACAGCAACAACAAATCCTTTAGTCCCAAACAAGTTGGGGTAGGCTAGAGGTGAAACCCATAAGATCTCGCGACCAACTCATGGTTCCGGCACATGGATAGCAAGCTTCCACACACCCCTGTCCATGGCTAGTTCTTTGGTGATGCTCCAAGCCTTCAGATCTCTCTTTACGGACTCTTCCCATGTCAAGTTCGGTCTACCCCGGCCTCTTTTGACATTATCAGCATGTTTTAGCCGTCTGCTATGCAATGGGGCTTCTG
Organism: Hordeum marinum; assembly: GCA_022496015.1. Lineage (NCBI taxonomy): Eukaryota > Viridiplantae > Streptophyta > Magnoliopsida > Poales > Poaceae > Hordeum > Hordeum marinum. The sequence goes on along the minus strand of CM039674.1, from coordinate 8,022,168 downwards.
AAGGCCTACGCTGAATATGCCCAAACCATCTCAGACGATGTTGGACAAGCTTCTCTTCAATTGGCTGATATATACCTGTACATATTAGATGGATACAATAGACCAAGTTGAATTAAATAAAAAAAATGAAACCCTAAATGTAAAAGAATTGAAGGGTAAACACACAAATAAAAAGGGGAAACACAATATGAAAACCCCTAAACCCCTCCTTTAAAAAAAACAGCGTCTCGCAACTGTTGACGCGTGGCTACCTTTTAGTCCCGGTCCGTGTTACCAACCGTGGAGCTCCATTAGTCCCGGTTCGTAAGCCAACCGAGAATAAAAGTAGTGGGCACTAGTCCCTATCGTTATGTCCCGGTTGCAGAACCGGGACTAAAGGCCCTCTGGAACCGGGACTGATGCCTTGTTTTCTAGCTAGTAGTGCGCTGTGGGAATCGCTAAGAACATAGTATTGAAGATCAAAGAGAGAGAAGAATCCATCTAGCTACCAGCTACGAACCCGTAGGTCTGCGGTGGACAACTGACACATCATCATGGAGGCTGCAAGGTTGATGTAGACGAACTTTGTGATCGATTCCCCGTCCGATAGGGTACTGAAAAAGGTCTCCAGATGGGATCGCAGCATAACATTCGTTAGCACAAAAAGTGTTTCGGGTGGCTCTCTATTGGTTTCGTAATATTTGAGGATTTATGGAAGTGGAATTAGGCCAGGAGGAGTTGCGAGGGGCCCATGAGCTCGGGGGCGTGCTCTACGCGCTGGCCGCTCCCTCTTAGGTCTTCTGGGCGCCTCCCGAAGCTTCTAGGATCTCTTTTGGTCCAGAATAAATGACCACAAAGTTTCTTCGTGTTCGGACCTCGTTTCATATTGATTTTCCTAAACTTCAAACACGCAAAATAGAGGAACTAGCACTAGGCACTGGGTTAATAGGTTGGTCCAAAAAATGATATAAAATAGCATATAATTGCATATGAAGTATTCAAGATTGATAATATAATGACATGAAACTATAAAAAAATTATAGATACGTTTGAGACGTTTCAATGCGAAGCAGCATAAATGAAGCAACAGAACAAATTCTTTCACCTTTTATTTGAAAACCAAGGCTCTGCAATGATGGGTTGTGTTGAGAACATTTTTGAAACTACCCAGTAATCAGCAAACTATCTATTGGAGCCATGAATCAGATACAATAAAATCTCATCATGCAAACGTTATCTTGTAGTCATAGTCATTTCATATTTTAAAAATCCACGAATATTCATAAAAACCCATTTTCATGTCTTGTGTAGCCTAAATTTTGTGATAAATCAGTAATAATCGAGTAAAAATTGTTCTTGTTCTGTTCGTTTGCATGATCCATTTATTAAGGTAGTTGTTATTAATTTATTGTGGGGCAAGCCTTCTTTCTAGAAAATAACAATACAATACAGCGAGTGCTTCCACGGTAAACAGAGAGAGTACAAAGAAAAATAAAGAATAAGATATATTGAAAATATTTTTGCGCGAAGCCTCGCTGTTGTGTTTGGTTCATTTTCTTTGTTTTTCATGATGTTATTATTAACTAATTACAAGCGCGGGTACATCCATATATGTGCCTGGTGAAAATTTGTATACTTTTGTTGTGTGATATCGGATCTCAAACCAATGCGTCAAATCAAAGCTGGGATTAACACCCTAATCAATTGTATAGAACAACCCTACGTTGAAAGTCTTAATAAAAATTACACAGTCTATCTTTCCATTTCTCACAGTGAAACCACAGTTCTTATAGGCATGTGAAGCATGTCCAGGGCAACTAGTAGCAAAAGAAAACTCCAAAAAAAATAACGAACAAGCAACAGTAGGAACATTATGTTGGGAGACGTAGTAGTAAATCAAAATTTTCCTACGTGTCACCAAGATCTATCTATGGAGAAACCAGCAAACGAGCGGGGAGAGATTGGATCTTCATACCTTTGAAGATCGCTAAGCGGAAGCGTTGCTAGAACGCGGTTGATGGAGTCGTACTCGCAGCGATTCAGATCGCGGTGGATTCCGATCTAAGCACCGAATAACGGTGCCTCCGCGTTCAACACACGTGCAGCCCGGTGACGTCTCCTACGCCTTGATCCAGCAAGGAGGAAGGAGAGGTTGGGGAAGAGCTCAGGAAGCACGACGGCGTGGTGGCGGTGGAGCTGCGTGGTACTCCGGCAGAGCTTCGCTAAGCACTACGGAGAACGAGGAGAGGGAGGAGTAGGGCTGCACCAGGGAGGAGAGGAACTCGTGTGTTGTGCAGCCCTAAAACCCACCACTATATATAGGAGGAGGGGAGGGGAGGGGCTGCGCCCTAGGGTTCCACCCTAGGGGTGGTGGCAGACTCCAGGAGCCCATCTGGCCGGCGGCCAGGGCAGGGAGAGGTGGAGGCGCCCTAGGGTGGGCCTTAAGGCCCATCCACGCCTAGGGTTTGCCCCCCTCCACCCTTGCTGCGCCTTGGGCTGGGGTGGGAGGCGCACCAGCCCACCTAGGGGCTAGCTCCCTCCCACTCTTGGCCCATGGAACCTTCCAGGGCAGGTGGGCCCACTTGGTGGACCCCCGGAACCCTTCCGGTGGTCCCGGTACACTACCGGTGACACCCGGAACACTTCCGGTAGCCAAATCCTCACTTCCTATATATCAATCTTCGTCTCCGGACCATTCCGGGACTCCTCGTGACGTCCGGGATCTCATCCGGGACTCCGAACAACCTTCGGTAACCATGTACACTATTTCCTTATAACCCTAGCGTCATCGAACCTTAAGTGTGTAGACTCTACGGGTTCGGGAGACACGTAGACATGACCGAGACACCTCTCCGGCCAATAACCAACAGCGGGATCTGGATACCCATGTTGGCTCCCACGTACTCCACGATGATCTCATCGGATGAACCACGATGTCGGGGATTCAATCAATCCCGTATACAATTCCCTTTGTCTATCGGTATGATACTTGCCCGAGATTCGATCGTCGGTATCCCTATACCTTGTTCAATGTCGTTACCGGCAAGTCTCTTTACTCGTTCCATAACACATCATCCCGTGGCTAACTCCTTAGTCACATTGAGCTCATTATGATGATGTCTTACCGAGTGGGCCCAGAGATACCTCTCCGTCACACGTAGTGACAAATCCCAGTCTCGGTTCATGCGAACCCAACAGACACTTTCGGAGATACCCGAAGTGTACCTTTATAGCCACCCAGTTACGTTGTGACGTTTGGCACACCCAAAGTATTCCTACGGCATACGGGAGTTGCACAACCTCATGGTCTAAGGAAACGATACTTGGCATTGAAAAGCTTTAGCAAACGAACTACACGATCTTGTGCTATGCTTAGGATTGGGTCTTGTCCATCACATCATTCTCCTAATGATGTGATCCCGTTATCAACGACATCCAATGTCCATGGTCACGAAAACATGACCATCTATTGATCAACGAGCTAGCCAACTAGAGGCTCACTAGGGACATGTTGTGGTCTATGTATTCACACATGTATTACGGTTTCCGGTTAACACAATTGTAGCATGAATAATAGACAATTATCATGAACTAGGAAATACAATAATAACCATTTTATTATTGCCTCTAGGGCATATTTCCAACAGTCTCCCACTTGCACTAGAGTCAATAATCTAGTTACATTGTGATGAATCGAACACCCATAGCATTCTAGTGTTGATCATGTTTTGCTCGTGAGAGAGGTTTAGTCAACCGATCTGCGACATCCAGATCCGTATGCACTTTACAAATATCTATGTCTCCCTCCTGAATGTAATCACGGATGGAGTTGAAGCGGCGCTTGATGTGTAACGTCTTCTTGTGAAACTTGGGCTCCTTCGCAAAGGCAATAGCTCCAGTGTTGTCACAGAGTAGAGTCATCGGCCCGACGCACTTGGAATTACTCCTAGGTCGGTGATGAACTCCTTCATCCAGACTCCCTCCTTTGCTGCTTCCGAAGCAGCTATGTACTCCGCTTCACATGTAGATGCCACCACGACGCTTTGCTTGCTGCTGCTCCAGCTAAGTGCCCCTCCATTCAAAATATACACGTATCCGGTTTGCGACTTGGAGTCGTCCGGATCTGTGTCAAAGCTAGCATCGACGTAACCCTTTACGACGAGCTCTTCGGCACCTCCATATACGAGAAACATGTCCTTTGATCTTTTCAGGTACTTCAGGATATTCTTGACCGCTGTCCAGTGTTCCGCTCCGGGATCACTTTGGTACCTCCCTACCAAGCTTATGGCAAGGTTCACATCAGGTCTGGTATACAGCATGGCATACATAATAGAGCCTATGGCTGAAGGATAGGGGATGACACTCATCTCTTCTCTATCCTTTGCCGTGGTCGGGCATTGAGTCGTACTCAATCTCACACCTTGCAACACAGGCAAGAACCCCTTCTTGGACTGATCCATATTGAACTTCTTCAATATCTTTTCAAGGTATGTGCTTTGTGAAAGACCAATGAGGCGTTTCGATCTATCTCTATAGATCTTAATACCAAAATATGTAAGCAGCTTCTCCAAGGTCCTTCATTGAAAAACACTTGTTCAAGTAGGCCTTTATACTTTCCAAGAGTTCTATATTATTTCCCATTATCAGCATGTCATCCACATACAGTATAAGAAATGCTATAGAGCTCCCACTCACTTTCTTGTAAATACAGGGTTCTCCATAAACCTGTACAAACCCAAACGCTTTAATCACCTCATTAAAGCGAATGTTCCAACTCTGAGATGCTTGCACTAGCCCATAGATGGAGCGTTGGAGCTTGCATACCTTGTTAGCATCTTTAGGATCGACAAAAACCTTCCGGCTGCATCATATACAGTTCTTCCTTGAGGAAGCCATTAAGGAATGCCGTTTTGACGTCCATTTGCCAGATCTCATAATCATAAAATGCGGCAACTGCTAACATGATTCGGACTGACTTTAGCATCGCTATGGGTGAGAAAGTCTCATCGTAGTCAACTCCTTGAACTTGTCGATAACCCTTAGCGACAAGCCGAGCCTTATAGGCAGTCATATTACCGTCCGCGTCAGTCTTCTTCTTAAAGATCCATTTGTTTTCAATGGCTCGCTTATCATCAGGCAAGTCCACCAAAGTCCATACTTTGTTCTCATACATGGATCCTATCTCGGATTTCATGGCCTCAAGCCATTTGTTGGAATCCAAGCCCGCCATCGCTTCTTCATAGTTCGAAGGTTCACCGTTGTCCAACAACATGATCTCTAGGACAGGATTGCCGTACCACTCTGGTGCGAAACGTGTCCTAGTGGACCTTCGAATAGCGACTTGATCTGATGCTTCATGATCATCATCATTAACTTCCTCTCTAGCCGGTGTAGGATCCACAGAAACAACTTCCTGTGCTGCGCTACTCTCCGGTTCGAGTGGAGGTACAATTAGCTCATCAAGTTCTATTTTCCTCCCACTTACTTCTTTCGAGAGAAACTCTTTCTCGAGAAAGGATCCATTCTTGGCAACAAAGACTTTGCCCTCGGATCGTAGGTAGAAGGTATACCCAATAGTCTCTTTGGGATATCCTATGAAGACGCACTTTTCCGCTTTGGGTTCGAGCTTCTCAGGTTGAAGTTTCTTCACACAAGCATCGCATACCCAAACTTTTAGAAACGACAGCTTAGGTTTCTTTCCAATACGGTGTCGTGTCAATGGATTTAGACAGTGCCCTATTTAGAGTGAATGCGGCAGTCTCTAATGCATATCCCCAGAATGATAGCGGTAAGTCGATAAGAGACATCATAGATCGCACCATATCCAATAGAGTGCGATTACGACGTTCAGACACACCATTTCGCTGAGGTGTGCCGGGCGACGTGAGCTGTGAAACAATTCCACATTTCCTAAGGTGCGTGCCAAACTCGTGACTTAAATATTCTCCGCCACGATCAGATCGTAGGCATTTTATTTTCCTATCACGTTGATTCTCTACCTCACTCTGAAATTCCTTGAACCTTTCAAAGGTTTCAGACTTGTGTTTCATTAAGTAGACATACCCATATCTTCTCAAGTCATCAGTGAGGGTGAGAACATAACGGTAGCCACCGCGAGCCTCGACACTCATTGGACCGCATACATCGGTATGTATTATCTCCAACAAGTCAATTGCTCGCTCCATTGTTCCGGAGAACGGAGTCTTGGTCATCTTGCCCATGAGGCATGGTTCGCATGTGCCAAATGATTCGAAATCAAGTGACTCCAAAAGTCCATCAGCATGGAGCTTCTTCATGCGTTTGACACCAATATGGCCAAGACGGCAGTGCCACATGTAAGTGGGACTATCGTTATCAACTTTACACTTTTTGGTACTCACACTATGGACATGTGTAACATCACGTTCGAGATTCATCAAAAATAAACCATTGACCAGCGGGGCATTAGCATAAAACATTTCTCTCATATAAATAGAACAACCATTATTCTCGGATTTAAATGAGTAGCCATCTCGCATCAAGCGAGATCCAGATACAATGTTCATGCTCAAAGCTGGTACTAAATAACAATTATTAAGGTTTAAAACTAATCCCGAAGGTAGATGTAGAGGTAGCGTGCCGACGGCGATCACATCGACCTTGGAACCATTCCCGACGCGCATCGTCACCTCGTCCTTGGCCAGCCTCCGCTTATTCCGCAGATCCTGCTTGGAGTTACAAATGTGAGCAACTGCACCGGTATCAAATACCCAGGAGCTACTACGAGCGCTGGTCAAGTACACATCAATAACAAGTATATCACATATACTTTTAACGTTGTCGTCCTTCTTATCCGCTAAATACTTGGGGCAGTTCCGCTTCAAGTGACCGGTACCCTTGCAATAAAAGCACTCAGTCTCAGGCTTGGGTCCATTTTTCTTCTTCTTCCCGGCAACTTGCTTACCGGGCACGGCAACAGCTTTGCCATCCTTCTTGAAGTTCTTCTTACCCTTGCCTTTCTTGAAACTAGTGGTCTTATTTACCATCAACACTTGATGCTCCTTTCTGATCTCGACCTCTGCTGATTTGAGCATCGAGTACAACTCAGGAATGGACTTCTCCATACCCTGCATGTTGTAGTTCATCACAAAGCTTTTGTAGCTAGGTGGAAGCAACTGGAGGATTCTGTCAATGACTGAGTCATCCGAGAGATTAATTCCCAGCTGAGTCAAGCGGTTGTGAAGCCCAGACATCTTGAGGATGTGCTCACTAACAGAACTGTTCTCCTCCATCTTACAGCTGAAGAACTTGTCGGAGATGTCATATCTCTCGACTCGGGCATGAGCTTGGAAAACCAGTTTCAGCTCTTGGAACATCTCATATGCTCCGTGTTGCTCAAAACGCTTTTGGAGCCCCGATTCTAAACTGTAAAGCATGCCGCACTGAACAAGGGAGTAATCATCGCAGCGAGATTGCCAAGCGTTCATAACGTCTTGGTCTGCTGGGAAAACGGGTTGGTCACCTAGAGGTGCATCAAGGACATAAAATCTCTTGATCCTCAAGCCACGGACCCAGTCCGCATAGTTGCTTCCATCATCTTTCAGCTTGGTTTTCTCTAGGAACGCGTTGAAATTCAGGGTGACATTCGCGTTGGCGATTGGATCTACAATATAGATTGTAAAGACAATTTTAGACTAAGTTCAGGATAATTAAGTTCACATAATCAAATTATTTAATGAACTCCCACTTAGATAGACATCTCTCTAGTCATCCAAGTGACACATGATCCATGTCAACTAGCCCGTGTCCGATCATCACGTGAGACGGACTAGTCATCCATGGTGAACATCTCCATGTTGATCGTATCTTCTATACGACTCATGTTCAACCTTTCGGTCTTCCGTGTTCCGAGGCCATGTTTGTACATGCTAGGCTCGTCAAGTCAACCTAAGTGTTTCGCGTGTGTAAATCTGGCTTACACCCGTTGTATGCGAACGTTAGAACCTATCACACCCGATCATCACGTGGTGCTTCGGAACAACGATCCTTAGCAACGGTGCACATTTAGGGTGAACACTTCTCTTGAAATTTTAATTGAGAGATCATCTTATTTACTACCGTCGTTCTATGCAAATAAGACGTAAACATGATAAACATCACATGCAATCAATATAGTGACATGATATGGCCAATATCATCTTGCTCCTTTGATCTCCATCTTCGGGGCACCATGATCATCACTGTCACCGGCACGACACCATGATCTCCATCATCATGATCTCCATCATTGTGTCTTCATGAAGTCGTCTCGCCAACTATTACTTCTACTACTATGGCTAATGCTTAGCAATAAAGTAAAGTAATTACATGGCGTTTATGATTGACACGCAGGTCATACAATAAATAAGACAACTCCTATGGCTCCTGCCGGTTGTCATACTCATCGACATGCAAGTCGTGAATCCTATTACAAGAACATGATTAATTTCATACATCACAATGCATCACATCACATCCTCTGGCCATATCACATCACAAGGCACATGCTGCAAAAACAAGTTAGACGTCCTCTAATTTGTAGTTGCAAGTTTTTTACGTGGCTGTTATAGGTTACTAGCAAGAACATTTCTTACCTACGCCAAAAACCACAACGTGATATGCCAATTTCTATTTACCCTTCATAAGGACCCTTTTCATCGAATCCAATCCGACTAAGGTGGGAGAGACAGACACCCGCTAGCCACCTTATGCAACAAGTGCATGTCAGGTGGTGGAACAAGTCTCACATAAGCGTACGTGTAAAGTCGGTCCGGGCCGCTTCATCCCACAATACCGCCGAATCAAGATAAGACTAGTAGTGGTAAGCAAATTAACAAAATCGACGCCCACAACTGCTTTGTGTTCTACTCCTGCATAGATTCTACGCATAGACCTAGCTCATGATGCCACTGTTGGGAGACGTAGTAGTAAATCAAAATTTTCCTACGTGTCACCAAGATCTATCTATGGAGAAACCAGCAAACGAGCGGGGAGAGGTTGGATCTTCATACCTTTGAAGATCGCTAAGTGGAAGCGTTGCTAGAACGCGGTTGATGGAGTCGTACTCGCAGCGATTCAGATCGCGGTGGATTCCGATCTAAGCACCGAATAACGGTGCCTCCGCGTTCAACACACATGCAGCCCGGTGACGTCTCCTACGACTTGATCCAGCAAGGAGGAAGGAGAGGTTGGGGAAGAGCTCCGGCAGCACAACGGCGTGGTGGAGGTGGAGCTGCGTGGTACTCCGGCAGAGCTTCACTAAGCACTACGGAGAACGAGGAGAGGGAGGAGTAGGGCTGCACCAGGGAGGAGAGGAACTCGTGTGTTGTGCAGCCCTAAAACCCACCACTATATATAGGAGGAGGGGAGGGGAGGGGCTGTGCCCTAGGGTTCCACCCTAGGGGTGGCGGCAGCCTCCAGGAGCCCATCTGGCCGGCGGCCAGGGCAGGGAGAGGTGGAGGCGCCCTAGGGTGGGCCTTAAGGCCCATCCACGCCTAGGGTTTGCCCCCCTCCACCCTTGCTGCGCCTTGGGCTGGGGTGGGCGGTGCACCAGCCCACCTAGGGGGTGGCTCCCTCCCACTCTTGGCCCATGGAACCTTCCGGGGCAGGTGGGCCTACTTGTTGGACCCTCGGAACCCTTCCGGTGGTCCCGGTACACTACCGGTGACACCCGGAACACTTCCGGTAACCAAATCCTCACTTCCTATATATCAATCTTCGTCTCCGGACCATTCCGGGACTCCTCGTGACGTCCAGGATCTCATCTGGGACTCCGAACAACCTTCGGTAACCACGTACAATATTTCCCTATAATCCTAGCGTCATCGAACCTTAAGTATGTAGACCCTACGGGTTCGGGAGACACGTAGACATGACCAAGACACCTCTTCGGCCAATAACCAACAGCGGGATCTGGATACCCATGTTGGCTCCCACGTACTCCACGATGATCTCATCGGATGAACCACGATGTCGGGGATTCAATCAATCCCGTATACAATTCCCTTTGTCTATCGGTATGATACTTGCCCGAGATTCGATCGTCGGTATCCCTATACCTTGTTCAATCTCATTACCGGCAAGTCTCTTTACTCGTTCCATAACACATCATCACGTGGCTAACTCCTTAGTCACATTGAGCTCATTATGATGATGTCTTACCGAGTGGGCCCAGAGATACCTCTCCGTCACACGGAGTGACAAATCCAAGTCTCGGTTCATGCCAACCCAACAGACACTTTCGGAGATACCCTAAGTGTACCTTTATAGCCACCCAGTTACGTCGTGACGTTTGGCACACCCAAATTATTCCTACGACATCCGGGAGTTGCACAACCTCATGGTCTAAGGAAACGATACTTGGCATTGAAAAGCTTTAGCAAACGAACTACACGATCTTGTGCTATGCTTAGGATTGGGTCTTGTCCATCACATCATTCTCCTAATGATGTGATCCCGTTATCAACGAAATCCAATGTCCATGGTCATGAAATCGTGACCATCTATTGATCAACGAGCTAGCCAACTAGAGGCTCACTAGGGACATGTTGTGGTCTATGTATTCACACATGTATTACGGTTTCCGGTTAACACAATTGTAGCATGAATAATAGACAATTATCATGAACTAGGAAATACAATAATAACCATTTTATTATTGCCTCTAGGGCATATTTCAAACACATTAGACACACGCATGAGGCGTTAAGGTTTCTAAACCAAAGCAACAACAATGGGTAACAAATAGATCCAACATAATGACAAGGGAAGTAAAATAGACTGAACAACATAAAGTGAATAGAAAGACTAACATGTTTGTCTTCCCTGGAAATGTTAGAACCTTGCTTGAATAACTAAATAACATGTACATCAACATTCTCAGCTAGAAAATCCATAACAAACAACTAAACGTTCAACTTTAAATTTTTCATAATGTTTAGGTGTTTTGATATAAATTTCATTAACCATTTTGGTAACCATAGAGTGTTCCTTGGTCATAATAGGAAAATGTGGCTTTTCAATATAAGCAGTAGGAAAAACAAGATTAACATTGCAAGCTTCTATTCCAAGCAATGATAGGTTCTTTGCAGGAATCGTTAATGGATTCATGGTATTTAAACAATGACTCCTGAGGGAGATCAAAATATTTATCAAATGATTTACAAAAATTGCCAGTTATTTCTTAATCAAGTCCCTATTTTGAACCAAGTTGTTGAAAAACATCAGTTTAGAAAAAAGGCTTAACATAATCATATTCAATATTTACTAGATCGTTGATGCCGTGAATTGCCGAGCCCGTCTATTTAAAGTGATGCGTTATAGTATTAGGAATTTGTGTACAACCAAGGAGTCAAATTCTAGGAAGAATGAAGTAAAAACACGATGTCCGAATTTATGTGGAAATTAAGGGTTTAGGGCTATCTAGGAAGAAAGAACTGGAAATAATCTATGCACTATTGCAATGATATAGAAAAATGCATGAAAACTATAAAAAAAAGGCACAAGAGGGGGAATAAAGACCATAACTGTAATACAAAGGAAGAAGAAACAAATAACTGACAAAGACTGAGCTAGGGATTTTCCAAAATCATATTGCGCCAACAAAGTTGGAAGTATTTCTCCTGGCACTATATTAGTATCGAAATTATTCGAGGATCCATGTCCTAAATTCAAGATATCCTACACTTCCACAAGGCAGAATCGTAATTTAAAATACTTATAGCAAATTGATGGGTATTGGCTAACACCTAATGGAAAGAACCAAAACAGTTGACTGTCTGAAAATCACAATATTTAGGAGAAGCCAATGTCTCTATCGTACTCCTGAGTCAATTGTAGTTTGTGTCTATTGCAAAGCATGCATTTCATCTGAGATAAAACCAAACACTATTAGCCAAACATTATTCATTTTTTGAACCCTCTTTCCAATGTATTGACACCAAATGTAATCAGAAAATACTTCATTTTAGTGATAAGAAGGGGGTCTAGCATCCATACATATAAATACAAATAGTTCAAAATTCTTTAAATGATAGTAATCCTTTCAAACCGCACAAACCCAGGAGTTCAACTACCACATATTTGTTTCATTATAGTTGTATTATTTGTAAACAGAAATAGTGCAAAGCCTTTCTAAGTTTCAGCCTTCCATGAGGAAATCTGGCAAATCAAAAACCTTGCATCCAATATGAGCAGAGAGAGTTAACGCATCAAAGATTGACTAACGGAATAGCAGATGGTATAAATGTAAAAAAGATATTAACCTTGCCTAGAAGAAAATGTCAAAAGAAAACAATTTTATATTTTAGAATAGTATACTAAATGGGAGTGGCAATAAACAAAAACAAAACTCCATGGAGCATCTACCAATTCCAAACCGTATATACACAAGCTCCAAGCATGATTATTTATTGTTCATGTAGTACGTGCAATACTTCAACGGAAGGTATACATACGTACCGATCGCTCATTCGTTGTATTGATTAGCTTCTTCACATAAAATAAAAGGTACTAAGCAATCAGCTATATGCGTGTTTCGATTTGGTTGTAATAATAGTCCCACACGGCCAAGCGGTGAAGGCAAACACCAGTAGAAATATACGCGGGTCGCATCAACCGTATCCCCCGGGCGTGGTGGTGCACGCTTGTCATTCCAGCCCTAAGGAGGGTCAAAGAGTTGATGCGGTACGGTTGGTGGGCTTGCAGCCCATGTGAGAGTTGCAGTGATTACAGCTCCCATTGAAACAGTTCGCTTGTGGTCCGAGGTATTCATGAAGGGTCGCTAGGTGAAAATGCTAAGATAGTTAGAGAAACTATTGTGGATTTAGATAAAGTTGTGTATAAATTTGAGCCCAAAAAAACTAATGGAGATGCCCATAGCATAGCTAGATTATCGCTTCGTTTAGCTCCAGGTAGACGTGCTTGGTTCCTGGATCCTCCAGGCTTTGTAAAGTTCTATATCACTTATTAATAATACTTGGACTGATCCTAAAAAGGTAAATAAATGTGCCCCTAGAAATGGGAAGGAAAGTTCGATACACGGTCCTAAAAATGACCTTTCTGTCATTCTATGTGATATAACTAACAGCTGAAATCGTTTTGAGCGGGGAGGGCCTGAGCGTGTTTCCCCGCATTAACTTCGACGGGGTGCAACCCTCTTTCCTAAATACTAGTTTATACAAACCATCATTGAAGCTAGCATCAGTTGAAGTACTACCAAATTATTTTATTCCAAAATCAACCAAATAATGTGCTGATAAAGAAGAGCATGGACGACACGATGCCTCTGAAAGAGAGTCCTCTTTGATTGAGGCAACACAGTATAATATCTATAGTTATCAGTATAACTATACGACGTGATGCTGACATCACGATGCCTCTGAAAGAGAGTCCTCTCTGATGGAGGCAACACACTATAGAAGCTATAGTTATCAGTCGTCACAATTCCATTTATCCAAGCCAAAAACTATTGGTCGTCCTCTTCCGCGTTCACCAATTAAACTTGATGACCTATATGTTACATAGGTTTTGTTCTGGCAAGTGGTATTCAGTCTCCTCCCCTCGGCCGCCGCTGGAGGAGGTCGCCGGGCGAAGGCCCGGGCGGCTAACGGCGGCGGCGGAGGCCCTCTTCCCTCCCATGCCGGATCGGGTGAGGCAGGTCACCCATGGCGCCGGGCATTTTCTTCCCCGATCTACGTCGCGACGGCGCGATCACGCTCGGTGGCGGCGTGATGCTGGGCGGAGGCGGCGAAGCGTCTGGGCTTCGTGGAAGATCTAGGTGGCGGCAGCTGCTTGCTGGGCTCACTAGGTCATGGCGGCCTTGGTCGCGGCGGCCGGAGGCTCGGCCTGTTGGAGGCGGCGGAACATGGCCCGTGGCAGCGGTGGTGTTCCGCCTGGATCCCGAGGCGGCGGCCCTAGAAGGTGGCGATGGGTGAAGCTCGGGCTTTCCGCGACGGCATGGCGTGGTTCAGTCCCTGTCCAAGGCGGATCTGCATCGGCGATTTGATGGTTTTTTTTACGGATTGGTTCAGATCAGAGATGGTGACGAGCGTGCGGGATTCATCTCATTGGCTCTCGCGGTTTGGCGAGGTGGGGTGGCAGTCCTCCTCCTAAGCTCCAGTGGTGGCACACTCAGGCAGTGGCCGGTGCGCCAGGGCTCCTATGGTAGCACTGCTGTTGCGGTTGGTCGGCGGATCTAGGCGGCTAGATCTGGGGCTTTGAAGGCAGTCGAGACAGTGTACAGGTTGTCAGGTGGATTGCTTGGGACGGATCCGGGTGAAAATCTGGTCTTCGGTCGGTGGTCGGAGCCAGTGATGACGATGCTCTTATCATCATTTTCCTTCATGAAGGCATCATCGAGGTGAAGCTCCCAACCCCACCCATTACCTTCGAGGGAAACCCTAGATCAGTTGATCGGATGACGGCGGCAATCATGTGTCATTACCCCCTTGGGGGCGGCATTCTTGGAGATGCACTCAAGCTTGAGGGACCAGCGGACGGCTTCTTCGGTGGAGTGGTGTTTCTTTCTACATATTCATGGCGGCGGGTCTCGGCGGCGTGGAGCAATGGAGGCTTGGCGTCAGATGTGCGGCGAAGGACACACGCAGGAGGACGACATTGTCTGGCGTCGACAGCAAAGAGGCCCGACAAGGTAGATGCATCAGTATATGCTTTGAGGATGGATCGATGGAAGACGGAGGTGACGGCCCTTGCAGCATGTGCGTGTGGTACACACTGTGAGTGCGCCGGACCGGAGTGTTACCCAATCCCACCTAGGTGGCTTGGATGGGGCATCTGGCTTTAGATGATAGGCTTTGGTGTGATGTCTGTTTGGTATTTGGCTCGGACATTAGGCACCCCTTCATCAAGAGGATAGGAGTAGCGACATGTGTCGTCTAGATGGCGGCTTCGGGCTTACTATTGTATTGCTTTGTAAGGTCTTTGTGAATAATAAATAAAATGGCCGCATGCATCACTCAGATGCAGAGGCCGGGGTGCATCCTCCTTTTCTAAAAAAAGTGGTATTCAGTCTCCTCCGATTTTTGATTGTGGGCTGTTTATTTAAAGAACATTTTCTCTTATGGAGGTAAAGCAGAATGGACCTGCAGCAGCAATAAAGATGAACAATTACAAGTTCATGTGCATTTGTTCTATATTCAAAACTACAAAAAATTGTTTCTTCCATGATCAGTAAAGCTGAATTATAATGAGCCCATCCATTGCATTTCTCTTGTGCTAATTGTATTATATATTACACTGTGGTGCTCGTTATAATTACATCTATCCAATCAGGAAACTATTGGCCGTCATCTTCCGCCTTCACCAATTAAACTTGATGACCTATATGCATGTTACATAGGTTTTATTCTGGCAAGTTTCATCTCATCTGATTTTTGAGTGTGGGCTGTTTGTTTAAACAACATTTCCTCTTATGTAGGTCAAGCAGAATGGACCTGCAGCAGCAATAAAGATGAACAATTACAAGTTCCTGCACCTTTGTCCTATATTCAAAACTACAACAAATTGTTTCTTGTATGATCAGTAAAGCTGAATTATAATGAGCCCATCCTTTGCATTTCTCTTGAGCAAATTGTAGATCGTAGCAAGTTCATTTATTTACTCTCTATAATGTGCAAGTTCATATAGTTTTATTGCCTGTATAGTGGATTTCGTTCCTACTAGCATGCGCACCTACTTGCTGCTAGCATATACACCTACTTGCTGCTGTATATACACCTATTTGCTGCTAGCATATATGATTTACACGTTACTGGTAGCAAATTTATGTCATCCTATTTACTGTATATACATACTGTATATACATATGTATGCTATAATATTGTACGTTTGTCATCCTATTTGTGTGGAATTTAACATTTTTTTCATTTCTTCATCATTTTAGCTGTGCTTCACTCACCTAAACTTATTTCAGTTCCTCGGTGCTGTGTTGGACATGCCATATGCTCCTGGACCATTTTTCACAGAAGCGCAAGTGGCGATCCTCAAGAGATACTTACAACAAGACATTCTAGATTCACATCCATGGGACATCAACCGTCCTTGATGCCAAGGATTGGCCCTTACTGGCATACTCTCACTTTTTTGCGTCCATCAGCGCATTGCTGTATCCAAGTTTGAATGCAGCCGCCATTGTCGCAGACACCAAGCTATTCTCAGTTTATGATGGTATGTTACTTTTTTTTTGAAAAGGAGGAAATGATGGTATGTTACGAACGTCCTTGATGTCAAGGATCGGCCCTTGCTGGTGCTCTCTCACTTTGTTGCGCCCATCGGCACATTGCTGGATCCATGTTTGAATGTAGGCTCCCATTGTCGCAGACACCAAGCTATTCTCAGGCTATGATGGGATGTTATGCTTTAGCTGTTAATATAGGACTCAAATAGAGTGCCTTGTGGACTTAACTTCATATGATGAAGTATAGTGGCAGCTCCTGTCTAGTTAAGCATTTTGTGAATTGTGTATTGGATGTGACGTTCTGAACATTGAGATATCAATAGATGTATTGTGATTTTGTGAATGAATGGGTTTTGACGTATTTGTTTGTGCATTAATATGAATGGCTGCGACTAATGTCTGTTATTTTTCATCTATTCTTTTGTACTGAATTTTGAATAATGTGTCGAATAGTGGGTTGCTAGTCATTCCTGAAGGTGATCCTTGATCAGCTACAAACTGTCAGGACCATGTTGTTTTCTTGATGGTCAAGTTCCTGACAGCTGTTCCTGATGGTTGTACCGTCAGGACATAGACTTCCATTGGCTCAGCGAGGCTATCAGGAAATGCCGTCAGGAATGTTGTTCCTGAAGGTTACCTTCAGGAATGCTAGACTTTCCTGACAAGCTATTGCTGACGGGAAATTCCTGACGGTTTGTGCTGGTTCCTGACGGAATTGGCTCATTCTTGACAGTTTCTGGCTGTCAGGAAAAAGTCTGTTTGGGGTAGTGTATATACGACATGATGCTGACATTATATTTATATATACATGGCAATTGTGTATATTTCTTGTAAGAATGTTACTAGCAGAATAAATTGTTGAGTGACAAGATAAAACAAAGGTAATTATGCATGCCAAATGGTATTTCTAACATAGGTAACTGACATACATATGGCTGATTAGCATGGGGGCTAAAAACTACGTATTTCTTAAGGATGGGAGGACCCTCACACACTAAATACTTTACTGAAGGTCTCTGAAATCCTTGCCGTTTAACAATCGCTGAAATACACACTGAAATCCAACTATATGTATCTTAAAATATTTAAGGCTGTCTCTGTCCAAGGCATGGTGGAAATATGAAATCTAACTATATAGAATTTTGCGTGCGTACACACTGAATATCACAAACTATTTCACCAATGTATTGGTCATAATAATAAGCATCCAGGTTGATAAATGAGCCATGCGTGATTCTTTGTCCAAACATATTATTCAAAATGCATTGAAATAGAAGTGCATAAACTCAAAGACTTCTTATTCTATACTTCCTTCCTATTCTTCAGCTTAAATGCATCATAATCAAACTATTATTTTCATGATAATATACAATCATCTTTCCATCGTAGCTGATATCAAGCATCTGAAGATAGATTTTAAGTTTTTGCAAAAACAAACTTCATCTAGTAAGCACGAATGGGTGCTTTGCTTTCTATCGGACAATCAGAAAACAGTCAACACTAGTGGAAAACGGGGCTTTAGTCCCGGTTGGCAACGGCCTTTAGTACCGGTTCACCAACCGGGACAACGAAATTTGGACTAAAGGCCCTCACCATTTAGTCCCGGTTGGCCATAACCCAGGACTAAAGTCCATCCAAGTGGCCGCGAGCGCACTGGGGCTGGAGGACCTTTCACCAACCGGTACTAAGGATTTTGTGTTGTTCTATGTTGGGTTTTAGGGTTTATGATTTATCTTTCCTTTTCATTTAGTGTTTTCCATTCAATTCTTTTTCATTTCAAACATATTTTACGCTACTAGATATTGTACACATTGATGCATATATAATATATTTTCTCATACAACCATACATATATATATATATATAGACACACACAATTTGGTATATACAATTTCTCCTACAATTTGGAGATCATTACATGAAGGCAGTAGTGGCGATGTCATTCTCGGCTTTGAAATATGATCTTCGTAAGCAAAAATGCCGCAATTTCCTATTGAATTGCTCCTAAGCGGTTCTCTGGTAGGAGCTTCTCCCGCATGTCTGTCATCTTTAAAGAAGGAGATCGATATAAATATATTAGTTGTGTGTATATATATTAGGTCATCATAAAAAATAGTGAATACAGTTTACGTACCTGAAATTGTCTTACATCTCTGCGCCAATCTGTCATCATGCGAATATTCTCGCAAACGTAGTATGCAGATCAATTAGTCCCTTGTTCTGCCTCATGCATTTGATGTGAATAGAATTCTATCAGATTATAATCAAGCATGATAATGGTATTGAAACTAGAACTAAAGAGATCCGCGGACCTAGCTAGTACTAATTAATTACCTTTATCCGTCGCCAACGCAGCTCCGCTTTCCATTCACCGACACCATATATGATGAACAGTTTGCAAACTTTGTCCGACAAAAAGAATGAATAAATGAATTATTAATTACTTGATATCACGAAATGAACGAAAGGGGCCGATATAGTACGATAATGATTAAAATTACCTGTCGGGCATCCAAACAAGGCTGGAGTATTCTCGAGGGTCTTTAACTAGTGAGTCCAGGGTTTCAACAGTTCCACCGTCAACTTTAATAATTAGCAGGATCCAGTGTTACATGTGCATATTTATGTAAGCAGTCATGCATAACTGATCAACTACACTTAACAAGGAGTAAGCAAAATAGAATTTTTAGTACAAGACAGTAGCACTCACTCGAAGTTGTAAGGAAACAGTGTCTTTAAGAACCTTAGCAAGTTATCCTATGAGTCTTTGGGGTAGTCTTGTATCATTTTTTCATTAATGATATATGAGTCAACGAACCCAATGTCATATATTTTGTCTCTTTTGCATTCGAGAATCTTCATTCTGCATAATAGCGTACAAAAGAATGTAGTAAGGATAATTACAAGCAATGAACGGGCCAAACTAGAGACCTAAATTATAGAAAGAAATCACTTACAGACAATATCAACTGACGATAGATTTGTCGACTGAGTCTTGGTTGTATAACTAGAAAATTTCTAGTAACTCAATGCATAGCTCGTTTTCATAGCAATAATGCTCCTCCTTGACTTTCACCATGGACATCACTCGCCCGTTATTTACTTCTTTCATGTACCACTCATGCAATCTTCGCATTTGTGTTGATAGATGTCGTACCTGCTCAGGTCTGACTAGAGTTTACCCAGGGGCATATTGCCATGCTACATCAGCCACGGGGACTTCCTTGGTGCCTAGGAGTTGATCAACACTAATACCAATGTTTCTAGCAGCCTCCGTTACCTTATCGGTAATCACTGTGAGCGGGGGGGGGGGGGGGGGTCGATTGCATTGCCTGTTCTCCGAGATGGGGAAATGTTTTCCCGCTTTTATTACTACTTCTATGTCTCGGCTGCTACATTTGTTCCTTATATGACTTCCAAATAGAGCGGTCATAGTCTGATGGCCTATTCTCCACATGTGGTGGGAGTCTCTCAAGAAAGTCCACAAAGTGATTTATGGTTTTCGTAGGTATTATCTTGTTTGGTGGCGGGGGCGGTTTCGGTGCAAAATGGGACTTCACTTCGGAAACTGCGACCTTTTTTTTCCTCATCAGTCATATCATAAGCTAACTTCTTTTTGGCAGGAGGCTCGTGGTTGGCTTTCTTTTTTTAGCTTTCTTCCAAATAGGACTAGTCGACGGAGCGGTGTTCTTCCGCTTTCGGCATTGCTGGGACATGGGGGTGGAGTCGGCTAATGCAGCCAAGATCGATGTGGACTTGCGCTGGGCTCCCTCTTGAGGTTGGAGGATTTGCACGTGTATTGCTACTCGAAGGAGTCAGTGGCCTTGGCGCCGAGTTTGGAAACACGATGCATTCGTTTCTTCATACAATGACACCTTGTATGACTTCTCGTAGTGTCTCCTCCCCTTCACCTCCAGTAATGTCAGGCTCTAGTTAGTCATATCCCGCCAGAACTTCATCCACCCCGACAAGAGGATAGCCAGCTAGAATCGGATTGCCATGGATGGTTGCTTCAGGTGCATTCGGTAAAGCAAAGCCGACTGCCACCTTCATGGATATGTTCTTCATTTCATGTTGTAGATCACAATTTGTCCTTTCTTTGATGGGGCAGTGAGCCAGTAGTGCATCATCGTCCCGGATCCTCGTGCAACCCATGCTACTTCTCCGCATAGATGGGATGGTACTATCCAATGTTGGATCTGCTTGCTCGTGCCACGGAGATGCCCATTGCTTGCTAATTGTGTCTAGTTGCTCCTGCTACCGCTTTAAGATGTGTTCCAACCCTCGTTCTTTGTTTCTATCTTCTGAAGCCGGTTTGCACCCTGCTTATTTTTTCTTTGGCATCTTCTATAAGTGTCGTTCCACTCTGAGAACCCCTCAACCAACAGAGCAACGCCTTTGCCTCGTGTTCGTCCTTTGTGTTCAGGATTCTTGAGGACACATGCAAGCTCATCGTTCTCTCTCTCGAGCTTGAATAACACCTTTCGACCTTCTTATATTGCTTGAAGTAAAGTGTCCAAAGCTGTTTTAAGATCCACCTTTACAATAATATCCCATGTCGCTGGGTCCAACTTTCCCCTTGCGCATAAAAAAATTCTTGGACCTCTGGGCCAATTCTCTATATCTGGAATGTCCCCTTCTACAAGCATCTTGGCCTCAACGGCTTACAACTTAGGCACGGCTCTCTTGTAGCCACTTGTCCCCAGAACATGGTGATACTTCCTTTTCTCAGCAATTATCTTATTTTTTTCTTGACCTTTCCAGAGCTTCAGCCGAGTCCATGTATTCCACAAATGCGTCCGAGTGATCTTTTATCTTCTCTAGTGCTGTAGTGAATTCTGGAGTCTTGTTTTTTGCCTTGACGCAGTCGCTGTATAATCTTTTCTTCCACCTATGGAATTGTGTGGCAATCTTCTTACGAGCAAATTTCTTGACTTTCAACTGTTTGCCATCTGTGAGACCCGAAGGGCTAAAAGTAGAAAGAATAATTAATATACATATACAAATAAATTAACACGTCTTACTAATCTAGAAGAAAGATAAAACAATTTGGTTTTTAAAATGGAATGCATTCAACTGAATCTCAGGGTGATGGACTAAAGCATTTCAATGAATATCTCACATTAGAAGCCTGATTTCTACTGCGCAACTTTATTCTTTTAGACTCGTGTTGGGCCTCCAAGCGTAGAGTTTTGTAGGATAGTAACAATTTTCCCTCAGGTAGATGACCTAAGGTTTATCAATCCGTGAGAGGTATAGGATGACCTAAGGTCTCTCAAACAACCCTACAATCAAATACAAGAAATCTCTTGTGTCTCCAACACACCCAAAATAATGGAAAATTGTATAGGTGCACTAGTTTTGCGAAGAGATGGTGATACAAGTGCAATATGGATGATAGAAATATGTTTTTGTAATGTGAAAATAAAAAAATAGCAAGGTAACAAGTGGTAATCCATGATAAAAATGTTGTATAAATGCTTGGAAACAAGGCCTAGGGTCCGTACTTTCGCTAGTGCAATCTCTAAACAATGCTAATATAATTGGATCACAGAACCACCCCTCAATGTGCAATGAAGAATCACTCCAAAGTTTTCATCTAGCGGAGAAAATAAGAAGAAATTGTTTGTAGTGTACGAAACCACCTTAAATTTATCCTTTTCGATCGGTCTATCCAAGAGTTCATACTAAAATAACACCAAGTTATCCTTTCCAATCGATCTATCTAAGAGTTCGTACTAGAATAACACCACATGATACACATCAATCAACTATAATGTCACCTTGATACTCCAATATCACCATAAGTATCCATGAGTTAATTATACGATACGCATCAAACAATTTCAGATTCATAATACTCAATCCAACACAAAGAACCCAAAAGAGTGCCCCAAGATTTCTATCGGAGAACATGGTATGAAAATGTGTGATCAACCCCTATGCATAGATGCCCAAGGTCACCGGAATCCGCAAGTTGACGCCATAAGTTATATCATGTCAATCACTTGAATACACGAATGTCACTATGGGTATCCGCATGAAAGACATACATCAAATATTCTCAAATCCATAAAATTATTCAATGCGGTAATAACAAAATCTCAAAGGGAAAACTCAATTCATCAGAACAAGATAGAGAGGGGAAAACACCATGTGATCAAACTATATTAACAAAGCACGTGACACATCAAGATTGTGACATCTCAAGAACAAGAGAAAGAGCGATTGAACACATAGCTACTGGTACAAACCGTCAGGCCCAATGGTGGACTACTCCCTCCTCATCATGGCCTCCACCGGGATGATGAAGATGGTCATCGGAGATGATCTACCCTCTACGGTAGGGTACTGGCATGCCTCCAGATTGTTTTTTCATCAATATAGAGAGTTGTGGCGGTGGAACGAGGAGTATAGGCTTATTTATGATGGTTCCTGTATTTATAGGATTTTTCAATGTCGGTTTCACGCAAAGATTGGCCACGAGGGGAGAACAACCCACAAGGGCATGTGCCGAAGGGGCCCGGTGCATGGTGGTGGGTTGTGCCCACCTCCTGGCTCTTCTAGTCCTCCCACGTACCTTCTAGTGCCTCTTCTGTTCCAAAAAAATCATCAAAAAGTTTCATTACTTGCACAAAAAACAATACCATGGTAGTTCTGCTGACAACAGTGTTAGTCCGGGTTAGTTCTAAATAAATCATTGAAAGTGCATCAAAACCATATAAACGTATAGTAAACATAGGTGAATATGACATGAATACTTCATAAATTATAGATACATTGGAGAGGTATCAGCATCCCCAAGCTTAATTCCTACTCGCCCATGAGTAGGTAAATGATAAAACAAATAATTTAAGAAGTGTGAATGTTAGCATAGTGCATAAGTTTGATCAATGATAATTTGAACCACTTTTCCTAGCATCATAACATCAACTCTTTCTTGTAAAACTTATCATGATAAAGTAGGAACCAATTCACATGTTATGGTTCAACAATGAATTCTCTTGAAACTTAGCAACCTATCTTCTTAGTCACCAAACAATTGAAATTCAACTTATTCTCAAAAATTCTAAGTAAGAGCTCAACATACACAATCATCATATAGTCTTGTATGATTGCTAGTACTCAAAGCATATTTTTAGAGCAAATAACATCCATCACACACAGATATAGATAGGGGCTTAATGTTTCGCTTCCCAACATACTTATCATAAAGATAATTTTCAACAATAATGAATCATGATCAAATATATTTGAGTGGATATATATTTTTGAATCTTTCCCCACCATATGATACTTGTGAACTAATAGAAGTAGGTTGGAATAAGAAGTTGACTCAACACGAAAAGTAAATAACCTAAAAGTAAATAGATTGTCCCTTCGCAGAGGGAACCGAGGATTTGCATATGTACTAGAGATCATTGTTTAAAACGAAGAAAAGTATAACTTTGGGAGGTGGACCCTTCCTGTCAATATTAGTGGTGGTTCCCAAGCGATAAAAATAAGGTTTACTCCCCCTCCACCAACAAACACACTCCACTGCTTGCAGAATCCACGGGTACCGTCCATACCAACAACATTCCTGGGGTAGTTTTGTTTAATTATTTGCATTTTTTATTTCAGGAAGGTAATTCCTATTACCACCCCTCTCATGCAAGGACGAGTGAATAAACACTCATCATGAGCGGTCCAGGCACACAAAACATATGCTCATTTGAAATTTTAAAGGTGGCACATGCAAATTTACTTGGAATGGGAGGGTAATACCACATATAGGTAGGTATAGTGGACTATCATGGCAAGAAACTGGGTTTAAGGATTTGGATGCACAAGTAGTATCTCTACTTAGTACGAAGTTTTGGCTAGCAAAATGTTCTAAACAAGCACCACATGTTGGAGGATCCATAACAATATAACTTCTATGTATATATACCCAAACATAACGATTACGTTGTCTTCCATGTCCAGCTTCAACTAATTTTATCAAGTTTACAAATAATTAATGGGTATTAATAATCATAGAAGATGTCAATGATAATATATTTGCATGTGAAAGTTCTCTTCCTTATACTAATCATTCACGAATTGCTTGTATGACGAATATTGTGATTGTCAAACTTCAAGAGATTTAACTTTATAAACTAGATGTGATGCTACTACTAAGAATAAAGCACATGGATAATTTAAGATTTATGATATTCAATTCATTCACAATTTACTCTCCGGATATAAGTGAAGCATAAGAGAAAACATCAAACTACTCTCACAAGATCTAAGTGAAGATTATTGAGTAGTCAAACAATTCAGTAAATATGTGAGGGCTCTCTCTCTCAATAAAGATTTCTATATCTGAGTATTTTATTAAACATAAAGAAAAAGAAAAATAGCATTCCAGTAATAACACATATCATGTGGACAAATAAAAATTTAGGCTCAACATAGGGTAACTGATAATTGTTGATGAAGCGAGGTGGGATGCCTAGCATCCCCACCTTAGATGCTTGAGACTTCTTCAAATATTTACTTGGAGTGAATTGGGAATCCCAAAGCTTGAGCTTTTATATCTCGTTCAATCCTCTCATATCCCGGTTTCAACATAAGTCTCAAAAATTTCATCAACAAAAATTCGAAAAGAACTCGTGAGATTGGGTAGTACACATAAGAATATATCCACACGTCTTGTACTGCCAAGAGAAGTTGCACAATAATTTTCAAACATCATCTACTGTTTACTATCATTTCCACAATTTATATCTATGAATATAGGCTATGGAAATTATAGGATAAGTAGATAACAAAACTATGATAGCGATGTGTCCAAAAAGAAAAGTTAGTAGAAATCTATTAAACGAGTTTACTTCTGTAACTCAAAAAATTCAGAAGCTTTAGGAAACAATAAAATTTCATATGACACTACTGTGTCAAAATATCAGAAACTTTCCACGTTCCAGTGAAATATGAAAATGCAAACACTACAACAAAATTTTCTGTTTTTGCACAGCAAATATCAAACATGTAAGTCAATCATCCTAAGAGGCAATTCTTGGAACTTTTTATTGAAAAACAAGATTATAAATAACATATAACAACAAAATAAAATTTCGCTCGAAGTAAAAATATATCTCTAAGTAAGAATATTACGTGATGAATAAAAATATATCTCTAAGTAAGATGTATCGACAATGTTGGAGACGGAAGAGGGGATGCCTTTCGAGGCGTCCCCAAGCTTAGACGCTTGAGTCTTCCTTGGGAATCCCTAAGCTTAGGTCCTTTCTGCTCCTTATTCACCTCATATCGCTATCTCTCCCAAAACTTCAAAACTACAATCATGCAAAACTTAGAGGAACTTCGTGAGATGGGTTAATGTAGTAAAGATAGATCATTCACTTAGGTACTGTCAAGAAAAGGTTAATAATTGTTCTCACGCAATACCTACTTTATACCATCATTCCCACCATTTATATTACCAAATATAAGCAATGGAAACACTTGAAACAATTAAACTATGCATGCAAAACACAATCTGTCAAGAACAGAACAACCTGTGAAGATCTGAATGATCACCATACTTCCCTGACTCTAACAATTCTTAAAAATTAGGACAATGCATAGAATTTTCATATCCATTTTTTGCAAATATTTCAGAATGTTTTGACACTCCATTAAAATCTTACAATTCATATACCGGACACAAAACTTTCTGTTTTTGTATAGAATCAAACAAGCATGTATCCACACTATCAAAATGGCTTTACTTGGCACTTTATTAAAACAATGTTGGACAATATCGGAGACATGGAATCGCCCTGCCTCAATCCCTTATGTCTTTGAAAGAAATGACCTATGTCATCATTGACTCTAAGCCCCACGCTACCTTTCTGAATGAAAGAATCCACCTGACCCCGCCATTTTTCATTGAACCCTTTCATTCGTCAGGCCTGTTGGAGAAAGGGACATTTTACTTTATCATACACCTTCTCGAATTCCACTTTAAAGATAACCCCATCGAGTTTCTTTGTATGTATTTCATGCAGCGTTTCATGCAAGACAAAAGCACCCTCTAAGATGTGTCTCCTAGGCATAAATGTTGTTTGCGTCGGTTGGACTACGAATGAGCTATCCTTGCCAATCTATTCGTGCCAACCTTTGTAAAAAAATTGAAATTGACATTGAGCAGACAAATCGGTCTAAATTGCTCAATGCGTACAACGCTATCTACTTCTAAGTCATGGAGGTCACCCTTAATTGTTCCAAAGTTAAGATGAAAGAGCTGTAATTGGCCATTAAATAAATCATGGAACATAGGCAAAAGGTCACCCTTAATGATATGCCAACATTTTTTATAAAATTCTCCCGGAAACACCTCCTTCTCAGTAAATGGATCCAATAGCACGTCATTCTCATCAGCATTAACTTGAGGTATATCATGAATTGTGCTTTCATCCAAAGAGACAAAATTCTCTATTGGTGGCCCAAATAATTTCATATAATATTTTGATATGTATAGTTTTAAGTTCTTGTGTCCTAGAATTGTCCCTTCATATTGCTCAAGTTGAATAATTTTCTTCTTTCGATGCTTGCCATTCGCAATCATATGAAAGAATTGTGTATTATCATCTCCCTAGACCACCTTCGTCACCTTAGCTCGAAGTGCCCATTTCATCTCTTCGTCTCTCAAGAGCTATTGCAATTTCTTCTCAACCTCAATTTTGTTATTTATATCCGACGAGTTAAGAAGGCTAGTCTCCGCTTTCACATCTAACTAATAAATTAGTCAAATAAGTCTTTCTTTTTCCTCTTTGTATAGTACGCTATGATTCTTCGTCCATCCTCTCAAGAACTGGCGCAAGTGTCGGATTTTGTTTTGCCATCTTTCAGTATTTGAATACCCACCAGAATCCCTAGCCCATTCAGTAGATATGAGATCCATGAACCCTTCTCTCTCGAACCAATCTAGTTCAAAGGAGAAGAGATTTCTATTACCCATATGGTTGGCTTTGTAGGAGATATGCCCTAGAGGCAATAATAAATGTTATTGATTATCTCCCTCTTCATAATTAGGTTTATGTTCCATGCTATAACTGCTATGGTTCTCGAGTCTACAATAACCACGAGGCTTGAAGGAAGACTCATATGCACGTGTGAAATAATAAACGGGAAAATGTATTCCTAGTCTGGCCTCTAAGACTGGCTCAAGTATTGCATGATGATCTTGTTTTCCTGACCATGGGCATGGCTATGCCGGCAATTTTGAGGGCACAATGTTAGAAGAACATTTGTGTTGAATCGACCCGAATTGATGTTATGCTATGAGATACATTCGTCATAAGTTAATGGTTAATAACACAGAGAAGTTAATGTTTGCATAATTCCTTAGACCATGAGAGTATCGACTTTCTTCATGCTTGCTTCATGAACTTTGGGGTTTGTTAAACGTCATCCGTAAATTGGTGGCTATTACGGCGGCTTACGGGTTCATGGAAAAGAATGTAAAGTAACTTGATAGGTCAAGATTGGGATTTTCTCCTCCGACGTTGAAGAGATATATCTGGGCCCTCTCGGTGTTACGGTATCCATCATCGTCTGGCCAGACACTTTGTGATTTGATCACGGGGATGCCGGAACACAGGAACGAGAAAAAGAGAACAATACCGGTAACGAGGTAACTAGCATAGTGGACAAGTTGTTGATCCACGGGGATGCCAACATGTCTCACCTCGGGTATTTGTAACATAACGCGAAGTAACTGGAATAGCTCACGACAACTAGAGGTTCACTCGAATATTCATTCGTGTGGGTATAGGGGTCAATATGGGTGTCCACGGCTCCGATGTTGATCATTGATCGGAAGGGGTTCCGGGTCATGTCTATGCTTCACCGAACCTATAGGTTCACACGCTTCAGGGTCATCTATCGGCTAAATTCAGCACAGGGAGTCTGAGAGAAAATCATCGAAAAAGTTTCGAACACCGAAAAAGTTTGGGACAGCGGAAAAGTTCCGCAGAGAGAACACCGGAACAGTTTTGGTAAAACTGAAAAGTTGTTTCAGGGGATACCATTAAGTCAAATTGGTTTCGGCAAATGCCTGATAATTCTTGGAGGGTGCCAGAATCATTCTGGAAACTTTTGGGAATTTTCCGGAAGAAAAACCGGAAATGTTCCGGAGCTGCCGGAACCGCTTCAGATGCTTTTCACAGATGAAAATCACTAAACCGGAATTGTTTCGGAAAGTGTTGAAAATTAGTTTAGTGGCTACTGGAAATGTTCTAAGCCCATATAAATATTTTCAGTTCGATCAGACGCTAACAAATGTCGTCGTGAATAGTGAAAGTGCTTTTTGGATATTTATGGGAAAGCACCTTTTGGGTTATTTCCAAAAGGCCTTCTAGAAGGACTTGGGAGCCAAGGCACCCCCATGTGGGGCCCCACAAGTTTGGCCAGCCAAGCATGGTGGAGCTCCTTGGAGCTCCACATGGCACCCCTTTTATCCTTATTCTTTTATGAAAAGGCATAAAGTGGGGGTAGTTTGGTATTTTCAAGTCCCAACCCTACCCCTTGGCTTTCCTATAAATAGAGGTGAGTGGGATGCCCATAAACCTCACTCCTTCTCACATAAAAGTGCAATTGCATTGATCTGGCTTCTTCTCTCCCTCCCAGCGAAATAGTTTCGTAGAGCCGAAAGGCTGTCTGGGTTCCGGCAAGAACTAGTTCTCGACGGCGAAGCCCTGCCGGATAGATGACACTGTATGTGTGCAACTCTATAGAGAGATCGTAGTTTTGGTCTTAGTTCGAGAGTGCCTCCCGAAGGGCTGTCCGTGTGACTGTCTGAGTTTTGGAGGTCCTCCCGAAGGGCTGTCCGAGTGACAGTCCGAGTTTCCGAGTGACAGTCCGAGCCACGTAAAACAAGTTTTTGCATGAACCGATCAGAGGCGTCTGACTTGGTTTTGCAGGATGGTTTGCATGTGCATATGATGTGGTATAGCAATGCTCATATTAATTTTGATTATGTATGAGATGACTATATGATGTAATATTAACATGACCTGCATGTCATGATTCGGGATGATGGCTGGAGCCATATGATTGTCACTTTAATGACCTGCGTGTCAACCTTAAGTAATGCACTTATTTTATTAGCTATAGAGATAGCAATATTACCTAGTGCATCGACAAGGTGGTGGCAATCTTCGCGAATGTGAACACCGATGCGAATGCCGAAGACGAAGAAATGAAAGACTTCTCCGTCAGAAAGGGCTATACCATATCATGCTATTATGAATTGCCTGAGATGTTTATCCCTTATGATGCACCCTTCTTGGTTGCGCGGTAGTCACTTTTTATTAGGGTGATCTCTCACAAAAATATCAAGTAGTTAGTGTTCTCCCAAGTGTAGCACCGTCACGACACCTATCTTCTCGGGGTGCGCCATGCCACACGGGTACGAACGATTAGAGAAGTGTGAGGCGGGTGAGTTGAGACCTCGCAGCGAGATCACTTGGTTGTCTTGACGTTCAGGCATGACCGTCATGAGCTCGGAACACATGCATCGAAAGATGAACAACAGTCACATAGAGATGTGATTGGCAAGTTGGCCTACCGGTTGAGATTTTTTCGTCATCAGTGGTGTTACACCAATGGCGAACAATTTAAATGCGTCTTGTATCACTCACAATCAATTATGAGAGATATTGATTTGAGTGGGAGCGTACTATAGAATTAATTCTTTTAATTCTCACTGCAATTAATTGTGAATTTTGTCTAAGTGTAGATTGCATAATAGTTGTAGCATAATGGCTCGCGTTTCCACCTTCCCTATTAAAATTGAATAGCTGTTAAATATCTGGTTAAAACTTTACGGTTGGTAAAGTAATGTGAGGATTGTCCTCAAGAGTGACGAGAAGGACTTTGTCCTATCGCATGCTTTTGGTATTCTCCCGCTAATGCTATGGATCATGTGACTCTCGTCCTTCGATCCAAAAGCCAGAAATCCTTTTCAGTCAAAGTGCAATATCTTTGCTTCCATGAGACCCGAACTTCGAAAGTTTGGATAGTTATGTGATATTCATGGAATCTGAAAATCATTTTTAGAGACAGACCAAAGCTAAAAGTTATGAGATATCCAAAGCAATGTTTGTTTGCAAACTATTAGTAAAGGAGTTTACTATGCATTAGACTGATAAGAGAGGGATCCAGGAGAACGCCTGTCATATGATGAAAGGTGAATAAAACAACAACTTAAAGGGAAAGGAAGTGTCTGAAGGGTGTTAGTAAGACTTTCACACCTAGGAAGTCCGGGGCTAACGCCACTCTTAAGTTGGGTGCTTCTTCTGAGAGTAGGAGAAATACTAAAAAGTTAAACTATTAGAAGTATAATGGCAAAAGGAAAGAAGACTGGAATATCTAGCTCATGTATGAATGTCATACAAGTTTTTGATGTATAGAAGGTTGGTCAAAGATATAGTTCTTGTGAATTATGGTTAAACATGTTAATCACTAATTCTTGGGTATTGTGAGTTGGTCACAAAGATACCTGCTCGATTGCGTTCTGTTGCAACTCGATGTAAGAACTACTATGGCCTGAAAGACTAGCCAGGGATGAGGTTTAGATACATGCAGGGAACATAGTAAATGTTACTATGCCTTCCATCGGTGTATTCCCTATGTATTAAGTTTCATAATCCATTTTAGAGTTTCACACTCTAGCCCTTTGCATAAGGTATCTTGGAAGAAGGTTGTTCATAAGAGAACTTTTCATGTTCGGTGTTATGAATAACATAAGGGCCATACTTTCAATATGAATGAGACGTATGTTATGAATATTGATATTAATACATTACCTCTGGGTTTACTTTTATAATTTATTTTAGAGTTTCATACACTCTAGCCCATTGCACAATGTTTGTTGCAAAAGAGTTGTTCATAAAAACAACAATTGTTGTCCAGTATTATGAATAACAGGAAGGGCCATGCTTGCATCCTAGATGGGATGTATGTTATGAATATTGATGGAAATATGATACATCCATAACACTGATGCTAAATGTCACAAGACTAAAAGAATACAACATATGTGTGGCACTGCATTTGGTCACATTGGAGAAACCCGCATGGAAAATTCCATTATGATGGATTTTGAATCATCTGACACTTGTTACTTCCCTCCAAAAGGTGAACTAACTAAAATACCATTCACAGGCCATAAGGAACGAGCAAAGAACTTATTGGTGATCATACATTTGATGTATGTAGTCCGATAAATATTGTTGCAAACAGTGGATTTGTCTACCTTGAAAAATGACTCAAGTAGATATATGGATATTTACTTGATGAGACATAAGTCTGGATCTTTTGAAATCATTAGAAAGTTTTTCAAAAATGAAGTAGAAGTTATTGTACCAAGAAAATTATGTTTCTGCAATTTGATTGCGGAAAGGAATATTTGAGTTACAAGTTTAGCGAATGTCTGATGAGTTGTGAAAAGAGTTTCATAACTTGCACCTCCCGGAACACCACTTCAAGTGGAAAGTCCGTGAAGATGTAATCAAACCATTTATGACATGGTAAGATCAAAGATGACATAAATAGATTTGCCATTACCCCTTTTATAGAGTGATGCTTTAGACACTGCGGCTTTTACACTGAAAAGAGATCCCTCAGGTCTGTTGAAATAATGCCATGGTATGGTACGCACAACCATGTTATATCTTTTCTTAACATTTGGAATATGGGGCTTGTGTAAAAGGTTACAAACCTATTCCAAATCAGACATGTGCTACTTTGTATGGTAATCTCATGTCATTGGGTATTCCCCCACCACTATACCGAGGCAAAGGGTTTTGCCACAAAATGGTATGCTTTTAAAGAGAATAGTTCTTACAAAAGGTGAGTGTGAGGACAGTGCAACTTGACGAGATAACCAGTATCTTCGTCATTAGTTCAAAAGAAAGAAACACTGGAAATGATTCCGTTGTTTCCTCCTACGACTGATACGGAAGTCTCTATAATAAAATGTATGGACTTTGGTTGAACGTGCAGCTGAACCATGTAGGCAAAGCTCGTGTAAACCTATCAGGTGCGCAAATGAGATATTATTGTTCGACAACAGTATACCTACAATACACAAGGAAGCATTGATGGGCCCTGACTCTGGGATTGGCTAAATGCCAATACAATCCGATATAGTTTCCATATAAGTGATTCAAGATTAAAACCTTGATACACCTTTGAGAGGAATTAGAGTCTATCGAATATTTATGGAACTACAAACTGATACAGATAAAAAAAATTATCCATAAAGCTCGACTTGCTGAAATAACAAGCTCAAGGAGTTGACTACGATGAGGTTGTTTCACCGTAGCGATGCTTAAGGTCGGTTCGGGTTGAACTACCAAATTAATACATATATCAATCATGAGATATGAAACATGGATGACAAAAGGATTTCCATCTGATGAAAATGAAACCTAGGACTTGTATGTGATACAGTCCAAAGTAATTTGTCGATCCAGAGGATGCTAGTAAGTATGCAAACTTTAGAGTTCCAGCAATGGACAGAAGAGAGCAAAATGGAGTTGGAATCTTCATGGTTTGATGAAATGGTCAAAAAGGGTTTTTGACTTCATCAATGGGTAACGAAGATGCTTGTGATTCAAGAAAGTAAGTGGGAGCATAATAATATTTCTAAAACGTTGTGTGCATGACACATTGTTAATTGGAAATGAATTTCTTGACACGAATTAAGACTTCATTTGAAAATAGTTTTGCGATGAAGTTCTTAGGCTAAATAGCCTCAATATTAGGCATGATGATCTATGGAGATAGATTTACCTAATGGGGCTAAGAAATGCATACATATTGACAAGGTGCTACAACCTTTTAGCATTTAAAATGCCAAGGAGTGATTCTTGCCAAAGTCACATGGAAAGATTTTTTGCAAGACTCAGTGTTCCAAAACACTAATGAGTTCCAAGATGGTTTTGGTCTATGAGACACTATTGCAGATAGTTGCTCCATAACTCAGTCTGAGGAATCGTGTTTCGACCAATGATTCACACATATGCAAAGCCAAGTTCACACAAAATACGAATTTTGTGATAGCGTGAAAACGCGAGGATATGCAAAGTTACACATGGACCTGAAGTTGTCAGATCCGTTGGACATCAGGCTATACCACAAGCGAGGCATATTTTACACTAGTATGCCATAGGTGTAAAGTGCATTAGCAATTACTAGATTATTGAATCTAGTGCCAGTGGGAGTCTGTAGGAGATATGCCCTAGAGGCAATAATAAATGTTATTGATTATCTCCCTCTTCATAATTAGGTTTATGTTCCATGCTATAACTGTTATGGTTCTCGAGTCTACAATAACCACGAGGCTTGAAGGAAGACTCATATGCACGTGTGGAATAATAAATGGTAAAATGTATTCCTAGTCTGGCCTCTAAGACTGGCTCAAGTATTGCATGATGATCCTTTTTTCCTGATCATGGGCATGGCTATGCCGACAATTTTGAGGGCACAATGTTAGAAGAACATTTGTGTTGAATCGACTCGAATTGATGTTATTCTATGAGATACATTCGTCATAAGTTAATGGTAAATAACACAGAGAAGTTAATGTTTGCATAATTCCTTAGACCATGAGAGTATTGACTTTCTTCATGATTGCTTTATGAACTTTGGGGTTTGTTAAACGTCATCCATAAATTGGTGGCTATTACGGCGGCTTACGGGTTCATGGAAAAGTATGTCAAGTAACTTGATAGCTCAAGATTGGGATTTGCTCCTCCAACGTTGGAGAGATATCTCTGGGCCCTCTCGGTGTTACGGTATCCATTATCGCCTGGCCAGACACTTTGTGATTTTATCATGGGGATGCCGAAACATGGGAACGAGAAAAGAGAACAATACCGGTAACAAGGTAACTGGCATAGTGGACAAGTTGTTGATCCACGGGGATGCCAACATGTCTCACCTTGGGTATTTGTAACATATCGCGAAGCAACAGGAATAGCTCACGACAACTGGAGGTTCACTCGAATATTCATTTGTGTGGGTATAGGGGTCAATATGGGTGTCCACGGCTCCGATATTGATCATTGATCGGAAGGGGTTTCGGGTCATGTCTATGCTTCACCGAGCCTATAGGGTCACACGCTTAAGGCTCATCAATCTGCTGAATTCTAGATAGGGTGTGTGAGAGAAAATCACCGAAAAAGTTTCGGAAACCAGAAAAGTTTCGGACAGCGAAAAAGTTCCGCAGAGAGAACACCGGAACAGTTTCGGTAAAACTGAAAAGTTGTTTCAGAGGATACCATTAAGTCAAATTGGTTTCGGAAAATGCGTGATAATTCTTGGAGGGTGCCAGAATCATTCTGAAAACTTCTGGGAATTTTCCGGAAGAAAAACCGGAAATGTTCCGGAGCTGCCGGAACCGCTTCAGATGCTTTTCACAGATGAAAATCACTAAACCGGAATTGGTTCGGAAAGTGTTGAAAATTATTTTAGTGGGTACTGGAAATGTTATAAGCCCATATAAATATTTCAGTTCGATCAGACGCTGAAAAATGTCGTCGTGAATAGTGAAAGTGCTTTTTGGATATTTATGGGAAAGCACCTTTTGGGATATTTCCAAAAGGCCTTCTAGAAGGACTTGGGAGCCAACGCACCCCCATGTGGGTGCCCCCCCCCCGGAAGTTTGGCCGGCCAAGCATGGTGGAGCTCCACATGGCACCCCTTTTATCTTTATTCTTTTATGAAAAGGCATAAAGTGGGGGTAGTTTGGTATTTTCAAGTCCCAACCCTACCCCTTGGATTTCCTATAAATAGAGGTGAGTGGGCTGCCCACAAACCTCACTCCTTCTCACATACAAGTGCCATTGCAATGATCTGGCTTCTTCTCTCCGTCCCAGCGAAATAGTTTCGTAGAGCCGAAAGGCTGTCTGGGTTCCGGCAGGAAGTAGTTCTGGACGGCGAAGCCCTGCCGGATAGATGACACCATATGTGTGCAACTCTGTAGAGAGATTGTAGTTTCGGTCTTAGTTCGAGAGTGCCTCCCGAAGGGCTGTCCGTGTGACTGTCTGAGTTTTGGAGGTCTTCCCGAAGGGCTGTCCGAGTGACAGTCCGAGTTTCAGAGGTCCTCCCGAAGGGCTGTCCGCGACACCGTCCGGGGGCTATGCGACCGCCTCCCGGAGGGCTGTCCGAGGGGCAGATGAGGGTATACATCCTCGCGGTTGGGAGGTTGTAAATCCTAGCTGGAGGGATCTACACCGCCGATCGTCATCGACTCTACTTTCACTGCGCTACGAGTCGGTAACGAAATAGATCCAACCTTGTATGCAGTCTCCATAGTGGTCCCGGGCTGGTGCGTAGGTCGGAATTTTTTTGTTTTCTCCCGCGTTACCCTTCAGGCTTCCCTAGAGTCAACCATTAGAGGTGTGTGGTCAGAGATGGCTCTTTTGTAAGGCATGTACCGAAACCAACGGGTACTTCTGTTCCCACTCCACGCTGGTCTGTACCCGGTCCAACTTCTCATATGTTGGAACCGGAAGTGAGTTCGCCCATATGAACTGTCTACCAATAAGATCAATTTCCCTCAAGTCAAGACTCTCAGTAACCATGTTGAACACAATTGACCATCTTCCATCGAAGTTGTCATTATTTTTTTCTTCTTGCCTTCAAATGATATTGAAATCACACTAACCATAATGGGGAGTCTTTCTTCTCCACAAATTCTTACCAGATCAGCGAGAAAATCCGGTTTCAGCTCCGGTTGCGCCGCCCCATATACGGCCACCAAAGCCCACCGGAATCCGTCAACTTTCGACTTCACCGGAAACTTGACGGAAAACTCACCATATACCACATTCATCACTTCTAAGGTTTCGCACTTAAAGCCAAATAAGATCCCGCCCGATCTACCCCTTGGTGGCAAACAGTGCCAATCAAAATCAACTCCTTCTGATAAGGTGTTGAGAAATGATGATGTGAAATTATCTCTTCCCGTTTCTTGTATCGCCATAAAGTCAAGCTTATGTTCTAATGATGTTTCTCTAAGGAATCTTCTTTTAGCCAAGTCTGCTAGACCTCTTCTATTCCAAAAGATTCCTTTCATATGTCATCATGATTTTTTTTTCTTCTGCTTCACTTGCGCACTTCTCCATACTGCTGACACGGGATCGACCTTCCTTTTCCAAGGCCTCTTTTGTTTATCCTGCGTCACTTCTGTGTTGATTTGTGAAGGTATTTCATGAGTATGACAACCGTCGATCGAAGAGGCCATATAGCCCTCCAATCCCATGTCATCCACATCCTCCTCATCTCCCTCTATGTTTAATAACCCTTCACATAAGCTTTGTAAATATGTGCCTCCTAACCCATTAATGTCTGACTCATTCATCGGTTTAATCGCTGCTAGATTTTGAATGAACTCTATGGCTCTGTCTGCTTCTAAGTCTAAGATATCGTTAATAGTTTTAGCTACTTGTTTCCTAGAAGACCCAAAAGAGATACCTATGTCGCTAGCATTTTGCATAATCTCAGAATCTGAAAAATGAAGAATTGAAGCATCCGTGTTGACCGACAAACATGTAGTTTCCTCGACGTCTCGAATCTTGGCGGCCCTCATAGCCCGTCCGAGCAACATGTCATCAGCATCCGGCTGCTCCTGGATGCGGTGGCTGAACCGTCGATCACCAGACGTTGGCTCCGGTATCCCGCCATACGAGATCACGTCGTCCGTGGACACCACTCTCGGACCCGGTTGCCCAGTCTAAAGTGGCAGCCCCTCCACCGCCATGTGGGTGGGTGCGAGATACGGTGAGGACGCCTGGACATACGGCGAGGCAGCCCCTCCACCGCCATGTGGGTGGGTTCTATACAAAAACAGAACCCGACCTGTCCGGAGTGACCCGGCGCTACTGGGGTATGCTGAGGATACAGAAGCAATATTTTTATATATGCATAGTAGTCTCTATATGGTTCAACTTACGTCAATGCATTGCAAGAAAATTCATGAAACCAGTCATTATATAAACTATCAATATCATCCTTTCAAGAGTTTCTATGCGCCAGCTGATTGTTCTTCCTTACTCCGCATATTATAGGACTATGATTTGGTTATGTTCTATACAAGATTGCTTGAATACTTTTATTTTGATTCTCAAGTCTTCAATAAAACCTTAAATGTGCATTATTTCCCTTTGCTAGATAGACAAACTTATATCTGTATTATTTAGTACATGTTCATCCAATATACACGGACTTCACTCTTCTAGATTCCAAATCAAATGTCAAATGGCTAACTCAGTTGGCAGGTTTGGCACCTTAAATATCGTTATATTTTACGGCTAGAGCTTTGTTTTATTTTTAACCTGGTTGTTAATCTTAAAACCATATATAGAAAACTCAATTATATGTAACCCATACAGAAACTCAAATATAGAAATGGTTTTTTTTTTCTCAAGTGTTATTCCTCGGCTCAACTATGTAATCGACAACTGTTGAATTCTCTTATCCATTTGACTCAAGGGCGTGATTAAGGGTCTGTTTCGGTTGTCACTATCTTTGCCACATTATTCTGTCACACTTATCTTACTTGAGGTGCTCAAAATTTTAGTCATACTTTGGCTCGCCTTTAGGGAATCTTGCCACATTTTTTATATCTACGACATGCGGGACATACTGCTAACAAAACAAATTTTGTCTTAGTTGTGGCAAGAACCAAACATACACCTAACTTGATCAAACTTGTGTAAGTTGAGGTGTGACAAAGTGAGGAAAGTTGTCAAACAACTCCTAGTTAAGTTTCGCGAGCATTCGCCCGGAGAATGAACTGAGGGGGAGTGGCCAATCTAGGAAGCAAAAAATTGCGGCCAATCTTTCTCGTCGGTAGGATGGAGGACGACATCGGCACATCACGGACGAGGTAAGGCGCCGCATCACGGACTTAGGAGTAGAAAACAAACAGTTTGGGTTTGTTTTTAAGACAAACAAACTGCTCAGGGTGGGGGATAGGGCTTCGATTGGACCTGGGCCTTTATGGCATGATTACAGACAGAAATGAACGCTAGCTCTGCGGAGTAGCGGCCCGAGAAACGGCACCTGCCACGAGTGAATGATCGGAGGACGCCTGAGTTCATCTAGCGCGTACGTTTGAATGATCCGATGGCTGTGAGCGCTTCTAGCTAACTGAATTGCACTATCTTTTAATATGAATGCATGGATGTGTCTCTCCCCTATGGTGGTGCAAGTGCTAGGACATTTTATTAAAAAGCATGATTTTAAGCTATAAAAAATCATTAGTAACCAATTTGCCCTTCAAAAATCAAATCTGATCTAGACAAAAATATAAATCTGATTTATTTTAAATTATGCATCCGAGGATGGCTATCCATATGGTAATACTCCACGACTATAGTTAACTCCACATAGAGGTCAATTACTCGACCTTTTCGTTATGCACATGTCGTTACAATTTCTTGGCACCTTCGTTTCCCTTGGATTCCGCATTGTAACCTTTGCAGCCCATCATGGGGTTCTGATGGACGATGGGCCTAGTCTGTAATTTGGCACATATAAGTGATGCCCTACTTAGTTTTTAACATGAGTTTGTTGGCATCCTGAATTTACAATATTGCTCTGATTATAACTACGTGAACAAGATGTACCGGTGGTTACTAAATTCTTGATCCTGCCCAAGCCTGGTGGCATGTATTCATGCCCCCAAGTTAGTGGCCAACTTGGCGCACTGTGTTCTCTATTGTGTTTTTCCTTCCTATACTCCACCACTCTGCCTATACTACACCCAAAGGGTGCTCATGATAGCTCATTTATATAGCATCTCAGTGTCCGGAAATCCCTTTTGGAGCTCGGCCTCCAGTG
The DNA here is from genome assembly GCA_022496015.1 of Hordeum marinum. Lineage (NCBI taxonomy): Eukaryota > Viridiplantae > Streptophyta > Magnoliopsida > Poales > Poaceae > Hordeum > Hordeum marinum. The sequence continues at coordinate 7,983,092 of CM039674.1, read as the reverse complement.
AGGCCTTCATATTCAAATTTGAAATTTTATCAAAATTCATATTTTTACATTTCAGAAAATTCTGAAAAAACAGATATACATGAAGACATAACACACATGTGTGTAAATTTTCAGTTCAAAATACATTGAAATGAGGGCTATGCAAAAAAGATAAATCTGGGGTTGTTTAACACATGATACTATTCATCCTCTCATGCCATGAATTTGTCTTTTTTTTACAGATCGCAACTCAAGGTATTTCATCATGAAATTTTACACACATGTGGGTTACATCCTTACATACATGCATATATTTTTTTCAGAATTTTTTGAACCATAAAAAGTTGAATTTGAATTTTTCAAAAATAAAGGCCTCCATGGAGCTCGGCCTCCAAAACGCCTCTCTCCTCAGTGTCGGACATATTTATATGTGCCTTTAGTATGGAGATGTCCATTGGTGGCTGCCATCAAAGTTAGTGACATGTCGAATGAAGTGGGTATGTCCTTGGCGCGAAGTCATAAGGTTTTAAAGTAAATTGGAAATCATTGCAGAAAAAAGGGAGAAGATAACGCCCACACGTGTGACAGATTACAACCCGCCCACATGCCCCGATCTACGTTCATTCAATTTTGCACAAATCCTAAACGAATATGCTGGAATTTTAGTGTCACGTGGGACGTTGGAGAGTTCGCCCACACGATCCACAACACGCTGTTGACAGCTGCGTCGTGTGGGCGAGCTAGCTTCTGCCTACACAGCCACCGCCTAGTCAACGCTCGTGTGGGCGAACTCCTCTACACACACACGACGCTCGTATGTTGCTATATGGCAACTGCAGTTGCGCGTAGATGGCAACTATATAAACAAACATGGCAACTATGATTTGTTGTTGATGGCAACTGCAGTTGCCCATACATAACAAGCAGATAAACACACATGACAACTACAACCATACATGACAACTACGGTTAGCCACATATGGCAACTGTCCCAGGTTAAATAAAGCGCCATCCCGTGTTTAACTATAATTAGTTAAAACAGAGAGAGTTGTCATGCTTTTACAACTACATTTGACATCCCGGATAACTAGAATTGTCATCTGCGTGGGTAACTTAAGTTTCATCCCGCGGGGTAACTAACTTAGTTGTGCTAGGATGTGTGGCAGATTTATTTTGTGCCACACACGCGGGTCGGGATGAGTAGTAATTTTTGGACGTGTGACACGAAATAATTGCACCCGCACGTGTGTGCAATTTTACTGTTCGTCCACACATAAACCATGTGGACTGCCTGCTGTCTACACCACACACGCTGTGTAGGCGCATGCCTAACATGCCACACGGTTTGTAAGGTGTGGACGCGACCCAAAAAAACCAATTATAGGGTGATGTGTTTGTGTCATTTCGGAACCACTCAGACAATCGTGTACACTTGTAGTTACCATATAGACCTTCCTCAAAAACAAAATCTGCATCCACACATTTCCTCGCTTTTACTAATTCTCAGTTGTAGTATTAAATTTTCGTAATATCAGTTACCTTAAATTGCACACTACTAACACGGCAGAAATTGCACCCGTTAAACACGTGAACTTTTACTACAATGTGTTGTAGTCTTATTAAGTAAGTTATACATGAAGTAAGATGGACACAGAGAGATTCAAGAAAACTGCAACCATAGAAATTCTTGATCCTGTTCCGCAAAAAAAAAAAAAAAATCTTGATCCATAAATACACCATCCAAGAATATTTATCTATGTGTTTTGGGAATTTTTAATGGTGGCCCAGCCAATCAATTTTTGCGGAGACTAGAATTATCAGTCCATTGCAAAGTCCATACCTAATTTTAAGATGGTATAATTGGGCATCTTAGGGCATGTACAATCGTTGATAAGACTGTCTTATCTTAAGCCTTTCACATAATTCAAAGATGCCGATAAAAATATGTTTACAATGGGTTATCTATTTTTCTTACATTTTATAACTATCTATTCCTAAATATGTGATGATAGATATAATGTTTATAGATCATCTCTTAATTAAGAGAAGGCTAGCCTTTTTTAGTTATTTCTCATTTCTCCACCTCTACATTTATCTTATGTGGTATTGATAAGATAGCATCATTGTACAATGTACACTCGCTTAGCATGTCTCTCATGCTCCACCCTTTTGACCGTCTATCTGGATATATTTGTGTTTCCCTCTTCACTAGTTGTTACATGAGGTATGAGCAACTCTGTTGTTGTCGACACCATAACATACTAGTGGAGCCTTTCCCTTCCCATCTTGTCTTTTCGCAAAAATAAATAAGCATGTGCTGCCATAATATATGATTTAACGCTGATGGAAACCGAAATTGCACCACCATCCATAGTTCTCCAAATCCACCATGGTTCGCCCAATTACAAGGGTTACTAGTTAGGATTTCATGCCAGAGAAGACATAACTAAATTCTTTATACTTTCATGAAAATACTAATAATCTCTTGCTAAAATAGTGCTCCAAAGCTTCTATTGAAAGCCTATTTATGCACCTTGAAGGCTTCAGATGGAAGCATTTCATGTATGGGCCTTCAATATCCAATTGTCGCTCAATATCACAAGTCAAAGAGATCAAGTACACTAGAGTTTTTCTTTATCGCCGAGTGGCCACTATTTAGCTGTCAAGAGTGTAGACATCACGTGAGATTTAAGTGAAATTTGCTATGCTCGCACATAGAAATGAAAAGTGCTGAAAAATAATGATGTACTAGCTTACAGAGTGTTGTACCATTCCTATTAAAGACTATGGACAATATGGAGAAGAAAAAAACTACTAGATCTTTATTCCGTCAATTATTTTCTATTTTAGTGTGCAGTCCATGATTGATTTCTTTAATGAAATACATCAGGTTTATGGTGCAGTCTAGCACGCACGTGGTAGGATTTATTTTGGATTTTTATACTCGCTCCATTCCAAAGTAACTCTCAAATTTGTACTAGGAATAGTATAAAGTTGTACAAAGATTCAAACACTTATTTTGAAACGGAGGGAATACTAGCGAACACAGTTTTCTTCATCTTGGGTGTCACTCCAGCATGTTCACACGTAATGGCTCCACTATCCAATAGGACATATACAAGGGATGGGTACCTAGCTTCCAACATAAGTTTGCTGACGTCATGAATTCACCAAGTTACCATACGGCTACATCTAGACTGATGAGGAGTATGAGTTAGCATGGCAGTTAGTATGAGTTAGCATGGCCCAATGGCATACGCATCCCCCCCCCCCCCCCAATTGGCAGTCAAGTTGACACATAGTGCCCTCATTCTTATCTCTACTTAAACTATATGACAAAGTGTTCTCATGAAACCTCATTTATTTACCATCCCAGTGTTAGGATGGACACGACACATTTACACACACTTTTGCTATATATGAAGACAAAAATATGTGCCGGCATAAATTCAGCGGGGTTGAGTAAAATGGATTCGTCCATTATAACCAACGGAGACTCCAACACCATTACTTTCGTCTGGAGATGAAAATTTAAACATGACACATAATCAGTCTTTAAAAATACACGTTCCCACCTGCGCTCTCGGTAAGATTCATAAACAGGCTTGACATGTGCAGCACATGTCGTTCATTTGGCGCAACCGCATCCTGCATGAATTAATGCAACTCAAGGTAGTATCTATACGTACAGCGATGAATCAGTGTGCTCTTAAGTTGTTTTGGGATTGAGATTAGCAAATCGGTGCGCTATTATGTTGGGTTTCGGTGCTACTTCTTGAACTTAAACTAACCGGCTGATATTGGCTTGACTCGTTACATGATCGATGTAGCATAAAGTCCATGAAGGAATACAGGGCGATGTAACAACCGATGAGGTGATGACGCTATTCGGCTACGGAACTAAGCGACTAGGTGTGCAGGACCATAGACACTGGGATTAACAATACGATCATGTGTGAAATGCCAAGACGAGATTTTCTGTGCTACCGCTAAGTTGCTGTTCGAGCCAATACACCTCCTAAATGCTAACCAGATGTCAAAATTGACGGTAATTTTAGATCACAGTTAGATGGGGTAGCCACTATTCAAATTTTTGGAGTTCTCGATTCTGATTTCCGAGGTCGATTATCTAAATTGCTAGGTCCGAAGAGGAATTATCTACATTGTGAAGTGCTTTTAGTTATTTGGTCGGTTATTTTCGCCACACAAAAGTTTTGGTTGCTCCTTCGCGCCAATGGGCCATTAGGGACCTGCCGGTGTAAAGGCTTCATGCACAGAACAGATGTTACTCCGATAAAATAGCAAACTAAAGTGCCACTTGTACATGCCAGGAGAGAGCACATCCTTCTCCACGAGTACACCCGTGCTTACACGGTCTGCACACGTAGCAATTCCGTGGAAATTCAAAGAAATAGTGTCACTTTTACTACAAGAACGACATCAGCTTATGTACCGATTGAAGCAGAAACTTTGAGACTCTGATGGATGAGGGGATTATAGGCAATGCCTCCATGAATAAAAGAATGCACGGGGGCTTCGCTGCTTTGGACAAGTGAGGTCATGTACGTACAGCTTTCACTTTGGGCGCCTCAACGCTCACCTTGCCACAGAAGCATTAAACGTGTGGGGAGGGGGGGGGGGGTAGGGAGTGTTTTTTGTAGGACGAGCTGCACGGCACCCCTTATCATCACAGTCAAACATGGGCTCAGGTGCATATGTGCAGGGATTGGGAAATCAGCAGCTGCGCCAACTCTTAATAATCTGACCACTATTAGGATCGACATCATGTACCATCCACTCGAAGAAACTGGATGGGGTTATCTTCAAAGTGGATTTTGAAAAGGCGTATGATAAAGTCAAGTGGCCTTTTCTTCAGCAGGCAATGCGCATGAAGGGCTTTAGTGAAGCCTGGAGGAACCAAGTGGACACCCAAGTCCAGAAGGGTAGTGTCGGAATCAAGGTAAATGATGACATCGGTCATTATTTTCAGTCACATAAGGGGTTGAGACAAGGGGATTCCATCGCTCTTCTTGTGTTTAATATTGTGGCAAACATGTTGGCCGTCATTATTGGCAGGGCCAAGCAGCGTGGCCATGTAGAAGGGTTAGTTCCTCATCTAGTCGATGGAGGGGTATCCATTCTACAGTATGCTGATGACACTATCCTATTCATGGAACATGACATGGCTAAGGCACGTAATGTGAAACTTATCTTATGTCTCTTCGAACAATTGTCTCGCTTAAAAATTAATTTTCATAAGAGCGAGTTGTTCTGCTTTGGGAAGGCCAAAGACGAGGAACACACTTATAGACAATTGTTCGGATGTGAATTAGGTGCTTTACCATTCAGTTACTTGGGTATACCGATCCACCACCGTAAACTATCCAATAAAGAATGGAAGTGTATTGAAGAACGAATGAAAAAAACTTAGCTGCTGGAAGGGCAAGCTTATGTCAAATGGAGGTCGGCTAGTCCTGATTAACTCGGTACTGACTAGTATGCTGATGCTTCTACTTTCGTTCTTCAAAATTCCGAAAGGAGTTCGGAAGCGACTTGATTTTTTTAGATCTCGTTTCTTCTGGCAGTCTGATGAGGCCAAGAGGAAATACCGTCTTGCGCGATGGGATGTCCTTTGCCGACCTAAAGACCAAGGGGGTCTCGATATTGAGAACTTAGAAATTAAGAATAAATGTCTTGTGAGCAAATGGTTATACAGGCTAGAGACAGAGCCGGAGGGTATGTGGTCACAAATCCTGCGCAATAAGTATTTATACTCCAAAACATTAGCCCAGGTTACCATGAGATCGACTGACTCGCCATTCTGGAAGAGACTTATGCGAACAAAGGACTTGTTCTTTCGCAGGGTCAAATTCTTGGTTGGCAATGGGATGTCAACAAGATTTTGGGAGGATACATGGTTAGGACAGACGCCTCTGGCCATCCAATATCCCACTCTTTATAATATTGTGCAACGTAAGGAGGATTACGTAGGCATAGTCCTCCAAACTATTCCCCTGAACATCCAGTTCCGACGTGCGTTAGTTGGTGAGAGATGGAATGCCTGTATGCATTTGGTTCGGAGACTGATAGAAGTTTAACTTTCTGACCAGCCGGATTCGATACAATGGAAGTTAGCTAAGAATGGGATTTTTACGGTGAAATCATTCTATATGGATTTGATTAATTCTAGCCCAATCTCAAGGTTGCTGCACATATGGAGGGTTAAGGTTCCTTTGCGGATTAAAATCTTTATGTGGTTTTTCCACAAGCAAGTGATACTCACAAAAGACAACTTAATTAAAAGGCGATGGGTAGGAAGTTCGTTTTTGTGATCATGATGAAACAATACAACACTTATTTCTTGAATGCCCACTCGCCAAACTACTCTGGAGAACGATTCATATAGCTTTTAACATTAATCCTCCAGTCGATATTGCGTCGTTGTTTGGGACGTGGTTAGCTGGGGTTGAACAGATTACTGCGGCTCGTATTCGGATTGGAATATGTGCGCTATTATGGGCTATATGGAACTGCAGGAATGATATGATTTTTAACAGACAGCACACTTTAACTTTCCTGCAGGTCATCTTCAGAGCTACAGCTTGGATCCGTACGTGGTCCTTACTCACTCCTATGGACTCCAGGGAGCCTTGGTTACTGGGTGCAACCAATGGGAGATGGTAGTTCGGGTTGTATTCAACCGGTTCGGATGGCGCTCGCATAACAGGATAGGAGTCTAGGGAGCTTATCCTTCATATTACCGCATCGGTTGCTTTTGTCAGCATGTAATTTTCTTTTTTTGCTTTGTTTCTGCTCCGTTTGCGAGTTGTAAGACCTTTATGACGTTACTTTGTGGATTTTTAATAAAATGGCTACAGGGGGCCGGACATCTTACCTTCCCCAATTCCGGTCGGGGAAGGCGCCAATACCAAGCCCATTTCCTAAAACCTGTTATCCGAAATCCGGATCCGAAAATGCATATCACGATCAGTGGCACAGGGCGCTGGTCGGCTTGAGAAAAACTCAGGTCGTCCGAAAGGGCATGTCCGAAGGACCGTCGGCTCCATACCGGAAAGCGGAAAAAGTCTGCCAATGTGACAATGCAACATCGCACTCGACACCCGTCAAGTGCGGTGTTCAGTAAGTCAAGTTTTTTGGCAAGCTTTTTCTGGACTCCGGGAGGTGAGATGGGGAGCAGAGGGCCCCTGTCCCCCGCATCTTCATGATGCAAAGGCCGGGGGCATGCCTCCATTTCCAAAAAAAAAAACATCAACTGCTGCATGCTGTTGTCCACAAGAAAGCATGTGAGACCCTTCAGGTGCATTGTCTCCCACACTTTTTTCTTGCAGCATGTGGCTTGTATACATTGAAAAGGAAATATCAGATGATACCAACAAATACACGGCCCATGCTTCAAAATTCTAGAAGTCCAATTTAGATGCTTCAAGAAAATTTGTGAATGTTTACACCACATGTTTCTACATCTCCTAAAACCATCAGATACAAATTCGAAATATACGTGGGGAAACAACAAAGGCAAATTCAGATGTGAACAGTGTCACAATTCATTCGTTTGTCTTCATTGACACTACTCATGTTAGATTTATTTTTCTTTGTGTTTTTTGAAGTTGGATCTGAAATTTTTTATGTAGACATTCACAAATTTTTGCGTAATTTTCTGAAATAACTAAATTTGACTTTTTGAAACTGGGAGCATGCATGTGCTAGTCTCACCTGATGTTCGGGAGTGGAAGGGAGGGACTAGGATAGGTGGCATGCATTTAAATATATGCAACTGCAGTTGAAAGAGGGGTTGGCTGACTGTGCAGCCTAGATGTTCGAAGGCTGGACATTTTAATAAATTGCGTCAGGTAGGGTCACATGAGTCGGCAACCAGGGCCATGAGTCGCTTGTGCAGACTTCATCATTGTTCGCCTGGACAGGACAACTCCTTCGTAATTCAACTTAAGCACACGGGTGCAGTGCATGTGATGCTCTGAGCTGCACATATCACAATGCAGACGAACAGTCCAGATAACAGGTACCGTGTAGCTCGTCCTATGGAAGAACTTTGCGGGCGAGGAAACACCCATAGCTCCCATGTGATGGTGCCGATCTAGGCTTCTCCCGAGGGTTCGGAATCAACATTCAAACAGGTGCACCTGTTACGATCATCCTAACCAGTATGGGTTACCACAACTGATTTCTTGATCCTTCCCAATCCCAGTGGCATACATGCATGACCCTATCTGGCAGCCAACTTGGCGCATCGTGCCATGCATGTTGTTCTCTCTACCTAAACAACACCCAATGTTCTCATAAGAACTCATTTGTATAACATACTGGCTTAATTAATGGATGCACTTAGATGTGCCTTCAGTGTGTAGGTGGCACTAGTACCGTAGTCTGGTAGCTACCATCAAAGTGCCATTAGTGGCCATCATCAAAGTTAGTGAGATTGAGTATTCCAGCCAGCAACCATTAGGGCTTTGTTAAGGGCTCGGAAAAATAAAACAACTTCCTTTCATCAGAAATTAAAGGAGCAACTTCCTGGAATACAGTTAGTTCAGACCAAACATACTACAGTGCAAGAGTTATTTTCATCAGCGCTGCACTCCTCCCATTAACTTTCTGCTATTAGTCTCCAGAGAGAGAGAGAGAGAGAGAGGGGCAGCGGTGGATCATGATCACATTAGATCGTCGGGGCGCTCGCATGCTTTCCAAACCACAGCTGAGAAGCAGACTCAAACACAAACGTTTTGGTGATATATGTGGCTGAAATTGTCATGGCTAAAGAGAATAGCTGCCACGCATAAGCACGTGCATATAGCAACAGACGACAAAATCCAACTTCAAATAATACAAGGGTATTCAAAAGCATCTTGCTACACTGGAAACTTATAACTAGAATAAAGCACACACTTGGTAAGTTTTTCAGATAACTGAACAATGCCGACCACATTGATGCAAGACAAACTCGTTGATGATAAAAAAACTGCAGCAGCCCTTTCTTCACCCTGGAGAATACAAAAGCGTTAATCTCCAAGTAACCCAGTACAAATAAAGAAAAATTTAACAGAAGCGCCTATGTAACATAGTATATGAAGAAGATGCATGTACAAACTCATGATCAGCTATGCGTGTACAAATTATTATTAGTATGTGTGGATCCCAATGGCCGAATGGTTAGTATTTTGAGGGTGCAGCCCAGATTGGAAGCCAGATATTTTTCATAGAGAGAATCAAACAGTTCAAATTTCACAAACTATGCTCACAACACTGGTGTAGTGTCTCCTACTCATGGAAGACAAGGCGATGGAAACTCCCTGGCTGGCTCTGTGCAGCGTGAAGAAGCTATCGACTGTCGGTCTGCTAGGACCTGGAACGCCGGAGGCAATGGGGTCTCAGGACCATGCTCGCTCAAGCTGTTGTTCTGAAGAACAACTTAGCAGCTGCTATTTAAGAAGTGTAGCTGTTATTCAGGAGTGTACTGTACGTTCAGTTTTGCTGACCCTTTTCTGTGTTGTACTAAACTAAATTTTGTCTACTGAGTTGTTCTGCCTGCTAAAGCATTTGCGGGTACTTAAAAGAATGATGTTACTGGCATTTCATTTTAATAAATGGAACGGGGCGTGAACCCTTTGATCTATAGAAAAAACGTGTGTACAAACTCTGTCATGAACTCAGCAACAAAAACAAGACATATATCATATCTGCTAAAAAAATCTGTAGCATGATAATGCTCAAAAGTATATTCAAAAGAACTTTTTACCTGGTGAACCATTTCAGCACATCAAACCAGAAAGTTATCCTATGTATGGCGCAACATTTCAGCTCCATCGCATCCACCAATAATACTTGTGCCTACAAACATAAGGCACACATTTAATAAAAATCCAAGAAAAAAACAAGTGGTGGATATGAGAAAGCAACAGAGAGTATGTTACATAGATGAATTGACTAATATAAGAAAAACAACTCATTTTTGTATTTATGTTATATAGCTGCTACTCATACTGGCAACATATAAAACCACATAAGTTGCATTTTGCAATGGATATTCTTGAAAGTGGTATACAACTATACATAGCTACCTCATAATGAGAAATTTAGCTCATAAGAATGCAATGCATGGCCTATAATTTGTCTCATGTATACTCATTGCCCTCATGTAAAGAATACAAAATGAAAACATGCCAAAACTCATAAACATTATCAACAAAAGTGATCTTGTGTATTCAAACTAAATAAATCGAGTATGATTAGAGATAACAACCGCAGGTGTGGTACAGATGTACTAGTCACTTGCAGAACAGTATTGAGCAAGTGACAAGGAAAACTACTATTCTGGAAGGTACACTTTCAATAAAGTTGTTTTTATGGAGTTAAGAAAAATAGAATGATTGAAAGTACTAGATAAATGAATATAGCTAGCTGAGGTTCCGAACATGCCGAATGAGTTAACCATTTGACATTTGGATTCACATTGTTGCTCATTTCATTTGATATTTGGTTTGTTATCTCCCAAGGATGAAGACAACTATATTGAATGATAGCACAATGTACAGCTATATTAAATGAAAGAGTATCACTATAAGTTCGTCTATATGGCAAAGGTATTTGATTATCCATTTAAAAACATAACAAGACTAACTTACTACTACGATGTGAGGACTAATGAGGAACAATCACCTGGCATACAAAAACTCTTGAAAGAATGATGAGCAATAAGACGATGGGTTTCACAAAGTTTCTTCGATCGCATCAACTTAAGTTGAATTATATAGACATTGTGGCCGACATATAGAATTATATCATCAGTATCCTCATCATATCTCATTCTAAATAACAACCCTGGCCTCTCTCCTTCAGCCCTAGGGGGGATCCCATCAATGTTATGCATGTCAATGGTCTTCCACAACTCCCATTCAGTAACACCCTGACAATTGACCTTCCTTCGCCATATTTCAATGATATGGTAATAGTGAGACAATATGGCTATACCAACAGCACCATTAACGATCTGGATGACCTCACGCATATCAAAAAAGTGACGGGCCTCATTTATAGTGGGAGGCGCACTGATCAAAGCTAGGATGTGCCCATCTAGATCAAACTCAATCATGTAATCTCCATATAACCAGTAAAGTGAATTACCAACTAGTGACCCATGAACACCGGTATCCGGAAGCTCAACATGGAGTCGGTGTTGAGATGACGTCGCCCCATATGCCAGCCTTCGAAGAGTAAACAGATACTAAGATGAGGTGTGGACCACTATAGTAGGTGCTCGTGGAGAGCACGACCACTTTAAATGGGCTCAAGTGGCAGCTTCCGTGCACATGGTCATGGTCACCATCAGCACAGACCACTGCCTCATTGACATAGCGTTCATTGAACTCCGGTGGAATGGACACACGACACTCCTCGCCGGTGATCGGGGCAATGACAATAAGCTCCTGCTGCCGTGGGCGCATGATGAGAAGGCAGCCGTGGCGGCACCCAAGCAATCGGAAAATCCGAGAGGCTGGCGCTGTCAATGCCGTGCAGTCGCAGGTCGAAACGTTGTGGAGGGATACGCTCGGGAGGGTCCAGGATGGGCCTGAACACGATACCATCCACGCTATCCTCGAAGAAACCGAGGAGGGGCGGCTTTTGGTGGTATGCATGGAACTGGCGATGGAACCTTGGGTCGGTGGTGGCGCTCAGGGTGGACGGTCCGGGCCGGTCCGGTCCCGGTCCGAGCCGTCGTTTGGACCGGCCGCCGGCGGTCCGGACCGGACCGGACCGGACCGAGCAGACTGGCGGTCCTCTTTTCAGGGACCGGACCGGCGAGGCAAAAGCCCGGGCTGGACCGGTGGACCGGCCAACCACTCACCGGCGGCGAGAAGGTGACCGTGGCGTCGGAGAGTGAAGGCTTTAGGCCCAATATAGGAGGGAAACAGCGGGGGAAGGTGCAGTGACTCACTTAGAACACAATGGTGAGGACGGAGAGGCCGGGGAAGCAGCGACAGCGACATAAGGTAAGGTTGAAGATGGCGACGGCTTCGGAACAAATTAAGCCGATTCAATCTGTGTGGACGGAGATATCATGGTCGCGGAGCTCCGGGACATGTTTGTTAGTCGTGGTGATGACGATGGCCGAGTCCGCTATAGGTTGTGCGCTGGACGGCGGTGGCCACGGCACAGGTGCGTGTCAGCGCGTGTGTGCGACTTTTTTGAGCGAAACATGTCCTGGAGATTTGGGTGTCTGAATTTTCTGAAGATGTGAATCGGATGTATGTTTTCTGAATTTTCTGGCCGGAGAAAACAGATGCATGTTTTCTGAAAGAAGCAAACAGACGTATGGTTTCTAAATTTTCTGAATGAAGCAAACAGTTGTTTACTGAATTTTCTGAACGGAGCAGATGACAGGAAACTGCAGCATGGATGTGCGCATGATTATCAGATTCTCTCCTTAGACGCTTGTAAAAGGAAACGGCAGAGAAGGGCTTGTCATGAATGGCGCCGCGATTATCGGATCGAACGCCGGCTCTCTCGTTCTTTCTATTCTGTTTGACTGGATACAAGGAAAACAGGCAGCGCGTGATCTGGGTCTTCTTCTACCTCCGTCCCTGTGTCAATTGAGTGAATGAGTACTTGATTCCGATGAACAATGCCGCAAAGAAGAAGAACGGACTGCAGCTTCGGTCCGCTCAGTTGGACCGGTCAAAGACTGGACCGGACCGAGAAAATTTCGGGCCGAAATTCAGTAACCGGACCGAACAATTTCTTCAGCGGGCCAGGACCGGACGGTCCGGTCTAGAACGAGCCACGAGCGGGCCGAAAAGCCCGCTCGCTCTGCCCATCCTGAGGTGGCGCGTCGCCACCGCTTGCAGACGGCGGAGGCGCGGGGCAGGCAGGAGGGCTGCGGCGGGAGACGGAGCAGGATCTCCCTCAAGAGATCGTCGTCTTCAAGCGGCGAGCTGTGGCGGCTGCGACGACTGCTACGGATCACTCTGGATGCCTCCTGACTCGCGTGGACCTTGGGACGGAAGCGCATGCTGCGCCGACGAGCCAGCCCTTGAACCTGGCGATGGAGGCGAGGGCTGCGGCGGCGGGTCACTCCGTTGGCCTCGTCACTAGCGTGGATCGGGGGATGGAGGCGAGCGCTGCGCCGGAGATTCACTCCGGCTTCCTCCTCATTCGCCTGAACCTGGGGATGGAGGCGTGGGCTGCGACGGCGGGCCGCTCCGGCGACATCCACGGCGGCGTTCATCCGCTGCCGCCAAGAAGACCTAGCCAGCATGGACGTAGCGGTAGTGGTAGCAGGCTACCAGCGGGTTGAGTTCGCTCGTAATTGTTCGTAGAGAACATTGGTTGGGCTAGGGCCCTGACTGGACAACGTAAACAAGTGTTGGCCCCCTCTAAAACTATGAACCCCTCAAAAAAACAGGACAAAAAATATAATGCCCTAAAAAAAGAAAAAATTATGACCTCAGGATTCAACAAAAGGTTGGAGTATTCTCAATAAACAAAAACCATACGAATTTACAACCAACATCCTTACAAGGCTTTGATGACCTCATCATACATCTCACCCTAAATTATTTGCAGTCGTCTCAATCTGCAAAGACCGACCACATCGATCTGAACTGTTGCTTGCTCTTTTGTTCTTGCTATTGTAATTGAGAACTTAAATTACGATTTTTTCAATCAATCTCGAGCTACATTCTGTTGGTACTTTATCCGGCATGTGATATTTTGCTTCAGCTCGTGCTGTTCCGTGTGTATTGTTATTGCTCAGACTTTTGTGCTGGCAACTCCAATTTCCCTTGTAATGTCCTCTTGTTGTGGATTAATAATTAAGTAAATAAATAAATAAGGGATGTGCCACTATCTGGCCTAGAAATATGTTTGAAAGTAATATCCTCTGACTGTTTATTTAAATTTGGTACAAGCACCGTCTTTCAGGAAGATTCAGAACCAATATGTCTATGTGTGCCTCTGATGTAGTTCATCTTATTAAGCTTACAAGCGGTGAATTTTGGGTAACAAAACCAGGACCAGGGCCAGGATGTATAAATCTGATAGACACGAGCGATGGATTCTTCAGACAAATCATGCGAAGCATCTCGGGTTGATGAAAAAAAAAATAAGTTATTAGATGAGCATAGCCGAGCACAAACTCTGACGTTGAGGACTTAAGCATCATCATCGGAAGACCGTTAAGCAACATAACCGGTCATGATATGATTAATTAATGGCTTGAACCAAAACATACGAATGTACAAATACAAGTCTAGAGCAACATCCCAAAAGTGAGTACATACAAACATACAAATACTTGCGTTAGATACTCTCCGGGCTCAAGAGAAGAGCTGCCAAGCACACACATGTAGAAATGGCAAGACAAGATGAAATACAACTTGAAATAATACTAGGATAATCAAGCTGAAATTGCCCGGATAGGTTCAAAAGCATCTTGGTACATTACATACTTGGCAAGACTAAGGATGACACAAACTGACAATTGCAGCCCTTCACCCGGGCAAAACAAAAGCATTACTTTGTCAGAACCCAATATAGATCGATAAAGATACATCTATGTAACATAGTGTATGAACAAGACACGCACAAACCCATGGTCAGCTTAATAACGTAGCATAAAGAAGAGTTATATCATACACTCTCAAGAAAGCAAGAGCTAAAGCATATTACTTGCTATATACAATGATAAACAAAAATAAACCCATCAACCTTTTCACATGAGATATAAATACCAAGGATATGATCAAGCCCTTGCCATGCGCAATCATTGTGAGCGAACCATAACCATCATAGTAGTAGTGCAAGAACGGCCCGCTCCAGGTCTTGGATCCCTAAGTCACCGTACTCCGGTGGGAGGCAAACGTGGCGCCAATTGACATGGCAGTGCCCTCCATTAGCGACAGTGCACCCAACACACAAGAAGCCTCATTACATCCTCTCAAGCCGACTAAGGGTATTCTTCGCGCGAGGGGGGGCGGGGGGTGGGCAAGCGCTAGCATTTGGTGAGCAGGCATTATGCTAAGCACCGATTTGACCATTGCATGTTGGTCGGCCTTGTTTCAAGGCATGCCTTCGATGTCTGGAGCCTAGCAGCCACTGTGTCGACAAGGGGCTGTAGCTGTGTGGCGGAGGGGCGGCACAATGTCAGTGGGATGCCAGGTTAAGTAATGGGGAAGCTCCACTACCGGCTTGGGCAATTATTTCGGACGCCTCATTGTCCCCGTGGAGGATGGTGGCAGAGCTTTTGGTGTAGTTCACCCGGAGTCCGCTAGCTCTGCCGAATCGGGTTAAGATGCCTTTGATGGCCACCATGTCGCCCGGTGAGGCGTGGCAGAACAACATCACATCGTCAGCATATAGGGAAATCATCGAAATATCTCGTCGGGGACGCAACTGCTGTCGGAGGAGTCATAAGTGCGGTGAATCAGGCGTCCAAGGGTGTCCACAACGAGCACAAAGAGTTGTGGGACAAGGGGTCACCTGGACGCAACCCGCATTAGTGCCAGATTAGTGGGCTAGGCTCACTATTCAGCATGACTCTAGTGCTAGAAGTCGAGAGCGGGATCCCCAGCCACTCCCATAATCAAGCCCTGAACCCATACTGGCTAAGAACCTCGAAGAGAAACAACCAAGATATGGAGAACATGATCCTCGGGGTCCAAGAGGAGCTTCAGGGATTGCCCAACAAGGAAGAAGTTGTCTTGGAGACTTTGCCCAGGAAGGAACACTTCTTGGTTGCGCCTGACTAGGTCGCCCAATCTGAGCGCGAGGCGCAACGGGAGCACCTTCATGAAGATCTTGGCCACGAGGTGTATGAGACATATCAGGTGGTAGTCGTGGAGCTGGCTGGCGTTGGTGCGCTTAGGAAGTAGGGTCAGAAGGGCCTGGTTGAGCTTGCTGAAGCCGCGGCCACACAACTCAAATAGTTATTGGATGATATCCATGAAGTCTAGCCGCAAAATTCCCTAGCATACCCACAATAACTCGGCAGTGAACCCGTTAGGCCCATGTGCTTTGCAGGCCGGTAGACTTTGACGACATCCCATATCTCCTTGGGCCGAAGGGTGTGTCTAGGCATGCCAGATCACACGACTCGATTAGTTGTGCCAAATCCAATGAGCGGTCGCGGTCGATGCAAGAGCCAAAGAGCTTGTAAAAGTGATAGAACGCTGCCTGCATCATATCCTCCTTATCGGTGATCACATGGCCATCGACGGTGAGGCCAAACATGTGTTTCTCTTCCCGGTGGAAGGAGCATTACCGGTTGAAGAAGGTTGTATTGGTGTCACTGACTTTGAGTGTGGTGATGCGGGTGCGCTGCGTAACGATGGTGCGCTCAAAGGACGCTAGCCCGAGGTAGGAGATCTTGAGCAGCTTCCACAGCCAGTCCTCCAGTGGAGAGATCGTGTGGTCCTCTTGGGCCTCGTCAAAGCGCAAGATGAGCTGATGGGAGATTGACATCTTGTACCAGATATTTTCGGTGGACTTGTCACTCCAGCTGGTAAGTTTGCGAGCCGTGGCCTGGAGATGCAGCATTAGACGATAGAAATGATCCGGGTCATGGACGGAACCCCATGTCATGGAACCCATCCAATCTTAGCCAAATGTGCTCAAAATGGAAGTGCCGGTGTGCCGCATGCGTGGGGGAGTATCGAGTGGAAGGGGTTGTGATCCGACATGACGGACGCGAGGCAACAGAGGTGGCATTCGTCATGCACATCCTCCCAATCTGAAGTGCAAATCACGCGGTCCAGGCAGGTGCACTAGAGTAGGCGCTGACTGCTCATTCGTCCATGTAAATCGTCGTCTATTGAGGTAAATTTCTTTCAATGCGAGGTCGTAGATGAGGCGGCGGAATCTGTCCATCATGGCCGGTTCAAGTTGCCACTGCTCTCGTCTTGTCGCGGAGGATTAAGTTGAAGTCGCCACACAATATCCATGGCCCGGGGCAGTCCGCGTGAATCTCGCGAAGCTCTTGCAAAAATGCGATCTTGTTCGCATCACCTTGGGACCGTACAACCGAAAATGACAAGGCGCATTGATGGCCATGGTCAACTTGGCCATGAGAGTGTTGGTGGTGAACAATGGGTCCGTGATAGTCACAATCGTGCTCTTGTACGCAAGCAGGATGCCACCCCTTGTGCCTGGAGCTGGGAGGTATGTATAATCGTCGAATTCCGAGCCAAGAGTTTCAAGGATAGCCGAGCGGACTCTTGGAGTAGTAGTCTGACCTCTTCACAGGGGTTGGCAAGGCCACGGTGATTTGTTGGTGGCGGCTGCGAGTCACTCCCATAGCATCCAAGTTCGCGGCGGAGCAGCACACCCACGGGATTGGCAAAGTGTGATCTGCAGGGAGGCGAACCGTCCTGCTGCCGGTAGGCATGATCCATGTTAGGCGCTTGCCGGTGTGGGCCTGGTCGTGGTATGATCCGTGGAGGGCCTTGGCATCGTTGGCTGGTCCAGAGGCCTTTGCAGAATCGTGATTGGGGTGTAGGGCTCGGGCAATCTGGCGAGAGGATTGGCGCGAAAGGCGGGGCGCACTTCCCCGCCCTCCGCGGTGCGTGTGTGGGACCCGAAGGACAGCATGGTCGAGGCAACGGAAGCAGAGCCCAGCGATCTCCTCCATGGAAAGGATACGCCGTCGCAACGGCGGATGGCTGGGTTCGACGACCTGGTGCCGACGGCAGCAGTTCTATCGAGACCTCGGACTGAGGGCCGAGGCGGGTCGAGGTGGGCGGTCGGGAGGGTACCGCAACCCGTGGAGCGGGGGACGCCAGCGGCGCCGAGAGGGTTGGCGGGGTATGGGCGACGTTGATGTACGAGTGCCTCGAGGACTCGCTCTCCAAGTCGATCCAGCGGTTGCCGGAGAGCGTCGCTCGGTGCTCGATAGGGTCAGCGTCATGGGGCGCCATGGCCAGGGGAAGGGGGAGGAGGCTGGGGAAGGGGAGAAGTGCTACTGGCAGGGATTTGACGACGGCGAGGCTGGTGGGCTAGGTGGAGCTGGGAGGTGGGAGGGGCGGAGCGGAGCGAGGCATCCTTCCTCCGTTGCTAAGTGTGAGTGTTCCTGCAGGTAGAGTTTGTTAGTTTTAGCATGTTTTTATTTTGCCGGCTTGACATGTCGAGAGGTTAGTTTGGATGAGATAAACTCTTGACCATCTCTTAATGAGCAAAAAAAAACTTTTGACCATGTCTTGTTATTTTTTTCTTATCCAGTTGACTTTTTTTCTTATTATGTCTTAGCTACTGCTTTCAGGAGTTTGCCTTGAATTTCACATGTCACAACATAGTTTTATTTATCTGTTGCTCATATCAAAAGCATAGAATAAAATAGCCCGCGAAATAGCCGCGATAGCTGCGCTATAGCTGCCCAGGAGCCTCGCCACTACGCTATGACCGCTGCCGCTAAATCATTCACATATCCCTCTAAATGGTTCAAAAAGAAGCAAAACCCTCTAGAATTCATCTCTCCCGCCAAAAAAGTTCCGCTATTTGCCGCAATTGCCCGCTATGGCGGCCGCTATAGCTGCTGGGAGAGCCTGCCGCGAAATCGTTTCTCCCGCGATTTTAATCTATGATCAAAAGTGAGCTACAAATTGTTCATAAAAAGATCTAGGGGGATGTTATTTTGCAAAGTTATAATTGTTAGCTCATCTTGTTAACGGGCTCACTATTGTGATCTCGTCTTACCCATCTGTCTTTGCCTCATAACTATTGTTAATCGTTGACTTCTTGTGCTTCTAGGCACAACCATTGCCGGTGGATTCAATGAAGCTGAAATGTCACATAATATGTAGGGTGACTGTCTGGTTTCATGTGCTAATGTTCAGATATTGTCCAGCCGGTGAGCATATCATCTGAATATAGTTTATGTGATTTGGATTATTTGATTTTTCTAATGAAGAATTTCCAGCTGCCATTGTGGGTAGCATTCACCCACAAACTACTGTTCATTTGGCTATATGAATTCACAAATGTGTATAACACAGGCAACAATTAAAATGATGATGGTGCTAAGGCAAAATAACTCCTTTTTTAATTATAGTGTTGGTGTTGATATTCGCAGTGTGTGACTACCTGGCCATCCTTGATTTTTCCTTGGTCTGGCTGCTCCAGAAAAGATAAGCTAAGCTGAAGGCAGTATATAAGTACTCCATGTTATTACAAACGCCAGTCATAGAATTCATCTAATTTTTGTGAACCATCTGGATTTCAACTCTCCAAGCCTGACAAACTGCAGTGTCAAAGTGTTTCAAAGATTTTCTTTGTTGTTGGTAATCCTAGCAGATATTGCCAGGGATATTGGTTTGCTTTTAGAGATATCTTCTTCATGTTGCCGAGCTAATATGTACTGGTCAAACACTATGGTGAAACCATGTACACTGCATAGGTTCTATAATTGGTTTCTCATTATATGTGTACCAGGTTACTAACAGATTGATGATTTTGTTTTGTCCAGGCAAAGGAATGGTTGCTGCATTCCATCGGGCTTGTTGTGTGTCTTGCATCAATGTGGTCGGCAGTGTTTATATATGATCTGCAAAAATGAACTTACTAAGTATGTGCCCTAGTGTAACAATGTTTCTTAAGTCTTGGGATGTATTTGAAGACCAAATTTATATGTTACATGGAAACCAGAGAATCTCAGTTTCCCCTAGTCAGCTGATATAATTATGCACTTTTGTGCCTCGCTTCCCAGTACCAGCTTCCATTTTGTTATGTAAATTGTTTGTGTATCTGGTCTTGTGGTTCAACTTTTGAATGTGTTTGGGTTTGTAACTAGTTTTTGGAACGTCAATATGTGAAAACATTTCCTTTATTATAGGTCGTTCCTTCTTTTTAAGCAAATGGCTGGCCCGACTTGTTAAATTGACCTAATGTTGTACACAAAATGTATTCTTGGTCTAGCCAAGAGCAAGAAGCTTTTTTGAATACCTACAATCCCAAGAACATCAGTTTCCCCAAGTTTGATTTCATCCTCTTTTATTACATGGCTGTGCCTGGTAGCTGTTCTCTCTTCTTCTAGGAGAGTTTGAACTGCATCTCTGGTTTCATTTATCACCATCATCAGACATTAATAAAATAAGAACCATACAATGCAAAACAAACAAAAGGAAGAACACACCTTTTCTTCTATTGTGTATGTTGTCAGAGATAATCAGAATCTTCCAACTATTCTTTGAAACAGCATCCCGTCTGTGAAAATTAGTGCTATGTTTTTCAGTTATATGGAAATATAATGTAGGAGGAAAATTCATATGCCATAAGGATTGATGGTTGACCCAAGTCACATTGTGGGGTTAAGTTTGAGAAATATTGAAAAATAAGCATACCTAGGTGTTTCAGGAAATATTGAAAAATATCATGTTTCTCCAGTTTGTGTCATATGAGACATCATCTTGAAATCAAAGTTTGCATCATAAATGCCCAGATTTGAATATGTTGCAAATCACTTTGTGGCGGTGCATAATGAAACCGAGGGAGTAGGTTGAAAAAGGGTTGCCAAACTGGATTTATCAACCAACATAAATCATGCAGGGCATGACTAGCATGACTAAGGAAAGGATACATTGCGCCAGCATATTTTGATACTTTCCCTCCATCAAGCGTCTTACAATCGGCTTCTTCTTCACGTACCCACGAAATCCTCCATCGTTCATGTGGTACATGATGCTACAATGGCCAACACATCAGAATACCTCAATTTTGCAGCGTGTGGACACAGTCAACGTCCAAGAGGGGCTCAACTAGGATTTTTCAGGCAGCGTTTCATCGCGTTCCTCTGTCGTAGGCTGGTAGCTCATTTGGCATGCAACCATCCCAGTGTACTCCTAGGACTCATGATGTGCTGCTCAAACCGAGATATACCATTTGGCTGCGTAGCACGAGTTACCAATTTCTCGATCCTTCCCAAGCCCAAGAAATACATGCACGCCCTCGTTGGCAGCCATCTTGGCATGTGGTGCCCTGCATGGTGTTTTCTCTGCCTAAACTATACCAAAGTGTTCTCATGAGAGCTTGTCTATATAACTTCCTTTAGGATGGACACATTTACCAATATGAAGATGGGCATTGATGGATGCTATCAAAGTTAATGAATGCTATTGCTAGTCGAAGAGATCGAGTACATTGGAGCTATCCTTCCCCACCAACCGGTTGATGTTTAGTCATCGGGAGTCGAGACATCACGTGGAATTTAAGTGCACATAAATTATTGTCACTGCAGTTTGCTCACAAAAAGATAGACAACCATTGCAAAAGAATGATGTAGTTTATGGACGGTATAACAAAACTCCTTTCATTATTTATTTTGTTAATTTAATATTGGTAAAACCAAAGTTTAAGTAGTTCTGTATTACTTCCAAAAAATAACAAAACTCTTTTCATTTATTATTTCTTAATTATGGTTATTTTATTTCAAATTTTACTATATTAACCATCAACCAACTAACCTGCCAGCTCCTTATTGACTATTGTAAACTATACACTTACATGTTTTGATGTTTTGAATAATCAATACTTTTAAACTTATTAGTAGATGTGAGACCGCTTTTTAAGAAAATTAGCTATAACTGCTACCCTCATTGGCTATTTTAAATCGCCATTTTTTGTTTAGGCACTCTTGAAAATAGGTTTATATGAAATCTAGCGAATTTATGGTGCGTTGTACGTAGTACGATAGATTTTCTAGCCACATGGAAACATAAGTCTAGTAAACGTCTTCTTATCTCACAAAAAAATGCTAACTAGAAACAGAAGACTTCACAAGCAGTGGAATACATCTCTTGCAGTGAGTCAATATCCATCCAGGTGTTTATCTTCTCGGCACACATACGAACTCATATGAACTTCAAAGTGTAGACGTATTCTAATATAAACGCTAGAAGCAAAATACATGCATGCATGTCTAATACTAGATCCAATTAATTCCAATACATGCATGTCTAATACTAGATCGAATACATACAATCAAGTGTTGCCCGTCACAAACACACCGGCATAGGCTGCAATATGAGATGAACATTTTCGATACATATATGGACATTCATATTGAGACAGCTGGATATTTTTCAGTTTATTTTTCTGGCAACATTGTTCTTTTTGTTTACAATATTTTTTATGTTAGGGAATTTCTTGAAATATGCAAAATTGACACTAGGAATGTTGAGACAGTCCACTGTATAGTCCGTTGCACCAGCACTCGGACGACGAATTTGACCGCGGACGGGGCGGCGAGCAGTCTCCACGGCCCATTCCATATTATGGTTTGTCAATCATTGTTGCAGGGAGGAGCCCGACCCAGAAGCCCATTATGGTACTGTGATTTGGAGAAGGAAATGGCTGACACACTACACTACACAATGGAGTATGTACGAGGGAAAGAGCGATAAAATCAGGGAAATCACATCAGGAAATAGAAATACCAGTACTGATGAGGAATGCACTGTAGAAAATACTGAAGCCTGGAACTACACGATGGATACAATCACGGCACGAAGATCGAAACATATTCCAGCACAATGGAATTGGCAATCAAAGGGCGCAATCTTGTTCCCTGAGAAGCCCAGTGAGGAGCAATGCACTGCAGGAAGTACTCGACTGGAGATAAAATCATCCGAACATCATACCAAGGTAAGGAATGAACTACTGTATTTTTAACTGTTATAGAATCCAAATAAAGTTTGATGTGGTTCTCATATGCTCTTGCTTATACCTAGTAGTACAGTGTTACATGGGACAGACGATTATTCATACAATCAAGTGCCAATAGAGTGGAAAAATGGAAATATACTGCATCCTAGTGCTATGCATTGCTGTGCTATGTTAAACGTGCTATGTTGTGGGATGATTTTCAGATGACACAAAGGGCTTAGGAGGAATCTGCAGGTTCTGCAACCTCCTCGTTAACATGTTTACCACCTTTGTCATTGAAGGACGATTCTTTGGGTTCCACTGGATACACCACAGGGCCACAATAGTCAGCTGCCTCATCTTTCCTTTGTCTTCTGCTGTCATTTCCAAAGTAAGCTCCAATTCTTGCTCAGTGGTTATTGTCTCATAAATCCACTCCGGGAGGTACACCTCATTCTGGCCCTCAACACTTGGGTCTGAGTTCTTCCTTCCACTCACCATTTCCAACACCAGCATGCCAAAACTGTACACGTCCGACTTGTACGACACCCCTCCAAAGTTCCGAGAGTATATCTCTGGTGCGATGTATCCCATGGTGCCTCTTGCTGCAGTTAAGGTAACGATGCTCTGGTCCCTTGCACACAGCTTGGCAAGGCCAAAGTCAGATATCTTCGGGTTGAAGTTATAGTCCAACAAGATGTTGTGTGGCTTGATGTCAAAGTGGAGAATGCGCTGGTTGCAGCCTTGATGCAGGTACTCCATTCCTCGGGCAATGCCTAGAGCAATATCTAGCATTTTGGTGGGTAATAGGAGTTGTTGAGAAGTATTAGAAACATGTGAGAATATGTATTTTTCCAGTGCATCATTAGGCATATATTCATAAATCAGAGCCCGTCTTGTTCCTTCAGAGCAAAAGCCCAAGAGACGAACGATATTTGCATGGTGAATCAGTCCAATGGTTGCAACTTCATTAATGAATTCCTCTCCCTCTCCTGTAGAGCTCTCTAGCATCTTGATTGCTACAGGCACTCCATTTCGTAGCTCACCTTTGTATACACTTCCGAATCCACCCTGGCCCAGTTTATCCTTGAACCGTCTTGCTATCTTCTTAACTTCAGGGAAAGTGTACCTTGTAGGTTTCGATGTGCCATATGCTTTGAGAAACATTTCGACCTTCATATTTATCTCTTCATTGTACCTTGACTTCAGTGAGAGGTAGAGTGTTGTGGCTACCATCAATGAAAGAGCTACAAATGCAGCTACAGATGATGCTGCTTATTTAAAGGAAAGGAAATTAGCTAGCTGCATTTGGAGTGTTAGCTATGAACCGATGATTAAATCTCCCTCATCATTTCTCTTTTCCGAGGGATATATTGTATCTTATTGCAATGAGAGAACATGAAATTTAAGGTGGTAGGAACTGACGCAGCTCAGTTAAATCCAGACCGCACTGTGTTCACTCAAGTTAAATTTCAGTGGCTATTTCTTATATGAGTAAAAAGTTAAGAACATTTATAGTGGAATCGGAGAGGAGTTGTAGCATTACCTGCAATTGGGACGACCTGCATACCTGTATGTAAGAATGAAAGAATAAGTTCTCCCATGATTTAATGTAGACAAAAACATAAGAAACTCCTAAAAATTTGATGGGAACCACAATTGGCAGGCCAGCTGGGGGCAGAAACCAAACGCATCCGTGCTTATTGGTTAGTATCCAATATCTTTATCTGCTATTCCAGTTGGATATTCGAAATGTCGAACATGATTTAAGTTAATACAACTTTAGTAAAAAGAATGTTTACAAATGTGAAGTTTACAGTCAGTATATCTATACATTGCTGCACATGCTATTTATTGGACATCTGACCTATACTTGTAACGTAGCCCTGCTTCTAACCAACACGGGAGATCGGGGAGTATGGCATGAGACATAAAAACTGGTATCTTTTCACAAGCACTGATAGAAATCCATGAGTGTGTATATGTCTGAAGAACCATATAGGTCAATGGTGATATTAAAATATAAATTTTGATGTTTATTCTTTTAGTAGTAAGGAAAAATATAACCTGTTGCTTGGATTAGTAAATTTATGTATGCCAACTTAATTCGGATAAAGAATGTATGCCGTGAATGGAAACATGTTGAGTATTCTTGACAAGTTTGCATTCTGAAGCAAAACAAAAAAATTATGCTAACACGAAATCTGGTGCTTGCCATTATTATTTTTCCATTATGTCTAGAGAGAACGAAAGTGTTTAAATCAACAGTCCTTAAGATCATCATAACAGAGGTGCACACGGACAACTTTGCAACCAACACAGGTTTATAGGAATCTGTTTCAGATTCAACTTTGTTAGCACTGTACGATTTTGTTGTGTGAATGGTCTAAATAATATTGTTATTAATAATAGGACTACTGCGTTAGCACGAACAGACATAATTCTAGTGGCGATTACTCTTTTCCAATAAAATCTACAATAGTCTAAAGTTCCAATCAAAGAACCTGCTGTCTAGCTCCATCCAACTCTAAAAATACTAATGATCTATGCCAATCCAGTGTACCTATATATTAATGGTTGTTTTTTGGACCTGACGTGTTCAAATTATTGTAATTATCGGAACTTAATCCAGCACAACCAAATTATGTCCTAAAACCATTTACGTCTGATTTGTTGAAATATTGAATTAGGGATTTTATTTGGCAGTATGGAAGCGTTAATATTCAAATGTTAACAATGTTAGATTTGTTGATAGTGATGCACCTCACATCCATATAGTGTCAAATTTCATGGACTAAAATCACCTTCTGAATGCTTACTTTGGGCAGAAGCAAAAAGGACAGACCCAGTGCATAGAAGCTCCCACACAAGGTGGGGTCTGGGGAGGGATTATAGGAACCTAGTCTTACCCCTGCAAAGTGCAATGCAGAGAGGTGCAATGCAGAGAGGCAGAAGCAAAAAGTAAGAAAGGAAATAATAAAGGAGTTATAAGCCTTGCTAATTTGGGCAAAAAGAAGACAAAGAGCTTATGCCCAAACAAAGTTTGGTCTTGAGCTGCGCAGCGGGCTGTTACTGGCTAACCATTGGACTAATTTCCAGTGCAATCACGTGAAAAGTTTCGCTATAGGTAAAATCTTGCTAAGTGTTATAAATTTGGAACATACGGGATTGGCAAGTGAATAGATGGAAATATAAAAACACTAAAATGCCATTAGAAAGAAACTGAGAGACACTATAACGGGACATGACTAGGGAAAGAAACAATACCATGTCGCTTGCAGAAAGCTTGATCCCGTTGTGAGTTAAATCCACACTGTTGACCTTTTTCACACTGTTGGCAAACACTAGTGATATTACTAGAGTACCAAGAGAATGACATCTCACCAATGCTGATGATCCTATTTGCCTTATACTCGAAGGTTGCAGTGTTGTCGACCTTCTGGAATATGGAGTATACGCGAGGCTGACTAGGATATGGTATCGGGATGTCCTTAGAAACAACCATACAGTCCGAAGGAAGAACAGACATGTATGCGTAAGGGTTTACCAAATACCAGAACGGGATGGCCTTTTTAACGAGACAAGCAACTGGGCCCACAATACCGTATAGATCTATTGGTATAGAATCTCTTGAACAACCTACTAAGCTGGCAACTTCCAGCTTTTGAGGTTTGTACACATCAGTTGATAGATTTGCTGAGATGAGTCTCTGAAGTGGGCAGTGAGGTGATGAGTCTACAGGTGGACTGATGTTTATGACTAGATCCTTGTAAAATATTGCAGTCACTTTGCAGGAGCCAAGAACTGGGTGATACAGGATGGTGTCTTGTCCAAAGCATGATAACTGCATACCTGGTGCACCACAAGGTGGAGGTTGGGTTGCAAGCCTGAATGGGAACCGGACCTCTGGTCCATGTTTGCTGCACCGACTTGGTGAACAATTCTTGAAGAATTCTTCATCATCCCATGCTGTGGCAACATAGGTTCCATTGGCGAGAAGAGAGATGAGCAACACTATGAAGAGAAGTCCTGTCATACTGTTGTAACGGAATGGAGATGAAGAAGGCAAAGAGAGAAGCTCATGAATGTAACAAGGAGCACCATGCAGTGGAATTAAGTGAAAATTTATGTTGGGCTTGTGTGGACAAGGAGGAATTCCAGTTGCCAATGACACTTCTGTCGTGCTGTGTGGACAAGGAGGAATTCCAGTTGCCAATGAAGCTTCTGTCGTGCTGTGTTTTAGAAAAATGAAGCATTGCCATTCAGTGCTTGCTTGCTATCAGTGTTGATTAGTCAAACAAATAGTAATAATTGATGGCTTCATTTTCCACAACTGGCACATCACCTTGACTAGACACAATTGGATTTGGAACGAATTACTGGCTTTCCTCTGTCACATCCAGAAGACCAACTGCATTTTTACTTCTTTTGAGTCAGTCAATGCCATCATGACCATATGTTTGTATACAGCCTGCAGGGAGCTATCTTAGGCACTTGATCTTCTTAACCAGTTCTTATATCATATACTCCCTCCGTCCCAAAATAAGTGACTCAAAAATGACTTAATTTTGTGGATGGAGGGAGTACATGGATGTGTGGTTCTCTGAACCAGTCTACCATGGCGAGATGTATCGCGTTCCACTTCCACCATCTCACTTCCTTGAAGCACGATAATACATTCTTTCAACTCTGTGCAGCACCGCAAGCAGCAGCAGCACGGCCGGCCACCACCATGGCCGGAGCTGCCATGGCCAAAGGGATCCAATTGCCTTTTATAAAAAAGTTATAGAGACCCGATTGCTTTTTATAAAGAAGTTATAGGGACCTGATTGCTTTTTATAAAAATGTTTACAGGGACCTGATTGCCTTTATATTTTTTGAAGGGATTGACATGTAGGCTCCACCTATCAGAACGGTCAACCTAATGGTAAAAACTAGCTGTGTTGACTTTTATGCCACATCAGACCTCCCGAGTGGACCCAATCTATCATAAACGCAATTAAAATTAACTAACACAGTCATCAATGCAACATGGTAGTTTTCTGGAGCAACGAACCAAAATAGTGGTAGGATTTAGGGAATTTAAAAAGTTATTAGATTTCCGGAACCCTAGCCCCCAAATGTGGTAGTTTTATGATATTTACTCTTGAAAGCCTAATTGTCTTTTCTGTGATTGCAATTCTTGTTTCAAATTGTGTTCAAGGGTGATTTCATTGCCATGATTGCCCTTCTTTTTCTTGTGGCCCACTCATCTCTATTCCGTTAGGAAGGGGATCCACCCTGGTACGATTTTCAGTCTTCGGAGCTAACAAAGGCTATAGTTTGCATCAACAATGCAACATACTATTTGCCTTGCATCAACATCAACTACAATATCATTACTAACTTCTGGGTTGTTGACGCCATCTTGGATTTACCAAACTGGTGCCCTCTTTCTCAGTGGAATCGGCTTTTTTATGAACATAGACATGGTGATTCACTTTTTCTTTTGATTCATGTACACTTTTGTTTTTTCTTAAGTTCCATTTCCCGTGGCGATGTGCCATGGTCTTGTAGTGAGTACGGTGAAGTAAAAACAGTTAAAACATTGGTAGCGTGAATACATAGTTGAAAGAATGTATTTTTGGTGAAGTAAAATCTATTTGATTCATGCACACTTTTGTTTTTCTTCAGTTGTTTTTGATGTTTTTTTTTGCTGCTGTGCTAAAAGGTTTTGTACCAAATATGAACTATTTCCCATTCTTTATAAATGGGAACCCCTTGTGACTAATTAAAAGCTGGCATCCTGGCTTGCGTCCTCAGTGTATGTATATTTTATTTCCTTCATCCTGTAATAAACTTACTCTTGTTACTCTTCTCAGTTAATTTTATTTTCGCAAACTTATTCTTGTAACCATGAATGTGACTGTAGACTCTGACGTCCAAGAAAATTGTGGTGAAAATGACGAGGCCGTCCATTACAAAGCAGTGGACAGCAGTAGCAACCTCACTCTTAGGGTAAGTGGACAGCAGTAACGATCTCACTCTCAGGGAAGAGCTGCCAAGCATACTGGATGGTGTCCTGACCAGAGCATGATAATTACTTTGTAGTTGTTGGTATGAGTGAAAGGGCTCGTCTCATCTTCAATTCCTCGCAGCCATTTATTTACTGGTTATGATACGAGACTGGACGGGAGCTAGTCTTCAGTCACACTGTAGTCCCGACAACACAACGGGCCGAGAGGGTCACATTCGCGCATTTGGAAACTCTGACTGACTGAATTCCTTCAGGGCCAGGTACGCAGCTATCACCAGCACAACACCATTTTATTTGCACCAGCAAGATAAGCAGCTGTGAATAAGCTATCAGTAGTGCTCATCTCTTCTCGTTTCTCTTCTACCTATACTGTTAAGAAAAATGTGATTACCATGATAAACCACGAGAAAAAATAAAAAAAAATGTACAGTCTGCAATGACAACAATTTATATTTTTCCCCCGCAAAAAAGAAAACAGTTTGTGTTATTTACCGCCAACCCAGTTACTGATAACTTTATACCGACTTAGCTGCAGCTGGTGATCTGCATTTTCTTTAGAATGAGCATGTCTGTCTTCTACTAGATACACATGACAAAATGCATTACTTACACTGCAACATCCATGCTAATTTACAGTGTTGTCTTTTCACAGCAGGTGCATGCAAATGTCACTCAAGATTTCGCAAGCTATATATTACTATGCCTAATAATATCTTCAGATTCGTAATAATAGATACATGTCTTCCATAAAGAACAATGATTCCATTTTAGAACCTTGCTATCATGGATGCTGCAGTTGGAAGTAATACCCCTCCATCCTCGAGCTGCTACCTACTGTATTGTACCTATGACATGCTTCAGCATAAAAGTTCACGAGTCGGAAACAATTATTTAATACAACCATAACTTCAGCCTTTTGCAAGCGAAGTGAATCAACTTCATCATACGCTATTACATTACTCATCAATATTTTCACTCATATCCTCCCATATTTCAGTCAACTCGGACGACAAATGATAAGTATCATCAGTATGGGCGTGCCCTTCATCACAGAAGAATGGCCTGGAAGGCATATGCAAGGTATCGGCGCCCCCTTCCAGCATCTCTACAGCCTCGCTCATTGTTGGACGATCTTGAGGCCTCATCTGGATGCACCATAGTCCAACAATGCACAGCTTCCTCTCCAACTCATGCATGTCAGCAACAGAAACAGATATCTCACCTGCTTCTTGCTGAGTTAACCTGTCATATACCCATGATGGGTAGTAAGACTGGCTAGAGTTTGCTGCGTTTGGATCGGCATTCCTTCTTCCTCCAGCCATCTCCAGCAGCAGCATTCCGAAGCTGTAAACATCAGACTTGCTTGATATGACACCAAAGCTCCGAGATATCATCTCAGGAGCTATGTACCCAATTGTTCCCCGTAGGACACTCAACGGCACAAAACTGTTGTCTCTTGGGTATAGTTTGGCGAGACCGAAATCGGCAACTTTGGGGATGAAATTGTTGTCGAGCAAGATGTTGTGCGGCTTGATGTCAAAGTGGAGAATCTGCATGTCACAACCCAGATGCAGGTAGTTAATGCCCCTGGCAATGCCCAAAGCTATATCGTTAAGCTTGTCCCAGGAGAAGCTCTTCTCGGCGGAGAAGATGTACTTGTCGAGAGAACCTCGAGGCATGTACTCATATACCAGAGCCCTCCTCATCTCCTCTGAGCAGAAACCCATGAGATGCACCACGTTTACATGGTGGATCCTGCCGATGGTGGAGACCTCACTGATGAAGTCTTCTCCGTTACAGCTAGAGTTACCCTCTAGCATCTTGACCGCGACATGAACATTGCCTGGCAATAACACACCCTTGAATACGGATCCGTAGCCTCCTTGACCCAGCTTATCTCTGAAATGGCTTGTGATTGCGGTGATGTCGGTGTAGGCGAACCTCGTCGGACCAAGCATTTGTTGTAGTCGGAGGAACTTCTCGACTGCATCGATGGTTACCCTTGTTTTCAAATACTTGTAGCCAAGGAAAATTAACACAGCCATGGGTGCCAACACGAACCTGCATAGCACTGCAAAAACAGGTTCATTCATTTTAATGACATTATGAATGTATGAATGAGGCGCAATACTGTAGCTTGGATCATCAAGAGGTAATAATATATATAAATCTGACGTACCAGCAATCCACTTCACGAGCCACAAGGCAAGATCTATTATAGAAGGAGCTATCATAAAAGTATTGTAAACATTGTTCTGTGGTACTTGAACTAGAAGAGCACGGATCATGCAGTCCCCGAAAAAGAGGTCAATAGTAGCAAGGAACGAAAAACAGTCCTTAACAGTTTTTACTTCACCAAGCTCGCTGTAAGACCATGGCACGTCGTCATGGTACGGAAATGGAACTTAAAAAAGACTAAAGTATACAGGATTTAAATAGAAAAAAATTGCTATACCAAACTCACCGTCTAAACTCCATTATGCACTCACTGATTTCCCCTCCACGATATTGAAGAGTGAATCCATTCCTCATGAATTCTATGGTATCTGCATAACTTGCATTCGCTACCCGACTACCCAAAGGAGTCATTGCCAGATATCCACAAGAAGGCTCCAGGCTCCCAACAGCACCAGAGTATATGCCAGTTAACACATAGACAAACGAATAGCTGGTGCTCATGCAAGTGACGGGCATGTACATGCTATTGTTCCTTACTTCCTCAGAACATCTAACAAAGCTACCGACAGCAACATGTGAAATAGGCATTAATTCACCTTTAGGGGGGTAGTAATCTGGACCATATTTGTGTTCATGAAAAGGCCGATTCCACCGAGGAAGAGGGCACTGGTTGGGTAAATCAAAGACGGCGTCAACAACCTCTAAAGAAATGATAACATTGTAGCGGATGATGATCCGAGACACATGGTATGTTGCATTGTTGATGCGAATTGTAGCCTTGGTATCACTGCAAACTAGCTCGTAAGCATGAGAACCGCACCAGGATGGATCACCTGCCTGACGAAATGGGGATGATACGTCCCTAAGAGGGCCACATGAAAAAGAAGGACAGTCATGCCGATGATGTCGCCCTTGAGCATGATTTGGAAGAAGAAATAAGACAATTAAGGCTTTCAAGGCAGTGAGATGGTAGATGGGGAACGCGATAGATCTCGCCATGGCAGACTGGTTCGGAGAACCACACATGCATGTATATGATAGAATAACTGGGTAGGAAGATTAGGTGCCTAAGATGACTCCCTGCTGGCTGTATACGAATATATGGTTGTGATGGCATTGACCGACTCAAAAGAAGAAGAAATGCAGTTGGTCTTCTGGATGTGACAGAACAAAGCCAGTACCTCGTTCCAAATCCAATTGTGTCCAGTTATGGTGATGTGCCAGTTGTGGAAAATGAAGCCATCCATCATTACTCTTTGTTTGACTAATCAACACTGATAGCAAGCAAGCACCGAATGGCAATGCTTCATTTTTCTGAAACACAGCACCACAGAAACGTCATTGTCCACACAGCTATCATTAAAAGCACAGCATAAGCTCTCACTTAATCCCGTTACAGGCTCAACACCCACGGGCTTCTCATTCTTTGCCTTCATCTCTATTACATCACAACGGTAATGCCACAACTTCTCTTTATAGTGCTAGCCATATCTCTTCTCGCCAATGAAACCTATGTTGTTATAGCATGGGATGATGAAAACTTCAAGAATTGTTTACCAAGTTGGTGTGGCAAACATGGACCAGAGGTTTGGTTCCCATTCCGGCTTGCAAACCAACCTCCACTTTGTTTTTTTTTCGGAAAGGAGGATAATCCCCAGCCTCTGCATCGAGCGATGCACACAACCATATATTATTGAGGATGTAAAATCCAGCAGTTGAACAACGTCAACCTGGGGAAAAAAAAGAACACCTGAGGCCTTATGCCGCGTGACCGTAATTCCATCAGATCTTCTGCCCCCCCCCCCCCACGCGACGCATTCCAATTTTGTCGGTGGTAATTTAATTTCAGTCGTATTAAAAACTATTCAAATGACCTCAAAGTTCAGCAAAAGACTACAAGCCAGGGCACCTCAGCCTCAGGGCAAGGAAAGTCTAGTCTCCATCATCCAAATTTCTACAGCAATAATTTCAAACATGTAAACGTCGAAACGATTTGTTGACCAAGAACAAATTGCCACCACATTCTGATTTAACCTGTTTTAATTTCAGCCGTATAAAAGACATTCAAATGAGTTGGAAGTCCAGCAAAAAACTAGAAGCTAAGAACATGACCTCCTGCCGTATGTGTTCTTCCGAATACCAGTACAGCTGTAGACTCAGCTGCCGTATGTGTCAGGCATCTTCAGCAGAGAATCATGAATGTGATTGTAGAGTTGCCGCGAAAATGAAATTCCAGGCCCCGTGTCTTCAACATCAAGTAAATTGCTGCAAAACTCCATCAAGTTCAGTCATATAAGCGTTGCAGTAACTTGGAATTTCAGTCAGAGTTAGATATATCAATTTCAGTCATAACTCCCTAGGAATTCAGTGGACAGCAGTAACTACCTGTCAGTCTCAGGGGGCAAGAAAATTCAGTCGTTTAAAATACGCTCAAGACAACTTGGAAGCCCAACAGAGAATTGCAGCTAAGAATCCAATCTCGAGTGCGACTGTATACTCGCTGCCTTCAGTTAGCGAGAACAGCGGTCCTCTGGCTCATATGTACCACTACAAAATAACTGGACAGCAGCAGCAACCTCGCTCCCAGGGCAAATAAAGTCCTGTATCTGTCAACCAAATTTCTATAGCAATTATTTCAGACGTCTAAACGTTGAAACAATAATCTGAATAAAGACCGAAACCGTGCCTACAAGGTTTCGTTTTGGTCGAATGGGTGCAGATCTGGTTTGATCAATAACATATAAACAGATCTATAGTTTCTAAACAAATCAAGAGCAACTTCAATTAGCACAGCCATGCCAGTTCTTCTCAAACAACGGCTGAAAAATACAGACAAACATACGAGTCTAGGCTCAAGAGATGAGCTGCCAAGCACACAACATGTAGAAAAAAGCAAGACATGACGAAACCGAACTTAAGATAATACTAGTATAGGCCTAAATTCCCCAGATTACGTATTCAAAAGCATCTTAGTACATTACATACTTGACTCGAATAAGACACAATAAGCTTTTTGCAGATAACATATAAACACCACCGACCATATTGATGGGACGCGACAGATTCGGTGACAACTAACAACTGCATCAGCCATTCTTCACCTGGAGAAAACAAAAATGCTAATCTTCTAGTAACTCAATACAGATAAATCTGAAATCTTATAATAGCACCTATCACTACCAGAATAACTGCTTACGGCGACGGCCATTGTCGGCATAGATCCATGTATGCCGATGGCTGGCAAAATGTCGTAGGCATAGAAAAGCCGTCGGCAAAGTGAGCCCTACGCCGACGGGGGCCGTAGGCGTATAAAAGCCGTCGGCATATCTTGCTCTATGCCGACCCAGGTCGTCGGTATATGTGAGCCATCGGCTTAGAGGTGACGTAGGCGACTCGGGGGTGGGATGGTGGTTTGACGCCGTCAAATCTATGCCGACGGTTCTGACGGAGGCCGTCGGCATAGCTATGTCGACGGTTAAACCGTCGGCATAGCTACGTGTCCACGTCATTGATCCGCGGCGCATGGCACGTCATCGATCCGAGGCGCGTGGTGGGCTGTTCCTAGTCGATGCAAGCACAGGTATGCCGACGGTTATGCCGTCGGCGTATTTGTTTTGCCTGTTTTTTTATGTGTTTTCTAAATACAAACCATATATTTGTATTATATTTTTTTAATCTGTTTTTAGGTAAATTTGTCTTATCTAAACATAAACATGTATAAATTATACATCGATTTGGTGTGACCTCATTTTCTTTCGCATGAAATATTTTGAGTATGTTAGTAATATATATATATATATATATATATATATATATATATATATATATATATATGACCTCATGTTCTTTTGGACAAATTATATATCCATACCGTGATCTATGCCGCCAGGTCTTGCGTTGGGCCCTGTTACACGTCTGGAAGTGTGGTGGCGGGCGCAAGCAACCGGCACGCGGCTCCGGGCTGTGGTCCCTCTCACGGACGTCGATGCCACCGTCGCACGGAGGGGGGAAACGCTCGGGTCGGGGAGACACAAAGGGAACCTTGTGGTGGGTTGGGCCGGGACCTTAATCCGAAGTGTACCTATGGCGTGACAATCACGCCAGGTGAATATGTCCATCGGTCATACACCGTCCGGTGAAAGTCAAAGGGATAGATCCGTCCGGTCAACAGTGCGAGGGTTAGACGGGACGAGGTGCTTGGGGGGTAGCTATGCCGCCAGGTCTTGCGCTGGGCCCTGTTACACGTCTAGAACTGTGGTGGCAGGCGCAAGCACCCGGCACACGGCTCCGGAGTGTGACCCCTTCATGGACGGTGCTGCCGCCGGCACGTGGAGGAGGGAAATGCTCGCGTCGGGTCGACACGGAGGGAATCTTGTGGTGGGTTGGGCCATGAACTTGTTCTGAGATGTTGCTATGGGCTAGCATATCACAACCTGGTGAATATGTCCATCGGTCATACCTCGTCTGGTGAAAGTCAAAGGGGTAGATCCGTCCGGTGAATA
This sequence comes from Hordeum marinum, assembly GCA_022496015.1. Taxonomy (NCBI): domain Eukaryota; kingdom Viridiplantae; phylum Streptophyta; class Magnoliopsida; order Poales; family Poaceae; genus Hordeum; species Hordeum marinum. The sequence goes on along the minus strand of CM039674.1, from coordinate 7,947,758 downwards.
GTGTTAGGGTTAGACGGGACGGGGTTCTTGGGGGTAGCTTGTTGGAAATATTCCCTAGAGGCAATAATAAATTAGTTATTATCATATTTCCTTGTTCATGATAATCGTTTATTATCCATGCTATAATTGTATTGATCGGAAACTCAGATACATGTGTGGATACATAGACAACACCATGTCCCTAGTATACCTCTAGTAGACTAGCTCGTTGATCAAAAGATGGTTAAGGTTTCCTAGCCATGGACATGAGATGTCGTTTGATAACGGGATCACATCATTACGAGAATGATGTGATGGATAAGACCTAAACTACAAACATAGCATATGATCGTGTCAGTTTATTGCTACTGTTTTCTGCATGTCAAGTATATGTTCCTATGACCATGAGATCATGCAACTCACGGATATCGGAGGAGTGCCTTGTGTGTATCAAACGTCGCAACGTAACTGGGTGACTATAAAGGTGCTCTACAGGTATCTCCGATGGTGTCTGTTGAGTTGGCATGGATCGAGACTGGGATTTGTTACTCCATGTGACAGAGAGGTATCTGAGTGCCCACTCGGTAATACAACATCACAACAAGCCTTGCAAGCAATGTGGCTAAGTGTTAGTCACGGGATCTTGTATTACGGAACGAGTAAAGAGACTTGTCAGTAATGAGGTTGAACTAGGTATGGAGATACCGACGATCGAATCTCGGGCAAGTAACATACCGAAGAACAAAGGGAACGTTATACGGGATTAACTGAATCCTTGACATAGAGGTTCGACCGATAAAGATCTTCGTAGAATATGTAGGAACCAATGTGGACGTCCCGGTCCCGCCATTGGTTATTGACCGTAGAGGTGTCTCGGTCATGTCTACATAGTTCTCGAACCCGCAGGGTCTGCACACTTAAGGTTCGGTGACGTTTCGGTAGTGTAGAGTTATGTATGATGGTGACCGAAGGTTGTTCAGAGTCCCGGATGAGATCCCGGTCGTCACGAGGAGCTTCGGAATGGTCCGGAGGTAAAGATTCATATATAGGATGTCCCAGTTTGGTCACCGGAAAAGTTTTGGGCTCATCGGTAGTGTATCGGGAGTATCGGTAGTGTACCGGGAGTGCCGGGAGTGTACCAGGGGACCTCCGGGAGGGGTATTTCGACCCCAAGAGGTCCATGGGCTGTGGGAGAATAATAACCAGCCCTTAGTGGGCTGGGAAAACAGCCACAAAGGCCCATGGCGCAGGACAGAAAGTCCTAAAGCAAAAAGTGGAAAATCAGCCAATAGGAGGCAATCCTACTCCAACTAGGATTGGAGGTGAAGTAGGATTGCTCCCACCTCCTATTTCGGCCGACCCAAAGGCCTTGGCTGCCTCTCCTCTCCTCTCCTCCTGTATATACTAGTGGATTGGGTGGTTTTTGGACAGAATTTCCGGCCACGTGCTACCCGTTTCACCGGTGCACAGTTTCTCCTCTAGATCGGTTTTCCGCAGCGCTTAGGCGAAGCCCTGCCGGAATCACTCCACCACCATCACCGGAGCGCCGTCACGCTGCCGGTGAACTCTCTCTCCTCTGCACCACCTCTTGTTGGATCAAGACGGTGGAGATCGTCATCAAGCTGCACGTGTATTGAACGCGGAGGTGCCGTCCGTTCGGCGCTAGATCGGAAGGACCGTGATCGAGATCGCGAGACGGTTCGTGATGTGATCACGGAACGGATCGTGATGAGTTCGCGGGACAGATCGTGATCAAGATCGTGATACGGATCGTGATGACTTCGCGGGATGGATCATGATGTGTTCGCGGGACGGTTCGTGATTGGATCGCGGGACGCTCGGCGATTTGGATCGCGAAGATGTTCGACTACACCAACCGCGTTTCTTAACGCTTCCCGCTTAGCGATCTACAAGGGTATGTAGATCCACTCTCCCTCTCGTAGATGCTCATCACCATGGATAGGTTTGTGTGTGCATAGGAAAATTTTTGTTTCCCATGCGACGTTCCCCAACAGTGGCATCATGAGCTAGGTTGATGGTTCGATGAGATCTCGAGTAGAACACAAAAGGTTTGTGGGCGTTGATGCTTAGATTGCTTCCTCCCTTGGTAGGATTTTGGTTCAGCGGGATTGTGAGATGAAGCGGCCCGGACCAACATTACTCGTACGCTTACGAGAGACCGGTTCCCTCGATGCAACTTGTTGCTTAGATGGCTTGCGGGTGACAGTTTCTCTCCCTTTAGTTGGATCGGATCCGAAAAAGGCGGTCCTTGAGAAGGTTGAAAAGCAATCTATGTATCACCGTTGTGGTTTATGCGTAGGTGAGAATAGTTCTTGCTAGATACCCGTAGCAGCCACGTAAAACATGCAACAACAATTAGAGGACGTCTAACTTGTTTTTGCAGGGTATGTTGTGATGTGATATGGCCAATTACATGATGAGATATATGTGATGTATGAGATGATCATGTGATGTATAGAATTTCACGACTTGCATGTCGTTGAGTATGGCAACCGGCAGGAGCCATAGGGTTGTCTTTAATTATTGTATGACCTGCGTGTCAATCATTAAGCGCTATGTAATGCTTTACTTTATCGCTAAGCGGTAGCAATAGAAGTAGAAGCAGGGCTGGCGCCACAACCCCAATGGCAACACATTGATGGAGATCAAGATGATGGAGATCATGGTGTTGTGCCGGTGACGATGGAGATCATGCCGGTGTTTCGAAGATGAAGATCTTAAGCACAAGTTCATGGCCATATCATGTCACTTATGAATTGCATGAGATGTTAATCCTTTTATGCACCTTGTTTTGCTTAGTACGGCGGTAGCATTATAAGGTGATCCCTCACTTGAATTTCAAGATGAACTGTGTTCTCCCCGAGTGTGCACCGTTGCGAAAGTTCATCGTGTTGAGACACCACGTGATGATCGGGTGTGATAGACTCTACGTTCACATACAACGGGTGCAAGCGAGATTTGCACGCGCAGAACACTCGGGTTAAACTTGACGAGCCTAGCATGTACAGACATGGCCTCGGAACACGAGAGACCGAAAGGTCGAACATGAGTCATATAGTAGATATTATCAACATAATGATGTCCACCATTGCATCCACCTCAACTCACGTGATGATCGGACTTGAGTTGGTGAATTTGGATCATGTATCACTCGAATGATCGGAGAGATGTCAATTTGAGTGGGAGTTCTTAAGTAATATGATTAATTGAACTCATTATCATGAACATAGTCAAAGTGTCTTTGCAAATTATGTTGTAGATTACTAGCTCGCGTTGTGTCTCCCTTAAATTTGTATATGTTCCTAGAGAAACAGAGTTGAAAGATGTTGGTAGCAATATTGCGGACTGGGTCCGTGATCTGAGGATTGTCCTCATTGCTACACAGAAGGCTTATGTCCTTAATGCACCGCTCGGTGCGCCACCCCCTCTAGCGTCGTCTATAGATGTTGTGAACATCTGACAGGCACGTTTCGATGACTACTTGATAGTTTAGTGCGTCATGCATTACGGCTTAGAATTGAGGCTCCAAAACGTTTTGAACGTCACGGAACATATGAGATGTTCTAGGGGCAGAGATTGTGATCTCAGGCTCGTGCCTGTGTTGCGAGATATGAGATCTCCAACTAGATTCTTTGCCTGTAAGATGAAGGAGAATAGCTCAATCGTTGAGCATGTACTCAGATTGTCTGGGTACTACAATCGCTTGAATCAAGTGGGAGTTGATCTTCCAGATAAGATAGTGATTGATATAGTTCTCCAAGTCACTGTCACTAAAGCTACTAGAACTTAGTGATGAACTATAATACACCAGGGATAGAAGTATTGATCCCTGAGCTGTTCGCGATGTTTGACACCGCGAAGGTAGAAATCAAGAAGGAGCGTCAAGTGTTGATGGTTAATCAAACCACTAGTTTCGTAAAGGGCAAGAGCAAGGAGGGAAACTTCATGGATAGCAAGTCAGTTGCTGCTCCAGTGAAGCAACCCAAAGTTGAACTCAAACCCGAGACTAAGTGCTTCTATTATGAGGTGAGAGGTCGCTGAAGCGGAACAACCCTAGATACTTGGTAGATAAGAAGGCTGGCAACATCGACAGAAGTATATTTGATATACGAGTTATTGATGTGTACCTTGCTAGTACTCCTAGTAGCACCTGGGTATTGGATACCGGTTCGTTTGCTAAATGTTAGTAACTCGAAATAAAAGCTACGGAATAAACGGAGAACTAGCTAAGGGTGAGGTGACGATGTGTGTTGGAAATGTTTCCAAGGTTGATGTGATCAACATCGCACGCTCTCTCTACCTTCAGGATTAGTGACGAACCTAAATAAATGTTATTTGGTGTTTTGCGTTGAGCATGAGCATGATTAGATCATGTTTGTTGCAATATTGTTATTCATTTAAGTCAGAGAATAATAGTTATTCTGTTTACATGAATAATACCTTCAATGGTCATGCACCCAGTGAGAATGGTTTGTTGAAATCTTGATCGTAGTAATACACATGTTCATAACATTGATGTCAAAAGATACAAAGTTAAATAATGATAGTACCACATACTTGTGGCACTGCCGCAAAATGTCATATTGGTATAAAGCGCATGAAGAAACTCCATGGTGATGGATATTTGGACTCATTCGATTTCGAATCGGTTGAGACATGCGAACCATGCCTCTTGGGCAAGATGACTAAAGGACCCCGTTGGATGGAGTGGGCAAGTGATTCATTGGAAATGATACATGTTGATGTATGCAATCTAGTGAGTCTTGTAGCGTGCAGTGGATATCATTATTTTCTTACCTTCACTGGTGATTTGAGTAGATATAGTGTATATTTACTTAATGAAACACAAGTCTGAATCGTTTGAAAGGTTCAAGCAAATTCAGAGTGAAGTTTAAAGATCATCGTGACAAGAAGATAAAAATGACTGCGATATGATCGTGGAGGTGAATATCTGAGTCACGAGTTTGGCATACAACTTAAGACAATGTGAAAGTTGTTTCACAACTAAACACCACCTGGAACACCATAGTGTGATGGTGTGTCCGAACATCATAGTTATGCTCTATTGGACATGGTGCGTGCTATGATGTCTCTTGTCGTTTTACTACTATAATTTTGGGGTTATGCATTAGAGACAACTACATTCACTTTAAATAGGGCACCATCTAAATCCGTTGAGATGACACCATATGAATTATGGTTTGATAGAAACCTATGCTGTCATTTCTTAATACTTGGGGCTGCGGCACTTGTGTGAAAAATGTTTTCACCTAATGAGCTCGAACCCAAGGCGGACAAATGCATCTTCATAGAATACCCTAAGATCAGTTGGGTGAACCTTCTATCTCAGATCCAAGTGCAAAGTGTTTGTTACTTAAATGGATCCTTTCTCGAGGAAATGTTTCTCTCGAAAGAATTGAGTGGGAGGAAGATAGAACTTGATGAGGTTGTTAAACCTTTGTTCAACCAGAGAGTAGCGCAGCGCAGAAAGATGTTTTTGTGAAGCCTACGTTAGTTGAAGAGGAAGTTAATGATGATGATCATGAAGCTTCAGGATCAAGTTACTATCGAAATTCGTAGGTCGACAAGGATGTGTACTGCTCCTAAGTGGTACGACAACTCTGTCTTGGAGATCATGTTGTTGGACAACGATGAACCTACGAGCTATGGAGAAGCGATGATGGGCCCGGATTCCGACAAATGGTTAGAGGCCATGAAATCCGAGATAGAATCCATGTATGAAAACCAAGTATAGACTTTTGTAGACTTGCTCGTTAGACGGCAGGTCGTTGAGTACAAATGGACCTTTAGAATGAAGACAGACACTGATGGTGAATGTCACCATTTGTAAAGCTCGACTTGTTGCAAAGTTGTTTGTGACAAGTTCAAGGAGTTGACTGCGATGAGGCTTTCTCACTCGTAGCGATGCTAAAAGTCTGTTGGAATTATGTTAGCAGTTGCTGCATTTGAATTATGAAATCTGGCAGATGGATGTCAAAACATCGTTTCCTTAACGGTTTACTTAAGGAAAGGTTGTATGTCATACAACCAGAAGGTTTTGTCAGTCCTAAGGATGCTAAAAGATGAGCAAGCTTCAGTGATCCTTCTATGGACTGAAGCAAGCATCTCGGAGTTGGAATATACACTTTGATGAGGTGATCAAAGTTTTTGTAGTTTATACAAAGTTTACGAGAAACTTGTATTTGCAATAAAGTGAGTGGGAGCACTATAGAGTTTCTGAGAAGTATATGTGGTTGACATATTGTTGATCGGAAATAATGTAGAATTTATGGAAGGCATAAAAGGTTGTTTGAAAAGTGTTTTTCAAAGGAAGACCTGGATAAAGCTACCTAATTGTTGAGCATCAAAATCTATAGAGATAGATCAAGATGCTTGATGAGACTTTCAATGAGTGCATACCTTGACAAGATTTTGAAAGAGTTCAAAATGGATCAGCCAAAGAAATAGTTCTCGTCTGATTTGTAAGGTGTGAAGTTGAGTGAGACTCAAAGCTCGACAACGGCAGAAGAAAGAGAAAGGACGAACGTCGTCCCCTATGCCTTAGCCATAGGCTCTATATTATGCCATGCTGTGTACCGCACCTATGTGTGCCTTGCCATGAGTCTGTCAAGGGGTACAAGAGTGGTCCAGGAGTGGATCACTGGACAGCGGTCGGAATTATCCTTAGTAACCAGAGGACTAAGGAAATGTTTCTTGATTATGGAGGTGATAAAGAGTTCGTCGTAAAGAGTTACGTCGATGCAAGCTTTAACACCTATCCGGATGACTAGTAGTAGCAATCTGGATACGTATAGTGGAGCAGCCATTTGGAAATAGTACCAAGTGGTGTGTGGTAGCAGTGTTTACGGTTTGACATAGAGATCTGCAAAGTACACACGGATCTGAGTATCGCAGACCCGTTGACTATAAGACCTCTCTCACATGCAAAGCATGATCGAGCCCCAAAACTCATTGGGTGTTAGATTCGTAACTATGCAAATCACATGGTGATGTGAACTAGATTATTGACTCTAGTGCAAGTGGGAGACTGTTGGAAATATGCCCTAGAGGAAATAATAAATTAGTTATTATCATATTTCCTTGTTCATGATAATCGTTTATTATCCATGCTATAATTGTATTGATCGGAAACTCAGATACATGTGTGGATACATAGACAACACCATGTCCCTAGTATGCCTCTAGTAGACTAGCTCGTTGATCAAAAGATGGTTAAGGTTTCCTAGCCATGGACATGAGATGTCGTTTGATAACGGGATCACATCATTAGGAGAATGATGTGATGGATAAGACCTAAACTACAAACATAGCATATGATCGTGTCAGTTTATTGCTACTATTTTCTGCATGTCAAGTATATGTTCCTATGACCATGAGATCATGCAACTCACGGATATCGGAGGAGTGCCTTGTGTGTATCAAACGTCGCAACGTAACTGGGTGACTATAAAGGTGCTCTACAGGTATCTCCGATGGTGTCTGTTGAGTTGGCATGGATCGAGACTGGGATTTGTTACTCCGTGTGACGGAGAGGTATCTCAGGGCCCACTCGGTAATACACACAGAACGTCTGTGAGACTGGAACGTCCGGGTCTATATGGGATTTGTTAGGTATAGTAAGGTCTTGAGATACCTCTCCGTCACACTCACAAACGTAAAATTTCTCGTACAACCATATATCGAGTCTCACAAACTTAGGTATAGTAAGGTCGTAGATGCGTTATGTTCCACGGTCGGCGGATCTCCTGCCTCGAGGTAGTTGAGTCATCTCGGATGTCAATGAGATAATATGACCCATTGCTGAGATTTATGCTGACCACAAAAGGTCCTTCCCATCGGGGGATAACTTGTGCGCATCTGTCTGATCTTGAATCAACCGTAGCACTAAGTCGCCTTCCTAGAACGTCCGGGTCTTGACTCTGTGGTCTTGACCCTGCGGCTGCGATAGCGGCGCAGGTCTTGCTGATAAATCGCCGATCGGGCCGCTGCTAGCTCTCGCGCCTCTTCCAAAGCGTCCAACACGTCCTGACGTGTCGTCTCATTGTTCATCTCAATGTAAGCCGCCACTCTGGCCGAGTCATGTCAGATGTCACTGGGCAAGACTGCAACAGCACCATATACCATAAAGAAAGGCGTGAAACTCGTAGATCTGTTAGGGGTGGTTCTGATGCTCCATAAGACGGAGGGTAATTCCTCTACCCAACACCCGGGCGTTCGCTGCAAAGGAACCATAAGCCGTGGCTTAATACCCCTTAGAATTTCCTGGTTGGCACGCTCCGCCTGACCATTGGACTGTGGATGCGCCACTTCTGAAACATCAAGCCGGATATGCTCTTCGTCACAGAATTTTTTCATAGCCCCCTTGGATAGATTTGTACCATTATCAGTGATGATGTTGTGGGGGTAACCAAAACGGTAGATCAATTTTTTAATAAATTGAACCGCCATAGCCGCGTCACACTTGTTGACCGGCTCTGCTTCTACCCATTTGGTAAACTTATCAACTGCCACCAGGAGGTGTGTTTTCCTATCATTGGATCTCTTGAAAGGACCCACCATGTCAAGCCCCCAGACCGCAAACGGCCAAGTAATTGGTATCATCCTTAATTCCTGAGCCGGAACATGAGCATGCCGGCCAAATTTCTGACAGCCGTTGCACTTACGGACAAGGTCTTCTGCATCTTTGTGAGCCATCAACCAGAAAATTCCGTGCTGAAAAGCCTTGGCCACCAAAGATTTCGAGCCGGCGTGATGTCCACAATCGCCAGCATGAATTTCGCCCAAGATCTTCCGGCCCTCCTCTGGCGACACGCAACGTTGAAAAACTCCCGTTACGCTGCATTGATGCAACTTGCCATTAACTATTTTCATAGACTTAGAATGCCAGGTGATATTTCTGGCCAGGCCCTCATCCTCGGGTAACTCGCCCCGGGTGAAATAGGACAGATAGGGAATAGTCCAATCCGGGATAGCATGCAGAGCCGCCACCAATTCCGCCCCCGGGTCAGGAATAGCCAAATCTTCTTTTGAAGGTATCTTGACAGTCGGATGGTGTAAGACGTCCAGAAAAACATTGGGTGGCACCGGCTTTCGTTGAGAACCTAACCGTGATAAGGCATCAGCCGCCTCATTCCTGCGACGATCAATGTGATCTACTTGATATCCTTTGAAGTGACCCGCAATAATATCAACCGCCTGTCGATAAGCTGCCATCCGTGGGTCTTTGGAATCCCAAGTGCCTGAAACTTGCTGAGCCACCAGGTCTGAGTCACCCAAACACCTAACCCAGCTTAAATTCATTTCCTTGGCCAATCTAAGATCATGAAGCAAAGCCTCATATTCATCCGCATTGTTACTGCAGGGACACATCAGCCGGAGCACATAACAAAACTTGTCACCCTTGGGGGATGTCAGAACAACTCCTGCCCCTGATCCCTCTAACTACTTGGATCCATCAAAGTGTATAGTCCAGTATGTGTCATCTGGCTTTTCCTCGGGAGCTTGACATTCCGTCCAATCATTTATGAAATCCACAAGGGCTTGGGACTTGATAGCCGTGCGAGGCACATATTTTAAATTGAGAGGTCCCAGCTCCAATGCCCACTTAGCAATCCTTCTCGTGGCTTCTCTGTTCTGGGTGATATCCCCCAATGGAGCAGAACTGACCACGGTTATTTGGTGCCCCAAGAAATAGTGCTTTAACTTTCGGTAGGCCATGAAAACCCCATATACCAGCTTTTGCCAATGTGGATATCTTTGTTTAGACTCCATCAGGACCTCACTGATATAATAAATCGGTCTTTGCACTGGATACTCTTTCCCAGACTCCTTGCGCTCGACCACAATTGCAGCGCTTACTGCTCGATTGTTAGCCGCCACATACAGGAGTAACGGTTCTTTCTCAGCCGGCGTGGCCAGCACTGGCGGCTCAGTGAGCTGTTTGTTAAGCGCCTCAAGTGCTTCACCCGCCGCCTTGCTCTAGAAAAATTTGTCCCTCTTCTTCATCATCTGATATAAAGGAATAGCTTTCTCTCAAAGACGGCTTATGAACCGGCTCAATGCGGCAATTCGCCCTGCCAAGCGCTGAACATCATTAATACAAGCCGGCTCTGCCAGAGAGGTAATAGCCTTTATTTTATCTGGGTTAGCCTCAATGCTATGCTCAAAGACCAGAAAACCCAAGATCTTGCCTGCCGGAACACCAAAGACACACTTGGCCAGGTTAAGCATCATCTTATAGACCCGGAGATTATCAAAAGTTTCTCGTAAATACTCAAAGATAGTCTCCTTCTTACTTGATTTTACCACGATGTCATCTACATAAGCATGAACATTACGGCCGATCTGACTGTGAAGGCAGTTCTGCACGCATCGCTGATAAGTCGCCTGGGCACTCTTGAGCCCAAAAGGCATAGACACATAAGAAAACGCCCCAAAAGGTGTAATGAAAGCCGTCTTCTCCTGGTCTTTAACCGCCATTTTGATCTGATGATAACCTGAATAAGCATCTAGGAAACACAAACTTTCACAACCCACCATAGCATCAATAATCTGATCAATACGAGGGACGGCAAACGGATCAGCCGGACAAGCTTTGTTAAGGTCCATGTAATCCACACACATACGCCACTTGCCATTCTTTTTGAGCACCAACACCGGATTAGCCAACCATTCCGGGTGAAAAACCTCAACGATGAAACCCGCTGTCAAAAGCCGGGCAACTTCTTCCCCAATAGCCTTGCGCCTCTCCTCATTGAACCGCCGTAGAAACTGTTTAATCGACTTAAACTTTGGATCCACATTAAGGTTGTGCTCAGCGAATTCTCTCGGTACACCCGGCATGTCAGAAGGTTTCCATGCAAAGATGTCCCGATTCTCACAGATGAATTCAATGAGCATGCTTTCCTATTTGGGATCCATGTGAGATCTAATGATGAACTGCTTAGATTAGTCGCCCGGAGTGAAATCTACCGCCTTAGTGTCATCAGCTGAAAACTTGAGGGGCGGCTCAACCTCTATGGTGGGCTTTTTCAGCGGAGTCATATCCTTCGGCTCAACCTCTATTTAAGTTCCTCTTGGGCATAACTGGACTCTGCGTGAGCCGCATCCCCTTCCTCACACTCAATAGCCGTATTCCGGTCACCATGAACGGTAATGGTACCATTTAAGCCGGGCATCTTGAGCTGTAAGTAAACATAGTAGCGCCTAGCCATGAACTTAGCATAAGCCGGCCGTCCAAACAATGCATGATAAGGACTCTTTATCTTGACCACCTCAAACCATAAGGACTCCACCCTATAATTGTACTCATCCCCTAAAGCTACTTCCAAAGAAATCCTGCCTACTGGATATGCCGACTTGCCTGGCACCACCCCATGAAAGATGGTGGATGAGGGTTTTAAGTCCTTGCCGAGTAACTTAATCCACCGGAAAGTGTCATAATAAAGGATGTTTATACTATTGCCGCCATCCATCAGCACCTTATTTACCATATACCCGCCCACTTGGGGGGCCACAACTAAAGCCAGCCGCCCTGGGTCATCGACACGCGGCGGGTGGTCTTCCCGGCTCCATGTTATGTCATATTCAGACCACTTTAAATACTGCGGAAGAGCCGGCGCAATTGCATTGACTGCCCGCTTACGCAACTTCTGGTCCCGTTTGTTGAGACCGGTCATTGAAACGTGGTACTGGCCGGAGCTGAGTTGCTTCGGATTACTTTGATATCCAGATTGATTACGCTGTTGCTCTTATTGTTGATTATTTTTACCAGAATGCGGCTGGTGTCCCCCTTGATTATTCTAACCCGGATGATTGGATCCTGAGCTACCAGATCCAAATCCAGCTCCTGACCCGCCATGTCCTGAGCCGCCTGGTGGGCCACCATCTCGGTTGTTAGGCTGTGTAAAATGGTGCTTGAACTTCTGTATGAAATGGCAATTCTCCCATGTGTGGTTTGCCGTCTTATCAGGTAGACTGTGATTCGGACAGGGTCGTTTAAGTAACTCCTCCAAGCTCGAGGGAGAGTTATCCTTGCCAAAGGGCAGCCTGAACCTCCTATTGCCTTTGGGGTGATTCTGCTGGGTGCTTGCATTGGCCACCAGCTCTGACCTGGCCTCGGGATTCTTACACTTGCTCTGGCCACCATTACTTGTTGCACCCTTATCTGATTGCTCTTCTTACTTTGGCCGGTCTTCTCCTCATCGGAACCCGGATCCTTCATGCTATCAGAGTCGACGTATTTCGTGAGAGCCGACATGAGCTCTCCCATGTCCTGACACATACGTTTGAGCTAGCCAAGTTTCTGCTTCAGAGGGACAAAGTGGCAGTTCTTCTCCAAGATCAGCACTGCTTCAGCCGCCGTGATCTGCTCCAGGGAGTGGATGATTGTCGAGACTCGCCTTACCCAATGATGAGCCGACTCGTTCTCTTGTTGAACACAGTGATCAAGATCCACGATGGTCATAGGTTGCTTGCATGTTCCTTGAAAGTTTTTAATAAACCGGGCCCTGAGCTCTGCCCATGAAGTGATGGTATTGGGTGATAACCCCTTTAACCACATGCGAGCCGGGCCTTCAAGCATCATGATGAAATGCTTGGCACAAACCGCCTCACTGACATCCAACATCTCCATGGCTAGCTCATAACTTTCCACCCAGGCTTCCGAGGGTAAATCAGCAGTATAATTTGGGACCTTGCGGGGCCCTTTGAAATCCTTCGGCAACCGTTCACTCCCCAAAGCCGGTGACAAACATGGCAGTCCTACTACCCTGGAAGTTATCCCTGCCCCTATCGAGACGGAAGGCACGGCCCCCTGGTGAGCCCGCATAGCAGGCGCCTCTTGCTGGCTTCCCGCACGGTTTACGAATGCTTGCACATCCCTACCCGTCCGGTGACCCGTCGACCCGTCGGAATCTCTCTATGCCGGTTGCTGCTGGAACCCGCCGGCGACTCGTAGCACTGGCTAAAGCTGCGGCTAGGGAGAGGGGTTGAATGGACACGGCTTCGGCTATGAGTATATTTCTCCTGCTAGGCCATGGCCGTCTGTAGGTACCCAATGGTGTTCCGCACATCCTCCGCAAAGGGTGCTTCATCCGGGATAGGAATTGTTTCCAGCCAGGTAGCGGCTGCCACCATATTCTCGGCCGGGTTAGAGTAATGACCCACCGGTGTTGGAAAGACCCCGGTGAAGCTTGGTTAAGTCGGGCCGGATGAGTCGCTGGTCACGCCGTCGGGCGGCTTTCCGGTGCATCCGTTACTCGCCCCGCGCCGGGCGTATCGAAGAGGTTCCTCGCTTCATAACGCTCTGGCAAACGGGATTGATGCCTTCTCCGATGTACCGCCGCCGCCGACAGTTGCTTCAGCCCTAGACGGAAAGCATCTGTCTTGATATGTTCTGCCTCTTCTTCCATATGGATCTTTACCTTAGTTATCCTTTTTTGTTCCTCTGTCATCCGTCCCTTGATCCTCGCGATCTCTAACTTCCGAGCTGCTTGATTATCTGGTGTGACCTCATTGGCCATTAAGGCCGCGAGCTCGTCCATCAGCTCCATAAGAACTTGAGCCGGCGGTGGTGGGCTATCGCCTGAGGTGGCGGCTCCCGCGTCTATACTACTCGTGCCTGGGGCTGACCCCGCCATGAACACGGCAGCATGAACCGGCGGCCCAAGATCATCCGACTCGGAGCGATCCGACTCAGGGCGGACGTCGTCGTAGCCCCCCAAGACCACCGTTGCGGAGTTGGTACACTCACTGTGTTTCTTTGCTTGAATATTCATCCTCTGAATAAACAAAAGTTTCCTCTGACCTAGAAGCTTCCCGATCCGTACCTTGAGTGAAGCCTATGAAGATGTGCTTCCGACTCGGATCAACACGGGCAGGTTGCACGTTACACGTAGGTTGCAGGCTCCGAGCCAGCTCGACGATGTTGGTGCAGACGTCCGACCCGGTTGTAGATCCGTCAATCTTTCCGATGAAGACGTGGATCCCATCGAATGGAACCCGAAATCCGTACTCCATAGACTCAGCATCAAACCCCCAGCCGGCATCGTTGATGTAGAGCCATCCACGGTGACTCTTGCTCATCCTTCCAACTACGTATCCCTCGAGCCCTGGGAGAGAGCCCTTTGAGAACTCAACACCACCGAGCGCGGGCCCCACGGTGGGCGCCAACTGTCTTTGATTTATCAAGGCAGATGTCCGGGTGAACGGACTTGGATTCGAGGCCATCGCTTACGTGGTGGACTCAAAGGGGTTGGTTGGGACGAAGGACACGAGTTTACCCAGGTTCGTCCCCTCAATTCGAGGTAATAGCCTACGTCCTGCTTGTGCTTGTATTGCTTGTTGTATCGATCACAAAGGAGCTAAAGCTTGACCCAGTTCACGATCTCCTCCCCTCTAAGTCGCCCCGGGTCTACCTTTATACAGGAGGTAAAGACCCCGGGTCATACAAGTTCGAATCGACTCTCATTGTCTATCCGAGTCTTCCTCTATCTCATCTGTCCAAGTTGTCCCCGGGCGGCTTACATCACCCGGGTCTTCTCTATCCGGGCTACGAGGGTGGCCCATCCCATGAGTCGCCAAGCCTCTTGGGCCTTAAACTTACGGCCACACTCTTGAGCTGGCTACGAGCCATCCGGTTTAACCCGGAGCTCTCCAGGGCGGGTCTCACCATGGGGTTATATCCCCAACACCGGGCAGCCCATTAGTCCCGGTTCAGTCACGAAGTGGGACCAATGGGGCGCAACGGTCCCGGTTCGTGAGGCCAGAGGGCCAGCGGGCCACGTGGGGCATTGGTCCCAGTTTGTTTGGAACCTTTGGTCCCGGTTCCACACACGAACCGGGACCAATGTGCCTCGCTCCTGGCCCACAACAATTGGTCCCGGTTCGTGGCTGGATCCGGGACCAAAGGGGGTCCTTTAGTCCCGATTCCAGGCATGAACCGGGACCAATGAGATGCCTATATATACCCCCTTGCCAGCGAGCGGAGCACTCCACATTGCTTTGTTTTTCAGGCCGGCGAGGGGAGAGATTTGTGGTGCTCTAGCTCACCTCCTATGCACATGAGGTGTTTGATGAAATGCCCAAGCCGAGCTTAAGCTTTCTCCTCTAGAATCTCCTTGTTCAAGCTCCATTTTCCTCAAGATTTGTCTAGGTTTGGCGGTCCATCCTGTCCCGTCACTGTCCTCACCGCCGTCGATCGCAGGCACCACTGTGGTTAGCCTCTTCTTCTTATCTTCTTTCTAAAGAAGATGACACCACCGTCATCTTGTGTCTAGGTTATCTTATCCATTTTCTTACTTTTATTATTGTTTGTTATTATATAGTGACATGGTTATGGTATCCGCCCACATCGGCCCACGTCCAGTCTATGATTCAGATGTGGTATATTATCTTTTATAACTATTTTCTAATGTCTCTGACAATTAATTATGCCACCAACTTGATGTAGATGTTTTTATCTATGGGAAGTAGTTGAACCAGAAATGGATACCGACTATGCAATTCTGCTCGACAAGTTAACTAAAGCGGAAAAAGAAATCGATCATTTGAAAGAAAAATTGAAAATAACTGAATATGAGAAGATGGGATTGGAATTGCATCTTGTCGATATCGTCGATGATCACAGGACCAAGATGGATGCAATGCGCTTGAAGCTTAGAAAGATTAGAAAATATGCCATTGATAAAGAGGCTTGGTATCATTATGCCATTGGATGAGTTGTTAGCTTAGTTTTGATTATGATCGCAATTGTTGTTGCATTGAAATATTTTAAATAGTTTCAATATATGGTTTAATTAGATGCTCTCGAGAGCTATATGTTGGTCAACGAGAAATATGTATCTACTTTGGTTTTAATGTGATGATGAACTTCTATTAATTTGGTCACTTATGTATTCCTGGTGTTCTGTAATGGTTTTTGACACACTTAATTATATATAATGCATGCAAATGAACCGGAAATGGATGTACGGTAACTACTATTATGATGATGGCTTTCGTAGAGAATATCACTGTAATTACATGTGAAGAAATGAAATGACTTTTGTAACAGATGAGTTTCCGTACGAAACCCTTACACTTCAAAAGAGACTGTCCGTTTTTTACACGAAGGGCATCCAGCTTTTGTCGTCACCCTCTCAACTTTTTAGCACATGCTATGTGGTGAAATGATGATACCATGCCAACTTTCAACCTTTTCAGAGTTCATTTGTAGTGCTTTTCAATTTCAAGGTCATTTAGCTCAAAAATCAATAACTACATGAAAAATAACAAATGAAGTCAGAAAGGGTTGAAAATTGATGATGCGGCTTTGAATGGTGCATTTTGAACACACAAAAAGCCTGGAGTTCAAATAAGTTCAAGAAAATGAAATGCCTTTTGTAACAGATGAGTATCCGTCCGAAATCCTCATACTTCGAAAGAGACTATCCGTTTTGTACACGAAATGCATCCAGCTTTTGCCATAACCCTTTCAAATTTTTAGCACACACTATATGGGTGAAATGATGATACAATGCCAACTTTCAACCTTTTCAGAGTTCATTTGTAGTGTTTTTCAATTTTAGGGTCATTTAGCTCAAAAAAATCAATATCTGCATGAAAAATAACAAATGAAGTCAGAAAGGATTGAAAATTGATGATGTGGCTCTGAATGGTGCATTTTGAACACACAAAAAGCCTGGAGTTCAAATGAAATCAAGAGAATGAAATGCCTTTTGTAACAGATGAGTTTCCGTCCGAAACCCCGATATTTTGAAAGAGACTGTCTGTTTTGTACACGAAGTGCATCCAGCAAAAAGATTGAACTAAAAATAATCAATTTAAATATTATTTTATGAACTATAAAATTGTCTAATAGCAAAAAGAATCAACGAAAAAGCTTTTATAAAACTCTAATAGCACAAAGAAACTCTAAAAGCTTTTATAAACCTCTAGTATTTTTGAAACTAAAATTATATAAAACCTAAAAATTACCAAATTGAATATAATGTTAAAACAAAGTAATATTAGCAAAATGAATTTTTTGTTAGAAACTTTAATAGCAAACTAAAATAACAAAATGTTTTTTTTATTTAAACAACCATTTAAAGTAACCTAAAAATTACCGAATTGAATATACTGTTAAAACAAAGTAATATTAAATAGTAGGAAAAATAGCAAAGAAATAACATAAAAAATAGCAAAAGTGAAAATAGATGCGCTTACACTGAAATTTCAACCTAAAAAATTCAAAGTGCTAGTTAGGCACCTAACTAGCATTTTGAATTTAGGTCAAATTTCATGTATAAGGGCATCTAATTCCACTATAAGAGGAGCTCGACAGGTCAAGCGCCTCGGGTCTTATAAACAAGTGCGGTCTTCCCCCGACTAGCAAGGTGGGACTAAACATTTGGCACCTATTGCGCCAGACCTTTGGTCCCAGTTGGTGGCAGAAAGCGGGACCAAAGGTCCCTGTTTCCCCATCGGCCGACGAAAAGGGACCATTGGTCCCGGTTGGTGGCACCAATCGGGACCAATGCCCCCACTTTAGTCCCGGTTGGTGCCACCAACTGATGTCTACTATGAAACCTTCTCCTTGTAGACGTTGTTGGGCCTCCAAGTGCAGAGGTTTGTAGGACAATAGCAATTTTCCCTCAAGTGGGTGACCTAAGGTTTATCATTCCGCGGGAGGCGTAGGATGAAGATGGTCTCTCTCAAGCAACCCTGCAACCAAATAACAAAGAGTCTCTTGGGTCCCCAACACACCCAATACAATGGTAAGTTGTATAGGTGCACTAGTTCGGCGAAGAGATGGTGACACAAGTGCAATATGGATAGTAGATATAGGTTTTTGTAATCTGAAAATATAAAAACAGCAAGGTAACTAATAGTAAAAGTGAGCACGAACGGTATTGCAATGCTTAGAAACAAGGCCTAGGGTTCATACTTTCACTAGTGGAAGTTCTCTCAACAATGATAACATAATTGGATCATATAACTAGCCCTCCACGTGCAACAAAGAGTCACTCCAAAGTACCTAATAGCGAAGAACAAACGAAGAGATTATTGTTGGGTACGAAACCACCACAAAGTTATTCATTCTGTTCAATCTATTCAAGAGTCCGTAGTAAAATAACATGAAGCTATTCTTTCCGTTCAATCTATCCTAGAGTTCGTACTAGAATAACACCTTAAGACCCACATCAACCAAAACCCTAATGTCACCTAGATACTCCATTGTCACCTCAAGTATCCGTGGGTATGATTATATGACATGCATCACACAATCTCAAAATCATCTATTCAACCAACACATAGCACTTCAAAGAGTGCCCCAAAGTTTCTACCGGAGAGTCAAAACGTGTGCCGACCCCTATGCATAGGTTCCCGAGGTCACAAACCCGCAAGTTGATCACCAAAACATACATCAAGTACTCACATGAATATCCCATTGTCACCACAGATAGACACGGGCAAGACATACATCAAGTGTTCTTAAAGACTCAATCCGATAAGATAACTTCAAAGGTAAAACTCAATTCATTACAAGAAGGGAGAGGGGGAAGAACATCATAAGATCCAACTATAGTAGCAAAGCTCGCGGTACATAGAGATCAAGACATCTCAAGAATACAAGAGAGAGAGATCAAACACATAGCTACTGGTAGATACCCTCAGCCCCGAGGGTGAACTACTCCCTCCTCATCATGGAGATCACCGGGATGATGAAGATGACCACCGGAGATGAATTTCCCCTCCGGCAGGGTGCCGGAACAGGCTCCCAATTGGTTTTTGGTGACTCTGGAGGTTTGCGGCGGCGGAACTCCCGAGCTAGGTTTAATTCTGCAGGTTTCTCTATTTATAAGACCGTGTGGCGTCGAAAACAAGTTGAGAGGGGCCACGAGGAGGTCACGAGCCTCCCAGCCATGGCCAGGGGGTGGCCACACCTCCCAGGCTCGTGGCTCCCTCGGGCCCCCTCTCTGGTAGTTTTTCCTTCAGGTATTTTTGATATTTTCCATAAAAAATCATGGCGAAAGTTTTATTCCGTTTGGACTCGGTTTGATACTCGTATCTGAAAAAGATCAAAAACATGGAAAAAACCAGAAACTGGCACTGGGCACTGAGTTAATAAGTTAGTCCCAAAAATAATATAAAATAGCATATTCATGCATATAAAACATCCAAAGTTCATAATATACTAGCATGGAACGATAAAAAATTATAGATACGTTGGAGACGTATCACCAACCGGGACCGAAGGTCCCTGTTTCCTGCCCTTTGGGCTGCTGAAAACAGGGCTTTAGTCCCGGTTTGTGGCACCATCCGGGACAAAATGTGGGCATTGGTCTCGGTTGGTGCCACCAATCGGGACCAATGCTCTGAAACTGGGCTTTGGTCCTGGTTTCCCTGCCCATCACCATCGACGCGACCCTGCCCTGCTGTCGCCCTCTCTGTCGCCGCCCCGTTGCCGTCGCCCTCTCCGTCGCCGCCCCTGTTGCCGTCACCCTCTCCGTCGCCGCCCCGTCACCGCCCTGCCACCCCGTCGCTGCCCGGCCGCCGCCGACCCCACTGTGAGCCTTAGGAAAAATTAGTTGATTAAACATTTTGTCTATTGTTGTAATGTTGTCTATTGTTTTGCTTGCAGTTAGGTTATTGTAGTTCATGTGTCCGCTGAATTTGCATCATGCTAATATAGATATAACTGACCATTAGCTAAAATCAACATCGTATCTTAAAAACTAATACCAGTTGGCTTGTTTTATGTACTGATTTTGTGAGCCCTATGTGTGAGCCTTAGGGTTTATGTTTATATGATGAATTTTTATGCTTTAGTTGTTTTATGTTTTATTTAATTATTAGGAGTCTTAGGAAAAATTAGCAGGTGTATGTTAGATTACAGAAAAAAATTGGGTTTTATGAAAAATTAGTGATTAAATGATAAGAAAATGTTCTCATAGGAATTTTTCGATGATGCCCGGCCCGCATGCTCGTCGTCGAGTAGTCCGCGAGAGCCTGCTTGATAGGCACCATGTCCAGGACTGGGCTCCGCTGGGCTGGCACTGGGAGGTGCTACCTTCCCGGGCTCGGAGCTTGGTGAGGAATCCAGGTATCGTCGTCGACACGGACCATCTATGGTGGCGGTCACACGGGCCACTTTCGGTGCGGAGGGAGCGGGCACCCGCGGAGGTGGCACGTCGCCGGGTCAGGGAGGAGGACGACCACGTCCGTCACTACATGGCGGCGTTGGACGCCTGGATCGACAATACCTGACAGATCCTTTAGGGATCTCACCTGAGTTATGATCCCGTGATGGTTCCTTATCTTTGGGTGTCCATCGCCGGCGACTCAGAGACCGCTAGTGAACTGAGTTCACCGTCCTCGACTTTGGATTCTAGGATATTCGATCTGTATTAGTGATCTTATATGATAATATTCGAGATGTATTAGTTAATATTTGATGATGCATTAGCTGGATTATTTGGGATGATATATAGTCATATTATATTCAAGTTCATTATGAATATTAATGTATTTGTGATATTTTATCGGTATAATGCGTGTATGACTTTCGGTCTGTCGTTGCTCCTTGTGTGACTTTCATATGTGTTCTTGATGGAGGAATCCCGACTGTTGTCGTGGGGGGCGCCTCCTTTTTTTATTATCTTTGCAATATACTCGTCAATGTATTGCGCAAGAAGAGAAGAGGGGGGGGGGTCCATCACCGACGGTCAAACTATTACCGTGAGAGAGTGCCCACCAACATATATACACCACCATATCAGTGTGAGAGATAGCGCACCAACACACACCATGAGATATGAGAGTTACTTAAGGAAAGCCTCAATGGACCGAAAGTCACACACGCATTAGGATCCAAAGCGTGTCGTAATTCTTGAACTGGCTTATTCGGGATTATGTATTAGTGATATTATATTCGAGTTCATTATAAATGTATTTGTGATTTGCAAGTCATTCCGGTAAAACATAGGGAATTTTTTCTATGTCATTGCTCCATATATGAAACGGGTTGACTTTAGGTCTGTTTCGGCTCCTGGTGTTTCTTTCAGTGAGGGAGAGTGTCCACCACATATATATGAGAGAGAGAGGAAGAATCCCGACTGTTGTCGTGGGGGTCGCTTCTTCTTCGTTCCAGTGTGATAGAAATTTTGGTGTAATGCACTTTGGGACGAATGGAGGAGCCACCATCACCGACGGTCGCAATATTAGAGGGAATGCCCACCATATACGTGAGATGAGAGTTTAGAAAGGAAAGACTTGATAGACCTAAAGTCAACCCGTTGCATATCAAGTAATAGTGATCTGTGTGTTGATCAGTTTTCTCGTAATTTCCTTCGATCGATTTTAAATGTTTCAACTAGAAACATAGGAAATGTCTGACAACGAAAGGGAATTTGCTATGTGCGAATACTGCGAAGACGAGCACGGCCTGTATGACAAGACTTTCCTAGTTGATTGTAGGCGCTTCAGCATCATGCTGGATGAGACATTCGAAGTGGATACAATAATTCACAATGATAAGTCTTTTTTCGCAATTAAGCATGACTCTGCTTCTTTTGCTTCAACTTATAATTTTAATTTTTGACTATTATACTAGCGTATCCCCTGCCATGCAAGAATTGCTATTTTGGATAAGATTGGTTTCAATATTAAAAAAGATATGGAGGTAAAGATAGTTCACTTGAGGACCGAGCATGGTATTACTTTTGTGGTAAAATTGTACCATGTAGACACCTATTTCTATTTTGAATGCAAAACTTGGAAAGCACTATGCAAGGCTTATGCATTTGAGCCTAATATGCTTATCACCTTTGATATTCGTCTGGAAGATGAAATTGAAGGTAATATCGACATCTGGGTCGATGCGTAGACGCCTTCAGTTCTACCATTATGTGAGTTTCTCAGCCATATTTATTAAGTAATTTATATTATTTATTTAAAAATAGATGACAACTTATTTGCATTGATAGCTTATTTTCATTCTTCAAAAAATGTACGGAAGATGGTAGACAGAACCTACTACTACAGTGATGAAGCAGAATTAACTTATAAGGAGAAAGATAACCTTACCGCATTTCTTAGTCATCTTGAGAATTACAATAGCTATTATCAAACTCCTGTACATTATGGTCAATATGTGCCACTAGTGCACGTGGTGAACTACAGTAACATCCATGGAGATTGTATGGTAAGATTTTAATTCTACTATTACGACATCCGTGAATCTTTTGCATAAATTCTTCTAAAACTAAACTACATTGCTAACTACAAAGTTATTACTATGTTTTTCAACAGAAAATACCGAATGATTGTGTGCCTCATCTGATGTTTCCAAGAGGTTGCGTTGTAGTTACAAGCTTAGGGCTACCACGGCCAGATCAGCCTACGCATCACTCCTGTCCATACCGGATTTCTAAAACCGATGGAGTCATGACAATCAACGATTGGAAAAACTGTATGGTCAATCGTAGAGAGCTACTTGGAAGCAACATTGTGCGTAGGCCAAGAATGGGAGACTGGATGATCTCCTTCTCCATAATAGAGAGTCAGGGCCTATCTTGTTTTGTGATATTGTACCTAAGAGAGGGTACAGTAGGTCCTATGAGATAGGAGTACGTAGGTCCTAGGTACAATGTGTTATTATGTGCTACAATGTGTTAGAGTTGATGATGATGAGGAGGAGGAGTTGTGATTATGACTAGTGACCAACTTGTTATATGATGTCTCATTGACGAAAATGATGATTAAATAGTGTTATATGTTCTCTCTATACGTATAATACGTAGCGTCGTGACCAAGCACGCAGATGAGAGAGATCACTTCTCTCTAATAGCTAGCTAACAAAATAGATGAAACCCCTAAATGAACCATCCAAAACCCTCAACCCCCCCTCTTTAAAAAAAACAGCTCCTCGGCTGCTGACGCGTGGACGCTCTTTGGTCCCGGTTGGTGTTAATGGTTCCTCAATGGTTCCTTCATTTGCTTCCTAGCTAGCGAGCGTCCTCCAGAGAGAAGATCGTCATGATATATACGAAAACTTGTTGTACGACCAATCTCTCGGAGAAAGAGAGATCAATCACTTCTCTCTGTATATGTTCATGATGATCTTCTGTACTTAATGGTTCCTTCATTTGCTTACTAGCTAGCGTGTCGAGTTCTCTCTATAGTAGCTAGCGTCGACCAAGCATGGATAAAGAAAGGACACTTCTCTGTATTAATTAGCTATCTAACACAATATAAAACCCCTAAATTAACCGTCCAAAACCACCTACCCCCCCCTTAGAAAAACCCAGCAACTGCTAGATGCTGACGCGTGGATGCCTTTTGGTCCCGGTTGGTGTTACCAACCGGGACTAAAGGTCCTCCTGCCTGGGCTCCCAGCACCGGCCACGTGGAGGCCCTTTTTTCCCGGTTGATAAACAACTGGGACTAATGGTTTTGGGTTTAGTCCCGACCCTTTAGTCCCGGTTCCAGAACCGGGACAAATGGGCCTTACAAACCGGGACAAATGGGCCTTTTTTCTACTAGTGTAACAGCTAGGCTCTGGTCGTCCAAATCAAATGCAAGCATGGCAGCATAAGTATTTGACTGCAACCAATATAGTGCATTGCTAGCAAGTGACCCAGGATGGTAACTAGCAGAAAGTTTACACGGAGACTCAGTTGAGACGATGTTGCCCCAGCTGGCAGTCTTGGAGGAGTAAACGCAGGTAGTGGGCCGACTGTACTCACTTCACATATTCACCAAGATAACCTTAAATGGGCTCCAGTGGCAACCACCATGCACGTGGCCCTCGTAGGTGGCAGCGCATAGCATAGCCGCGCTGATGGGGGACTTGTTGAGCTCCGACGGAATGACGACGTGGTGCTGCTTGGTGGTGATGAGGTCGCACACAACAACCACATTCGTCTTGGACCCTTTGATGAGGACGCGACCGTGGCGGCAGCCGGCGATAATCCCAACAAAGTTATGGATGTAGCGGCCGAGGCTGAAGTCCCGAGTTCGGATGCGGTCGGGAGGGTCCAGCAGCGATGTGAAGAAAAAGATCTTGCGGAAATGGAAGATGCCGACGAGAGGCGGCTTCCGATGGTGGGCGTAGAAGCGACGGAGAAATTTGGGGTCGGTGACGACGCCTCGCCATTGCTTGCATACAGCTGATGCGCGCGGGAGGGAGGATGGGTGCGGCAGGAGGCGAAGGAGGACCTCCCAGAGGAGATCGTCGCTTTCTGGCAGGGAGGTTCCGCCGTGGCCCTCCTCAATATAGGGGATCTATGGATCGAAGTGAGGGGCGCCACACTTGCCGGGTTGGATGTGGACATCCATCTGTGTGCTCCGGCGCGTGCTGCGTGGGCGGGGAAGCCCGGCGCCCTGCTCACTCGCATGGGTCAGGGAATGGAGGCGCTCGTCGCGGCGGCGGCAGGGGTGGAGGTGGCTCATGCCGGTGCCGCCAAGATCTAACCTAGCTAGCTGGCTGGCTGGCTGGCTAGAGGAAGAAAGAACGCAGTGGGAGAGTAAGGACTAGGCTTTGCTCACTCTGGTAGTCATCGTAGGCATCACCAAGTCGGTTCGTTCCTCTCTTACAACAACAACAACAAAAAAAAGCTAGGCTAGCAATGTAGCACAACTCTCTGTTTCTCTTATTTTATTTTATTTTGTTGTGGATATCATGAAAATTTCTTAAGCTACGTGTTGGTTTCATATGAACGTATGTTTTAATATTTCTTTTGTCGAAACATGTTTGTTTGAATTGGTAGTAGAATCGGCCGGCACAGGTGTGTTGTCGTCGGAGTCAAAGCTCGACATGGCAACCGACAACATGTGCCCCACATCGTGTATGCATACACGTTGCAGGTGTGTGGGCGGGCACTTTTTCAAATTATGCCCAACCTAACCTTTGTTATAAAGGGGTATCGGGAAATCTCGGCCCTCCATATGTTTGGGGAGGGGTATGCGGAGGCAAAAGTGTTTTCCAATGCTACAAATTTGGTATACAAGACTTAGTTGTTCACAATACTCCTCTCTCCAGCTTCATATCTTCTATCTTCTATCGATAGTATTTTTATCAACCATTCTTATGTATTATGTAATTGTCTCATAGTCATAAGGGTTTGAATTAAATTGGAAATAATTCATAAACCCGAGTTATAGGGTGATGTGTGTGTGTGTGTTTCATTTTCTAGACCCTCAAACAATCATATACACTTGTAGTTACCACATAGACCACACTTGTTTTTCCACACTTGGAGAATGATCCATTTCCTAATTCTTAGTTCAGCCACCTTAAATTACACAATACTGATATGACAAATTGCACAATTTAAACTTTCTAACACACTATTCGTACTTGAAATCATACATACTAATGATTGAAACACCTAGCAAGCATCCGCAAATAATAAAGATTTATTAAGCTAAAACCCGATCATAGCATAATATAACCCCCCCCCCCCCCCCCCCGCATCACCCCATATGTATCAATCCATACAGTCAGGCTTGGTAATATGTATCACTCACTAGTAGAAAACAGACCTTTCATCCGCATCATTAGTTCCGGTCTGGTTTTGAACTGGCACTAATGTGCTCATTAGTCCCGGTTCGTGACGGGCATCATTAGTGCTGGTTTGTTCCGTACCTTTAGTCCCGGTTCATGCCACGAACCGGCACTAGAGGTGTGGTGGCAGGCTGGCATCAGCCTGGGGCCCCACGGAGACCTTTAGTCCTGGTTGGTGGCTCCAACCGCGACTATAGGCTAACATTTAGTTGCGGTTGAAGCCACCAACCAGGACTAAAGGTCCCCTATATGAAACCCTTTAGCCAGCCCGAGAACACTCTATTCTTCCCCTTTCCTCTCCTAGACTCTGTTCTTCTTCTCTTCCCCGAGCTCATCCTCCATTTTCGCCAAAATTTGTCAAGATTTGGAGGCACCCCATCCATCCAAGTGTTCACAAAGGTTAGCAACTTCGTCCTTTCATCTCTCATTGCTAGATTAGCTCTTGCAATGCTCTATAAGTATAGTAATTTGTTGGTTTTAGTTTGTATGTGGTAGTTTATTTGATTTATGCAATTTGAGGTCAAATTAACTTCTTACTTTGCATTTGTATGTGTGGTTTACTTAGTGCCTTCCCGCCCCCATCCTAACCACCTTGATCGCTCGTACCGTCCCATCGCCGGCACCACCTTGGTGAGCCTTTTTTTCTTATCATGTTTATAAAGAAACATGTTTGTAAGATTTAGTTAGTTACTTGTATAGTTTTCTTACCTATATGGTTGTTTGTTATACATAGTGGCATGGTTTCGAAATCCGTCCCCGCCTGCCCTCGTCTAGTTTATGATTCGGGTGTGGTATATACTCTTTTTTAACTCTTTGTTGCATTTCGTGTTTATGACAATTATGCCCATCAAGTTGACATAGATATTTTTATCGAGGTATGTGAACCAGAGATTCCAGCCGACATAGATTCTTGTCAAGAAGTTAAATTTAGTTGAAAAAGAAAATGAGTATTTGAAAGAAAAAATGAAAGAGTTGAAGAAGAGAAGATGAAACTGGAGTGTTATGTTGCCGATTTCGTCGATGATCACAAGATCAAGATGGGTGCAATGCGCTTGAAGATTTAGAAAATTTAAAAGATATGCCATTGATAGTGAGACTTGCTATCACTATGCTATTGGATCAATTGTTACCTTAGTTGCGATGTTGATCACATTTGTTGTTGCATTTAAATGCTTTAGCTAGAGAGTTTGTATGTTGCTTTATGAGAACAAGTGTGCATGAAATTTATGTACGAACTTGTATTAATTTGGTCTTTTCGGTGTTGTGTAATGAAGATGAGCCGACAATGGATGTACGACGAGCGATGCTCTCCCTAGTTCATTAATTGCGTGCATACTTTTCTGGTTGCGGATGAGGAAAACAAGTGGCCGGATGGTTTTATGTATTGTCCATGTGCTGGCTGTAAGAATGATCAGAAATTACTCTAACTCAAGAACCATTCACGTCCACCTGTTTGAATCAGGTTTCATATCCGGCTATAACTTTTGGACCAAGCACGAAGGAAGAGGGATCCTAATGGAAGACAATGAAGAACAAGAGCATGACGACAGCTATTCTGACCATGGGTTCCATGAATACGATGGTACAAAAATGGGGGAAGAAGCTGATCCGGCAATGCAGGAAGGAGCTGAAGAACAGGCATCACATGAGCCCACTGATGATCTTGGTCGGGCCATTGCCAATGCAAAGAGAAACTGTGCAAGTGAAAATTTGAACCTGAAGATGACAATAAAAAGATGGGTATCACACTGGAATTTCTGCAATGGAAGGAAGAGAATGGTGTATCTGACAAGGCATTTTAAAAGTTGTCGATAATGTTAAAGAAGAAGCTACCAAAGGACAACGAATTGCCAGAGAGTACGTACGAAGCAAAGAAGGTTGTTTTCCCTCTAGGATTAGAGGTGGAGAACATACATGCATGCCCTAATGACTGCATCCTCTATCGCGGTGAGTAGGATGATTTGAATGCATGCCCGGTATGTTGTGAATTGTGATATAAGATCGGCCACGATTACCCTGGTGATGTTGAGGGCAAGCGCCCCAGGAAGAACATTCCTGCCAAGGTGATGTGGTATGCTCCTATAATACCACGGTTGAAACGTTTGTTCCAAAACAAAGAGCATGCCAAGTTGATGCGATGGCACAACAAAGACCGTAAGAAAGACGGAAAGTTGAGAGTGCCCGCTGACGGATCATAGTGGAGAAAAATCGAGAGAAAGTGGAAGGACTTTGCAAAGGACGCAAGAACATATGGTTTGGTTAGAGTGCAGATGGCATTAATCCTTTTGGGGAGCAGAACAGCAATCATAGCACATGGCCTGTGACTCTATGTATCTATAACCATCCTCCTTGGTTGTGCATGAAGCGGAAGTTCATTATGATGCCAGTGCTCATCCAAGTCCCCAAGCAACCTGGCAATAACATTGATGTGTACCTAAGGCCATTGGTTGAAGAACTTTTACAGCTGTGGAATGGAAAAGGTGTACGTGCGTGGGATGCGAAAGATCAGGAGGAATTTGACCTACATGTGTTGCTGTTTGTAACCATCAATGATTGGTCTGCTCTCACTAACCTTTCATGATAGACAAACAAGGGATACCACGCATGCACGCACTGTTTAGATGATACCGACAGTATATATTTGGATAAATGTAAGAAGAATGTGTTTATGGGGCATCGTCAATTTCTTTAGAGCAGGCATCCCGTAAGAAAGAAAGGCAAGCATTTCAAAGGTGAGACAGATCATCAGAAGAAGCCTCGGCACCGTACGGGTGATGACATACTTGATATGGTTAAGGATTTAAAAGTAATCTTTGGCAAGGGTCCTCGCGCACAATCTGTTCCGAATGAGGCTGACAAACGCGCACCCATGTGGAAGAAGAAATCTATATTTTGGGACCTACCCCATTGGAAAGACCTCGAGGCATGCTCTACAATCGATGTGAAACACGTGACGAAGAATCTTTGCGTGAACCTGCTAGGATTCATGGGCGTGTATGGGAAGACAAAATATACGCCGGAGGCACGGGAGGACCACCAACGTATGCACGGAGAAGATGACACGGATCCAAAGCTGTTTCAGTGTCATGCCAGCTACGCTCTTACCAAAGAAGAGAAGGAAATCTTCTTCGAATGCCTGCTTAGTATGAATGTCTCATCTGGCTTCTCGTCGAATATAAAGGGAATAATAAATATGGCAGAGAAAAAGTTCCAAAACCTAAAGTCTCATGACTGCCACGTGATTATGACGCAACTGATGTAACTGCTTCCAGTTGTATTGAGGGGGCTTCTACCGGAAAACATTCGATTAGCCATTGTGAAGCTATGTGCATTCCTGAATGTTGGGGAACGTTGCATGGGAAACAGAAAAATTCCTATGCACACACAAGATCTATCCATGGTGATGAGCATCTACGAGAGGGAGAATGGATCTACATACCCTTGTAGATCGCTAAGCGGGAAACGTTAAGAAACGTGGTTGATGTAGTCAAATGTCTTCGCGATCCAAATCGCCGAGTGTCCCATGATCCCATCACGATCCATCTTGCGATCCAATCACGATACATCCCGCAATCCCATCACGATCTGTACCGCGATCAAATTACAAATCGTCTCGCAATCTTGGTCACGGTCCTTCCGATCTAGCGTCGAACGGACGACACCTCCGCGTTCAGCACATGTACAGCTCATTGACGATCTCTGCCTTCTTGATCCAGCAAGAGGGAGCAGAGAGGTAGATGAGTTCTCCGGCAGCACGATGGCGCGGCAGCGATGGTGGTGGAACAATTCCGGCAGGGCTTCGCCTAAGCACCGCTGAACTAGACTAGAGGAGAAAACCGATCTAGATGAAGTAGAGGGAGCATGTGGCAATTAGGGTTAGATTTCCCCTCTAAATCCTCTAGTATATATAGGAGGGAGGGAGAGGAGGAAGCACCCTCAACCCCTCAAGAATTGGCCAAAATTGGAGGTGGAGGAGTCCTACTCCAATCCTATTAGGAGTAGGATTCCTCCTTTCCACATGGAAACTCTTTCCACCTCTTCACCTTTGGATTTTTTCCTTCTCAAACCTTATGGGATTTAGTGGAGGCTTGGGCCAGAGCACTAGGAGATGGTTTGTCTCCTACCACAGCCCGTGAGGCCCCTCGAGGCGTGACACCCCTCCCGATGGTCCCTCGGTACCCTCCCGTCACTCTCGGTACACTACCGATGAGCCCAAAACTTTTCCGGTGACCAAAACAGGACTTCCTATATATCAATATTTACCTACGGACCATTCCGGAGCTCCACATGACATCTAGGATCTCATTAGGGACTCCGAACAACCATCGGTCGCCACCATACATAACTCTATACTATCGAAACGTCACTGAACCTTAAGTGTGCAGACCCTGTGGGTTCGAGAACTATGTAGACATGACCAAGACACCTCTATGGTTAATAACCAATAGCGGGACCTGGATGCCCATATTGTTTCCTACATATTCTACGAAGATCTTTATCGGTTGAACCTCTATGTAAAGGATTTAGTTAATCCCGTAGGTTGGTCCCTTTGTTCTTCGGTATGTTACTTGCCCGAGATTCGATCGTCGGCATCTCCATACCTAGTCAATCTCGTTACCGGAAAGTCTCTTTACTCGTTCCGTAATAAATGATCCCGTGTCTAACTCTTTAGTCACATTGCTTTCAAGGCTTATAGTGATGTTGTATTACCGAGTGGGCCCTGTGATACCTCTCCGTCACACGGAGTAAAAAATCCCAGTCTTGATCCATGCCAACCCAACAGACACCCTCGGAGATACCTGTAGAGCACCTTTATAGTCACCCAGTTACGTTGCGAGGTTTGATACACACAAGTTACTCCTTCGGTGTCGGTGAGTTGCAAGATCTCATGGTCATAGGAACAGATACTTGACATGCAGAAAACTGTAGCAATAAACTGACATGATCATATTCTACGTTTATAGTTTGGGTCTTGTCCATCACATCATTCTCCTAATGATGTGATCCCATTATCAAATGACATCTCATGTGCATGCCTAGGGAACCTTAACCATCATTGATCAACGAGATAGTCTATTATAGGCATACTAGGGACAATGTGTTGTCTATGTATCCACACATGTATCTGAGTTTCTGATCAATACAATTCTAGCATGGATAATAAACGATTATCATGAACAAGGAAATATGATAATAACTAATTTATTATTGCCTCTAGGGCATATTTCCAATAGTATTCCACTTGCACTAGAGTCAATAATCTAGTTCACATCACCATGTGATTCACATTGTTATGAATCTAACATCCAATGAGTTCTGGGGCTCGATCATGCTTTGCATGTGAGTGTGTTTTTTTAGTCATTAGGTCTGCGACATTTAGATCCACGTGTACTTCGCAGATCTCTATGCCATACTATAAACACCGCTACCACGCTCCACTTGGAGCTATTCCAAATGGCTACTCCACTATACGTATCTGGATTGCTACTAAGAGTCATCCAGATTTGTGTTAAAGCTTGCATTGATGTAACTCTTTACAACGAAGTCTTTATCACCTCCATAATCGAGAAACATCTCCTTAGTCCTTTTGTTACTAAGGATAATTTTGACCGCTGTCCAGTAATCCACTCCTGGATTAGTGTTGTACCCCTTGACAGACTGAAGGCACACACAGGTGCGGTACACAACATGGCATACTATATAGAGCCTATGGCTAAGGCACAAGGAACGACGTTTGCCCTTTTTTTTCTTCTGTCGTGGTCGAGCTTTGAGTCTCACACAACTTCACACCTTACAAATCAGGCAAGAACTCTATCTTTCACTGACCCATTTTGAGCTCTTTCAAAATCTTGTCAAGGTATGTACTCATTAAAAGTCTTATCAGACCTCTTGATCTATCTCTATAGATCTCGATGCCCAGCAATTAAGTAGCTTTATCCAGGTCTTCCTTTGAAAAACTCTTTTCAAACAACCCTTTATGTTTTCCAAAAATTACATCATTTCCGATCAACAATATATCATCCACATATGCTTATCAGAAATTCTATAGTGCTCCCACTCATTTTATTGTAAATACAAGTTTCTCATAAACTTTGTATAGAGTCAAAAACTTTGATCACCTCATCAAAGCGTATATTCCAACTCTGAGATGCTTGCTCTAGTCCATAGAAGGATCACTGGAGCTTGCTCACCTTCTAGCATCCTTAGGGTTGACAAAACCTTCTGGTTGTATCACATACAACCTTTCCTCAAGTAAATTGTTAAGGAAATGATGTTTTGACATCCGTCTGCGAGATTTCATAATTGAAAAATGCAGCAACTGCTAACATAGTTCCAACAGACATTAGCATCACTACGAGTGAGAAAGTCTCATTGCATTCAACTCCTTGAACTTGTCTGAAACTTCTTTGCGACAAGTCGAGCTTTATAAATGGTGACATTCACCATCAGCGTCTGTCTTCATCTTAAAGGTCCATTTGTACTTAATGACCAGCTATCCAACGAGCAAGTCCACCAAAGTCTACACTTGGTTTTCATACATGGATACTTTCTCGGATTTCATGGCCTCTAACCATTTGTTGGAATCCGGTCCCATCATTGCTTCTCCATAGTTCGTAGGTTCATCGTTGTCCAGCAAAATGATCTCTAAGACAGGGTTGTCGTACCACTCAGGAGTAGTACGTGTCCTTGTCGACCTACAAGGTTCGATCGTAACTTGATCTGAAGCTTCATGATCATCATCATTAACTTCCTCTTCATCTGAGGTAGGCTCCATAGAAACAACTTTTTGTGTTACGCTACTCTGTGGCTGAAACAAAGGTTCAACAGCCTCATCAAGTTGTATCTTCCTCCCACTCAATTCTTTTGAGAGAAAGGACCTAGTTTTAGCAACAAACACTTTGTACTCGGATCCGAGATAGAGGGTATACCCAACTGTTCTTAGGGTATTCTATGAAGATGCATTTGTCCGCTTTGGGTTCGAGCTCTTTAGGTGAAAGCCCTTTTCACATAAGCATCGCAGCCCCAAACATTAAGAAATGATAGATTAGGTTCCTGCCAAACCATATTGTGTCATCTCAATGGATTTAGATGGTGCCCTATTTAAAGTTAATGTAGTTGTCTCTAATGCATAACCCAAAATGATAGTGGTAAAACGGTAAGAGACATCATAATTTGCACCATATCCAGTAGAGCACGACTACGATGTTCGGACACACCATCACATGGTGGGTAATGCAGCAGAAAACAAAAAAAATCCGACCTACGCACCAGCCCAGGACCACTATGGAGACTGCATACAAGGTTTGATCATTTTCGTTACCGACTCATAGCGCAGCGGAAGTAGAGTCAATAACGATCGGCGGTGCAGATCCCCGCAGCTAGGATTTACAACCTCCCAACCGCGAGGATGTATACCCTCATCTGCCTCGCGGATAGCCCTCCGGGAGGCGGTCGCACAGTCCCCCGGACGGTGTCGTAGACAGCCGTTCGGGAGGACCTCCAAAACTTGGACTGTCACTTTGACAACCCTTCGGGAGGAACTTCGAAACTCGGATGGACACACGGAAAGCCCTTCGAGAGGCACTCTCGAACTAAGACCGAAACTACGATCTCCCTACTTAGGTGCACACATACGGTGTCACTTATCCAGCAGGGCTTCGCCGTACAGAACTAGTTCCTGCCGGAACCCAGACAGCGTTTCGGCTCTACGAAACTATTTCGCTGGGAGGGAGAGAGAGATCCAGATCATGCATGGCATTTGTATGAGAGTAAGAGTGAGGTTTTTGGGCAGCCCACTCACCTCTATTTATAGGAAAGCCAAGGGGTAGGGTTGGGACTTGAAAATACCAAACTACCCCCACTTTATGTCACACATAAAAAATCATAAGAAGGAAAAAAGGGGTGCCATGTGGAGCTCATGGAGGAGCTCCAACCTTGGCCGGCCACCCCTTGGGGGGGCCATGAGGAGCTTCCTTGCTCCCCAATCCCTTCTAGAAGCCTTTTTGGAAATATCCAAAAAGGTGCTTTTCCATAAATATCCAAAAAGCACTTTCACTATTCATGACGACATTTTTCAGCGTCTGGTCAAATTGAAAATATTTATGTAGGCTCAGAACAATTCCTGTAACCTCCTAAAATAATTTTCAATGCAATCCGGAACAATTCCGGTTTAGTGATTTTCATCTGCGAAACGCATCTGAAGCGGTTTCGGCAGCTCCGGAACATTTCCGTTTTTTCTTTCGGAAAAGTCCCACAAGTTTCCAGAATGATTCTCGCACCCTCCAAGAATTATCGGGCATGTGCCGAAACCAATTTGACTTAACGGTATCCCCTAAAACAACTTTTTAGATTTACCGAAACTGTTCCGATGTTGTCTCAGCGGAACTTTTCCGCTGTGAGAAACTTTTCCACTGTCCGAAACATTTTGGTAATTTTCTCTCAGACTCCCTGTCTAGCATTCAACAGATAGATGACGCTTAAGCGTGTGACCCTATAGGTTCGGTGAAGCATAGACATGACCCGTAACCCCTTCCGATCAATGATCAACATCGGAGCCGTGGACACCCATATTGACCCCTATACCCACACGAATGAATATTCGAGTGAACCTCCACTTGCCGTGTGCTATTCCTGTTGCTTTGCGATATGTTACAAATACCCATGGTGAGACATGTTGGCATCCCCGTGGATCAACAACTTGTCCACTATGCCAGTTAACTCGTTACCCGTATTGTTCTCTTTTCTCGTTTCGTGTTTCGGCATCCCTGTGATCAAATTACACTGTGTCTGGCCAGACGATGATGGATACCGTAACACCGAGAGGGCCAAGAGATATCTCTCCATCGTCGAAGGAGCAAATCCCAATCTTGATCTATCAAGTTACTTGACATACTTTTCCATGAACCCGTAAGCCGCCGCAATTGCCACCCATTTACGGATGACGTTTAACAAACCCCAAAGTTCATGAAGCAAGCATGAAGAAACTCGATACTCTCATGGTCTAAGGAATTATTGAAACGTTAACTTCTCTGTGTTATAAATCATTAACTTATGACGAATGTATCTCATAGCATAACATCAATCGGGTCGATTCAACACAAATGTTCTTCTAACGTTGTGCCCTCAAAATTGCCAGCATAGCCATGCCCATGATCAGGAAAACAGGATCATCATGCAATACTTGAGCCAGTCTTAGAGGCCAGACTAGGAATACATTTTACTGTTTATTATTCCACATGTCCATATGAGTCCGAACCTTGTGGTTATTGTAGACTCGAGAACCATAGCAGTTATAGCATGGAACATAAACCTAATTGTGAACAGGGAGATAATCAATAGCATTTATTATTGCCTCTAGGGCATACCTCCTAGAGACTTCCACTTGCACTAGAGTCAATAATCTAGTCAATCCTAATGCACTTTACACCTATGGCATTCTGGTGTAAAATATGCTTTGCATGTGGTATAGCCTGATGTCCAACGGATCTGACGACTTCAGTTTCGTGTGTAACTTTGCATATCCTCGCATTTTCACGCTTTCACAAAATCCATATTTTGTGTGGACTTGGCTTTGCATATGTGCGAATCATTGGTCGAAACCTGATTCCTTAGACTGAGCTATGGAGCAACTATCTGCAATAGTGTCCCATAGACCAAAACCATCTTGGAACCATACTAAGTTCATGAATGAACTATATGATTCAACAAATCCTTTGTCACTTCTAAAGCGTCAACATACTTAGCCTTTGTTATAGAATTCGCCACAGTATCTTGTTTAGAACAATTTCCAACTACCGTGCCACCATATTGTGTATTACACAAAACCCTTAACTTAAATCGAAAATTATATGGAGCACTAATGAAGACTATATCGATGTAATTACTTACAACGAGCACTTCATAATCTCTACTTGCGAGAAAACATGTCATCAGTACTACTCTAGTACTCAATGACATCTTTCATTGTTGTCCCATGATTAGTACTTTTGATCACTTTGGTATCTATACTCGCAACACCTTGGGAGTATCGGACATATCTAGTTGTTTTACATACCATGGAATACATATTTAATCCAAACACAAGAGTGTGTGGAATCTCCATCATATATTTTGCTCATCTATGTTTTGAGACACCGAGTCTTGCAAAACTCTTTCCATGTGACTTCTGCAAGAATCACTCCTTGGCGTATTAAATGCTAAAAGGTTTTAGCATCTAGTCAATATGTATTCATAGCTTAGCCCCATTAGGTAAATCTATCTCCATAGATCATCACGCCTAATATTGAGGCTATTTAGCCTAAGCACTTCATTGAAAAACTATTTTCAAATGAAGTCCTAATTCGTGTCAAGAAATTTATTTCCAGTTAACAATGTGTCAAGTACACAAGGTTTTTAGATATATTATTATGCTCCTACTTACTTTCTTGAATCACAAGCATCTTTGATACCCATTTGATGAACTCAAACACCTTTGACAATTCCATAAAAAACGAAGATTCCAACTCCACTTTGCTCTCTTTTGTCCATTGCTGGAACTCTGAAGTTTGCATACTTACTAGCATCCTCTGGATCGACAAATTACTTCCGACTGTATCACATACAAGTCCTAGGTTTCATGTCCATCAAATGGAAATCATTTCAACATACATGTTTCATATCTCAAGTTTGAAATATGTATTAATTTCTAGTTCAACCCGCACCAACTTTAAGCATCGCTATGGTGAATCAACCTCATCGTAGTCAACTCCTTGAACTTGTTATTTCAACAAGTCGAGCTATATGGATGAAACATTTTTATCCGTATCAGTTTTTAGATCCATAAATATTCATTATACTCTAGGTCTTCTGAAAGGTGTATCAAGATTTTAATCTTGAATCACTTATATGAAAACTATCTCGGATTGTATTGGCATTTAGCCAATTTCAGAGTCAGGGCCCATCAACGCTTCCTTGGGTATTGTAGGTATACTATTGTCCAACAACAATATCTCGTTTCCGCACCTGAGAGGTTTGCACGAGCCTTGCCTACGGGGTTTAGCTGCAAGTTCGACTGTAGTCCATACGTTTTATTGTAGAGACTTCCGTATTAGTCGCAGTAGGAAACACTGTAATCACTTCCAAGGTTCCTTTCCTTTCACCTAATGACGAAGATATTGGTTATCTCGTCGAGTTGCACTATCCTCCCACTCACCTTTTGTAAGAAATATTTCTTTCAATAGCATACCATTTTGTGACAAAACCCTTTGCCTCGGTATAGTGGTGGGGAAATACCCAATGACTTGGGATAACCTACAAAGTAGCACTTGTCTGATTTGGAATAGGTTTGTAACCTTTTACACAAGCCCCATATTCCAAATGTTTAAGAAAAGATACAACATGGTTGGGCGTACCATACCATGGCGTCATTTCACAGACCCGATGGGGCTCTTTTAAGTGTAAAAGCCGCAGTCTCTAAAGCATCACTCTTTAAAAGGGATAATGGCAAATCTATTTATGTCATCTTTGATCATACCATGTCATAAATGGTTCAATTACATATTCATGGACTTTCCACTTGCAGTGGAGTTCCGGGAGGTGCAATTTATGAAACCCCTTTCATAACTCATCAGACATTCGCTAAACTTGTCACTCAAATATTCCTTTCTGCAATCGAATTGCAGAAACATAATTTTCTTGTTACAATAACTTCTACTTCATTTTTTAAAACCTTATGAATGAATTCAAAAGATCCTGAATTACGTCTCATCAAGTAAATATCCATATATCTACTTGAGTCATTTCTGAAGATAGATAAATCCACTACTTGTAACAACATTTAATGGACTACACACATCATAATGTATGATCACCAATATGTCCTTTGCTCGTTCCTTATGGCCTGTGAACGGTATTTCAGTCACTTCACTTTTCATAGGAACGTTGCAAGTGTCAGATAATTCAAAATAAAACGACTTCAAAATCCATCATAATGGAATTTTCCATGCTGGTTTCTCCAATGTGACCAAATGCAGTGCCATACTTGTGTGGTATTCTTCAACATTTAGCGTTAGTGTTATGGATGTATCATATTTCCATCAATATTCATAACATACATCCCATCTATGATGGAAGCATGACCCTTCATTTTATTCATAATACTAAACAACAATTGTTGCTTTTATGAACAACTCTATTGCAACAAACATGGTGCAATGGGCTAGAGTGTATGAAACTCTAAAATGAATTATGAAAGTAAATACATAGGGAACATACTGATGGAAGGCATAGTAACATTTACTATGTTCCCTGCATGTATCTAAACCTTATCCCTGGCTAGTCTTTCAGGCCATAGTAGTTCTTACATCGGGTTGCAATAGGATACAATTGAGCGGGTAACTTTGTCATTAACTCAAAATATGCAAGAATTAGTGATTAACATGTTTAACCATAATTCCCAAGAACTATATCTTTGACCAGCCTTCTATACATCAAAAACTTGTATGATGTTCATACATGAGCTGGATATTCCAATCTTCTTTCCTTTTGCCTTTATACTTCTAACAGTTTAACTTTTAGTATTTATCCTACTCTCAGAAGAAGCATACAACTTAAGAGTGGCGTTAGCCCCGGACTTCCTAGGCGTGAAAATCTCACTAACACTCTTCGGACACTTCCTTTCTCTTTAAGTTGTTGTTTTATTCACCTTTCATCATATGATAGGCGTTCTCCTGGATCCCTCTCTTATCAGTCTAATGCATAGTAAACTTCTTTACTAGTAGTTTGCAAACAAACATTGCTTTGGATATCTCATATCATTTACCTATTGTCTGTCTCTGAAAATGATTTTTAGATTCCATGAATATCACATAACTACCCGAACTTACGATGTTCGGGTCTCATGGAAGCAAACGTATTGGATTTGACTGAAACAGAATTCTAGCTTTTGGATCGAAGGACGAGAGTCACATGATCCATAGCATTAGCGGGAGAATACCGAAATTATGCGATAGGACAAAGTCCTTCTCAGCACTATTGAGGACAATCCTCACATTACGTTACCAACCATAACGTTTTAACTAGATATTTAAAAGCTATTCAATTTTAATAGGGAAGGTGGAAACGCGAGCCATTATTCTACAACTATTTTGCAAACCACACTTAGACAATGTTCAAAATTAATTGCACTGACAATTAAACAAGTTAATTCTATAGTGCGCTCCCACTCAAATCAATATCTCTCATAATTGATTTTGAGTGATACAAGATCCAGACTTCAATTCATCGCCATAGAATCATCATCTCATGACGGGAATTTTAATTAGTAGGCCAACTTGCCGATCACATCTCTATGTGACTCTTGTTCATCTTTCGATGTGTGTGTTCCAAGCTCATGACTTTCATGCCTGAACGTCAAGACAACCAAGTGATCTCGTCGCGAGGTCTTTACTCACCCGCCTCACACATCCCTAATCGTTTGTACCCATGCATCCATGGCGCACCCCGAAAAGTTAGGTGTCGTGACGGTGCTACACTTGGGAAAACACTATCTACTTGATATTTTTGTGAGAGATCACCCTAATAAAAGCAACTAACGTGCAATCAAGAAGGGTGCATCAAGAGGGATAAACATCTCAAGCAATTCATAATAGCATGATATGGTATAGCCTCTTTTGACGGAGAAGTCAAGTATTTCTTCGTCTTCGACATTCGCATCAGTGTTCACCTTCGCGAAGATTGCTACCACCTTTTTGATGCACCAGATAATATTGCTTTCTCTATAGCTAATAAAATAAGTGCATTACATAAGGTTGGCACGCAGGTCATTAAAGTGCAATCATATGGCTCCAGCCATCATGCCGAATAATGACACGCAGGTCATGTTTAATCAATTTACATCATATAGTCATCTCATACATAATCAAATTATTACGAACACTGCTATACCACATCACATGTACATGCAAACCATCCTGCAAAACCAAGTTAGACACCTCTAATCGGTCCACGCAAAACTTGTTCTACGTGGCTTCTAAGGTTTCGAAACAAACCGAAGCTACCAACGTTCATCATCAAGCATGATTATCCAAGTTGCTAGATTAACTTTCGAGGGTGTATGAAACACAAGATAATAAACTCTCGAGCCCCATAGTAAACTTCGTAATACGCGTGATCCCCGTGTAGATCATATTTGCATTGCCCTTTCGTCTACGAAACATCAATCTTTCTCAACTATGGTGGAACCCAAAGAACTGTTAGCACTTCGTCGATCTGTCAATCCACATACTCAGGAGCAGCATGAAAGGATCGCGGATTGATAGAACTTTGTGAGATTCCTCCATGCCGTTAAGATCAGGACTACGCAAATTCCAGGGAAGCAAGAAGACATCGGGTAACAAATTTCATCTGCTACCCACACAAATAATTTTCAGCAATAGATCTCATCTACTACGTAATTATATTATGCAACACCCATACATCTCTATGTATTCTAGATCGCAACCTGCATCTACGCAAAGCATGGCTCTGATACCACTGTTGGGTAATGGAGAAGAAAACAAAAAACTTCCGACCTACGCACCAGCCCAGGACCACTATGGAGACTACATACAAGGTTTGATCATTTTAGTTACCCGCTCGTAGCACAGCGGAAGTAGAGTCGACGAGGATCAGCGGTATAGATCCCCGCAGCTAGGATTTACAACCTCCCAACTGCAAGGATGTATACCCTCATTTTCCCCGCGGACAACCCTCCGGGAGGCGGTCGCACAGTCCCCCGGACGGTGTCGCAGACAGCCCTGCGCGAGGACCTCCAAAACTTGGACTATCACTCTGACAGCCCTTCGGGAGGACCTTCCAAACTCGGATGGCCACATGGACAGCCCTTCGGGAGGCACTCTCAAACTAAGACCAAAACTACGATCTCTGTACAGAGTTGCACACATATGGTGTCACCTATCCGGCAGGGCTTCGCCGTCCAGAACTAGTTCCAGCCGGAACCCAGACAGCCTTTCGGCTCAACGAAACTATTTCGTTGGGAGGGAGAGAGAGAGAGCCAGATCATGCATGGAATTTGTATGAGAGTAATAGTGAGGTTTGTGGGTAGCCCACTCACCTCTATTTATAGGAAAGTCAAGGGGTAGGGTTGGGACTTGAAAATACCAAACTACCCCCACTTTATGTCACACATAAAAAATCATAAGAAGGAAAAAAGGGGTGCCATGTGGAGCTCATGGAGGAGCTCCACTCTTGGGCGGCCACCCCTTGGGGGGGCATGAAGAGCTTGCTTGCTCCCCAATCCCTTCTAGAAGCCTTTTTGGAAATATCCAAAAAGGTTCTTTTCCATAAATTTCAAAAAAGCACTTTCACTATTCATGATGACATTTTTCAGCGTCCGGTCGAGCTGAAAATATTTATGTGGGCTTAGAACCATTCTAGTAACCCCCTAAAATAATTTAAAATGCGATGCGGAACAATTCCGGTTTAGTGATTTTCATCTGCGAAAAGCATCTGAAGCAGTTCCGGCAGCTCCGGAACATTTCCGTTTTTTCTTCCGGAAAATTCCTAGAAGTTTCCAGAATGATTTTGGCACCCTCCAAGAATTATCGGGCATGTGCCGAAACCAATTTGACTTAATGGTATCCCCTGAAACAACTTTTCAGTTTTACCGAAACTTTTCCGGTGTTCTCTCTGTGGAACTTTTCCGCTCTCCGAAACTTTTGTGGTGTCCAAAACTTTTTGGTGATTTTCTCTCACACTCCCTATCTAGCATTCAACAGATAGCTGACATTTAAGCGTGTGAAACTATAGGTTCAGTGAAGCATAGACATGACCTGGAACCCCTTCCGATCAATGATCAACATGGGAGCCGTGGACACCCATATTGACCCCTATACCCATACGAATGAATATTCGAGTGAACCTCCAGTTGCCGTGTGCTATTCCTGTTGCTTCACGATATGTTACAAATACCCGAGGTGAGACATGTTGGCATCCCTGTGGATCAACAACTTGTCCACTATGCCAGTTACCTTGTTATCGGTATTGTCCTCTTTTCTCGTTTCGTGTTCCGGCATCCCTGTAATCAAATTACACTGTGTCTGGCCAGACGATGATGGATACCGTAACACCGAGAGGGCCTAGAGATATCTCTCCATCGTCGGAGGAGCAAATCCCAATCTTGAGCTATCAAGTTACGTGACATACTTTTCCATGAACCCGTAAGACGCCGTAATTGCCACCCATTTACGGATGACGTTTAACAAACCCCAAAGTTCATGAAGCAAGCATGAAGAAACTCAATACACTCATGGTCTAAGGAATTATGCAAACGTTAACTTCTCTGTGTTATAAACTATTAACCGGTTACGAATGTATCTCATAGCATAACATCAATTGGATCGATTCAACACAAATTTTCTTCTAACATTGTGCCCTCAAAATTGCCGGCATAGCCATGCCCAGGTTCAGAAAAACAGGATCATCGTGTAATACTTGAGCCAGTCTTAGAGGCCAGACTAGGAATACATTTTACCGTTTATTATTCCACACGTGCATATGAGTCGTCCTCCGAGCCTCGTGGTTATTGTAGAATCGAGAACCATAGCTATTATAGCATGGAATATAAACCTAATTTTGAATAGGGAGATAATCAATAACATTTATTATTGCCTCTAGGGCATATCTCCTACATCACACTATGGTGTTCCAGGTGGCGTGAGTTGTGAAACAACTTTCACATTGCCTTAAGTTGTATATGTTGGAAATATGCCCTAGAGGCAATAATAAAATGGTTATTATTGTATTTCCTAGTTCATGATAATTGTCTATTGTTCGTGCTATAATTGTGTTAACCGGAAACCGTAATACATGTGTGAATACATAGACCACAACTTGTCCCTAGTGAGCCTCTAGTTGACTAGCTCGTTGATCAATAGATGGTCACGGTTTCATGACCATGGACATTGGGTGTCGTTGATAACGGGATAAAATCATTAGGAGAATGATGTGATGGACAAGACCCAATCCTAAGCATAGCACATGATCGTGTAGTTCGTCTGCTAAAGCTTTTCAATGTCAAGTATCGTTTCCTTAGACCATGAGATTGTGCAACTCCCGGATACCGTAGGAATGCTTCGGGTGTGCCAAACGTCACAACGTAATTGGGTGGCTAAAAAGGTGCACTACGGGTATCTCCGAAAGTGTCTATTGGGTTAGCACGAATCGAGACTGGGATTTGTCACTCCGTGTGACGGAGAGATATCTCTGGGCCCACTCGATAAGACGTCATCATAATGAGCTCAATGTGACTAAAGAGTTAGCCACGGGATGATGTATTATGGAACGAGTAAAGAGACTTGTCGGTAACGAGATTCAACAAGGTATAGAGATACCGACGATCGAATGTCGGGCAAGTATCATACCGATAGACAAAGGGAATTGTATACGGGATTGATTGAATCCCCGACATCGTGGTTCATCCGATGAGATCATCATGGGGCATGTGGGAGCCAACATGGGTATCCAGATCCCGTTGTTGGTTATTGACCGGAGAGGTGTCTCGGTCATGTCTACATGTCTTCCGAACCCGTAGGGTCTACACACACTTAAGGTTCGATGACGCTAGGGTTATAGGGAAATGGTATACGTGATTACCGAAGGTTTTTAGGACTCTCGAATGAGACCCCGGATGTCACGAGGAGCTCCAGAATGGTCCGGAGGTAAAGATTTATATATAGGAAGTCCAGTTTTGGTCACCGGAAAGTTTTCGGGCTCATCGGTAGTGTACCAGGAGTGCCGAGAGGGTGCCGGAGGTCCCCGGGAGGGGTGTGACGACCATAGGACTTCGTGGGCCCTTAGAGGAGGTGTACCAGCCCTTATTGGGCTGGCCATATCCTTATGGAAAGGCCCATGCGGCTGGAGATAAGGAGATAGGGCAAAGGAGTTTGAAAAGGAGGAGATCCACCTCCCTTGTGGGAGGTGGACTCTCCCTTTGATTCGGCTGAAGCTCTCCTCCTTAGAGGAGAGTCCAGGGCAGCCCTTCCTCTCCCTCCTCCTATATATACTTGAGGTTTTGGCCTTTTTGAGACAAGATCTGATCTCTCTCTCTCTCTCAAGGCGAAGCCCTACCTCTCTTCTTCCTCCTTCGTAGTGCTTAGGCGAAGCCTTGCCGGAATACCTTGCTACTCCACCACCACCACGCCGTCGTGCTGCTGTTGGAGCCCTTCCCCAAACTCTCCTTTCCTCCATGCTAGATCAAGGCGTAGGAGACATCACCGGGCTGCACGTGTGTTGAACGCGGAGGCGCCATTGTTCGGCACTTAGATCGGAATCTACCGCGATCTGAATCGCTACGAGTATGACTCCGTCAACCGCGTTCTTGTAACGCTTCTTCTTAGCGATCTTCAAAGGTATGAAGATGAAATCTCTCCCCACTCATTGCTGCTTTCTTCATAGATAGATCTTGGTGATACATAGGATTTTTTTTGATTTACTACTACGTCTCCCAACAGTGGCATCATGAGCTAGGTCTAT
This sequence comes from Hordeum marinum, assembly GCA_022496015.1. Lineage (NCBI taxonomy): Eukaryota > Viridiplantae > Streptophyta > Magnoliopsida > Poales > Poaceae > Hordeum > Hordeum marinum. The sequence goes on along the minus strand of CM039674.1, from coordinate 7,903,675 downwards.
GCGTACAATCTATGCACGAGTAGAACACAAGTTGTTGTGGGCGTCGATTTTGTTAATTTTTTTACCACTACTAGTCTTATCTTGATTCGGCGGTATTGTGGGATGAGGCGGCCCGGACCGACTTTACACGTACGCTTACGTGAGACCGGTTCCACCGCCTGACATGCACTTGTTGCATAAGGTGGCTAGCGGGTGTCTGTCTCTCCCACCTTAGTCGGATTGGACTCGATGAAAAGGGTCCTTATGAAGTGTAAATAGAAATTGGCATATCACGTTGTGGTTTTGGCGTAGGTAAGAAACGTTCTTGCCAGAAACCTATAGTAGCCACGTAAAATTTCCAACTACAAGTTAGAGGACGTCTAACTTGTTTTTGCAGCATATGCCTTGTGATGTGATATGACCAAAAGGATGTGATATGATGCATTGTGATGTATGAGATTGATCATGTTCTTGTAATAGGATTCACGACTTGAATGTCGATGAGTATGACAACTTGCTGGAGCCATAGGAGTTGTCTTATTTTATTGTATGACCTGCGTGTCAATCATAAACGCCATGTAATTACTTTACTTTATTGCTAAACGTTAGCCCAAGTAGTAGAAGTAATAGTTGGCGAGCAACTTCATGAAGACACAATGATGGAGATCATGATGATGGAGATCATGGTGTTCTGCTAGTGACAGTGATGATCATGGTGCCCCGAAGATGGAGATCAAAGGAGCAAGATGATATTGGCCATATCATGTCACTATATTGATTGCATGTGATGTTTATCATGTTTAAATCTTATTTGCTTAGAACGAGGGTAGTAAATAAGATGATCTCTCAATAAAATTTCAAGAGACGTGTTCACCCTAACTGTGCACCATTGCTAAGGATCGTTGTTCCGAAGCACCACGTGATGATTAGGTGTGATAGGTTCTAACGTTCGCATACAACGGGTGTCAGCCAGATTTACGCACGCGGAACACTTAGGTTGACTTGACGAGCCTAGCATGTACATACATGGCCTCGGAACACGGAAGACCGAAAGGTCGAACATGAGTCGTATAGAAGATACAATCAACATGGAGATATTCACCATGGATGACTAGTCTGTCTCACGTGATGATCGGACACGGGCTAGTTGACATGGATCATGTGTCACTTGGATGACTAGAGAGATGTCTATCTAAGTGGGAGTTCATTAAATAATTTGATTATGTGAACTTAATTATCATCTACTTAGTCTAAAATTATCTTTACAATCTATATTGTAGATCGAATGGCCAACGCTAATGCCAACCTCAACTTCAACGCGTTCCTAGAGAAAACCAAGTTGAAAGATGATGGAAGAAACTATGCGGACTGGGTCCGTAGCTTGAGGATTATCCTCATAGCTTCCAAAAGATTGTATGTCCTTGATGCACCGCTAGGTGACGCACCCATTCTCCCAGCAGAGAAAGATGTTGCAAACGCTTGGCATTCACGCTGTGATGATTACTCCCTTGTTTAGTGCGGCATGCTTTACCATTTAGAACCGGGGATCCAAAAGCGTTTTGAGCAACACGGAGCATATGAGATGTTCCAAGAGCTGAAACTGGTTTTCCAAGCTCATGCCCGGGTCGAGAGCTATGACGTCTCTGACAAGTTCTTCAGCTGTAAGATGGAGGAGAATAGTTCTGTCAGTGAGCACATCCTTAAGATGTCTCGGCTACACAACCACTTGACTCAGCTGGGAGTTAATCTCCCGGATGACTCGGTCATTGACAGAATCCTCCAGTCACTTCCACCGAGCTACAAGAGCATTGTGATGAACTACAACATGCAAGGGATGGAGAATTCCATTCTTGAGTTGTACTCGATGCCGAAATCAGCAGAGGTCGAGATAAAAAAGGAGCATCAAGTGTTGATGGTGAATAAGACCACTAGTTTCAAGAAAGGCAAGGGTTGTCAATCCCTTCACGATTACTTGCAAGCTGAGATCTGATAGTGATAATGAGTAAATATAAATAAGTAAATAAAATTGCAACAAGGTATTTTTGGTGTTTTTGTGTTTATATCTGAATATATAATATGTAAAATAGACCCGGGGGCCATAGTGTTCACTAGAGGCTTCTCTCATGATAGCAAGTATTACGGTGGGTGAACAAATTACTATTGAGCAATTGATAGAATGGCGCAAAGTCATGACAATATCTAAGGCAATGATCATACATGTAGGCATCACGTCCGAGACAAGTAGACCAATACTGTCTGCATCTACTACTATTACTCCACACATCGACCACTATCCAGCATGCATCTAGTGTATTAAGTTCATAACAAATGGAGTAATGCTTTAAGCAAGATGACATGATGTAGAAGTATAAATTCATGCAATATGATATAAACCCCATCTTTTTACCCTTGATGGCAACAACACAATTCGTGCCTCAATACCCCTTCTGTCACTAGGTGAGTACACCGCACGGTATGAACCCAAAACCAAGCACTTCTCCCATTGCAAGAATCATAGATCAAGTTGGCCAATCGAAACCCATAACTCGAAGAGAATTACAAGGATATGAAATCATGCATATAAGAAATCAGAGGAGACTCAAATAATATTCATAGATAAGCTGATCATAAATCCACAATTCATCGGATCTCAACAAACACACCGCAAAAGAGAATTACATCGGGTAGATCACCATGAAGATCATGGAGAACTTTGTATTGAAGATCAAAGAGAGAGAAGAAGCCATCTAGCTACTAGCTATGGACCCGAAGGTATGATGTGAACTACTCACGCATCATCGGAGAGGCAAGGATGTTGATGAAGATGGCCACCGGAGAAGGATTCCCTTCCGGAAGGATGCCGGAACGGTCTCCCGATTGGTTTTTGGTGGTTCTGGAGGCTTGTGGCGGCGGAACTTGCGATCTAGGTATAATTCTGTGCGTTTGGCTATTTATAGGACCGTATGGCGGTGGAAACAAGTGTAGATGGGCACGAGGAGGCCACGAGCCCCCGAGCCGCGGTCTAGGGGGGCGTGCCTCCCAGGCTCGTGGCTCCCTCGGCCCACCTCTCTGGTATTTCTTCCTTCAGGTATTTTTGATATTTTCCATAAAAAATCACGGTGAAAGTTTTATTTCATTTGGACTCCGTTTGATATTCCTATCTGAAAAAGATCAAAAACACGGAAAAAACAGGAACTGGCACTAGGCACTGAGTTAATAAATTAGTCCCAAAAATCATATAAAATAGCATATTCATGCATATAAAACATCCAAAGTTGATAATACAAGAGCATGGAACAATCAAAAAATATAGATATGTTGGAGACGTATCAAGCATCCCCAAGCTTAACTCCTGCTCGTCCTCGAGTAGGGAAGTGATAAAGACCGAATTTTTGATGTGGAATGCTACCCAACATATTTGTTTTATGTAATATCTTTATTGTGGCATGAATGTTCAGATCCATAAGATTCAAAAAAATAGTTTAATATTGACATGAAAACAATAATAATTCAAGCATAATAGCAACGTGATCATAAACTTCCGAAATAACAAGGCCAAAGAAAGTTATCCCTACAAAATCATATAGTCTGGCTATGCTCCATCATCCCCACACAACGAATTTAAATCATGCACAACCTCGGTATTGTCCAAGTAATTGTTTTCACACTCTTACTTTCTCAAACCTTTTCCAACTCTCACGCAATATATGAGCGTGAGCCATGGATATAGCACTATAGGTGGAGTCGAGTGTGGTGAACGTTGTGAGGCAAAAAGAAGGAGATGGTCACATCGCCTCAGCGTATCAATAGCCTATGAAGATGCCCATCAATAGATATCAATGTGAATGAGTAGGGATTTCCATGAAACGGATGCAGTAGAGCTATAAGTGTATGAAAGCTCAAAAATGAAAACTAGTGGGTGTGCACCCAACTTGCTTGCTCACGAAGACCTAGGGCAATTTGAGGAAGCCCATCATTGTAATATACAATTCAAGTTACATAATGAAAATTTCCACTAGCATATGAAAGTGACAAAACAAGACACTCTCCATCTTGAAGAACATGGTGCTATTTTGAAGCACAAGTGTGGAAAAAGATAGTAGCATTGTCCCTTCTCTGTTTTTTTTTGTTTGGGCTCTTTGGCCTCTTTTTTTTATATTTTTTTGTGGGCATCTTTGGCCTCTTTTATTTCCTCACATGGGACAATGCTCTAATAATGATGATCATCACACTTTTATTTACTTACAACTCGATACTTAGAACAATAATGACTCTATATGAATGAAAGTGATAGCACATGTCATGAGACGGAACGGTGAAAGTTGCATGGCAATATATCTCGGAATGGCTATGAAAATGCCATAATAGGTAGGTATGGTGGCTGTTTTGAGGAAGATATATGGTGGGTTTGTGCACAGGCAAAAGTTGCGCGGCACTAGAGAGGCTAGCAATCGTGGAAGGTGAAAGTGCATCTATACCATGAACTCACATTAGTCATGAAGAACGCATATACTTGTTGCAAAAGTTTTATTAGTAATCAAAACAAAGTGCTAAACGCATACTCCTAGGGGAACTGTATATGATGCAGCCGGAAGGTTTTGTCGATCCTAAAGATGCTAACAAGGTATGCAAGATCTAGCGCTCCATCTATGGGTTGGTGCAAGCATCTCGGAGTTGGAACATTCACTTTAATGAGGTGATTAAAGCATTTGGGTTTGTACAGGTTTATGGAGAACCCTGTATTTACAAGAAAGTGAGTGGGAGCTCTGTAGCATTTCTCATATTATATGTGGATGACATACTAATAATGGGAAATGATATGGAACTTTTGGAAAGTATAAAGGCCTACTTGAATAAGTGTTTTTCAATGAAGGACCTTGGAGAAGCTGCTTACATATTAGGTATTAAGATCTATAGAGATAGATCGAGAAGCCTCATAGGTCTTTCACAAAGCACATACCTTGAAAAGATATTGAAGAAGTTCAATATGGATCAGTCCAAGAAGGGGTTCTTGCCTGTGTTACAGGGTGTGAGATTGAGTACGACTCAATGCCCGGCCACAACAAAGGATAGAGAAGAGATGAGTGTCATCCCCTATGCTTCAGCCATAGGCTCTACTATGTATGCCATGATGTGTACCAGACCTGATGTGAACCTTGTCATAAGTTTGGTAGGGAGGTACCAAAGTGATCCCGGAGAGGCACACTGGACAGCGGTCAAGAATATCCTGAAGTACCTGAAAAGGACAACGGACATGTTTCTCGTATATGGAGGTGCCGAATCGCTCGTCGTAAAGGGTTACGTCGATGCTAGCTTCGACACAGATCCGGACGACTCCAAGTCGCAAATCGGATACGTGTATATTTTGAACGGAGGGGCAGTCAGCTGGTGCAGCAGCAAGCAAAGCATCATGGCAGCATCTACATGTGAAGAGGAGTACATAGCTTCTTTGGAAGCAGCAAAGTAAGGAGTTTGGATGAAGGAGTTGATCACTGACCTAGGGGTAATTCCAAGTGCGTCGGGCCCGATGACTCTATTCTGTGACAACACTGGAGCTATTGCCCTTGCGTAGGAGCCCAGGTTTCACAAGAAGACAAGACACATCAAGCGCCGCTTCAACTCCATCCGTGATTACATTCAGGAGGGAGATATAGATATTTTTAAAGTACATACGGATCTGAATGTCGTAGATCCGTTGACTAAACCTCTCTCACGAGCAAAACATGATCAACACCAGAATGCTATGGGTGTTCGATTCATCACAATGTAACTAGATTATTGACTCTGGGCAAGTGGGAGACTGTTGGAAATATGCCCTAGAGGCAATAATAAAATGGTTATTATTGTATTTCCAAGTTCGTGATAATCGTCTATTGTTCGTGCTATAATTGTGTTAATCGGAAACCGTAATACATGTGTGAATACATAGACCACAACATGTCCCTAGTGAGCCTCTAGTTGCCTAGCTTGTTGACCAATAGATGGTCACGGTTTCATGACCATGGACATTGGATGTCATTGATAACGGCATCACATCATTAGGAGAATGATGTGATGGACAAGACCCAATCCTAAGCATAGCACAAGATCGTGTAGTTCGTCTGCTAAAGCTTTTCAAAGTCAAGTATCGTTTCCTTAGACCATGAGATTGTGCAACTCCCGGATACCGTAGGAATGCTTTGGGTGTGCCAAACATCACAACGTAACTGGGTGGCTATAAAGGTGCACTACGGGTATCTCTGTAAGTGTCTGTTGGGTTGGCACAAATCGAGACTAGGATTTGTCATTCCATGTGACGGAGAGGTATCTCTGGGCCCACTCGGTAAGACATCATCATAATGAGCTCAATGTGACTAAGGAGTTATCCATGGGATGATGTATCACGGAACAAGTAAAGAGACTTGCCGGTAATGAGATTGAACAAGGTATAGCGATACCGATGATCGAATCTCGGGCAAGTATCATACCGATAGACAAAGGGAATTGTATACGGGATTGATTGAATCCCCGACATCGTGGTTCATCCGATGAGGTCATCATGGAGCATGTGGGAGCTAACATGGGTATCCAGATCCCGCTGTTGGTTATTTACCGGAGAGGTGTCTCGGTCATGTCTACATGAATCCCGAACCCGTAGGGTCTACACACTTAAGGTTCGATGACGCTAGGGTTATAGGGAAATGGTATACGTGATTACCTAAGGTTTTTAGGAGTCCCGGATCAGATCCCGGACGTCACAAGGAGCTCTGGAATGGTCCGTAGGTAAAGATTGATATATAGGAAGTCCAGTTTTGGTCACCGGAAAGTTTTCGGGCTCATCAGTAGTGTACCAGGAGTGCCGGGAGGGTGCCGGAGGACCCCGGGAGGGGTGTGACAACCATAGGACTTCGTGGGCCCTTAGAGGAGGTGTACCAGACCTTATTGGGCTGGCCAAGTCCTTACGGAAAGGCCACGCAGCTGGAGATAAGGAGATAGGCTAAAGGAGTTTGAAAAGGAGGAGATCCACCTCCCTTGTGGGAGGTGGACTCTCCCTTTGATTCGGACGAAGCTCTCCTCCTTGGAGGAGAGTCCAAGGAAGCCCTCCCTCTCCCTCCTCCTATATATACTTGAGGTTTGGGCCTTTTTGAGACAAGATCTGATCTCTCTCTCTCTCACGGTGAAGCCCTACCTCTCTTCTTCCTCCTCCGAAGTGCTTAGGCGAAGCCCTGCAGGAATACCTTGCTACTCCACCACCACCACGCCGTTGTGCTGCTGTTGGAGCCCTTACCCAACCTCTCCTTTCCTCCTTGCTGGATCAAGGCATAGGAGACGTCACCGGGCTGCACGTGTGTTGAACACGGAGGCGTCGTTGTTCGGCGCTTAGATCGGAATCCACTGCGATCTGAATCGCTGCGAGTATGACTCCACCAACCGCGTTCTTGTAACGCTTCCGCTTAGCGGTCTTCAAAGGTATGAAGATGCAATATCTCCCCACTCGTTGCTGGTTTCTCCATAGATAGATCTTCGTGATACGTCGGAATTTTTTTGATTTACTACTACGTCTCCCAACAGTATACCAAACTCGTAACTCGGATATTCACCTCCACGATCATATCGTAGACATTTTACCTTTTCGTCACGATGATATCAAACTTCACTCTGATTCTTCTTGAACTTTTCAACCGATTCAGACTTGTGTTTCATTAAGTAAATATACACTATATCTACTCAAATCATCAGTGAAGGCAAGAAAAAAACAATATGAACCGCAAGCTACAACACTCGTTGGACCGTATACATCAACATGTATCATTTCCAATAAGTCACTAGCCCGCTCCATCATACTGAAAACGGGGACCAAATGAGTCCAAAGATACATCAGCATGGAGTTTCTTCATGCTATTTATACGAGTATGACATTTAGCGGCAGTGCCACAGGTATGTGGTACTATCATTATTAACTTTGCGTCTTTTGGCATAATTGTTATGAACATGTGTATTACTATGATCAAGATTCAACAAACCATTCTCATTGGGTGTATGACCATTGAAGGTATTATTCATGTAAATAGAATAACCATTATTATCTCACTTAAATGAATAACCGTATTGCAATAAACACGATCTAATCATGTTCATGCTCAACGCAAACACCAAATAACATTAATTTAGGTTCATTACTAATCCCGAAGCCAGAGAGAGCGTGCGATGTTGATAACATCAACCTTAGAAACAATTCCAACACACATTGTCACATCATTTCGAGTTACTAACATTTAGCAATCGAACCGTTATCCAGTACACAGGTGCTACTAGGAGTACTAGCAAGGTACACATCAATTACACGTATATCAAATATACTTCTATCAACATTGTCGGCCTTCTTATCTACCAAGTATCTAGGGTTGTTCTGCTTCAGCGACCACCCTCCTCATAATAGAACCACTTAGTCTCGGTTTTGGGTTCAACTTCGGGTTGCTTCACTGGAGCAGCAACTGACTTTCCATCCATGAAGTTTTCCTTCTTACCCTTTCCCTTTTCAAAACTAGTGGTTTTACTAACCATCAACACCTGATGCTCCTTCTTGATATCTACCTATGTGGTGTCAAACATCACGAACTGGCTCAGGGAGCATCATTTCTATCCCTGGCATTTTATAGTTCATCACGATGCTCTAGTAGCTTAGTGACAGTGACTTGGAAAACTATATCAATCACTTTCTTATCTGGAAGATCAACTCCCACTCGATTCAAGCGATTGTAGCACCCAGACAATCTGAGCACATGCTCAACGATTGAGCTATTCTCCTACATCTCGCAGGCAAATAATCTTGTTGGAGATCTCATATCTCACAACACGGGCACGAGCCTAAGATCCCAATTTCAGCTCTTAGAACATCTCATATGTTCCATGACATTTCAAAAAGTTTTGTAGCATCAATTCTACGCTGTAATGCATGACGCACTAAACTATCAAGTAGTCATTAGAACGTGCCTGTTAGATGTTCACAACATCTACAGACGATGCTAGAGGGGGTGGCGCATCGAGCGGTGCACTAAGGACATAAGCCTTCTATGCAGCAATGAGGACAATCCTCAGATCACGGACCCAGTCCGCATTATTGCTACCATCATCTTTCAACTCTATTTCTCTAGGAACATATAAAAATTCAAGGGAGCTATAGCGTGAGCTAGTAATCTACAACATAATTTGCAAAGACACTACTGACTATGTTCATGTTAATGAGTTCAATTAATCATATTACTTAAGAACTCCCGCTCAAATTGACATCCGTCCGGTCATTCGAGGGAGACATGATCCAAATTCACCAACTCAAGTCCGATCATCACGTGAGTTGAGGTGGTTTCAATGGTGAACATCATCATGTTGATCATATCTACTATATGATTCATGTTCGACCTTTCTGTCTCTTGTGTTCCGAGGCCATGTCTGTACATGCCAGGCTCGTCAAGTTTAACCCGAATGTTCCGAATGTGCAACTCTGTCTTGCACCCATTGTATGTGAACGTAGAGTACATCACACCCAATCATCACGTGGTGTCTCAACATGATGAACTTTCACAACGATGCACACCCAGGGAGAACACAATTTATCTTGAAATTTAAGTGAGGGATCACCTTATAATGCTACCGTCGTCCTAAGCAAAACAAGGTGCATAAAAGGATTAACATCACATGCAAACCATAATTGACATGATATGGCCATGAACTTGTGATTTTGATCTCCATCCTTAAAGCACCGGCATGATCTCCATCGTCACCGGCATGACACCATGATCTCCATCATCTTGATCTCCATCTGTCGCCATCGGGGTTGTCGCGTCCACCATGCTTCTACTACTATTGCTACCTCTTAGTGATAAAGTAAAGCATTATGTAGCGCTTAATGATTGACACACAGGTCATACAATAATTAAAGAAAACCCTATGGCTCCTGCCGGTTGTCGTACTCATCGACATTCAAGTTATGATATTCTATACAATACATGATCATCTCATACATCACATATATCTCATCATGGAATTGGCCATATCACATCACAACATACCCTGCAAAAACAAGTTAGACGTCCTTTAATTGTTCTTGCATGTTTTATGTGGCTGCTACAGGTATCTAGCAAGAACAATTCTCACCTATGCAAAACCACAACGGTGATACATAAATTGCTTTTCAACCTTCTCAAGGACCGCCTTTGTCGAATCCGATCCAACTAAAGTAGGACAAACAGTCACCCGCCAGCCATCTTTGTGCAACGGAGTTACATGTCAGTCGATGGAACCGGTCTCTCGTAAGCGTATGAGTAAGGTTGGTCCGGGACGCTTCATCCCACAATACCGCCGAACCAAAACACGACCAAGGGAGGAAGCAATCTAAGCATCAATGCCCACAAACTCCTTTGTGTTCTACTCGTGATCTCATCTACACATGGACCTAGCTCGTGATGCCACTGTTGGGGAAAGTTGCATGGGAAACAAAAAATTTCCTATGCACACACAAGATCTATCCATGGTGATGAGCATCTACGAGAGGGGGAGTGGATCTACATACCCTTGTAGATCGCTAAGCAGGGAGCATTAAGAAACGCGGTTGATGTAGTCGAACGTCTTCGCGATCCAAATCGCCGAGCGTCCTAAGATCCCATCACAATCCATCTCGCAATCCAATCACGATCCATCCCGCAATCCCATCATGATCTAACCGATGATGAAATAATGAATCATCTCGCAATCTTGATCACGGTCCTTCCGATCTAGCGGTGAACGGACGACACCTCTGCGTTCAGGACACGTACTGCTCGATGACGATCCCCGCCTTCTTGATCCAGGTAGAGGGAGCAGAGAGGTATATGAGTTCTCCAGCAGCGTGATGGCTCAACGGCGATGGTGGTGGAACTATTCCGCCAGGGCTTCGCCTAAGCACCGCCGAACTAGACTAGAGAAGAAAACCGATCTAGATGAAGTAGAGGGAGCACATGGCAATTAGGGTTAGCTTTCCCCTCTAAATCCTCTATTATGTATAAAAGGGAAGGAGGGGAGGAAGCAGCCTCAAACCCTCAAGAGTTGGCCAAAATTGGAAGTGGAGGAGTCCTACTCCAATCCTATTAGGAGTAGGATTCCTCCTTTCCACTTGGAAAATCTTTCCACCTCTCCACGTTGTGATTTTCTACTTCTCAAACCTTATGGGATTTAGTGGAGGCTTAGTCCATCCCACTAGGGGATGGTTTGTCTCCTCTCATAGCCCATGAGGCCCCTCGGGGCATGACACCCCTCCCGATGGTCCCTCGGTACCCTCCCGGCACTCCCGGTACACTACTGATGAGCCCAAAACTTTTCCGGTGACCAGAATAGGACTTCCTATATATCAATCTTTACCTCCGGACCATTCCGGAGCTCCTCATGACCTATAGGATCTCATCCGGGACTCCGAACAACCTTCGGTCACCATCATACATAACTCTACTATACTAAAACGTCACCAAACCTTAAGTGTGCAACTATGTAGACATGACCGAGACATCTCCACGGTCAATAACCAATAGCGGGACCTGGATGCCCATATTGGTTCCTACATATTCTACGAAGATATTTATCGGTTGAACCTCTATGTCAAGGATTCATTTAATCTCGTACGGTGTTCCCTTTGTTCTTCGGTATGTTACTTGCCCGAGATTCGATTGTCGGTATCTCTATACCTAGTTCAATCTCTTTACTCGTTCTGTAATACAAGATCCTGTGGCTAACTCTTTAGTCACATTGCTTGCAAGGCTTATAGTGATGTTGTATTACCGAGTGGGCCCTGAGATACCTCTGCGTCACACGGAGTAAAAAATCCTAGTATTGATCCATGCCAACCCAACAGACACCCACGGAGATACCCGTAGAGCACCTTTATAGTCACCCAGTTACTTTGCGACGTTTGATACACACAAGGTACTCCTTCGGTGTCGGTGAGTTGCCTGATCTCATGGTCATCGGAACAGATACTTGACATGCAGAAAACTGTAGCAATAAACTGACACGATCATATGCTACGTTTCTAGTTTGGGTCTTGTCAATCACATCATTCTCCTAATGATGTGATCCCACTATCAAATGACATCTCATGTCCATGGCTAGGGAACCTTAACCATCATTGATCAACGAGCCAGTCTATTAGAGGCATACTAGGGACAATGTGTTGTCTATGTATCCACACATGTATCTGAGTTTTCGATCAATACAATTCTAGCATGGATAATAAACGATTATCATGAACAAGGAAATATGATAATAACTAATTTATTATTGCCTCTAGGGCATATTTCCAACACTGAATGCAATCTCTCAGAAGCTAATCGATCCAGAAATCCTACCAAGGCTAGAGAATGATTCGGTGCAATGTCTAGTCAGTTTCAAGTTGGTGTTCCCACCATCCTTCTTCAATATCATGACGCATGTCCTAGTTCACCTAGTCGAGGACATTGCCATTATGGGTCTTGTATTTCTACATAATATGTTCCCCTTTGAGAGGTTCATGGGAGTCTTAAAGAAATATGTTCATAATCGTGCTAGGCCAGAAGGAAGCATCTCCAAGGGCCATGAAACAGAGGAGGTCATTGCGTTTTGTGTTGACTTTAGTCCTGACATTAAGCCGATTGATGTTCCTGAATCGCGGCATGAGGGCAGACTGGGTGGAAAAGGCACGCTAGGAAAGAATTCACTAATGTGTTGGTTATGAACTAAATGAACTTGAAATTACTCAACCCTTTCTGATTTCATTTGCTATTTTTCATGCATTTACTCATTTTTTTGAGCTAAATGAACCTGAAATTATAGAGAACTACAAATGAACTCTGAAAAGGTTGAAAGTTGGCATGGTATCATCATTTCACCCACATAGCATGTGCTAAAAACTTGAGTGGGTTACGACAAAAACTGGATCCACTTCGTGTACAAAATGGACAATCTCTTTCGAAGTATCAGGGTTTCAAACGAAAACTCGTATGTTAGTAAGGCATTTCATTTTTAAATAACCTACAAATTACCAAATTGAATATAATTATAAAACACGCTAATATTAAACAGAAGAAAAAAGAATCACCGAAAAATCTATTTTTGAATTAAAGTTATTCACAAACTAGTGATTCACACAAATTTAAACTATTCAAATTTGAAAACTACTAGCACTAATAGAAAGTTTATAATTTTATTTACGGAAAGAAAAAAGATTAACAAAGAAACTCTAAATAAAGCAAAAAACAACTAAGAAACAAAAGAAAATAAATAATGCACAAAACAAAAAAACAAAAAAATATTTAAAATATTTAAAAAGCCCGCCTACTGGGCCGCCACGGCGTGCATACGAGTAGAAACCCAACCTCTTGTTGGGCCAGGATGCAGGCCCGTAAGGCCCAGTAGGCACCACAGGGGGGCAGAGGTGTGGTAGGCCTAGAAGGCCTGCTTAAGAGAGGAGCTCGGCACTGTAGCCGCGGCGGGCCTTATAAACCGGTGCGAGCTCCTATCGACTAGCAAGGTGGGACTAAACATCCATCCCGCCACTCGCCTGGCACAACACCCTTTAGTCACGGTTGGTGGATCCAACCGTGAATAAAGACCTCCCTTCAGTCACGGTTGGAGCCACCAACCGCGACTAAAGGGTTTCGCTTCCCGCCGCTTCGGCTGGTGAAATTCACCTTTAGTCGCCGTTGGTGGCTCCAACCACGACTAAAGGGGGGGTCTTTAGTCGTGGTTGGATCCACCAACCGCGACTAAAGGCCTCCTTATATATATATACAACACTTCAAAAAAATTCAGTTTCTCTTCTTTCTTCGACCTCTTCGACATCGCTGCACCGTCGTCGTCTCGTCTCCCCGACGCCGGAGCTCGTCGCCGCCACCGACGCTGGCCACCCGCGCCTCCTTGCACCGATCTCTGACGCCACCCGCGCCAGCCCCTCCCCGAGCCCCCCCCCCCCACACACACACACGTATATGCATGAACGCACACACTAGATGCAAGGAATTTGTCATTTTTTTCACTAGAAGATTAATTAGATGTATAGAAACAAGTTAAGGAATTTTGACATTTGAGGAATTTTGACATAGATGCAAGAATTTTGAATTTTTTTTCACTAGATGATTAATTGTATGTATAGAAAAATGTGAAGGAATTTTGACATTTGAGGAATTTTTACATTTTGATCAAATATGTATAGAAATTAGTATATATATATATATGTATGTATGTATGTATGTATGAATACTATGTATAAAAAAAGTTGATGAATTTTGACATTTGATCCTATGTGTATAGCAATTAGTATTTTCAAAATTCGTTATCTATTAATTTGCAATTAGTATTTGTTATGTATTTGCAAAAGTCGCGGGTCGTAAGGTTAAGAGAATAAGAAATGTTCAATTTGCATAAAATGTTAAATTTGCATAGAATTTCTTCTTGGAGTCAACGATGCCTGGCCCCATCCTGGTTGTCGACTCGTTCGCGACGACGTCCTGCTTCAGAGGCGCCATGTACGGGACTAGGCTTCGCCGGGATGGCACTGGGAGGTGCTACCTTCAGGGGCGCGCATCTTGGTGAGGAACCCGGGTCCCATCGTTGACCTGGAGCTTCTTTGGTGGTGTTCGCGTGGGCCACTTCCAGTTCGGAGGCAGTTGGCCCTGCCGGAGGTGGTACATCACCGTGTCAGGGAGGAGGACGAGCACGTCCATCGCTACTTGGATGCGTTGGACGTCGGGTTCTCCAATACCTGGCAGGTTCTTCAGGGATCTCACCCGATCTATGATCCCGTCATAGTTCCTTCTCTTTGGGTGTCCACCGCCTGCCACGCGAGATGTCATCTAGATCTGTAGTAGTGATATTATATAATTAATAATATTCGAGATGTATTAGTGATAATATTCGAGATGTATTTGAGATTATATTCGATAATATTCGAGACGATTTATTTGAGATTATATTCGATGTTTCATATTATGTACTATGATTTAGTTTTCCTTATTGTTTGCATGCATTCTAATTTGAATACTAAATTGTTTTATCTTTTTCTGGGTTAGTTAAATAAAAGCTATGGACAATATCGACAGAGAAGGAGAAGAGGATCTGTTCAACATCATACGCTCCACGAGCCCAGAGCAAGAACCTGAAGATGATGAATGCTCTCAATATCTGAACAATTCCGGTGAGGGTTGTATGTTTGATGAAGACGAAAGAATAGATGAATTCGACAACGATGTTGACGAAGAAAATGTTCTTCAAATAACAAAGACCGGCGAGGTATATTTATTAGATAAGCCATCCAGTGACCATTAAATGTCTTAATTGAGTTGTATATGTATTAAGAAATCAATCTTTCTTCTTTTAGGCATCCGGATCGAACAAATCTTCTACAAGCGACAGGGTAGTTCAAGGCCCGGCCAGAAAGTTGGACCCTGGCATAAAGTTCAACATCGATTCCATCAATACATCAACTGGCGAACCGCTTGAACCCAAGAAAAATGCAACAAAGTTCAAGAATCAATGCGGAGTTATTGTTAGGGACCAAATCCCGATCTCCACACAAAAATGGAAAAAGCTAGGAAAGGGAGATCGAGAAGGAGTTACTTTTGTTGACGAAAGAGCAAAAGATGTGCTTTGGACTGAGCTGATGTCACATTTCACACTACTAGATAACTTAACAGATGTATATCTGAAGAAAGTCAGAAACTATGCTCTTAAAAAGATGGCGATCGCATTCAACACCTTCAAGAAAAATGCATGGGCTGCGTACGTCAAAGCAAACAAGACGACTCCAAAATTCGTGGGAGCACTGGTGAAGGCAAAAGATCACTGAGACGATTTGGTGAAGTTCAAGGAATCGGAACTAGCTAAGGAACGGTCGAGAAAGAACAAGATTAATGCTGCGAAAAAACAGTGGCACCATACTCTGGGGCCAGGTGGCTACCACGGTCCTGCCAAAGTGCGATCAATCCGGACAAGAGATGATTAGTGCAGGGGTCACTCCAGTTACAGTGACCTTGACCCTGAGGTGCAGGACATGGTTTTATGCGCATGGGGGGAAGTTGGACCCAAAGACAGTGGCTATTATGGTGAAGGCCAGTCTTAAAGCAGTGACAGACGAAATTCTGATGAAAATAGAAGAAGCTTGAATGGGGGTGTTCATGCCGAACAGAGAGGACGACGATCTTACGCGCGCCCTGAAGAATCATGAACACCCGGTGTCATGGTTTTATCACGGCAGATGTTCGGATTACCGAACTTGAGTTTGGAGCTGTCGCCATTGTGGTGGACTCAAAGAGGTTGATCGGGACAAAGGACACCAGTTTATCCAGGTTCTGCCCCTCAAGTCGAGGTAAAAGCCTACGTCCTGCTTGTGTTGTTATTGCTGTTTTATCGATTACAAGGGGCTAAAAAGCTTGACCTAGCTCTCGAGAACCTGCCCTCTAAGTCGCCCCGGGTCTGCCTTTATATAGGAGGTCAGGACCATCGGGTCTTACAATTGTTTAACCGAGTCATATTACATCTCTGAGTCTATCTTTATCTCCTTGTCCAAGTTATCATTGAGACGTCTTACACGTCCGGGTCTTTCTCCTCCGGGCCATCGACTGGTCCACATCTTGAGCCGCCTATCGTCTTGGGCCTCCAGTTGGTGGCTTCCCTTTTGGGCCGGCTCATGAATTAGTAATATCAAGCGGAGCTTCCAAGCCGGGTAATATTAGGGTATTATATCCCCAACATTAGGCCCCAGGTTGAATTGAGCTTGCTCACTTCATCCTTGTCTTCCAGTCCCCGAGAGTCGCTCGAAAATGACCCGGCATGATGTCACGGGATCCGCTGACGTATCACCGAATCTTGCATTTAACCACTCACCCCAAGAATCGAGGCGTCCGCCTCGATCAAACCGGTGTCGTCGCCTTCATTTTCGCGCCTTCCTTATTCTTTTTTTAAATACCACCCGTGCGGGTCGAAAAGTTCATTCTCCCGCTCGTGCGTCTTCTTCCTCCTCGTGTCGCCGCCCCAGCGTCTTCAAGCCCCGCTCCGACGCCATCGCCCGTCGTCCTCAACTTTGGCCGCTGCATCGCCCTGAATGCACCAGAGTCCCGTCCACCTCCGCCGCGCCATCTCCGATGAGTCTTCCGCTCCCTAGATCGTCGCCGCAAATGGGGTTTTACTGGTCGCTCCGACGCCGCCGCTCGGGCTCCGGCGCTATCGCCGGTGGGCGTGCCTCGGCGCCGTAGGTGCTTTTAGCTTGCGCGTTCCCTCCGCCGCCACTTGCGGGCCGGCCGCGCGCAATGCGCGGGCCGCGACGGCTGCGGGCCATTTTCTTCCTTCACCTGTTCATAGTTAGGTCGGAAATAATTTTCATTTTCCGCCTTTTGTAGATCCATATTTTTTGCAATGATCTGTGAAAACTATTTGTGTAGGACTTAGACGATTTTCGACCACCTTTCCCTTTCTGAACCATTTAGGTTTCCTCCGGCTCTCACCAGCCGGGTCTTCTATGTCATCCGTAGGACCCCATTAAACTGTAAACCGTCATAATTTACTTGCTTGTGCTTGACTAGTCACCCCTCTTACTCTGCACAGTACTTAAGTGACCACTATGTCTCGCGCCACAAACTTGTGCAACTAGGTCGGGTCGTGCGTCACCGAAGAGCACTTATCCGAGCTTGTCGCAGCGGGTACCATTCTTCCAAAAGAGGTTCTTCACTAGCGGGTTCCGGGTGACGAGACCCGCCCTGCCCCTAAGAAGGGAGAAGTAGTAGTTTTTCCAGATCATATTGAGCGAGGGTTCATACCGCCTCGCTCAAAGTTCTTCCGAGACGTCCTCCATCTTTAGAACCTTCACCCTCAAGACCTGGCGCCAAATTCCATCTCAAACATCTGCAACTTCCAAGTACTCTATGAAGCTTATCTGCAGTCCAGGCCGTCTGTAGGCTTCTTCCGTGAATTCTTCTATGCTAACTGCCAGATGGAGTTCAAAGGCGGCCCGAGTCTGGAGCTTGGAGGGATTTCTATCCAGCGTCGCAGAGGCATTATCTTTCCGGCTCTCCGGATGCCAAGTCACCCCAAAGACTGGAACAAGACCTGGTTTTATTGCAAAGACACATCTCCTAAGAATGAACGCCGCTTGTCGGGTTATCACCCTTCCCGGTTGAAGACAGACTCAGTGCTCCCTGACCGGCTCTCAGCCTCGGAACGTGCTAGGTATGAGGCGGCTCATGCTAAGCTGAAGGCTCTCTTGGCCAACGGACTCACAGGAACAGACTTGATCCGTTGCTGGGTTGAATGGCGGATCATTCCCTTAAGCCATAGAGGCCGGCTTATGTGCGAGTACGAAGGAAAATATGGCAGCTCCTTGTGCTTCAGTCGATCCACTCTAACAGAAGACGATATTTCTATGACCATCCGGAGTCTTGTTCATGAAGCCTCCGGCTCCTGCAGCACCATCGGCTTAGCACCTTTCTACGTTACTAATCCGGCTCCTGATGTAAGTTAACCTCCTTTCTATCCATCTCTTGCATGTTAGTTGTCCTTTGCTAGATTTATTATCCTTTCCTCCGAGTCACTTTGTGCAGGCCAACTCAGATTTCTGGAAAAAGGAGTATGCCCCTCCTCTGAAGAAGGCACGTAAGAAGAAGGTTGCGGAGAAGAAAACAAAGAAGAGCACCCCACAAGAAGACTGGCTTGAACCGCCAGAGTCATCCGAGTCAGAGGTGAGATCCTTAATTTGTTTCCTTGACCCTTTACCTTTTTGGTTTATTAACACTTTTTTTACTTGCAGGAAGAAGTGGAGACCAGCCAGAGTCAGCCAACGCTCCTGAGGTAACCTATATCTCGTCCGGCTCAGAATATTTCGTCCCCCGAAAGCCGCAGCGGGTTATCAGAAAATTTCCTCTTTCTCACCCTCTCGCTCATCTGGCTCCCGATTTCCTCTTGAAAAAGAAATAGCAGGTTGAGCGACGCCAGACCCGAAGCACCGTCTCTACCGAGCTCATGTCCGGGTTACCAAACTCGTCGGCTCCCAAAAAACGCCCCGCAGAGGTTTATTTCTCTACTTTTTTCCTTGGATTTTCCTTTATAACTTTGATATCTTCTCACTGTTCCTGTCTTACTCTTTCAAAAAAACCTTCCTCTGGCGACTCATCGGCGTCGGTTCTACCATCGCCAAAGATTAATCCGCTATAAGTATTTGGACATCTGGCTGTTGATACAATATGAACCTCTTCAATTGCTGATTCTCTATCTTGTAGTGCTCAAGCGAAGCGTCGTAAGACCAACCAGCCCACCCCCGGCCCAGTCCCTCAAGACCAGGAACTCGAACAACCGGACCTGGCACAGCCGGAGGAGGCTCTAGCAGAAAATGCTCCGCAAGCTACTTCCACAGAGCCGGCAGCGGACGATGTTATAATGGAGAGTCCTCCAAGGGCTCATTCCAAGCCGGCCACCCCTGCCAAGACCCCCGCAACTCCAGATGTTATCATCACTGGGTCTGCTCAGGACTCTCCTCCGACGCATTTGCTGACCTAGCATATGGAGCCAACTGAGGCCTCAAGGAAGCTGAACTTTGACTCCTCATATGAGAAAATGTCAGCCGAAGAGCTCCACTCTGGGTATATAAATCGGGTTAACACCAGCCGCGACCTAGAACTTCGGTTGGTTGCTCTGATGAAGACCAAGTATGAGGTACATCACTCTTCTCTTGCCATTAGCTTTCCTAGCCCCCAAGAGCCGGTTTAATCTAGTGTATAGTTGAACCGGATCTTTCCTTGTCGTCTGTAGAAATGCATTCGTCAAATGTGCTAGTTTTTTACTTAACTCCTCACTTGTAAATATAATGAACCGCCAATTTTAGCCGCCAAGGGCCGACTCAAATTTTATTTGAGTCGGGTCTTTCCTTTGTAGACAATGTAAAGATCCAATCGTAGCCCCCAAGGGCCAACGTAAATTTATTTGAGTAGGGTCTTCTATCATAAATATTCTTTGAAGAGCCATCTCGTAGCCCCCAAGTTCCGGATCAATTTTGAAGAAGATGAACCGGAACTAAATTGTATACTGAAAATATCAAATATACATTAGCCCCCAAGTGTCAAATATATTGCTCGCAATCTGTTTGAGACTTGCATAACTTTGCTGTGAACACTTTTCATTTGATAGCATCTTTCCTCTAACAACTAATCTTTCACTTTGATACTTTACAGGATGCATTAAGCGTTGCCGGCTCTCAACTAACGGATCTGAAGGCCAATTTGGCAGCTCAACAGGAGGCCCAAAGCATCGCTGATGAAAAGTGTCGGCTTCTGCCAGAGGAGCTGGCCAATGCCATTGCTGAGCTCGCCTCTCTGAAAGAGATGGCAGCATCAGAAAAAGCAGCTCTAACCAAATGGGCGGACGACGCCGACCAGCGGCTTATCACCGTGGCGAAGGAACTCCAAGGCCTGAAATGGCACATTGCGAAGATGTCAGCCGCCTTGTTTGGTAAGTTTCATCTTACTTTGTCTCTCGAACTTTGCTTTTGAGAACTAGCGACTAATTAATGTTTATCCGGCTTATTCAGGTCCCAGGAGCCGGCAGTTGGCTTCTGATAGCCTTCTGCCACTAAAGGCCATCTACACCTTCGCCGAGCAGCTATATTGCGGCGCCATCTTCACCATTAAGAGCGTTCAATACAAGGAGAAGATCCCCACTGCTCTGAAAGGGGTCTTGGAGCTCTTCTCCACCATGCCAAAACAAATTGAAGAATTGAAGAAGTCAGCATTCCGTCAAGGAGCCGTTGCTGGACTGAGTCGTGCTCTGGCCTTTGTGCTAGAGCTGACGCCGGCTGAAATGATGGATGGCTATCCATCCAAGAAGGTCGATGGCTCAGAGTTCACCGAGGCGGACTACTTCCAGTGCGTCAAGGACTCCCGCTTCTTGGCGTCCGTTCTTGCAGATGAAGCCAATTTAAAGAGTTATCAGGCGGCTTATGATGGCGAGGATAAGAGGATCTGCGGGCCTCTCTATGAGTGGCAGGATTTAACATCCGCCCGCAGTAAGGACCTCTTCCCCTGTGACCTTGATAAGTCTCCCTTCTTTGAGGGGTCTTTTGCTGCCATGGCTGACTGCAACTAGGAATTGGGGAACCTCTAGATCAAGCCGGTGGAGGAACTGGAGCAGGGTGAACCGGCCAATTGACTTTACTTTGTAACATTTCTTGAACCATCGCCCTTGTAATGACCCACCGTGGGCGGCTGAAACTTAGCAACAGCTCTGCTCCTTCTAAGAGCATTTTTTTGTAATAGCTTAAGGACGAATCGTATTGACAAATATTGCCGGCTGTATATATTTCTATTTCTTTGCATATACTTTCCATCTCTATGTTTCCCCTTGTCATGTTACCTGCTCTTCATGAGAGGTGTTTGTCTTCTGAACACATCATTTCTTTCTCCATAAGTTTTCAGAACCGGATAACATCTTTGAAGAACTTGAACTTTTGTCAACACGAGCAACATGGCTCCGGCTCTTGTAAATAAACCCCTTAAGGAGCCTTGTCTTAGGATAATGTAAGCTATACCTGAAGGTAAGAAGCCTCTATTGACAACTGCGGCTGTTTGATGAACCAGAAAATGGCCTAAAGCCGGATGTACGAAGGGTGATGTAAGCTATACCTGACGGTAAGAAGCCTCCTTTTACCAGCGAATATCGTATCTTGTATGCGAACACCGGCTGTCAATGGGTGATGTAAGCTATACCTTAAGGCAAGAAGCCTCCATCGACCGCCGCAGCTAATGATTTACAAAAGCCGGCTGTTGGAAGGGTGATGTGAGCTATACCCGAAGGCAAGAAGCCTCCTTCAATAGCACATGTTGTATATTGTATGCGCGAACGCCGGCTGTCGATGGGCGATGTAAGCTATACCTTGCGGCAAGAAGCCTCCATTCGACAGCCGCGGCTAATGATTGCAATAGCCAGCTGTGTAAAAGGTGATGTAAGCTATACCCGAGGGCAAGAAGCCTCTTTCAACAGCTAAGTTTTGGCATAAACGCCGGTTGTTAGGGTGAGATAAGCGAACCCGTCGGTAAGAAGCCCCCTTCGACAACCGAGGCTAACATGTTAACCGGAAATGGCATAAAGCCGGCCATTAGGGTGAGATAGGCGATACCCGTCGGTAAGAACCTCCTTCGATGGCCGCAGTTGATAAGCAACTGGAATTTGATGTACACGTTGTTGTCTTAGGGTCATGTTATGCTATACCAAAGGTAAGAAGCCTCCATCAACAACATCGCTTAACGTACTCAAACTAGGCATAAAGCCAACTGTGCAAGGGAGATGTAAGCTATACCCGAAGGCAAGAAGCCTCCTTGCAACAGCATAAGAAGCAGACCGTACAGGGGAGATGTAAGATATACCCGAAGGCAAGAAGCCTCCCTGCAATGGCGCTTTAATAGGGCATAAAGCCGGAGGATAGATAAGCCGCTTGATGGCAAACAAACTACTTTAACTTCAATCCGTGAGCTGGATAAACTTCAACTTGATTGCACAAGGATATACATAAGAGCCGAGGCTCCAGTCTTTGTAGGGATGCTACCTCTTACTTACGTAAATATGATATAACAATGATAGCGGCTCTCAACGCCTACTAAGTAAAATACGGTCGCAGATGCGCGATATTCCATGGCCGCAAGGTCTCCTGACCCGCGGTGTCCGACTCATCCCGAATATCACTGAGATAGTATGACCCGTTGTTGAGGTTTCTGCTGACCACAAAAGGCCCCTCCCATGGTGGAGATAACTTATGCATTCCAGATTGGTCTTGAATCAACCAGAGCACCAGGTCACCTTCTTGGAATGTTCGGGTCTTCACCCTGCGGCTATGATAGCGTCGCGGGTCTTGTTGATAAATTGCTGATCTGGCTACTGCTAACTCTCGTGCTTTGTCCAAGGCGTACAACGCATCTTGGCGTGCTACCTCATTATCCATCTCAACATAAGCCGCCACTCTTGGTGAGTCGTGCCGGATGTCGCTAGGTAAAACCGCCTCAGCACCATACACCATGAAGAAAGGCGTAAAGCCTGTAGACCTATTAGGCGTAGTCCGGATGCTCCATAAGACGGAAGGTAATTCATGAACCCAACATCCGGGTGTCCGTTCCAAAGGAACTATGAGCATTGGTTTAACTCCTCTTAAAATTTTCTGATTGGCTCGCTCCGCCTGACCATTAGACTGTGGATGTGCCACGGCCAAAACGTCAAGCCGGATATGCTCCTTCTCACAGAACACTTTCATAGCTCCCTTGGACAAATTTGTTCCGTTGTCAGTAACAATACTGTGTGGGTAACCAAAGCGATAGATCAACTTCTTAATGAATTCCACCGTCGTAGCCGCGTGACACTTGCTAACTGGCTCTGCCTCAACCCATTTAGTAAATTTGTCAATCGCCACCAGGAGGTGTGTTTTATTATCCTTGGATCTCTTGAAAGATCCCACCATGTCAAGCCCCCAGGCCGCAAACGGCCAAGTGAATCGTATCATCCTCAACTCTTGAGCCGGAACGTGAGCACGCCGGCCAAACTTTTGACAGCCGTCACATTTACGGACCAAATCCTCCGTGTCTTTGGGAGTCGTCAACCAGAAGAACCCATGTCGAAAAGCCTTGGCCACCAAAGATCTTGACCCGGCATGATGTCCACAGTCACTAGCATGAATTTCATTCAAGATCTGTCGGCCCTCCTCTGGTGATACGCAACGCTAAAAGACACCTGTCACACTGCATTTGTGCAACTCACCATTGATAATCGTCATAGATTTAGAACGCCGGGTGATTTCTCTAGCCCGGCTCTCATCCTCCAGTAACTCGCCACGTGTTAAGTACGCCAGATAATGAGTAGTCCAGTCTGGGATAGCATGCAGAGCCGCCACCAACTCCGCCTTTGGGCCAAGAATAGCCAGGTCTTCCTCAGAGGGCATCTTGACAGTCGGATGATACAACACATCAAGAAAAACATTAAACGGCACCGGCTTACGCTGATATCCGAGCCGTGATAACGCATCAGCCGCCTCATTCCTACGACGATCAATATGATCCACCTGATATCCCTTGAAGTGACCTGCAACAATATCAACCGCCTGTCAATAAACCGCCATCCGCGGATCCTTAGAATCCCAAGTACCTAAAACTTGCTGAGCCACAAGGTCCGAGTCGCCTAGGCATCTAACCCGGCTTAAGTTCATCTCCTTAGCGACTCTCAGACTATGGAGTAGCGCCTCATACTCAGTCGCATTGTTAGTACAAGGAAACATTAGCCGGAGCACATAACAAAACTTGTCGCCCTTGGGGGAGGTGAGAACAACCCCAGCACCAGACCCCTCTAGCTGCTTGGACCCATCAAAGTGTATAGTCCAATACGTGTTGTCCGACTTATCCTCAGGAGCTTGACATTCTGTCCAATCATTTATGAAATCCACCAAGGCTTGGGACTTTATCGCTGTACGAGGAACATACTTGATGTTAAGAGGACCCAGCTCTAAGGCCCACTTGGCAATCCTCCGTGTGGCTTCTCTATTTTGAATAATATCTCCCAATGGGGCAGAACTGACCACAGTTATCGGGTGCCACAGAAAGTAGTGTTTCAGCTTACGGTTGGCCATAAAAACTCCGTATACCAGCTTCTGCCAATGCGGATACCTTTGCTTAGACTCTGCCAAAACCTCACTGATATAATAAACCGGCCTCTGAACAGGATACTCTTTCCCTACCTCCTTGCGCTCAACTACAATCGCCACACTGACCGCTCTGTTATTAGCCGCCACATAAAGGAGCAACGGCTCTTTCTCAACCGGAGCGGCTAATACTGGTGGCTCAGTTAATTGCTTCTTAAGAGCTTCAAGTGCCTCAACCAGTGCTTTGCTCCACTTAAACTTGTCTATCTTTTTCATCATCTGATATAAGGGAATGGCCTTCTCCCCAAGCCGGCTTATGAACCGGCTCAACGCAGCAATCCATCCTGCAATGCGCTGAACGTCATTAATACACGTCGGCTCTCTCAAAGAAGTGATAGCCTTAATTTTATCTGGGTTAGCCTCAATGCCCCGCTCAGAAACCAAGAAACCCAAAAGTTTTCCTGCTGGAACACCAAAAACACATTTCATCGGGTTAAGCATCATCTTGTAGACCCGGAGATTGTCAAAAGTTTCCTTCAGATCCTCTAGGAGGGTTTCCTTCTTTCTAGACTTCACCACAATGTCATCTATGTAAGCATGAACATTACGGACGATCTGGCTGTGAAGGCAATTCTGCACACATCGTTGGTAAGTCGCTTGGGCACTCTTGAGCCCGAAAGGCATGGAGACGTAGCAGAACGCCCCAAAGGGTGTAATAAATGTCATCTTCTCCTGATCTTTTACTGCCATCTTGATCTGATGATAACCTGAATATGCATCCAGGAAGCATAAGCTTTCACATCCGGCTGTAGCATTGATTATCTGATCAATAGGAGGGAGTGCAAAGGGATCAGCCGGACAAGCCTTGTTGAGGTCCGTGTAATCTATACACATATGCCAAGTGTCGTTCTTCTTGAGTACCGACACCGGGTTAGCCAACCATTCCGGGTGAAAAACATCCACTATAAACCCTACGGCCAAGAGCCGGGCAACTTCCTCCCCAATAGCTTTACGTCTCTCCTCATTGAACCGCCGTAGAAACTGTTTGATCGGCTTAAACTTCGGATCCACATTAAGGTTGTGCTCAGCAAACTCTCTCGGTACACCCGGCATGTCAGAAGGTTTCCATGCGAAGATGTCCCGATTCTCACGGATGAATTTGATGAGCGCGCTTTCCTATTTAGGATCCATGTGAGCCCCAATGATGAACTGCTTGGATGAGTCGCCCGGGTTGAAATCCACTGCCTTGGTATCATCCGCTGAAAACTTGAGCGGCGGCTCTGCCTCCGTAGTCGGCTTCTTCAGCGGGGTCATATCCTCTGGGTCAACATTCTCCTTATAAAATTTAAGCTCCTCTTGGGCGCAGCTAGACTTTGCATAAGCCGCATCTCCTTCCTCACACTCAAGATCCATCTTCCGGTTGCCATGAACGGTAATTTTACCATTTAAGCCGGGCATTTTGAGTTGTAAGTAAACATAACAAGGCCTAGCCATGAATTTGGCATAAGCTGGCCTCCCAAACAGTGCATTATAGGGACTCTTGATTTTAACCACCTCAAACCATAAGGACTCCACCCTGTAATTATACTCATCGCCAAAAGCCACTTCCAACGAAATTTTGCCCACTGGGTATGCTGACTTACCCGGAACCACACCATGAAGACAGTGGAAGAAGGTTTAAGATCCTTATCAAGCAGCTTCATTCGTCGGAAGGTGTCATAATATAAGATGTTGATGCTGCTGCCTCCATCCATGAGCACTTTATTCACCCCATAACCATGTATTTGAGGGGCTACCACCAAAGCCAGTCGGCCCGGGTCATCTACCAGCGACGGGTGATCCTCTCGGCTCCACATTATGTCATACTCAGACCATGGCAAGTACCGCGGGAGAGCCGGCGCAACCGCATTAACTGCTCGCCTCCGTAGCTTCTCATCTCGTTTACTGTGACCGGTTGTGAATACATGATACTGTCCAGAACTGAGCTGCTTCGGATTACTCTTGAACCCAGACTGGTTGCGCTGCTGCTGCTGCTGATTGTTATGGTTGTTGTTGTTGCCGGGGTGCTGTTGATGTCCTCCATGGTTATTTTGACCCGGGTGCCCAGCTCCTGAGCCACCAGCGCCGAATCCAGCCCCTGACCCGCCGTGCCCTGAGCCGCCAGGCGGGCCACCACCCTGATTATTGGGCGGCTGGGAGTGTTGGTTTTTGAATCTCTGCATTATAAAGCAATCCCACCACGCATGCATCGCCGGCTTATCTGGTGTGCTTTGTTCTGGGCAAGGCTTCCTAAGTGCTTCTTCCAGATTGAAAGGAGCCCTGTTTCCACGTTGATACGGCCTATACCGTCCGTTCATCTTAGGAGGGTTCTGTCCGGTGTTGGTGTTTGCTACCAACTCTGACTCGCCATCAGCGTTCTTCCGTTTGTTCTGATTTCCATTGTTCGCAACACTCTTGCTTTGATTGTTCTTCTTCCCTTGATTTTCTTTCTCCTCATCTGAGCCTGGATCCTTGGTGTTATCCGAGTCAGCATACTTTGTTAAGGTTGTCATGAGCTCTCCCATGTCCTGACACGTGTGCTTGAGTCGGCCAAGCTTCTGCTTCAGCGGAACAAAATGACAGTTCTTCTCCAGGATGAGCACTGCCAGAGCCGCCGTGATCTGCTCCGAAGAGTGAATAATGGTCGACACCCGCCGGACCCAATGATGGGCCGACTCATTCTCCTGTTGAACACAATGATCCAGGTCCACAATGGTCATAGGCTGCTTGCAAGTCCCCTGGAAATTCTTAATAAACTTCGCCCTTAACTCGGCCCAAGAACTTATCGTATTGGGTGGCAGACCCTTTAACCATGTGCGAGCCGGACCCTAGAGCATCATGATAAAGTACTTTGCGCACACCGCCTCACTGACGTCCAACATCTCCATGGCCAGCTCGTAACTCTCCACCCAAGCCTCAGGGGGTAGATCTGTCGTGTAATTCGGAACCTTCCGAGGCCCCTTAAAATCTTTTGGTAACCTCTCACTTTGCAGAGCCGGAGTTAAGCATGGAACTCCCACGGCCCTAGCACTACCAGTAGCTACGGCCCCCACTGATGCAGAGTGTCCAGGGTCCGGATGAATCGTCGCCGCCTCTTCCTCTCGCCTGTTCCTTGCCCGGTCCACGAGGGCCTGTGCGTCTAAAGCTGCTCGTTCACCTTCTGGACCACGAGGCGGACCACTGCTGGAAACCGCCGGCAACTCATAGCGCCGGCTGGAACTTTGACTATGGAGAGGAGTAGAATGGACCTAGCTCTGGCTGTGAGTGTATTTCTCCTGCTGAGCCACGGCCGTCTGTAAATACGCAATAGCATTCCGTACCTCCTCTGCAAAGGGCGCCTCATCTGGGATAGGAATTGTCTCAAGCCGGGTGGCTGCTGCCACCATGTTTTCGGCCGGGCTAGAACAATGACCCAACGACGTTGGGAACCCTCTGGGTCGGGTCGTGTGAGCCGCTACTTGCCCTTCCTCAGGGGTAGCTGCCGCTCTCCCAGAGCCGGGAGTGTTGAAAAGATTTCTTGATTCATAGCGCTTCGGCAGACGAGATTGATGCCTCCTGCAGTGCGCAGCCGCCGTTGATACATGTTCCAACCCCAAACTGAAAGCATCTGCTTTGAGACGCGCTGCCTCTGCCTCCATCTGGTCCTGCAGCTCAGCTATCCTTTGACGTTCCTTGGCCATCCTACCCTTGATTCTTGCGATCTCCATATTCCGAGCCGCTTGATTATCTGGCGTAACCTCCGTAGCCATCAAAGCCTCAAGCTCATCCATCAACTCTACAAGACCCTGAGTCGGCGGAGGTAGAGGCGGGTTATCTCCTAACCCGGCAGCCCCCGGCCCCGCCATGAACACCATGCCATGAACCGGCGGTTCAAGATCACCTTATCCGGAGCGGTCCGACTTGGGGCAGGCGTCGCCGTAGCCCCCGAGGCCACCATTGCTGAGCCGGTATACTGATTCTGTTTCCCCACTTGAGGACTCATCTTCTGAGTGCACAAGAGTTCCTTGAGATCCGGAAGCTTCCAGGTCCATACCTTGAGTAAATCCCACAAAGACATGCTCCTGACCCAGATTAACACGGGCAGGGCACACCTTGCGTGTAGGTTGTAGACGCCAAGCCGGCTCGATGATGTTGGAGCAGATGTCCGGCCCGGGTGTAGATCCATCAGCCCTTCCGATGAAAACCTGGATCCCACCAAACGGAACCCGAAATCCATAT
This sequence comes from Hordeum marinum, assembly GCA_022496015.1. NCBI lineage: Eukaryota > Viridiplantae > Streptophyta > Magnoliopsida > Poales > Poaceae > Hordeum > Hordeum marinum. The sequence goes on along the minus strand of CM039674.1, from coordinate 7,874,805 downwards.
TCCACAGATGCAGCATCAAGCCCCCAGCCGGCATCGTCGATGTAGAGCCGGCCGCGGTGACTCTTGCTCATCCTTCCAACCACGTATCCCTTGAGCCATGGAAGGGAGCCCTTTGAGAACTCAAGACCACCAAGTGCAAGCCACACGGTGGGCGCCAACTGTCGTGGTTTTATCACAGCAGATGTCCAGATACCGAACTTGAGTTCGGAGCTGTCGCCATTGTGGTGGACTCAAAGAGGTTGATAGGGACAAAGGACACGAGTTTATCTAGGTTCGGCCCCTCAAGTCGAGGTAAAATCCTACGTCCTGCTTGTGTTGTTATTGTTGTTGTATCGATTACAAGGGGCTAAAAAGCTTGACCTAGCTCTCGATAACCTGCCCTCTAAGTCGCCCCGGGTCTGCCTTTATATAGGAGGTCAGGACCATCGGGTCTTATAATTGTTTAACCGAGTCATATTACATCTCTGAGTCTATCTCTATCTCCTTGTCCAAGTTATCCTTGAGACGTCTTACATCTCCGGGTCTTTCTCCTTCGGGCCATCGACTAGTCCACATCTTGAGCCGCCCGTCGTCTTGGGCCTCCAGTTCGTGGCTTCCCTTTTGGGCCGGCTCATGAACCAGTAATATCAGCCGGAGCTTCCAAGCCGGGTCATATTACGGGATTATATCCCCAACACCCGGGGAGAACACGAGGGAAAGGCGTTGTTCCGTGGTTTGAGGGGTTTGCGGGTTGGAATGATGACTACAGAAGCCGTGCGAGACACAAGATGCAGGAGGAGCGGAAGAAGGAGGAAGCACTCCGCCTTGAAGGCCTAGAATCAAAGCACCTGGAGTTGGAATCCAGAGTCATGCGGCAGCAGGAGCAGATCGACTCACTCAGCCAGGAAAGGGCGTCTCAACGGCCGCATGAGCAGATCGATCCAGCATTGGATACCACCGTCCCATCTATGCCGAGAAGCAGCATGGGTTCTGCCCCGGCCGATATCGATGACGATGCACTGCTAGCTAGATACCCTGTGGATGATATCAAAGACAGGACTAACTGTGAGCTACATATGAAAGTGAAGAACTTATCCATGAAGGTGGCAGACGACTATGCTTTAGAAAATCCCCGAGAAGCAACCTTTCATTGCAATCCCATTCCTGCTGGCTATGCTCGTGTCAGGGTAGATGAAGTCATGTCAGGATATCACGAGCTAGAACTTGACATTCTTGGAGGTAATGAGGAGGAAACACTGGGAGAGGACATACATCGTATCATTCTATGGAAAAAGGATTGCATCGTCTTTCCAAGGCCACCGACTCCTCCTCCTCCAAGTCCGCCGCCGCGTCAGTCGACTCCTCCTCCTCCAAGTCCGGCACCACGTCAGTCGACTCCTCCTCAAAGTCCGGCACGGCATTGATACGTCTCCGTTGTATCTATAATTTTTTATTGTTTCATGCCAATATTCTACAATTTTCATATACTTTTGGCAACTTTTTATACTGTTTTTGGGACTAACATATTGATCCAGTGCCTAGTGCCAGTTCCTGTTTGTTGCACGTTTTTTCTTTTGCACAATATCCATACCAAACAAAGTCCAAACGCAATAAAAATCCTATGGGGATTTTTTTTGGAATATTTATGATTTTGGGGAAGAAGAATCAACGCGAAACGATACCCGAAGGGGTCACGAGCCTAGGAGGCGCGCCCTACCCCCCCCCCCCCCAGGCGTGCCTGGCAGGCTCGTGACCAACCCTTAAGGCGGTTGGGGCCCTTATTTCGCCGCTAAGAAAGCTAATATCTGGATAAAAACGTGTTAAAAGTGTTGGGGAACGTCGCATGGGAAACAAAAATTTTCCTACGCACACGCAAACCTATCCCTGGTGATGAGCATCTACGAGAGGGAGAGTGGATCTACATACCCTTGTAGATCGCTAAGCGGGAAGCGTTAAGAAATGCGGTTGGCGTAGTCGAACTTCTTCGCGATCCAAATTGCCGAGCGTCCCACGATCCAATCACGAACCGTCCCGCGAACCAATCACGAACCGTCCCGCGATCACGTCACGGTCCGTCCCGCGATCCGATCATGAACGTCCCGTGGCCTTGATCATGATCCTTCCGATCTAGTGCCGAATGGACGGCACCTCCGCGTTCAGCACACGTGCAGCTTGATGACGATCTCCATCGTCTTGATCCAGCAAGAGGAGGTGGAGAGGACAGAGAGTTCACCGGCAGTGTGACGGCGCTCCGGTGATGGTGGTGGTGGAGCAATTCCGGCAGGGCTTCGCCTAAGCGCTGCAGAAATCCGATCTAGAGGAGCACCGGTGAATCGGGTAGCACGTGGCCGTAAGTTGTGCCCAAAAACCACCCAATCCACTAGTATATATAGGAGGGAGGGAGAGGAGGAGGGATGGCACCCCACAACTCCCAAGAGAAGTCATCCGGCCAAGGTGGGAGCAATCCTACTCCTACTCCAATCCTAGTTGGAGTAGGATTGCTTCCTATTGGCTGATTTTCTCTTTTTCCTATTTTTCCTTTAGGAAAACCTCTCCCTGCGCCATGGGCCTTTTTGGCTGGGTTTCCCAGCCCACTAAGGGCCGGATAACACACTCCCACAGCCCATGGACCTCTTGGGGTCGAAATACCCCTCCCGGAGGTCCCCCGGTACACTACCGGTACTCCCGGTACACTACCGATGAGCCCAAAACTTTTCCGGTGACCAAACTGGGACTTCCTATATATGAATCTTTACCTCTCGACCATTCCGGAGCTCCTCGTGACGTCCGGGATCTCATCCAGGACTCCAAACAACCTTCGGTCACCACCATACATAACTCTATACTACCGAAACGTCACCGAACCTTAAGTGTGCAGACCCTGCGGGTTCGAGAACTATGTAGACATGACCAAGACACCTCTCCGGGCAATAACCAATGGCGGGACCTGGACGTCCACAGTGGTTCCTACATATTCTACGAAGATCTTATCGGTTGAACCTCTATGTCAAGGATTCAATTAATCCCGTATAACGTTCCCTTTGTTCTTTGGTATGTTACTTGCCCGAGATTCGATCGTCGGTATCTCCATACCTAGTTCAATCTCATTACCGGAAAGTCTCTTTACTCGTTCCATACTGCAAGATCCTGCAACTAACAATTAGTCACATTGCTTTCAAGGCTTATTGTGATGTTGCATTACCGAGTGGGCCCCGAGATACCTCTCCGTTACACGGAGTAACAAATCCCAGTCTCGATCATGCCAACTCAACAGACACCATCGGAGATACCTGTAGAGCACCTTTATAGTCACCCAGTTACGTTGCAACGTTTGATACACACAAGGCACTCCTCCGATATCCGTGAGTTGCATGATCTCATGGTCATAGGAACATATACATTGACATGCAGAAAACAGTAGCAATAAACTGACACGATCATATGCTATGGTTGTAGTTTGGGTCTTGTCCATCACATCATTCTCCTAATGATATGATCCCGTTATCAAATGACATCACATGTCAATGGCTAGGAAACCCTGACCATCTTTGATCAACGAGCCAGTTCACTAGAGGCATACTAGGGACACTGTGTTGTCTATCTACCCACACATGCAATGTGTTTCCAATCAATGCAATTATAGCATGGATAATAAACGATTATCATGAACAAGGAAATATAATAATAAACACTTTATATATTGCCTCTAGGGCATATTTCCAACAGTCTCCCACTTGCACTAGAGTCAGTAATCTAGTTCACATCACTATGTGATTTACATGGTAATGAATCGAACACCCATACAGTTCTGGTGTTGATCATGTTTCGCCCTTCGAAGAGGTTTAGTCAACGGGTCTGCAACATTCATATCCGTGTGCACTTTGCAAATATTTATGTCCTTCTCCTCGATGTAGAACTGGATGGAGTTGAAGCGTCGCTTTATGTGTCTGGTCCTCTTGTGAAACCTTGGTTCCTTGGCTAGAGCAATGGCACCAGTGTTGTCACAGAACAGATTTATTGGATTCAGTACACTAGGCACTACTCCAAGATCTGTCATGAATTGCTAAATCCAGACACCTTCCTTCGCTGCCTCCGAGGCTGCGATGTACTCCGCTTCACACGTAGAATCAGCTACCACGCTTTGCTTGGAACTGCACCAGCTTACCGCTCCCCCATTAAGAATAAATACGTATCCGGTTTGCGATTTAGAATCGTCCGGATCAGTGTCGAAGCTTGCATCGATGTAACCCTTTACGACGAGCTCTTCATCACCTCCATAAACGAGAAACATGTCCTTAGTACTGTTAAGGTACTTAAGGATATTCTTGACCGCTTGCCAGTGCTCCATTCCAGGATCACTTTGAAACCTTCCAGCCATACTTATGGCAAGGCTGACATCGGGTCTTGTGCACAGCATTGCATACATGATAGATCCTATGGCTGAAGCATAGGGGATGACGCTCATCTTTTCTTTATCTTCTACAGTCACTGGGCATTGAGTCTTACTCAACTTTACACCTTGTAACACAGGCAAGAACCCCTGCTTGGCCTGTTCCATTTTGAACTTCTTCAAAACTTTATCAAGGTATGTGCTCTGTGAAAGTGCTATTCAGCATCTCGACCTATCTCTATAGATCTTAATACCTAATATGAAAGCAGCTTCTCCTAGGTCCTTCATCGAAAAACTCTTATTCAAATATTCCTTCACGCTTTCCAGCATTTCTATATCGTTTCCGATCAGTAATATGTCATCCACATATAACACTAGAAACGCTATAGAGCTCCAACTCACTTTCTTGTAAATACAAGCTTCTCCATAAACTTGTATAAACCCAAACGCTTTGATCACCTCATCAAAGCGCTTATTCCAACTCCGAGATGCTTGCACCAGTCCATAAATGGATCGCTGGAGTTTGCAAACTTTGTCAGCATTCTCAGGATCGACAAAACCTTCGGGTTGCATCATATACAACTCTTCCTCAAGGAAACCGTTAAGGAACGCCGTTTTGACATCCATCTGCCAAATTTCATAGTCGAAATAAGCAGCTATTGCCAACATGATTCTGACAGACTTAAGCATCGCTACGGGTGAGAAAGTCTCATCGTAGTCAACTCCTTGAACTTGTGAAAAACCCTTTGCCACAAGTCGAGCTTTGTAGACGGTGACATTACCGTCCGCGTCCGTCTTCTTCCTATAGATCCATTTGTTCTGAATGCCCTTTCGCCCTTCAGGTAGTACTTCCAAAGTCCATACTTTGTTTTCATACATGGATCCCATCTCAGATTTCATGGCCTCTAATCATTTCTCGTAATCCGGGCCCATCACTGCTCCTCCATAGCTCGTAGGTTCATTGTTGTCCAACAACATGACCTCTAAGACAGGGTTGTCGTACCACTCAGGAGTAGTACGCGTCCTTGTCGACCTACGAGGTTCAATAGCAGCTTGATCCGGAGCTTCATGATCATCATCATTAACTTCCTCTTCTACCGTCGTAGGTTCCACAAAAACATCTTTCTGTGTTGCGCTACTCTCTGGTTGAAGTAAAGGTTCAATAACCTCATCAAGCTCTATTTTCCTCCCACTCAATTCTTTCGAGAGAAACTCTTTCTCAAGAAATGTTCCGTTCTTAGCGACAAACACTTTGCCCTCGGATCTGAGATAGAAGGTATACCCGACTGTCTCTTTCGGGTATCCTATGAAGACGCACTTTTCCGCTCAGGGTTCCAGCTTTTCAGGCTGAAGATTTTTGACATAAGCATCACATCCCCAAACTTTAAGAAACGACAATTTCGGCTTTTTGCCAAACCACAGTTCATATGGCGTCGTCTCAACGGATTTTGATGGTGCCCTATTTAAAGTGAATGCAGCTGTCTCTAATGCATAACCCCAAAACGATAGTGGCAAATCGGCAAGAGACATCATAGAACGCACCATATCCAATAAGGTCCGATTACGATGTTCAGACACACCATTACGCTGTGGTATTTCGGGCGGTGTCAATTGTGAAACAATTCCACACTGTCTTAAGTGACTGCCAAACTCATAACTCAGATATTCACCTCCTCGATCAGATCGAAGGAATTTAATCTTCTTGTTACGATGATTCTCAACTTCACTCTGAAATTGTTTGAACTTTTCAAATGTTTCGGACTTGTGTTTCATCAAGTAAATATACCCATATCTACTCAAGTCATCAGTGAAGGTGAGAAAGTAACGATAACCACCACGCGCTTCGACATTCATTGGACCGCACACATCAGTATGTATGATTTCCAACAAGTCACTCGCCCGTTCCATTGTTCCAGAGAACGGCGTTTTGGTCATCTTGCCCATAAGGCATGGTTCACATGTGTCAAGTGATTCAAAATCAAGTGACTCCAAAAGTCCATCAGCATGGAGCTTCCTCATGCGTTTTACACCAATATGACCTAAACGGCAGTGCCACAAGAAAGTGGTACTATCATTAACTACTCTACATCTTTTGGCATCAATGTTATGAACATGTGTGTCATCACTATCAAGATTCAATATGAATAAACCCCTAACATTGGGTGCATGACCATAAAAGATATTACTCATATAAATAGAACAACCTTTATTCTCTGATTTAAATGAGTAACCGTCTCGCGATAAACAAGATCCAGATATAATGTTCATGCTTAACGCAGGCACTAAATAACAATTATTTAGGTTCATCACTAATCCTGATGGTAATCGAAGAGAGAGCGTGCCGACGGCGATCACATCAACCTTGGAACCATTTCCCACGCGCATCGTCACTTCGTCCTTTGCCAATCTTCGTTTATTCCGTAGTTCCTGCTTTGAGTTGCAAATGTGAGCAACCGAACCGGTATCAAATACCCAGGCACTACCGCGAGAACTAGTAAGGTACACATCAATAACATGTATATCATATATACCTTGTTTGTCATTGGCCGCCTTCTTGTCAGCCAGGTACTTGGGGTAGTTCCGCTTCTAGTGACCAGTTCCCTTGCAATGAAAGCACTCAATTTCTGGCTTAGGTCCATGCTTAGGCTTCTTTGTAGGAGTAGCAACTCCTTTGCCATCCTTCTTGGGTTTACCCTTCTTGCCTTTGCCCTTTCCATTCTTCTTGAAACTAGTGGTTTTATTGACCATCAACACTTCATGTTCTTTCTGGATTTCAGACTCAGCGACTTTCAGCATCGCAAACAGCTCGGATGATGACTTGTTCATCCCGTGCATGTTATAGTCCATCACAAAACTTTTGTAACTAGGTGGCAGTGATTGAAGAACTCTATCAATGATCGCCTCTTGTGGAAGGGCAATTCCCAACTCAGCCAGACGGTTTGAGTACCCAGACATTCTGAGTATATGCTCACTGACAGACCCGTTCTCCTCCATCTTGCAAGCATAGAATTTATCGGAGGTCTCATACCTCTCGATCCGGGCATTCTTCTGAAAGATAAACTTCAACTCCTGGAACATCTCATATGCTCCATGATGTTCAAAACGTCTTTGAAGTCCCGGTTCTAAGCCATACAATATTGCACACTCAAATATTGAGTAGTCTCCAGCACGAGCCTCCCAAGCGTTCTTAACGTCTTCAGAGGTCATGTCTTCTGGTTGGTCACCAAGCGGTGCATCAAGGACATATTGTTTCTGGGAAGCCGTAAGGATAATCCTCAGATTACGGGCCCAATCAACAAAGTTACTTCCGTCATCTTTCAACTTAGCTTTTTCTAGGAACGTATTAAAATTCAGGGGTGCTACTGCGCGAGCCATTGATCTACAACATAAATATGCAAAGGTTATTTAGACTATTGTTCATGATAATGAGTTTAGTTAATCAAATTACTAAAGCGCCCACTCAAATTGACATCCCTCGGGTTATTTGAGTGTCACACGATCCAAATTCACCAACTCAAGTCCGATCATCACGTGAGTTAAGTTGGCTTCAATGGTGAACATCACTATGTTGATCATATCTACTATATGACTCATGTTCGACCTTTCGATCTCTTGTGTTCCGAGGCCATGTCTGTACATGCTAGGCTCGTCAAGTTTAACCCGAGTGTTCTGCACGTGCAAATCTGGCTTGCACCCGTTGTATGTGAACGTAGAGTCTATCACACCCGATCATCACGTGGTGTCTCGACACGACGAACTTTCGCAACGGTGCACACTCGGGGAGAACACAGTTCATCTTGAAATTCAAGTGAGGGATCACCTTATAATGCTACCGCCGTCCTAAGCAAAACAAGGTGCATAAAAGGATTAACATCACATGCAAATCATAAGTGACATGATATGGCCATGATCTTGTGCTTTTGATCTCCATCATGAAAGCACCGGCATGATCTCCATCGTCACTGGCATGACACCATGATCTCCATCATCTTGATCTCCATCAACGTGTCGCCATCGGGGTTGTCATGCCCTACATGCTTCTACTACTATTGCTACCGTAGCGATAAAGTAAAGCATTACATAGAGCTTAATGATTGACACGCAGGTCATACAATAATTAAAGACAACCCTATGGCTCCTGCCGGTTGCCGTATTCACCGACATGCAAGTCGTGATAATCTATACATCACATGATCATCTCATACATCACATATATATCATCATGTAATTGGCCATATCATATCACAACATACCCTGCAAAAACAACTTAGACGTCCTCTAATTGTTGTTGCATGTTTTACGTGGCTGCTACGGGTATCTAGCAAGAACGATTCTCACCTATGCAAAAACCACAACGATGATACACTAGTTGCTTTTCAACCTTCTCAAGGACCGCCATTGTCGAATCCGATCCAACTAAAGTGAGACAAACTGTCGCCCGCAAGCCATCTAAGCAACAAGTTGCGTCGAGGGAACCGGTCTCTCGTAAGCGTACGAGTAATGTTGGTCTGAGCCGTTTTATCTCACAATCCCGCTGAACCAAAATCCGACCAAGGGAGGAAGCAATCTAAGCATCAACGCCCACAAACCTTTTGTGTTCTACTCGAGATCTCATCGAACCATCAACCTAGCTCATGATGCCACTATTGGGGAACGTCGCATGGGAAACAAAAAAATTCCTACGCACATGCAAACCTATCCATGGTGATGAGCATCTACAAGAGGGAGAGTGGATCTATGTACCCTTGTAGATCGCTAAGCGGGAAGCGTTAAGAAACACGGTTGGTGTAGTCGACCTTCTTCGCGATCCAAATCGCCGAGCGTCCCGCGATTCAATCACGAACCATCCCGCGAACCAATCACGAACCGTCCCGCGATCACGTCACGGTCCGTCCCGCGATCCGATCACGAACGTCCCGTGGCCTTGATCACGATCCTTCCGATCTAGTGCCGAACGGACGGCTCCTCCGCGTTCAACACACGTGCAGCTTGATGACGATCTCCACCGTCTTGATCCAGCAAGAGGAGGTGAAGAGGAGAGATAGTTCACCGGCAGCGTGAAGGTGCTTCGGTGATGGTGGTGGTGGAGCAATTCCGGCAAGGCTTCGCCTAAGCGCTGCAGAAATCCGATCTAGAGGAGCACCGGTGAATAGGGTAGCACATGGCCGTAAGTTGTGTCCAAAAACCACCCAGTCCACTAGTATATAGGAGGGAGGGAGAGGAGGAGGGCTGGCGGCCCACAACTCCCAAGAGGAGTCGGCCGGCCAAGGTGGGAGCAATCCTACTCCTACTCCAATCATAGTTGGAGTAGGATTGCTTCCTATTGGCTGATTTTCTCTTTTTCCTATTTTTCCTTTAGGAAAACCTCTCCCTGCACCATGGGCCTTTGTGGCTAGGTTTCCCGGCCAACTAAGGGCTGGCTAACACCCTCCCACAGCCCATGGACCTCTTGGGGTCGAAATACCCCTCCCGGAGGTCCCCCGGTACACTACCGGTACTCCCGGTACACTACCGATGAGCCCGAAACTTTTCCGGTGACCAAACTTGGACTTCCTATATATGAATCTTTACCTCTCGACCATTCTGGAGCTCCTCGTGACGTCAGGGATCTCATCAGGGACTCCGAACAACCTTCGGTCACCACCATACATAACTCTATACTACCGAAACATCACCGAACCTTAAGTGTGCAGACCCTACGGGTTCGAGAACTATGTAGACATGACTGAGACACCTCTCCGGCCAATAACCAATGGCGGGACCTAGACGTCCACATTGGTTCCTACATATTCTACGAAGATCTTATCGGTTGAACCTCTATGTCTAGGATTCAATTAATCCCGTATAACGTTCCCTTTGTTCTTCGGTATGTTACTTGCCCGAGATTCGATCATCGGTATCTCCATACCTAGTTCAATCTCGTCACCGGCAAGTCTCTTTACTCGTTCCGTAATGCAAGATCCCGCAACTAACAATTAGTCACATTGCTTGCAAGGCTTATTGTGATGTTGCATTACCGAGTGGGCCCCGAGATACCTCTCCGTTACCCGGAGTAACAAATCCCAGTCTCGATCCATGCCAACTCAACAGACACCATCAGAGATACCTGTAGAGAACCTTTATATTCACCCAGTTACGTTGCGACATTTGATACACACAAGGCACTCCTCCGATATCCGTGAGTTGCATGATCTCATGGTCATAGGAACATATACATTGACATGCAGAAAATAGTAGCAATAAACTGACACGATCATATGCTATGTTTGTAGTTTGGGTCTTGTCCATCACATCATTCTCCTAATGATGTGATCCCGTTGTCAAATGACATCACATGTAAATGGCTAGGAAACCCTGACCATCTTTGATCAACGAGCCAGTTCACTAGAGGCATACTAGGGACACGGTGTTGTCTATCTACCCACACATGCAATGTGTTTCCAATCAATGCAATTATAGCATGGATAATAAACGATTATCATGAACAAGGAAATATAATAATAAACACTTTATATATTGCCTCTAGGGCATATTTCCAACAAAAAGGACACATTGATCGGAGTTACGGATCTCCGGGAATTTAAGAAACGGTGAAAGGCCAGAATCTAGGAGCGCAGAAACAGAAGGACACAGAGAGAGAGATCCAATCTCGGAGGGGCTCTCGCCTCTCCATCGCCATGGAGACCATGGACCAGAGGGGAAACCCTTCTCCCATCTAGGGAGGAGGTCAAGGAATAAGAAGAAGGAGGAGGAGCTCTCTCCCCCTCTCTCCTAGCGGCGCCGGAACGCCGCCCGAGACATCATCGTGTGACGACGATCTACACCAACACCTCCGTCATCTTCACCAACACCTCCATCACCTTCCCCCATCTATATTCAGCGGTCCACTCTCCCGCAACCCGTTGTACCGTCTACTTGAACATGGTGCTTTATGCTTCATATTATTATCCAATGATGTGTTGCCATCCTATGATGTCTGAGTAGATTTTTGTTGTCCTACCGGTGATTGATGAATTGCTATGATTTGTTTAAATTTCTTGTGGATTTGTTGCTGTCCTTTGGTACCCATCATATGAGCACGCGCGTGGATCACACCATAGGGTTAGTTGTATGTTGATAGGACTATGTATTAGAGGGCAAGGGTGACAGCAGCTTCAGCCTAGCATAGAAATTGATGCATACGGGATTGAAGGGGGACCAGTATATCTTATTGCTATGGTTTGGTTTTACCTTAATGAACGTTAGTAGTTGCGGATGCTTTCTAATAGTTCCAATCATAAGTGCATAGAATTCCATGTAAGGGATGACATGCTAGCAGTGGCCTCTCCCACATAAAACTTGCTATCGGTCTAGTAACATAGTCAATTGCTTAGGGACAATTCCGCAACTCCTACCACCACTTTTCCACACTCGTTAAACTAATTTAATTGTTTTTTTATCTAAGCAGCCCCTAGTTTTTATTTACGTGTTCTTTATTATCTTGCAAACCTATCCTATCACACCTACAAAGTACTTCTAGTTTCATACTTGTTCTAGGTAAAGTGAACGTAAAGTGTGCGTAGAGTTGTATCGGTGGTCGATAGAACTTGAGGGAATATTTGTCCTACCTTTAGCTCCTCATTGGGTTCAACACTCTTACTTATCGAGAAAGGCTACACTTGATCCCTTATACTTGTGGGTTACCAAGACCTTTTTCTGGCGCCATTGCCGGGGAGCAATAGCACGGGGTGAATATTCTCGTGTGTGCTTGTTTGCTTTATCACTAAGTAGATTTATTTGTTGTTCTAAGTTGTTCTCTATCTTTAGTTATGGATATGGAAAACGAAATACCAAAAAAATTAGGTGTACTTGCTACTCATGGAGATGGGGAACCTCCTAAAACCCTCGATGCTCGTTATGTGGAAAATATTATGCACTTCTTTAATAATCCTGAGAAAATCCCATTCAATTATATAATGGGAGACACATTGGATCAACGTGAATACTTTAGGGATTATCGCTTGACTAAAAAAGGGAAACTATTATGGGATCAAATTCATATGTTGAAATGGTATGCTTGGGATCTATCCTTCAGATATGATATTACTTGTTGCTCTAGGATCAAGGCTAAACACCTTCCCTTTTCGTGTAAATTTAATGCTAATGAAACCTTGGCTTCTTATGCTAATGGTATATATGATTACTATGATGTGGAACAAATAGAAGAGTTTGTTGCTTTTATGGGTGCTTATGAAATTGAAGCTCTGTTTAAAAAGTGTGATGATAATGATGATGCTTTTTACCGATCTGAAAATTTGGTTATGCTTCGTTATTGTTATACTAATTATGAATATAATGCCCATATTGATCGATTTATGGAGAAATTCTCCGCTGCCCAAGAAGAGATTAATATTTTGCAGGAAACTATGGAAGAAGAAAATGTTGAAACTGTGAGCTCATTAGATGAAAAAGATGACGAGGAGAGCGAAGAACAAAAGGAGGAAGAGCGGACTAGCAACCCATGCCCACCTTCTAATGAGAGTAAATCTTCAACTCATACATTGTTTAATTTCCCTTCGTACTTACCGAAGGATGAATGCTATGTTGATTGCTATGATCCCTTGGATTCGTTTGAAATATCCTTTTTTTACGAACTTGATGCTTGCTATGCTTGTGGCCATGATGCCAATATGAATGATGCTTATGGATATGAACTTGCTATAGTTCCTTATGTTAAACATGAACTTGTTGCTATTGCACCCACATATGATAGTCCTATTATCTTTTTGAATTCTCCCAACTACACTATATCGGAGAAGTTTGCTCTTATTAGGGATTACATTGATGTGTTTCCTTCTACTATTACACATGATGATTTTGATGAATATAATATGCATGTGCTTTCTGCTCCTACTTGCAATTATTATGAGAGAGGAACTACATCTCCACCTCTCTATGTTTCCAATACGATAAAATTGCAAGAAACTGCTTATGGTATGTATTGGCCTTTACTTGATGTGCATGAATTGTTCTTTTATGACATGCCAATGCATAGGACAAGAGTTAGACTTTGTAATTGCATGATATATGTTACCTTGTGCTCACTACTAAATTACAAATCATTGTTAATTAAAATTGGCTTTGATATACCTTGTACAAGGGGGACTTAAAACTTTTTCAAAACGAGAAGCGATTGAAAGGTGATGCATTGCGGAAGTGAGGGTCGACCTTGAACACTTGTGTTCATGCTCATGGAAACAATGTAGAATTTTTCATGGAAGTTTCTCGCAAAAATAATTATCCCCTTGTACAATTCCATTGTATTATAAAAATAATGTGCCAAGTAAAGCCTTTATGATTAGTTTTGGTCTTAGTTGTTTACTCATGCTGAAAAAAGACAGAAACTTTATGCTCACAAAATTATTTTTAATTCCTATCCAGAAAGAGCTTTTGAGTTGATTATTTTTTATTCTGATTGATATGCAAATTTCCATAATTGTCATAAGTTTTTCAGAATTTTTGGGATAGCAGAGGAATACAAAATATACAGATTGCTACAGACTGTTCTGTTTTTGTTGTGTTGATTGCTTATTTTGATGAAACTATGGTTAGTATCGGGGGGTACGAGCCATGGAAAAGTGAGAATACAGTAATATAACATCAATATAAATGGAAATTAAGTTTACTACAGTACCTAAAAAGTTGGTGGTTTGTTTTCTTATGCTAATGCTATCACGAGTTTCTGTTTAAGTTTTGTGTGATTGAAGTTTTCAAGTTTTGGGTGAGACCACGATGGATGAAGGAATAAAGAGAGTCAAGAGCCTAAGCTTGGGGATGCCCGAGGCACCCCAAGATAATATTCAAGGAAGACTCTAGCGTCTAAGCTTGGGGATGCCCCAGAAGGCATCCCCTCTTTCGTCTACAATCTATCGGTAATTTTACTCGGAGCTATATTTTTATTCATCACATGGTATGTGCAAATGCTTGGAGCGTCTTTTGTGTTTATTTTTCCTTTTTCTTTTATGCACCATGCTAGTATGAGATAGTCCTTGGTTGATTTATAGAATTCTCTTTGGACTTCATTTATATCTTTTGAGTATGGCTTTATAGAATGCTTCATGTGCTTCACTTATATCGTTTGAAGTTTGGATTGCCTGTTTCCCTACACATAGAAAACCGCCATTTATAGAATGCTCTTTTTCTTCACTTATATTTGTTAGAGCGGGGCATATCTTTTGTACAAAGAATTAAACTCTCATGCTTCACTTATACCTATTTAGAGAGTTAACAAGAGTTGGTCATTCACATGGTTAGTCATAAAATCCTACATAAAACTTGTAGATCACTGAATATGATATGTTTGATTCCTTGCAATAGTTGTGCGACATGAAGATGTGATATTAGAGTCATGCTAGTGAGTAATTCTGTATTCGTAGAAATATTTGTGTTAAGGTTTGTGATTCCGGTAGCATGCACGTATGGTGAACCGTTATGTGACGAAGTCGGAGCATGATTTACTTATTGATTATCATCCTTTATGTGGAGGTCGGGATCGCGCGATGGTTAACTCCTACCAACCCTTCCCCTAGGAGCATGCGTGTAGTACCTTGTTTCGATGACTAATAGACTTTTGCAATAAGTATGTGAGTTCTGTATGACTAATGTTGAGTCCATGGATTATACACACTCTCACCCTTCCACCATTGCTAGCCTCTCTAGTACCGCGCAACTTTCGCCGGTGCATTACACCCACCATATACCTGATACGTCTCCGACATATCTATAATTTTTTATTGTTCCATGCTATTATATTATCAACTTTGGATGTTTTATATGCATGAATATGCTATTTTATATGATTTTTGGGACTAACTTATTAACTCGGTGTCGAGTGCCAGTTCCTATTTTTTCCGTGTTTTTGATCTTTTTCAGATAGGAATGTCAAACGGAGTCCAAATGGAATAAAACTTTTGCCGTGATTTTTTATGAAAAATATCAAAAATACCTGAAGGAAGAAATACCGAAGAGGTGGGCTGAGGAGGCCACGAGCCTGGGAGGCGCCCCCCCTAGGCCGCGGCTAGGGGGCTCGTGGACTCCTCGTGGCCCGTCTACACTTGTTTCCACCACCATACTGTCCTATAAATACCCAAACGCACAGAATTAGACCTAGATCGCAAGTTCCGCTGCCGCAAGCCTCCAGAACCACCAAAAACCAATCGGGAGACCATTCCGGCATCCTATCGGAGGGGAATCCATCTCCGGTGGCCATCTTCATCAACAGCCTTGCCTCTCTGATGATGCGTGAGTAGTTCACACTAGACCTACGGGTCCATAGCTAGTAGCTAGATGGCTTCTTCTCTCTCTTTGATCTTCAATACAAAGTTCTCCACGATCTTCATGGTGATCTACCCGATGTAATTCTCCTTTGCGGTGTGTTTGTTGAGATCCGATGAATTGTGGATTTATCATCAGCTTATCTATGAATATTATTTGAGTCTCCTCTGATTTCTTATATGCATGATTTCATATCCTTGTAATTCTGTTCGAGTTATGGGTTTTGTTTGGCCAACTTGATCTATGATTCTTGCAATGGGAGAAGTGCTTGGTTTTGGGTTCATACCGTGAGGTGTCCTCACCCAGTGAAAGAAAGGGTAGCGAGGCACGTATCGTGTTGTTGCCATCAAGGGTAAAAAGATGGGGTTTATATCATATTGCATGAATTTATCCTTCTACATCTTGTCATCTTTCTTAAAGCATTACTCCGTTTGTCATGAACTTAATACACTAGATGCATGCTGGATAGAGATCGATGTGTGGAGTAATAGTAGTAGATGCAGACAGTATTTGTCTACTTGATTCGGACGTGATGTCTATATGTATGATCATTGCCTTAGATATCGTCATGACTTTGCGCGATTCTATCAATTGCTCAACAGTAATTTGTTCACCCACCGTAATACTTGCTATCATGAGAGAAGCCTCTAGTGAACACTATGGCCCCCAGGTCTATTTTACATATTATATATTCAGATCTAACCATAAAAACACCAAAAATACCTTGCTACAATTTTATTTACTTATTTACCTTTACTCATTATCACTATCAAATCTCACCTTGCAAGTAATCGTGAAGGGATTGACAACCCCTTTAGCGCGTTGGGTGCAAGTTTCTTTGTGTTTCTGCAGGTTTCCTTGTGCCTCATCTTGATACTCCTACTGGATTGATACCTTGGTTCTCAAACTGAGGGAAATACTTACCTCTACTTTGCTGCATCACCCTTTCCTCTTCAAGGGAAAAACCAACGCAAGCTCGAGAAGTAGCAGGAAGAATTTCTGGCGCCGTTGTCGGGGAGTATTCAAGTGAAGATCTACCAAGTACCTATCACAAACTCATCTCTTGCATTGACATTGTTTGCCATTTGCCTCTTGTTTTCCTCTCCCCCACTTCTAACACAAAAATTTACAAAAATATTTGTCTTTCTTTATTTACCTTTTTCGTTCGCCCTTTTTATCGCTTGCTCTCTGTTTGTTGTGTGCTTGTGTGCTTGCTAAATCACCATGTCTGAAAACACTAAATTGTGTGATTTCTCGAATACTAATAACAATGATTTTATTAGTACTCCAATTGCTCCCGCCACTAGTGCGGAATCATATAAAATTATTGCTGCCTTGTTGAATCTTGTTATGAAAGAGAAATTTTCCGGCCTTCCAAGTGAAGATGCCGCATCCCATCTTAATACCTTTATTGAGTTATGTGATATGCAAAAGAAGAAAGATGTGGATAATGATATAATTGAATTGAAGCTATTTCCGTTCTCACTATGAGATAGAGCAAAAACTTGGTTTTCATCTTTACCCAAAAATAGTATTGATTCACAAAACAAGTGTAAAGATGCTTTTATTTCCAAGTATTTTCCACCTGCTAAGATTATCTCTCTCCGTAATGATATTATGAATTTTAAGCAACTAGGTCACGAACATGTTGCTCAATCTTGGGAGAGAATGAAATTGATGATTAGAAATTGTCCCGCTCATGGTCTAAGTCTTTGGATGATTATACAAATTTTCTATGCTGGTTTGAATTTTGCTTCTAGAAATATCTTGGATTCTGCTTCTGGTGGAACTTTTATGGAAATCACACTAGGAGAAGCTACAAAACTCTTAGATAATATCATGGCAAATTATTCTCAATGGCACACCGAAAGGTCACCTACTAGAAAAAAAGTGCATGCTATAGAAGAAATCAATTCTTTGAGTGCTAAGATGGATGAGTTAATGAAGATATGTTTGCTAGTAAAAGTGTTCCTTTAGATCCAAATGATATGCCTTTATCTTCCTTGATTGAGAATATCAATGAAAATTTTGATGTTAATTTCGTTGGTAGGAATAATTTTGGTAACAACAATGCTTATAGAGGTAACTTTAATCCTAGGCCTTTTCCTAGTAATCCCTCTAATAATTTTGGCAATTCCTACAACAATGCTCATGGCAATTATAATAAAATACCCTCTGATCTTGAGAGTACTATTAAGGAGTTTATTAATTCGCAAAATATTTTCAATGCTTCGATAGAAGAAAAACTACTTAAAATTGATGACTTCGCTAGGACCGTTGATAGAATGTATCTTGATATTGATGCTGTGAAATTAAGATGTGTTCCTCCCAAGATTAATGTGGATGAAACTTTTAAAGCTATGCGTGTTTCTATGAATGAGAGTAAAGAAAGAACCGCCCAAATTCGTGCTAGACATGAATGGCTCAAAAAGGCGTGTTCTCGTGGTGAAAACCACAAATATCTTAAAGTGCTTGATGTGACTCCTATTGAATCCTTGTTTTATAATGTCAATATTAATGATGATGGGGCTGGATGTGAATCCACTTTGGTTGAGAAACACCACAATGATTCGGAGTCTATTTATCTTGATGCTAATAATACTACAAGTGGAGTAGAGGATATCAAAACTTTGAATAGTGATGAAACTACTACTTTTGATTTAAGGAATTTAATTATGATAGTTTCTCTTTGATTTATTGTATTTCCTTGATGCAATCCATGTTAAACTCTCCACATGCTTATAGCCAAAATAAGGCTTTTACTAAACATATCGTTAATGCTATGATGAAATCTCTTGAAGAGAAACTTGAGTTGGAAATATATATTCCTAGAAAACTTCATGATGAGTGGGAACCTACTATAAAAATCAAGATTAAAAATTATGAATTACATGCTTTGTGTGATTTGGGTGCTAGTGTTTCCACAATTCCAAAATCTTTATGTGATGTTCTAGGTTTCAATGAGATTGATGAGTGCTCTCTTAATTTGCATCTTGCGGATTCTACTATTAAGAAACTTATGGGAAGGATTAATGATGTTCTTATTATTGCAAATAGGAACTATGTGCCCGTAGATTTCATTGTGCTTGATATTGATTGCAATCCAACATGTCCCATTATTCTTGGTAGGCCTTTTCTTAGGACTATTGGTGCTGTTATTGATATGAAGGAAGGGAATATTAATTTCCAATTTCCATTAAAGAAGGGCATGGAGAATTTTCCTAGAAAAAGAATAAAATTTCCTTATGAATCCATTATGATAGCTACTTATGGTTTGAGCACTAAAGATGACAATACTTGATCCCATTGCCTTATGCCTAGCTAAGGACGTTAAATAATAGCGCTTGTTGGGAGGCAACCCGGTGAATAGATTTATTCTTGCTTTCTACTTTCTGTTCTGTTGATTCAACACCATAATAATTCTGTCATGATTGTGTTTTTTATGTTTTAATTAGTGTTTGTGCCAAGTAGAACCTTTATGATTAGTTTTGGTGATAGTTGTTTAATCATGCTGGAAAAAGACAGAAACTTTCTTCTCACGAAATTATTTTTCATTCCTATCAAGAAAGAGATTTTGAGTTGATTCGTTTTGCTTCTGATTGATATACAAATTTCCCTCATTTTCATAATTGTTTAAGAATTTTTGAGTTATCAGAGGTTTTCGAAATAGACAGATTTCTACAGACTGTTCTGTTTTTGACAGATTCTGCTTTTGTTGTGTTGATTGCTTATTTTGATGAAACTATGATTAGTATCGGGGGGTACGAGTCATGGGAAAGTGAGAATACAGTAATATAACATAAATCTAAATGGAAATTAAGTTTACTACAGTACATGAAAAGTTGGTGGTTTGTTTTCTTATGCTAATGCTATCACGAGTTTCTGTTTAAGTTTTGTGTTGTGAAGTTTTCAAGTTTTGGGTGATGTTCTTATGGAAAATGGAATAAAGAGTGGAAAGAGCCTAAGCTTGGGGGTGCCAAAGGCATCCCAAGCCAAATTCAAGGACACCAAAAATCCTAAGCTTGGGGATGCCCCGGGAAGGCATCCCCTCTTTCGTCTTCAATCCATCGGTAACGTTACTTGAAGCTATATTTTTATTCACCACATAATATGTGTTTTTCTTGGAGCGTCATGTGTTATAGTAGTATTTTCTTTTTGTTTTGTCACAATCATCCTTGCTGCACACCTTCTGAGAGGGACATGCACTCATCGTGAATTTTTTAGAATACCCAATGAGCTTCACTTATATCTTTTGAGTTAGGCAATATTAGCTCACATGTGCTTCACTTATATCTTTTGAGCTTGATGATTTTGTTCACATGTGCTTCACTTATATATTTTGAGATTGGTAATATTAGCTCACATGTGCTTCACTTATATTTTTTGAGCTAGATAAATTTTTCTCTAGTGCTTCACTTAAATCTTTGTAGAGCACGGCGTTGTCATATTTTGTAGAAATAAAAACTCTCAAATCTTAACTTATATCATTGTGAGAGTGCCCTATCTCTAAGAAACTTGGTAATTAGCGTGTGTTATGAAATTAGTCCTAAATATGATAGGCATCCAAAGAGGATATAATAAAAACTTTCATATTCAAGCGCATTGATTAGTAAGAGAAGTTTGATTCCTCATGATTAGTTTTGAGATACGGATATGGTAATATGAGAGTTATGTTAGTAGGGTGTTGTGAATCTAGAAATACTAGTGTTGAGGTTAGTGATTCCTGTAGCATGCACGTATGGTGAACCGCTATGTTAGGAAGTCGGAGCGTAATTTATTTATTATTTGTCATCCTTTGTGTAGAGGTCGGGATCGCGCGATGGTTAACTCGTACCAACCCTTCCCCTAGGAGTATGCGTTTAGCACTTTGTTTCGATTACTAATAAAACTTTTGCAACAAGTATATGAGTTCTTCATGACCAATGTGAGTCCATGGTATAGATGCACTTTCACCTTCCACCATTGCTAGCCTCTCTAGTGCCGCGCAACTTTCGCCGGTGCACAAACCCACCATATATCTTCCTGAAAACAGCCACCATACCTACCTATTATGGCATTTTCATAGCCATTCCGAGATATATTGACATGCAACTTTCACCGTTTTGTCTCATGACATGTGCCATCACTTTCATTCATATAGAGTCATTATTGTTCTAAGTATCGAGTTGTAAGTAAATAAAAGAGTGATGATCATTATTAGAGCATTGTCCCATGTGAGGAAATAAAAGAGGCCAAATAGGCCCATAAAACAAACAGGCCAAAGAGCCCAAACAAAAAAAATGAGAGAAAAAGAGAGAAGGGACAATGCTACTATCTTTTCCACACTTGTGCTTCAAAATAGCACCATGTTCTTCAAGATGGAGAGTCTCTTGTTTTGTCATTTTCATATACTAGTGGAAATTTTCATTATGTAACTTGACTTGTATATTCCAATGATGGGCTTCTTCAAATTGCCTTAGGTCTTCATGACCAAGCAAGTTGGGTGCACACCCACTAGTTTTCATTTTGAGCTTTCATACACTTATAGCTCTAGTGCATCCATTTCATGGCAATCCCTACTCATTCACATTGATATCTATTGATGGGCATCTTCATAGCCTATTGATACACCAAGTTGATGTGACCATATCCTTCTTTTTGCCTCACAACCTTCACCACACTCTATTCCACCTATAGTCCTATATCCATGGCTCACGCTCATGTATTGCGTGAAAGTTGAAAAATGTTTGAGAAAGTAAGAGTGTGAAAACAATTACTTGGCCAAATACCGAGGTTGTGCATGATTTAAATTCGTTGTGTGGGGATGATGGAGCATAGCCAGACTATATGATTTTGTAGGGATAGCTTTCTATGGCCTTCTTATTCCGAAAGTTTATGATCACTTTGTTATTATGCTTGAAGTATTATTGTTTTCATGTCAATATTGAACTATTGTTTTGAATCTTATGTATCTGAACATTCATGCCACAATAAAGAGATTACATAAAACAAATATTTTGGGTAGCATTCCACATCAAAAATTCGGTCTTTATCACTTTCCTACTCGAGGACGAGCAGGAGTTAAGCTTGGGATGCTTGATACGTCTTCGACATATCTATAACTTTTGATTGTTCCATGCTATTATATTATCAACTTTGTATGTTTTATATGCATGAATATGCTATTTTATATGATTTTTGGGACTAACTTATTAACTCAGTGCCCAGTGCGAGTTCCTGTTTTTTCCGTGTTTTTCATCTTTTTCAGATAGGAATATCAAACGGAGTCCAAATGGAATAAAACTTTTGTCGTGATTTTTTATGAAAAATATCAAAATACCTGAAGGAAGAAATGCCGGAGAGGTGGGCCAAGGAGGCCACGAGCCTGGGAGACGCCCCCCCTAGGCCGCGGCTAGGGGGCTCGTGGACTCCTCGTGGCCCGTCTACACTTGTTTCCACCGCCATACTGTCCTATAAATACCCAAACGCACCGAATTAGACCTAGATCACAAGTTTCGCCGCTGCAAGCCTCCAGAACCACCAAAAACCAATTGGGAGACTATTCCGGCATCCTGTCGGAGGGGAATCCATCTCTGGTGGCCATCTTCATCAACATCCTTGCCTCTCCGATGATGTGTGAGTAGTTCACATCAGATCTACGGGTCCATAGCTAGTAGATAGATGGCTTCTTCTCTCTCTTTGATCTTCAATACAAAGTTCTCCATGATCTTCATGGTGATCTACCCGATGTAATTCTCTTTTGCGGTGTGTTTGTTGAGATCCGATGAATTGTGGATTTATGATCAGCTTATCTATGAATATTATTTGAGTCTCCTCTGATTTCTTATATGCATGATTTCATATCCTTGTAATTCTCTTCGACTTATGGGTTTCGTTTGGCCAACTTGATCTATGATTCTTGCAATGGGAGAAGTGCTTGGTTTTGGGTGCATATCGTGCGGTGTTCTCACCGAGTGACAGAAAGGGTAGCGAGGCACGTATCGTGTTGTTGCCACCAAGGGTAAAAAGATGGGCTTCATATCATATTGCATGAATTTATCCTTCTACATAATGTCATCTTGCTTAAAGCATTACTCCATTTGTCATGAACTTAATACACTAGATGCATGCTGGATAGCGGTCGATGTGTGGAGTAATAGTAGTAGATGCAGACAATATCTGTCTACTTGATTCGGACGTGATGCCTATATGTATGATCATTGCCTTAGATATCGTCATGACTTCGAGTGATTCTATCAATTGCTCAATAGTAATTTGTTCACCCACCGTAATACTTGATATCATGAGAGAAGCCTCTAGTGAACACATTGGCCCCCGGGTCTATTTTACATATTATATATTCAGATCTAAACATAAAAACCCCAAAAATACCTTGCTGCAATTTTATTTACTTATTTACCTTTACTCATTATCACTATCAGATCTCACCTTGCAAGTAATCGTGAAGGGATTGACAACCCCTTTATCGCGTTGGGTGCAAGTTTGTTTGTGTTTGTGCAGGTTTCCTTGTGCCTCATCTTGATACTCCTACTAGATTGATACCTTGGTTCTCAAACTGAGGGAAATACTTACCTCTACTTTGCTGCATCACCCTTTCCTCTTCAAGGGAAAAACCAATGCAAGCTCGAGAAGTAGCAATACCCTTCCTCAAAACAGCCACCATACCTACCTATTATGGCATTTCCATAGCCATCCCGATATATATTGCCATGCAACTTCCATCATTCCGTTTATTATGACACACACCATCATTTTCATATTGCTTTGCATGATCGTAAAATAGCTAGCATGATGTTTTCATGGCTTGTCCGTTTTTTGATGTCGTTGCTACGCTAGATCATTGCACATCCCGGTACACCGCCGAAGGCATTCATATAGAGTCATATTTTGTTCTAAATATCGAGTTGTAAGTAAATAAAAGTGTGGTGATCATCATTATTAGAGCATTGTCCCGTGTGAGGAAGTAATAAAAGAGGCCAATGAAGCCCAAATAAAAAAAGAGGCCAAAGAAGCCCACCAAAAAAAAGGAGAAAAAAATAAAAATAAAAAAATAAAAAATGAGAGAAAAGAGAGAAGGGACAATGCTACTATCCTTTACAACACTTGTGCTTCAAAGTAGCACCATGATCTTCATGATAGAGAGTCTCCTATATTGTCACTTTCATATACTAGTGGGAATTTTTCATTATAGAACTTGGCTTGTATATTCCAATGATGGGCTTCCTCAAATTGCTCTAGGTCTTCTTGAGCAAGCAAATTGGATACACACCCACTTAGTTTCTTTTTGAGCTTTCATACACTTATAGCTCTAGTGCATCCGTTGCATGGCAATCCCTACTCACTCACATTGATAACTATTGATGGGCATCTCCATAGCCTGTTGATACGCCTAGTTGATGTGAGACTATCTCCTCCTTTTTGTCTTCTCCACAACCACCATATTCTCTTCCACCTATAGTGTTGTCCATGGCTCACGCTCATGTATTGCATGAAAGTTGAAAAAGTTTGAGAATACTAAAGTATGAAACAATTGCTTGGCTAAAACTGGGGTTGTGCATGATTTAATACCTTGTGTGATGAAGATGGAGCATAGCCAGACCATATGATTTTGTAGGGATAACTTTCTTCGGCCATGTTATTTTGAGAAGACATGATTGCTTTATTAGTATGCTTGAAATATTATTGTCTTTATATCAAATGATAGACTATTGCTTTGAATCACTCATGTCTTAATATTCATGACATGATTAGATTATATGATCAAGATTATGCTAGGTAGCATTCCACATCAAAAATTATCTTTTTTATCATTTACCTACTCGAGGACGAGCAGGAATTAAGCTTGGGGATGCTGATACGTCTCTGTCGTATCTATAATTTTTGATTGTTTCATGCCAATATTCTACAACTTTCATATATTTTTGGCAATTTTTATACTATTTTTGGGACTAACATATTGATCCAGTGCCTAGTGCCAGTTCCTAATTGTTGCATGTTTTCTGTTTCGCAGAATATCCATACCAAACGAAGTCAAGCGCAATAAAAAACCTACGGGGATTTTTTTGGAATATTTATGATTTTTGGGAAGAAGAATCAACGCGAAACGATGCCCGAGGGGGTCACGAGCCCAGGAGGCGCGCCCTACCCGCCCCCCCCCCCCAGGCGCGCCTGGCAGGCTCGTGACCAACCCTTAAGGTGGTTGGGGCCCTTCTTTCGCCGTAAGAAAGCTAATATCCGGATAAAAATCATGTTAAAAGGACACCTTGATCGGAGTTATGGATCTTCGGGAATTTAAGAAACGGTGGAAGGCCAAAATCTGGGAGCACAGAAACAGAAGGACATAGAGAGAGAGATCCAATCTCGGAGGGGCTCTCGCCTCTTCATCGCCATGGAGACCATTGACCAGAGGGGAAACCCTTCTCCCATCAAGGGAGGAGGTCAAGGAAGAAGAAGAAGAAGGGGGGCTCTCTCCCCCTCTCTCCCGGCGGCGCCGGAACGCCGCCCGGCACATCAACGCGTGACGACGATCTACACCAACACCTCCGTCATCTTCACCAACACCTCCATCACCTTCCCCCATCTATATTCAGCGGTCCACTCTCCCGCAACCCGTTGTACCCTCTACTTGAACATGGTGCTTTATGCTTCATATTATTATCCTATGATGTGTTACCATCCTATGATGTCTGAGTAGATTTTCGTTGTCCTATCGGTGATTGATGAATTGCTATGATTGGTTTAAATTTCTTGTGGTTATGTTGCTGTCCTTTGGTGCCCATCATATGATCGCGCACGTGGATCACACCATAGGGTTAGTTGTATGTTTATAGGACTATGTATTGGAGAG
This sequence comes from Hordeum marinum, assembly GCA_022496015.1. Lineage (NCBI taxonomy): Eukaryota > Viridiplantae > Streptophyta > Magnoliopsida > Poales > Poaceae > Hordeum > Hordeum marinum. The sequence goes on along the minus strand of CM039674.1, from coordinate 7,849,276 downwards.
CAAGGGTGACAACAGCTTTAGCCTACCATAGAAATTGATGCATACGGGATTGAAGGGGGACCAATATATCTTATTGCTATGGTTGGGTTTTACCTTAATGAACGTTAGTAGTTGCGGATGCTTGCTAATATTTCCAATCATAAGTGCATAGAATTCCAAGTAAGGGATGACATGCTAGCAGTGGCCTCTCCCACATAAAACTTGCTATCGGTCTAGTAACATAGTCAATTGCTTAGGGACAATTCCGCAACTCCTATCACCACTTTTCCACACTCGTTAAACTAACGTAATTGTTTCTTTATCTAAGCAGCCCCTAGTTTTTATTTACTTGTTCTTTATTATCTTGCAAACCTATCCTATCACACCTACAAAATTACTTCTAGTTTCATACTTGTTCTAGGTAAAGCGAACGTAAAGTGTGCATAGAGTTGTATCGGTGGTCGATAGAACTTGAGGGAATATTTGTCCTACCTTTAGCTCCTCGTTGGGTTCGACACTCTTACTTATCGAGAAAGGCTACAATTAATCCCCTATACTTGTGGGTTATCAGCCGTCAGCCAACTCCTCCTCCTCCAAGTCTGGCACCACGTCAACCGACTCCTCCTCCAAGTCTGGCACGGCATCAGCATGCTCCGTCAACTCAGCGTGCTCCGTCGCCTAAGCAACAGCGGAAGAGAGAGGCCGCAGGTACGATGACTAGCGGTACAACAGGCAAGAAATTCAAATATGGTCCAAGACTCAAGCCTCTTCCGAAGTTGCCTTGCCACCTGGCTGACGAGGAACTCGAGAGCATAGTGGATGCCAAAGTGAAGGCCCATTTTGGACCGAAACCGCCCCACCACCAAAGGAGAAAGTCCCTGAGCATGTCTCACAACAATTTATTGATATGGCTCGACCGGCTGTCAATCAGAAGGACAGCGACTATGTGCGGTCTATCAAGAAGTCATATCTTGCAGTACAAAAGGAGTCGAGCTCGAGCTCGAGCCAAGGAGTTGGCGAAAAAAGCGGGAAAACTATCCCCCAGCTAGGAGAACAGGCAGTGCAATCGATCCCCCCGCTCATTGTACAAACACATGTGTCGGTCGGCCAGGAGTAACCGACGATCATAAAAGGATGGCTAAAGAGGCCGGTGTCAGTGTTGAACAACTCCTAGACCATGAGGAAATACCCGGGCTTAAAGAGGAGGAAGTAAAATATCAATATGCCCGTGGCAAACCTCTGGTCAAGCCTGAAGATGTCAAGCATCTACCAACGAGCTTGTACAATTTGCATACGTGGTACATGCAAATAACAACAAATACCAATACGAGTCCCTCGTGGTGAGAGTCAAAGGGAGGCATTACTACCATAAAAAGATCTGTGGATTTCTTATTCAGAGTTGTTTCAGTTATTCAATCAAGATGCACTCGACAAATCTTTAGTTAGTTGCTATTGTCTGTAAGTGATTTCTTTCTATAATTTAAGTCTCTAGCTAGTTGTGCTCTTGTTCATTACCTGTAATTATCCTCACTATATTCGTTTCTGTGGTATAATGCAGAATGAAGATGTATGAAATAAAACAAGCTGGACGCTATGGCATTGGGTTCATTGACCCAAATAAGATTAATCAAAAGATATGGGAAACTTCATATTCGAGAAAAGACACAGAGAAAGTCATGCTAGATTTTTTGAAGCATCTAAACACCCAACCAGAAATACTACTTCCTTACAACTTCGGGTGAGTGTTACTATATATATCTTGTACTACAAATTCTATTGTTTTCTTAATAGATGTTAATAAGTGTTGTTGATGAGTTATGCAGTTACCACTGGATCTTATTAATCATTGAAGTTGACAAGGGAAAAGTTAAAGTACTCGAGTCACTATTTAAGGATCCATCCGAATACGCAATCGTGAGGGGGCTTCTTGACAGGTAATTTCCATCATTATCACACTATGTCGGCCTCTTTAATTACTTCATTTCCTGATATCAACTAGTTAATAACGTATTTATTCATTTTCTTTGCCGGCGGGCAGGGCTTGGGTGAAGTTCATCAAACAGATCCCAGGCGACTGGGCACAACAGATGAAATGGGTGTGGCCCAAGGTAATTAAGTACTACTATCTATCTAGCTATGTCCGTGCATCTCTTTAATTCTCAGGGCTTGGGTGAAGTTCATCAAACAGATCCCAGGCGACTGGGCACAACAGATGAAATGGGTGTGGCCCAAGGTAATTAAGTACTACTATCTATCTAGCTATGTCCGTGCATCTCTTTAATTCTAGTTTCAATACCATTATCATGCTTGATTAATTATTACCTGATTAAATTTTATTCTCGTAAAGTGCATGAGGCAGGAGCAGGGAACTAGTTTATGCGCATACTATGTTTATGAGAACATTCGCATGATCACGTATAAAAGGAGCAGAAACGAAAGAAATCTTTGGGTACGTTTGCCAGAACACTATCCATAATTTTTTTATCATGATCTAGCTAATATATATACACACAATTAATATATGTATCTTGATCTCCATCTTGTAACTGACGGAGATGCGGGGCCAGCTCATACCAGAGGCTCGAGTACAAGCAATTCAAGAGGAATTAACTGGATTTCTGGTCGACAGGTCATAGATCTCAAAGGAGAATACCATTAAAAGATCAAGAACAAGTAATGCCTGCATATATATGTAACGATCCTCAAATTGTAGGAGAAATTGTATATATATGTGTGTGTGTGTGTGAATGGTCGTCATACGAGCGTAATATATGTTTGAAATGAAAATTAAGTAAATGAAAAACACAAATTTAAAAGGAAAATTAAACCATAATTAATTCATAAACCCCTAAAGAATTAAAAAGAAAAAGAAAACAAAATTAAAAAAACTAAATACTTTTAGTCCCGGTGTTACCAACCGGGACTAAAGGTCCCCCAGCCCACGTCGCCAACAGATGCCACGTGAAGGGCCTTTGGTGCCGAGCCGTGTTGAACCGGGACTAAAGGGGGTAGGCTTTAGTCCCCAGCCTTTAGTGTCGGTTCGAGAACCGGCACTAAAGGCCCTTACCAACCGCGACAATAAGCCATTTCTGCACTAGTGACTCCGGCTGCCCCTATGCATAGTTTTCTAGACATACAACTAGCCCTAAAGTGCGATCAACATATGATCGCGCTCATACAAAGGGCGCTAAACGACAACAAGGTATCAACATACAACTCAAATTAATCATAATAGATCACTAACTAACCATATGACAAAAGGAATCTACTCAAACATCACGGAGATGCAATAGATCATTGGATAATAATTAATAGCACCAAACACCATGTTCAAGAAAGGGATTACAATGATTTGTGTGAGAGTGGGTGACTAAATAGAGTAGGAGGAAGATGATGGAGGTGTCGGTGGAGATGGTGGAGTGGTAAAGACGATGACATTGAGATGGTTCCCTCGATGGCACTCCAGTGTCACTGGAAGAGAGCGGGAGAGCCCCCCTCCTTATTATTCTTACTTGGTCTCCCCTAGGTGGGCAGAGGCTTTCCCCTTTGATCCTTTGTGTTTATGGCTCTCGAAGGGAAAGAGCCCCTCGGAGATTGGATCTCTCTTATTGCCACTAGAGTTTGCGATAAAAAAACTTGAGTATGTCTCACAAAAGTTTTTCACGCATAATTCTTATAAACCGGACCATCTATGAAGAAAGAACTAGGTTATGAGAAGGAATGGGCTAGGTTTGCACATGAATCAACTAGTCCTTTACCCTTTGGGTTTGAAATTTTGCCACACTTAATAAACAACATTACATGTATCATGTAAACAATTTGGCATTTTCCAGGGTCCGTTTCGTATATTAAAGCCATTAAATGCATTTCTAGGCATTTAATGGATATAATTCAAATTTGAACTGCAAAATACACTAAAAAATAACAATTAATGGGTTGTAAAATCTCATTAGTGGTCTTTAGTAGTATATGGTTAGTACTTGTGTAAGGAAAAATAAGGAGTCTCATACACAGGTGCCCGAGATCGAGGAACCATCTGGTGGCTTTTGCATTTCAATTTAATTCAGACGATGCCCGAAAATTATGAAACTTGGCATGGTGTAATGATATGACCCATAAAGATTGTGGTAAAAAGTTAAGAATGTTTCATAAAACTTGTCACATAGATGTTGGAAATATGCCCTAGAGGCAATAATAAATTAGTTATTATCATATTTCCTTGTTCATCATAATAATTTATTATCCATGCTATAATTGTATTGATCGGAAACTCCGATACATGTGTGGATACATAGACAACACCATGTCCCTAGTATGCCTCTAGTAGACTAGCTCATTGATCAAAATATGGTTAAGGTTTCCTAGCCATGGACATGAGATGTCATTTGATAATGGGATCACATCATTAGGAAAATGATGTGATGAACAAGACCCAAACTAAAAACGTAGCATATGATCGTGTCAGTTTATTGCTACTGTTTTCTGCATGTCAAGTATATGTTCCTATGACCATGAGATCATGCAACTCACAGACATCGGGGTAGTGCCTTGTGTGTATCAAACGTCGCAACGTAACTGGGTGGCTATAAAGGTGCTCTACAGGTATCTCCAAGGGTGTCTGTTGAGTTGGCATCAATCAAGACTGGGATTTGTTACTCCGTGTGACGGAGAGGTATCTCAGGGCCCAGTCGGTAATACAACATCACAATAAGCCTTCCAAGCAATGTGACTAAGTGTTAGTTGTGGGATATTGTATTACGGAACGAGTAAAGAGACTTGCCGGTAATGAGGTTGAACTAGATATGGAGATACCGACGATCGAATCTCGGGCAAGTAACATACCGAAGAACAAAGGGAACATCATACGGGATTAACTGAATCATTGACATAGAGGTTCGACCGATAAAGATCTTCGTAGAATATGTAGGAACCAATATGGGCATCCAGGTCCTGCTATTGGTTATTAACCGTAGAGGTGTCTCGGTCATGTCTACATAGTTCTTGAACCCGCAGTTTCTGCATACTTAAGGTATGGTGACGTTTCGGTAGTATAGAGTTATGTATGGTGGTGACCGAAGGTTGTTCGGAGTCCCAGATGAGATCCCGGACGTCACGAGGAGCTCCGAAATGGTCCGAAGGTAAAGATTGATATATAGGAAGTCCTATTTTGGTCGCTGGAAAAGTTTTGGGCTCACCGGTAGTGTACCGGGAGTGCCGGTAGTGTACCGGGAGACCATCGGGAGGGGTATTTCGACCCAAGAGGCTACATGGGCTGTGGGAGAGTGAATACCAGCCCTTAGTGGGCTGGTGGAAGTCCCACAAAAGGCCCATGAGGCTGGGAAGAAAAGCCCAAAGAGAAAAAAGTGGAAAAGGGCAAAAATAGGATGAATCCTAGTCCTACTAGGATTGGACGTGGATTCCACCTCTCCTACTTGTTTTGGTCGACCCAAGAGCTGGCTCTTTGAGAGCCAAGCCTCCTCCTCACTTCCTCTTATATATACTAGAGGTTTTAGGGTTTTTTGCACCTGATTTTCAGCCATGTGCTACCGGTTTCTCTAGATCGTAGTTTCTCCTCTAGATTGGATTTCTATAGTGCTTAGGCGAAGCCCTGTCGGAATAGCTCCACCAACATCGCCGGAGCGCCGTCACGCTGCCGGAGAACTCTTCTACCTCACCGCTATCTCTTGCTGGATCAAGAAGGCGGAGATCGTCATCAAGCTGTACGTGTGCTGAACGCGGAGGTGCCGTGCATTCGGCGCTAGATTGGAAGGACCGTGATCAAGATCGCGAGACGGATCGTGATAAGATCGCAGGACGGATCGTGATGAGTTCGTGGGACAGATCGTGATCAAGATCGTGAGACGGATCGTGATGTGATCGCGGGACGGATCGTGATGAGTTCGCGGGACGGATTGTGATTGGATCGCGAGACGGATCGTGATTGGATCGCGGGACGGATCATGATGAGATCGCGGGACGCTCGGCGATTTGGATCGCGAAGACGTTCGACTACACCAACCGCGTTTCTTAACGCTTCCCGCTTAGCGATCTACAAGGGTATGTAGATCCACTCTCCCTCTCGTAGATGCTCATCACCATGGATAGATCTGCGTGTGCGTAGGAAAATTTTGGTTTCCCATGCGACGTTCCCCAACAATAGACTGCTTACAAACCGGACAATCTCAAAGAAAGAAACTAAGTTTCAGGAGGAAACGCGTCAAGTTTGCATGTGATCTAGCGCTACTTTGTCGGTTGACCTTGGATTTTTTTTTTTCCACACTGAATACGCATCATGTCAAAAATTTGCATTTTTCGAGATCCGTCTGCTATAATGAAGTAACTAAATGCATTTTTAGAAATTTGAAATATACCAGTTTGCAGCGAAGCGACCGCTCCTTTCGGAGTTAGGGTTCAAACATTTTCATACTCAACATACACTATTACATGCGACATGCCAAAGTTTGGCATTGTTTCGGATCTTTCTTCTATATTTAAGTCTTTAAGTGGATATTACCTCCATTAAATACATAGAAACCTATTTAATATCCTAAAAATAGTTAACTAATATAAAAAGGGACAAACTCATACTTCGGAAAGACTAAACATAAAATACTAAAATCCTAAAATTACGGAAAATGGCAGAAAAATTCCTAGTGACGGACACAAAATAGAGCCCGCCACTGCTATTTTCATTACTAGTGTCGGGCATGAACTGCAGCCCGCCACTAGTATTTTTGGACAAATTTTCCACGAGGCCAATAAATATCAGTGGTGGGCATCGTATTACCACCCGCCACTGTTATTTTTGTTATTAGTGGCAGGCATGTATTGCCACTCACCACCGGTATTTCTAGATAGATTTGCCACGAGGCCAAAAAATATCAGTGGTGGGCACGTATTACCATCTGCCATTGCTATTTTTGTTATTAGTGGCGGGCATGTATTGCCACTCACCATCGGTATCTCTGGATAGATTTGTCACGAGGCCAAAAAATACCAGTGACAGACACGTATTACCGTCTGTCACTGGTAACTCATCCACCAGTGGCAGGCTCCAGTCTGTGCACACAACTGGTACCATTTGTCCCATGGGAAATCTGGATAGTTGTTACCGATTGCCCCGTCACTGCTAAGCTGATAGCAGTGGTAACTTTTTATATTACTAGTAGAGGACGCTAGATTGTGTCTATCATGGATGTGAGTTCAACCTATAAACATTTGCCAGTAGTGGGAAAATCGAATTAGGGTTGGTGGAGGCCATCATTGACAGAGGAGCCGGTGGAAATGGGTCGGTGTGAGATGAGTTTTAGGATTTGGGAGCATGGTGTCGCGGTTTATAACCGGTGGTGATCGAATGGGGCGATGCATCGGCCGCTCATGCATTACTTTGGAAGGCGAGCAACTCCTCACTTATCCTGAGAGTTGCCCATCTTTCTTGAAGTAAAAGTAGGGAAGCGAGGCAAAGTTTTTGAAGGGGTAAAAATTATAACTTAAATTAGAATTTTTTGTCTCAAATTTAACTTTTTGTTCCGTTATCTATCGATAGTGGAATCAGATTTTGTAGTGATCATAGGGAAGAAAAGAAAATATTGAATAGTTTATTTTACTTTTTTGTTCAAAATATATCTGTTGACAGTGGAACAAAAAATTTCGTGGAATCATATGGAAGGAAAAAAAGTTTGAATACTAATTTTTGCGAACTAAATTTTTAATACGGATAGCCCAACAACCCCATCCCAATGCGATAAAATTCTGATGGATTCATCGTATCGTCTTTTTTTTAGGTCTCTATTCGTCGTATTGTCTGTTAGCATAGCCCGATCCATCTCACGCAAAGGCCCAACTCTTGTTTATTATTTTCTCCAAGGCCCAACTAATCACGCAAAGGCCCAACTCTTGTTTATTATTTTCTCCAAGGCCGAACTAATCACGCAAAGGCCCAACTCTTGTTTATCATTTTCTCCAACACACAAAAAAAAAGAACTCTGACTTATCCAAATGGGAAACGGGTGTCAGTTTGGCGGCGGCCTTCGGCCGGCGCCGCAGTCGAGCCGTCGCTGCCCGCCGGAGGCCGTCGAGCTTTCCCAGCTACCGCTCACATTCTCCGCCGTCTCGTCTTACTCCGGCACACCGCCTCGCTCGCGCCTCACTGGGACTCCCGCGGAAGCTATCTCACCATGGTAATCCCCTTTGCTCTCCTTTTGATTTCCGAACAGGAATGCTGAGTTTCTACTACGTACTGTAGTAAGTAATCAAATCAGTTGCGTGATTAGTTATCTTTTGATAATCTCCTTTTCTAGAATAAGAAGCCGATCTCTGTATTAGAAACAGCTTACAGTAGTATCATTTATAGGGAAAAGGGGATAAAATCACATCAATGACTGGTTAGTATCATAGCATTCCCAGGAAATGGCTGCAAAATCTAGTGTCATATGTTTCTAATTAATAGCATTACAATATGGTAAGATACAGATGCAATATTAACAGTACTGCAAAATCCCATGTAGTTTAGTATGTAATCGAACATTGGGCAAGCTAGTGCCAATGTATTGCAGTTTACAACGCAGATGCGAGATAAGTTCCCTCAAACGTGTAATGATACACACAAAAACACAAAATGCGTGTTCATGTGTTTGTCGTGTTTTGTGGCATAGGACGATTGCCAGACGACACAAAGGGCGTAGGGGGAATCTGCAGGTTCTGCAACCTCCCAGTTAACATGTTTACCACCTTTGTCATTGAAGGCCGGTTCTTTGGGTTCCACTGGATGCACCACAGCCCCACAATACTCAGCTGCCTCATCTTCTCCTTGTCTTCTGCTGTCAATTCCAAAGTAAGCTCCCATTCTTGCCCATTGACTACTTTCTCGTAGATCCACTCGGGGAGATAAACTTCATCCTGGTTCTCTATACTTGGATCTGAGTTCCTCTGTCCGCTCACCATTTCCAACACCAACATTCCAAAACTGTACACATCTGACTTGTAAGACACCCCTCCAAAGTTCCGAGAGTATAGCTCTGGTGCGATGTATCCCATTGTGCCTCTTGCTGCAGTTAAGGTTACGATGCTCTGGTCCCTTGCACACAGCTTGGCAAGTCCAAAGTCTGAGATCTTCGGGTTGAAATTGTAGTCCAGCAGGATGTTGTGTGGCTTGATGTCAAAGTGGAGAATGCGCTGGTTGCAGCCTTGATGCAGGTATTCCATTCCTCGGGCAATGCCTAAAGCAATATCTAGCATTTTTTTGGGTGAAAGGAGTTGTCGAGAAATATTGGAAATATGCGAGAATATGTATTTCTCCAGTGACTCGTTAGGTATGAATTCATAAATAAGGGCCCGTCTAGTTCCTTCGGAGCAAAAGCCCAATAGCCGAACAATATTTGCATGGTGGATCAGTCCAATGGTTGCAACTTCGTTGATAAATTCCTCCCCTTCTCCTGTAGAGTTCTCTAGCATCTTCACTGCCACAGGAACGCCATTTTGTAGCTCGCCCTTGTATACACTTCCAAATCCACCCTGTCCGAGTTTATCCTTGAATCGTCTTGCTATCTTCTTAACTTGAGGGAAAGTGTACCTTGTGGGTTTCGATGAGCCATATGCCTTGAGAAACATTTCAACCTTCATATTTATCTCTTCATTGTACTTTGACTTCAAGGAGAGATAGATTGCAGTGGCCACCATCAATGAAAGAACTACAAATGCAGCTACAGATGATGCTGCTGATTAAAAAGAAAGGAAATTAGCAAGTTGCATTCAGATAAGAAGCTATGTGCTCCTGACTCTTATTGTGATGAGATAACACAAAAGTGTTGCAGCTTTACCTGCAATTCGGATGACAAGAATGCCTGCATGTATTAAGAAGACCATTAGTTTTGCCATGATTTAATGTAGACAAAGGCAGAACAACTGCCTCCATCCACTATATGTAAGGTACCACTAACTTGTGATTGTAGCTTCCATATCTTTGTTTGTATTTAGTTGAAAATTGAAAGAAACAAAATTTGATTCAATACAAGTTTGTTAAAATTGATAGTCAGTACATCATGGTGCAAGCTCTGTATGTGATAAATTCTTGTCGAAATACCTCTCTTACATTGTATGGACAAAAAATGTGTTAGCTTTCCACAAACACTGATGCACATATAGGTGAGTGTATTTTATATAGGATTCACATAGTTAAATGCACATATTTTCATAATTTTTGAATCCTGACTTTTTAATTGCTTAATATGCTATAGTTCCACCACTCCTGGAGTCAACAACGTAGCAAGAATAAAGTTCGTTATAGTTACACAGATATGTAATTCAGCCTACTAAACTAGACCTTATGTTGCATCAAATGAGGCTCGGTCTTCATCTGAAAATATCTACAGAAGGATCAATTAAGATTTATTTCTTGCCTATTTTGGTGTCAATTTTACAAATAGTTAACCCCCATAACTTTGCACTTCCATCCTTGACCAATATTTATTGTGGAAACGTCCATGGATGTGAACCTAGAGACATATGTGCTTGCAGAAGTTATCCATTGACGAAAGTTTTGGTATTACAATTTCGTCTGTTATATAGTTTTGTTATAGGTGAAAATCCCTTTGGACGATTGAGTACACTGAACAACAAAATATAGTAAGTAGACCAACTAGTAAACGAGAGACAGAAATTTAGCGGGGTTATTTCAACTAGGAAAAAAAAAACAATACCATCGTGCTGGCAGAAAGCTTGATGCCTTTGTGAGATAAATCCACAGTGCTGTCCTTTATGTTCACACTGTTGGCAGACATCTGTAATGTTATTGAGGTGCCAATTGAATGTTGTTTCACCAAAATGGAGGACTGTATCTGCCTTTTCTTTGAAGACGTACTCGTCATAGTTCGGCTCATATTTATTGTAAGTTAAGGGTATGGGAATGCCTTTAGAAACAGCTATGCAGTCCCGTCGAAGATCAGTTATGTATGCAGAAGATGACGCCAAATACCAGAATTGGCTAGCATTGTTAGTGAGACAAGCAGCTGGGCCAGCTATACTATATGGATCTGCTGGTATGAAAGCTCTTGAACAACGTACCAGGGTCGTTGGCGATTCAGGTAGTTTGTACACATCAGTTGCTAAATTTGTTGAGATGAGCTTCTGAAGTGGGCACTTTGTTGATGGTTCCACAAGCGGGGTGACGTTGATGACACGGTGTCTGTAATAGATCTCAGTCACTTTGCAGGAACCAAGAACAGGATGATCCAGGATTATGTCATCCCCGGAGCATGATAGCTGCATGCCTGGCGTGCCACACGATGGTGGGTTAGTTGAAAGTCGGAATGGGAAACGGATCTCAGGTCCACTTTTGCTGCACCGATGAGGTGAACACTTTTTGAAGAAATCTTCCTCATCCGATGCTGCACCCACATAGGTTTGATAGGTGAGAAGACATAGCAGCTGCAGTATGATGGTAATTTTAGGCAAGTCCATGGGATGTATTGGGTATGAAGATGGAAGAAGAGAAAGCCAGGAGTGTAAAAAATGGCCTTTTGGTATGGTGAGGATTGGTGTGGCGCCTGTCTTGATAGTTATGTGTCCAGGGAAGAATTACAGCTGCCACTGAACCTCTGCCATACGTGTTCTATCTTCTATGGCTTGGGAAGTTCTGTGGTTATATCACTGTTTGGACTATTCATGCTATTTCACAACACATATACCCTCACTTTTCTTAAATCCGTTATCACTAGTACTCCAGTATAATTCCAAACCTTTCATTACATGAAGCTTGTATGATCATCCTGTAAAAAACAAACTTGTGAAGTGGACAACCAGACAGTACAGAAATGATTACAGTTATTAGTTTATTGTAGTGTGCTGCTAGTTGTGCATTGTTGAAATACTATCCGTTCTAATATGCAGATAGTAGTATCAAATGCATTTGTGTTTATAATCTGCAGTGCTTTTACAGATATTAAGGAAATTTTGGAAGTTTGTTTTGACAAACATAGTGTAAGAAGTAGTTCAGTTATAACTAGACCCACATTCAGCTGTAGAGATTTTCATTTCTCTATCCTTTTGGGAACGAATATAACTTGGAGGAGTGACATTTGAGGGTTTGCAGCTAAATTCGTTATAACCGATGATTCACTACTCAAAAGTATGTGTCACAAACAAAATATTATCACACTCTTATTTTGTCAATTCTGTTTCCTTTTTTTTCGTTCGTTGCTTTGAACTCTCCATCACCCTGGCTCAATGTACAAATCCCTATAATTATGCAGTATGGTACTCTGTTTTATTAAAATATATGCCATTGGATTCCACACCTACTATGACATAATTGGACCAGAATGCACTTTGACTCTTCTTATGATAGTCAAGAGATCCTGTCCAATGACATCACAATCAGGTAATATTCTGTAGCTGGCATGCAGTTACCGTACTTTCCAGTCTGGTTCTGTGAACCAGTCTACCATGGTTTTGCCTGGTACATTCCATGGTAGCTGTCCTGTTTGTTCTCACAATTCCATGGTACTCCCTCCAATCTGAATTAATTGACTCAGCCTCTATACAATGTCCATTTTACATTGTATAAAGGCCACGTCAATTAATTTGGATCGGTGGGAGAAGCAGATCATATTGCAAGACAATTTCTAAAATATACCAATGATGCAACGAAGTAAACAATAAGCCATTTATTGTACGATGACTAGATAACAAATTTTATTGCAATATTCTGATGCCATACAGTTTACCATCAGAATGCGAATTGAAGTGAAAACCATTTAATATAAGTAGCCATTTCTGTGGCATATACCAGACATTTTCAGCTTGTGAATTTGCATTATGATAAGGTCTATTGATTTTCTATGATAGCTGGATGATTGGCTAGGAGTGATTACAGCTTGGGTGTGGCTGTAGTGCAGTCATCATCGAAAATAATGGGTCAGGCAGTACGGAAATGCTTTCAGTTAGTCCTGCAAACAAAAAACATTCCAGACATTAGTTTATTTTAGTATTCCAGCGGTAGTTCACAGTTGGAATTCTAGCTATTCTAACTTCTAATTTGCTAACAGTCTTCATTGATTGCTAAAGATGTTAAGCAAGTTTTGGGAAGTTAGTTCTGTAGAGGAGGGCTGTAGGAAAGTGGTTCAGTTAAAACATAAAGAATTGGGCCAACTTTAGTTTTACCATATGCAAAAAAAACTTGCCTTAGTACCCTATACGTTCAATAACTCAAATGAATGATATTTTATTAGTATTCGTCATTTTCTGTCCCTGCTATTTTTCATTGTCTTAAGGCATTGAATTCCATGTTGTTGTGACCAGGACAGAACTGGACAGCTAAAGGATGATAGAGTAGTAGCCAGAGGACTGGAGCCAAGAACATAACCATCATCTAGATGAGCCACTAGCCGGTATGTATTTACCCAACTTTAGCTTGGCAGAAAGTAGCCAAGTCTCCTGGTCAACAATATCAGAGTCGTGTAGAATTACTGCTTCTGCTTGGCTTTTAATGCCCCTCCTTTAGAGCTTATTTTAACTTTGGCCATTCAACCACGCATCTGCGCTTCTGTAGACCAGTCTGCCATGGCTATGCCCACTGCTCTCAAGGTCCTAACTCTCTTGTCTGTGCTTGTACTTCTTGCTGCAGATCAGGTCGAAGGGCGAAATCATCGGCCTGATTGTCCTGCTTTCTCATGCGGCACACTTGGATACGTATCATCCCCATTTCGTCGGGCAAGTGATCCACCTGGGTGTGGTCATCAATCCTACCAGCTAGTTTGCAGCGATACTAAGGCTACGATTCACATTGACAATGCAACATACTATGTGTCTGGGATCAACCCCAATGATTCTACCTTCTGGGTTGTTGACGCCAACTTGGATTTATACAACAGTTGCCCTCTACCACGGTGGAATCAGGATCAGCATCCTGATGGTCTCACGATGGGACACCGGCACCGACACGCTCATCACGCCATCAAAGTTGAATTGGCGCCTGCAGCATATAATCAGGCTATCTTTGTTAATTGTTCTCAGGAAGTGAAGCACAACGGTATGTACAGGCCTGTTGCTTGCTTGAGCACCAGCCATTCTTTTGTTTATGTGTTAACTGGCCATTATCCATTGCACTTGGAGGACCTCGAGCCTTGTTGCGGTTATTTGGCCATGTCTCCATTAGGTGGCCAGGAGACCCAGGGCACTGTGCCGCTTGAGAATGCAAGCTATGCAGATGTCGTAAAATTCATGACACATGGATTCCTCATTGAATTTCCTTTCAGACTTCGCCAATCTGGAGACTTCGTGGGATGCCTGAGGGATTTGACACCGTGAGTGTGGGGTCTTGAACTCTTGATACCTCTGTACCTGTAAACTCTGCTTTTGTTTTTGCACATGCACACCTGATCATTCTACATTTTCGTTTCCTTTTTTTTTTGCAGCACATCCCTTGGAGATTTGATTCTAAAAATTCTTGCGGTTGATATAATTTTCTTGGATTGCGCAGCTAATGCAGTTCCAGTACAATTTGCTATGTGCTTGTATATAATTCAGGTGACATTAGAATATTTGAGGCCCACTACTGGTACGTGAGAATTACATATTCCATTGTGGTTCATGAGTGATCCCAAATAAACTTGTTTGTTTTATTCAGTGGTGTGCAGGTTTGTATTGGCGCCCGTGGTCGTATTAATCTTCCTTGCCCACAAGTATTGGAAAACAAGGATCACGATGGATGCTGTTGAGAAGTTCCTCCAGATGCAGCAAATGATTGGCCCGTCAAGGTACGCCTATACAGACATCACCGCAGTCACCAGCCATTTCAGAGATAAGCTGGGTCAGGGAGGCTATGGCTCTGTCTTCAAGGGTGTGCTGTTGCCAGGCAATGTCCATGTTGCGGTCAAGATGCTAGAGGGTAACTCCAACTGCAATGGAGAAGATTTCATTAGTGAAGTTTCAACCATTGGCAGGATCCACCATGTCAATGTGGTGCGTTTAGTGGGCTTCTGCTCGGAGGAAATGAGAAGGGCGCTTGTCTACGAGTACATGCCTTGAGGTTCTCTGGACAAATACATCTTCTCGGCTGAGAAGAGTTTCTCCTGGGACAAGCTCAACGAGATCGCTTTGGGCATCGCGAGGGGTATCAACTACCTGCATCAGGGTTGCGAGATGCAGATTCTCCACTTTGACATCAAGCCGCACAACATCTTGCTGGACAATAATTTCATCCCTAAAGTTGCTGATTTTGGTCTCGCTAAACTATACCCAAGGGACAACAGCTTTGTGCCATCTAGAGCCCTACGGGGTACTATTGGGTACATAGCTCCTGAGATGATATCTCGGAGCTTCGGTGTCATATCAAGCAAGTCCGATGTTTACAGCTTTGGGATGCTGCTGCTGGAGATGGCTGGAGGAAGAAGGAATGCTGATCCGAGCGCAGCGAACTCAAGCCAAGCGTACTACCCTTCATGGGTGTATGACCGGCTAACTCAACAATACAATATTGGTGAGATATCTGCTCAATTTGATACTGAGATGCATGAGCTCGAGAGAAAGTTGTGTGTTATTGGACTTTGGTGCATTCAGATGAGGTCTCATGACAGGCCAATGATGAGTGAAGTCATAGAGATGCTGGAAGACGGCGTTGATGGCTTCCAGATGCCTTCCAGGCCATTCTTCTGTGATGAAGGGTACAACCATGCTGAGGATACTTACCATTTGTCATCCGAGCTGACTGAAATCTCTGAGGAGGACATGAGTGAAAGTATTGATGTGTGATGTAATGTACTCCCTCCGTCCTAAAAAAATTGTCTTAGATTTGTCTAGATATGAATGTATCTAGTCACGTTTTAGTATTTAGATACATTCATTTCTGGACAAGCTCAAGACAAGAATTTTGGGACGAAGGGAGTATGAGATCATCCGCTTAGCTCATAAAAATTGAAATAACGGTTGTATAGTTGTATCGAGTATGAAACGATCTACCATGTTCGCTGAGTCGTATGTACTTCCAGACAGAAACATGTAATAGCTAGCAGGGTAGCAGAACTTCCTCTGCTATCAACATGGCATCTTATATATGATATTTTGCTACTGCTCGTGCTGCTTTGTGTTTTCGGTTATGTTCAAACCTTTGTGCCGAGGACTCCAGTTTCCCTTGTGTGAACTCTTGCTATGGATTTGATGAAAAAGCAGTGTATGTTGCCTAAAAGTTCATGAAGCCAACTTTTTTTTTTCACGGAATGTTTCTTTCTTTCTTTCTTTCGTTTGTTTGCTGAAACACGTTTGTTCAAATCCAGTACAGGTTTTCAAACCCCGTACAAGTTTCAGGTACAACTTGGGAAGACCCAGAAACAAAACTGCCGGATATATGCTTAAGCATTTGATGCAGTTTGTCATTTTACGCAATGAGGTAATTGTGCCTAATAAAACCGAGATGAAGTAATTTGCTAGTCCTTTTAGCTAGCTTTTGATAATTAGTCACTAACGACCACGACGGCGACACCCCTATTCTTCTTGGCAGGTTGCAGTCAGGGTCATGCTGTGGCGTGACAGCGGCTGCACTGGTTGCCTCAATTATCGTGGAAGAATTCAGCCATGTGAGATTGCGGTCCAAATCACCGTGATATCAGTCACCGTTGAGAAATTTCAACTTTGAATGCAATATCCTGCCGATTCTGTACTCCCGTGGTCTAGTGGTAGAATGCGACAGGGCGGCTTCGAATTCCCCTCTTTTTCTTTTCTTTTCTTATTCAGGGATTCAGTCAAACCGAGTAGCTAGTCCATATTTTCGTTTGGATGACAAGTACAACTCTTTGATCCTTGGTGAGACTTGTGAAACTTCTGCCTTGTTCTATGGTTTTTGGATGACAAGAACGCCAGTACGGTTTAGACTAATCTTGCCATCTCACCACACAAGATTGCGGTCCAAATGCAAGACAAGTACCGACTCTTCTAAGAAAAACCAAGTATGAAACAGTCTGCAGAAACATGTACTCTCTCTGCAAAGAAATATAACATCATCTTTAGTGATCTAAACGATCTGAGTAATGCCACTATGCATGTCAATGATATTTTGCTTCAGCTGGTAACTCTTTTGCTCATGCTGTTGTGCTGGGAACAACGGTTTCCCTTATATGAACTCTTGCCATGGATTTCATGAAAAATAAATATAAGATCGGGTATGCCGCCTACAAATTCCTAAAGCTAAGTTTCTTATGAATGCATATTTTACTAGATTTGTTTTAGCCGAAACACATTTATTTAGGGTAAACCTGGCAGAATCTTCAGGTCCAGGTTTGGAAGATGGAGAACCTCAACTGCGGAACATATATATGTTTCTGCATCTGCTGAAGTTCATCCTTTTAAGCAGTGAGTAATTTTGTGTAATAAAACCGAACAAATTGGTCATAGTTAACCGAAGCCTATTCCTTCCTTTTAACTTTCGAGTGAAGGACGATGTCCCAACAGTCATTGTGAGGTAGACCTGTAGTAGCACGTGAGAGCTGCTGCACTGCCTGCCAGCGCATCACTCATCGTGGAAGAATGGAAGAAATGTGAGGCAAAATCCTAGTTGTCCAATCATTGTCATCATCAGTAGGAAGGAGGAAAATCTGGCCTATGGTTTCAGTGCTGCTCCTATCTAAATGCTGAAAGAAATGTCTTTGAAAGTTGATCAAAACCTATCCTTCACACCATAGTGAGATGGATCGATCGAATGCTTAATTGCTAAGATTGTAATCATCTTCCAGGAAGGCATATAATTATTAGCTAGGTGAGTAATAACTTGCTGAAACTGAAGCGATACTTGCACTTGCTGTCAAAACTTTGTCAGCTTGAATATAGCAGTTGATGTGATGTAATATCACTGTCTCGGCAGAAATGCAGAGTACTAGGCGGTAATCTTTTACTTCAGCTTCTGCTGATATTATTTGTTTTCCTTTATATGGTCAAACCATTTGTAGTAAATATTGACTGTTTCTCCTCTACTAATACGGAGAGGTAAGACCTGCCTGATCACTTTTAACAAAAAAAACACAGTCCAGTTCCAGTCACTTCCAATCAAGCAACAAATATCGGTGAAAATAATGGCGCATATGAACCACTACACGCAGCAGCAATCTCAGTTTCTGAAACATGGAAAACGAACCATCACAGAAACGAAACTAAGAACACCACCACAGTATGAGCATGTATCAACATCCATTACAAAATACGTAGAGTACTAGACAGCAGCAACGACCTCAGTTTCAGGGTTCTAGTTCCTACAACAAGCTCAGAAACTCTCATTGCTAAAAACAGTACCATCTCTAGTTGATACTTGTTGGATTATAGTTGGGCTTTGGCCCATATAAAAAAATAATCCTTGATTAATCTTTAAGGCCCATTTAGGTGCATGGCAAGTGGTGGAAAGTTTAGTATCATACTTGTAGTGGAGCTTGGAAAAAAGAGTTTTACACGCATGCTCCTCCTCCGCCGCTGCCTGCCTCGCCATCCCGAGCCGAGCCATCCTGCACGGGAGAACAACACGGGAGAACAACAATAAGGTTTTTGGGGAGCGTCTCGGCGCGACTGCTCCCCATCACGTGCTTGTTGTATATGTTGTGTATATAGATGCTTCGTTTCTATGTAATGTATATATGTAATGTATGTGTTCATATGCTTAGCTATTGATATGAGTTGCATACAGCGATTGTCATGATTACTATATACTCGTGGATTAGATCAATCGGTAAAGTGTTAGTTTTTTTCAACAATCCAAATACCTTATTTTATGCATTTTTCGATTCAAGGCTTTGCCACGGCACTGAAACCGAAAAAGTTCATCGGAACACATTTTAAGTGTTGGCAAACGAGGACCATCTTGTGGCTCACAGCTATGGATGTGTTCTGGGTCGGTGTTGTGGATTCCACAGGAACAATCGCTCCTAAACAGGAGAAGACGTTCATGGATGTCACCACTGTCTTCATGGGAACCGTTCTTAATGTGATCGGAGACAAGTTGGTTGACACGTATCTTCAAATACGCGTTGACAAAAAACATGTGGGATGCTCTCGAAGCTAAGTTTGGCGCAACCGATGCCGGAAACGAAATGTATGCTATGAAGCAGTTCCATGATTACAAGATGGTTGATAACCGTCCTATTCTGAAACAGGCTCATGAGATACAGTGCATTGCTAAGGAGCTGGAGATCTTGAAGTGTGAATTACTGGACAAGTTTGTCGCGGGTTGCATTATTGCAAAACTCCCTCCTGGATGCTGAAACTTTGCTACTTCTCTCAAGCATTTGAGACATAAATTCTCTGTTGAGAATGTCATGAGTCATCTAAGTGTTGAATCGAACTCGAGAGCAAAGGACTCACACGTGAAAAGGGTAGAGGGTTCTTCTACACTAGTGTAGAAAAGCCTAGTGCCGGCGTTCTAGAAAGGGCCTTACTCGCGTTGACACCTGACGCCACCAATATGGCGCCATTTGTTAACAAAATACCGATGGCATTCGTGCTGCCACGCCATTGACGCCATTGACGTGGCACTATTCACTCACATCACCACTATTTAAAATAGCAATGGCATTGACATATATACACGTCGGTATTATTAACTACTAGTTGTGACGTGAGCAAAACCAACCAATGCCACCATTATGTATTTATGAATTTTTTAAAAATAGTTATACAATTACTCATGCACCCAAATATGTATACATTCATTCATATATTCATGTATATCAATTATATAATTCATACATTCATCAATATGATGTACATACACTGCCAAGAAGGAAGATGATTTTATTTTGAGGTGGTGTACACACATCTACACCTACATGAATATCAACATGGCAATGAGCATAACTACATGGTGTACACACACTGCCAGAGAACGAGGGAAGGAGAGGAGCTCTCCATGGCAATTTTGTAACAGATGTCCGCATCAAGGCCGTGTGTGGTGGATCTGGCAGGAGGCAAGGACACATCAAGGCAGGCGAGGTCCGCACCGAGCTGCACACCGGCCATAGCCGTCGAGGCTCGTTAGAATCGGCTGGCGTTGGTGGCTGCAGCGAGGGGTTTCAGGAGAGATAGAGAATGCTCGCAAGGAGATGGTTGGGTGAGGTGCTTTGTGTGGATGGCTTGCGCCGCTAGCGGTGGGCAGGGGAGGAGAGAAGGCCGGCCGGCGGTGAGCTGGGAGAGGAATGCGATGTGGGTAGTGATCGAGGTGGCGGCGGTGATTTTGAAAGTTGGGGACAGAGAGGTCGATTGGGAGAAAGATGAGAGTGAACGAGAGAGAGAGAAAAGAAAGATGTGCTTTGCTGGTCGATGAAAAAAATTATAATTTTATCGGTGGCGTGGACAGAAATTGCATGGATTTTATTATTAATGGTGTGGCACTATTCACTCATGCCACCGGTATGGAATCTTTCATACTAGTATAAACTCTGGTTCTATTTTTGCACATGCACACCTGACTTTCCTACATTTTTTTTCTGCAGCTCACCCCCTGAAGATTGGCGTGTGAGCATTTTATATGTTGATACACATTTCTTGACGTGCGCAATTGAAGCAGTCCCCTTACCCTTTGGCGTGTTCTTGACCATGGTAGAAATAGCCTCGCAATTTGTCAAGTTGATTGCTGGCATGCGAGAATTGCATACTTCATTATGATTCATGAATGATCCAAAATTAAACTTGTTTTATGCAGTGCTATGCAGGTTCTTGTTGGCTCCACTGGCTGTGTTGATTTTCCTAGCCTATAATCGATGCAGTCGAGAAGTTCCTACTGATGCAGCAAATGCTCGGTCCGACAAGGCATGCCTACACCGACATAAACGCAGTCACAAGCCATTTCAGAGATAAGCTGGGTCAGGGAGGCTACGGATCTGTATTCAAGGGCGTGTTATTGCCAGGCAATGTTCATGTTGCAGTCAAGATGCTAGAGGGCAACTCCAGCTGCATTGGAGAAGATTCCATCAGTGAAGTTTCAACCATTGGCAGGATCCACCACGTCAATGTGGTGCATCTGGTTGGGTTCTGCTCAGATGAAATGAGAAGGGACTTTGTCTATGAGTACATGCCTCAAGGTTCTCTGGGTAAGTACATCTTCTCAGCTGAGAAGAGTTTCTCCTGGGACAAGTTCATCGAGATCGCTTTGGGCATTGCCCGAGGGATCAACTACCTGCATCAGGGGTGTGACATCAAGCCGCACAACATCCTTCTAGACAGCAATTTTGTCCCAAAAGTTGCTGATTTCGGTCTCGCCAAACTGAACCCAAGAGACAAGAGTTTTGTGCCATCGAGAGCCCTACGGGGAACTGTTGGGTACATAGCTCCTGAGATAATATCTTGTAGCTTTGGTGTCATATCGAGCAAGTCTGATGTTTACAGCTTTGGGATGCTGCTGTTGGAGATGGCTGGAGGAAGAAGAAACATCGATCTGAATGCAGCGAACTCGAGCCAAGCATACTACCCGTCATGGGTGTATGATAGACTAACTGAACAAGAAGTGTGTGAGATATCTCCTTTTTCTGACATGCATGAGTTGGAGAGGAAGTTGTGCATCATTGGACTACGGTGTATACAGATAAAGTCTCATGACAGGCCGACAATGAGCGAGGTTATAGAGATGCTGGAAGGTGGCTTCAATGGCCTGCAGATGCCTTCCAGGCCGTTCTTCTGCGACGATGAGCACACCGCTGTCCTGGATTCTTACCCATTGTTATCTGAGCTGACCGAGATCTCGGAGGAGGATGAGTAGCATATAATACGTGTGTGATTTTATATCTGAAGTCTTGCAGAATAACCTACTATGCTCCGAGTCCTGTGAATTTTTATGTGGAATTGTGTGATTGGTAAAATGTATTAATCATCTTCCTGGAAGACATCTTATTTGAATATATGAGTACATTTGCAATTCCTGTTAAGATAGTGTTAGCACGAATACTGCAGGGTTGAGACAATGTACTATGGTGTTTCAGGTGGAGACAGAAAAACATGGTGTAAAAAATGCAGAGCAGCAGCAACCTCAGCATTCCGATTTAATCCGTGGTAATTTCAGACGTATAAAAGACATTCAAATGACCTCAAAGATCAGCAGAAAACTAAAGCCAAGAATGCAACCTCCTGCCGTACATGTTCCTGCAATTATGAGTGCGATTTGTAGACTTACTGCCGTCCAGTCTAGCATCTTCTGTAGTAAACAGACACTGCAAGATCAACTGAGTCTTCTTGCTCATATGAACCACTGTAATAATTGTAATAACTGCACAGCACAGCAGCAGCAGCCGCAACCTCACCTCGTTCTCAGGGCAAGGAAAGTCTAGTCTCTGTCATCCAAATTTCTACAGCAATAATTTTAGACATGTAAACGTCGAAACTCCTTGTACACCAAGAACAAATTGCCACGGCATTCCGATTTAATCTGCTTTATTTTCAGCCCCATAAAAAACATTTAAATGACTTAGAAGTACAGAAAAAATCTACAAGTGAAGAATGCTTGTGACCTCGTACCGTATGTGTTCTTGCGATTACGAGTACGACTGATTGTATGAACAAAGCCATGCGTACAAAATCATGATTAACTCAGCAACATAAAGTAGATCTATATCATATCCCCTAAAAAGGAGTCATATCATATTACTGGCTATATATATATATATATGACGAAATCATAAATCCTTTAGCCTTTTCACACGATTGTTTTAGGTGATGAGGTTGAATGAAGTGACTGATGTCTATAATAGCAACATGGGCTACTAATATGCTGCTTTAAACTTATGGATTATGCAAAAGTTATACCAAGGGAGAACTCTAGATATACGACATTTGGATCATCTCCATATCATTTATAATCCAACATGAGTCGGGTTTTTACTTAGCCCCTCACCACCATTTTAGTTGTTTCTCCATGTTATTAGCATGTGCAAATCCCTATAGCCAAATGGACAGTAGTTTGAGGGTGCATGCTACCCACATTGGCCACCACATATCTTTCAAGAGAAGAGCAAACAGTCCAAATCTCATAAATTATATTCAGAAGATCTTCTTACCTGTTGAACCGTTTCAGCACATTAGGACATTACATCAGAGTCATCCTAACTTTCAACTCCATCAGTTCCACCGGCGATGGCTGTGTCTAGAAGCATAAGAGCTCACCAATTAACAACAGTTCCAGAACAGGGACAAATGGATAAGAGAAGGCAACATGAGAATTTTAGAAAGATGAGCTGTGAAATGTAACTCAGGTAAAATAATTCACATATGTAACTTATTTCTACCGATGTGTTCTAAGTCACTCTTGCCACTAGTAATAGATGAACAAAACCACATCTGTTGTAAAATGCAAAGAATATGCATACAAGCAGCATACTTAGCTACCTCATAATTGAGAATTTAGCTTGTATGGACAAAAACACGACCTGTAAATTTTAACCAGACAAAATTATGCCAAAACAAACTCTAGAAACAAAAGTGTTATTGGCTATTCAGTTTTAAATGAATGCATTCCAAGACAAGAAATGCAATTTATTTCTATGTGCTACAAACATAAAAATCACCTACAGAAGGGGTCGTGAACAAATGAGAAATGAAAATTGTTTAAAGGGAGTATGAATTCAACAGAGATAACAACAAATAGATAAAGTAGCTAGGGGGCCTCAAATTAGCCAACTAAGTTAATCATTTGACATTTGATTTGTTATCTTCCAATACAAAAGACACGCACCACGGCAAGCCGCCCCTCCTGCGGAGGAACTTGGGGTCGACGAGGATGGCCCTCCACTGCTTGCTGACGGCGGAGGCGCGGGGGAGCGAGTACAGGTCCAGGGGGAGGCGGAGAAGGATCTCACGGAGCATATCTTGGTTAACCGGCAGGGAGGCAGGCGGCTCCGGCGAGGCGCCATCGTCGGTGGTCTGGATCTGGGGACGGAGGAGCTTGCGGCGGCGGGTGCTTCGGCGGTGGCTGGCCACCCCGGCGCCATCCTGATTCTGATTGGCGTCGATTTGGGGATGGAGGCGCGTGCGGATCTGGGAAAGGAGATGCGCTCTGCGGCAGCGGACGGCCATTCCGACGGTGCCCTGGCCGGGGTGGAGGTGGCTCATGTCGGCGGCGCCATCCTGATTCTGATTGGCGTCGATTTGGGGACGGAGGCGCGCGCGGATTTGGGAAAGGAGATGCGCTCTGTGGCAACGGACGGGCATTCCGACGGTGCCCTGGCCGGAGTGGAGGTGGCTCATGTCGGCGGCGCCATCCTGATTTTGATTGGAGCCGATTTGGGAACGGAAGCGCGTGCTGCGGGGGGCATCTACCTCACTCGCGCGGATCTGGGAACGTAGGCGCACTCTGCGGCAGCGGACGGGCATTCTGGCGGTGCCCTGGCCAGAGTAATTATTTATATAGAACGAAAACAGTGATACTGAGACAAGTACCCTGTTGCAGCTGTCTGTAAACCCTTGCTTCCCCACCACGCCCCGACGAGCACTGGGCGTTCGGGTTTACCCGCAAATTCGGGTCGGGTTATTCCGATAAAAAATAATTTGGGTTTCTAAAAATGATACCCTAATTTTGTGTGGAAAATTTGCTACCCGCAAATTCGGGTTCGGGTTCGGGTAATACCCGTACTACCCGAAGTAGTAAATAGGGATAAAAAATGCAGCATAAGCTCAGTTTTGCACAACATTTCTACAAAAATTTGATAACATTTCACGTTTTCAATGGATGCACATGGCAGTATTTCTACACCATGACAACGAAATGACCGAGTGGGCGTGATTTTGCTTGCGGGGGCCGGGGCGGGGACATTTGGGGCTGGGCCTTCTCTCTCTGTGCGGG
The DNA here is from genome assembly GCA_022496015.1 of Hordeum marinum. Classification (NCBI taxonomy): domain Eukaryota; kingdom Viridiplantae; phylum Streptophyta; class Magnoliopsida; order Poales; family Poaceae; genus Hordeum; species Hordeum marinum. Next base: position 7,824,504 of record CM039674.1, on the reverse strand, counting down.
ATTTTTGCTGGGCTGACTAGTTATTTCGGGTTATTCGGGTACCGTGACCTGAAACCCGAATTACCCGAATTAAATTTGGGTTTTCAAATCTGCTACCCGATATGGTGTTCGGGTTAAGCGGGTTCGGGTTTTTCGGGTTCAGGTTCGGGTTTTTCGGGTTCAGGCTTCGGGTATCGGGTTTTATGCCCAGCGCTATGTACAGTACTAGTTTTGAAATGTTTATATATGTATTTTTCATGAAGATCATGAGATTGGGTCCAAGAAAAGATGTGTTGGTCCTGGCCCAGGATATATTCGAGATCATTGTTCTCTGTCCAGCAGGAAACATCATGGTGTTGGGGCGCCATTACTTTAGTCAGGCGGCCCATCTAACAGTAAGGCATGGGCAGCCCATCTAAGCAGTTTTCGGAAGGTTCTATAGACCAGTTTTTCCATGTTTCTCTTATCTGTTTCCTTTTGATTTTTCCTTTCTTTTTCAAATACATATCGACTTTTTCAATACATGCTGCATATTTTTTGTACACGTGTAATATTTTCTTTGATAGATGCTCAACATTTCTCAAATACATGATGAATATTTTTTGATACATATTTGAACATATTTCAAATATACGTTAAGAATTCTAAAAAATGCCCTAAACATTTTATGAGTGGCATGAAACATTTAATAAAAAAACATGAATATTTTCATTATTTTGTATAAACCTTTTTAAAAAAGTCGTCAACATATTCTTGATATGCATGAACATATTCTTGATATGCATGAACATTTTTCAAAAATATACTAGCATTTTTTGGTTTGGTATGATTTTTCCAACTTACAGGAACATACTTTTACAATGTACAATTTTTTGAGAAAAATGTGAGGAACATTTTTAATGTTACAAAACCATTTATAAAAATACACAAACAGTTTTTTAAATGTCACGTATTTTTTGAACCACATGAGCATTTTCAAGTCTCACAAACAGTTTTTTAATCTTATTATTGCTCGAATATTATTGTTTATACTACATTAATACTTTGTAATGTGTCAAAATTTAAGTAAAATAATTTTTAAATTTGCTCGCTAGGATCTGGGTGTTGTGGCACTTACTACTGTGGTGGTGGCTGACCAGTCTGACTGGCACGCCTCTCCCGTGGATCTGGGAGCGGAGGTGCACGCTGCGGCGACGGTCGGGCTGGTGGTGGCTCATTTTGGAGCCGCCAAGACCAGAGGAAGAGGTTCTCGCAAAAAAAAAAAAAGAGGAAGAGGAGAAAAGTTAGGGGCTAGGGTTTCTTTCTACATGCTGCTACGCTAGTGTGTTTTGTTCGGTCATAGCATTGGACTGGGTTGGGGTTGGGCCCTGATCGGTCCGGTTGGTTCTCGTGCTGCTCGAGCGAGTGAACAATGACTTTTTTTTTTGAACAATGAATTATCCTTTTTTCTGCCGGTATGAACAATAAGTTGTCCATGAAAAAGGAAAAGAGTGAGTGAACAATGGTGTAAACAAAAGTATAACTGGATTTCAGTTTCGTGTCAGACTATGCAGTCCAGCAAGTTAATCTGTTGGTTCAATACATCGGCATCTTAGACTTTCTTTTATTTATTATACTTTAACCTTTTTTTAGAAAACTTATGATCTATTCATCAACTGTCAGGGTAGTACAAAGAACACCAAAAGTAAAATAATTACATCCAGGTTCATAGGTCACCAAGCAGACCATCATAACGTGGGATCACATGCAAGTGGGTCTATAAGATTAAGACTCGCTCTGATGGTTCTCTTGAACGCTACAAAGCTCATCTTGTGGCTCGTGGTTTTCAGCAGGAACAGGGACGCGATTATGATGAGACATTCGCTCCTGTGGCCCACATGACCATTGTCCGCACTCTCCTTGTTGTCGCTTCTGTTCGTCATTGGTCTGTCTCTCAGCTTGACGTTCAGAACGCCTTTCTCAATGGTGAGTTGCGTGAGGAGGTTTATATGTAGCCATCCCCAGGGTACTCTGTACCTGATGGTATGGTCTGCCGCCTTCGCCGCTCTCTCTATGTTCGCCGCTCTCACTATGGTCTTAAACAGGCCCCTCATGCCTGGTTCGAGCGGTTCGCCTCTGTCGTGACTGCCGCGGGCTTCTCGCCCAGTGATCATGATCCTGCTTTGTTCGTTCACACGTCTCCTCGTGGTCGGACTCTTCTCCTTCTCTATGTTGATGACATGATCATCACTGGTGACGACTCTGACTACATTGCCTTTGTTAAGGCTCGCCTTCGCGGCCAGTTCCTCATGACTGATCTTGGTCCACTTTGCTATTTCTTGGGATTGAGATCTCCTCGACCTCTGATGGCTTCTACATCTTCCAAGAAAAATATATTCAGGATCTTCTCTCTTGCGCTACTCCCGGTGATGAGCGCACAGTTGTGACTCCTATGGAGCTCAACGTTCAGCTTCGTGCCTCTGATGGTGACCCTCTTCCTAATCCCACTCGCTATCGTCACCTCGTTGGCAGTCTTGTCTATCTTGCTGTTACGCGTCCTGACATCTCCTATCCTGTCCACATACTGAGTCAGTTTGTTTCAGCCCCCACCTCTGTCCACTATAGTCATCTCCTACGTGTTCTACGATATCTTCGTGGCACGATCTCTCAGCGCCTCTTCTTTCCCCGCTCCAGCTCTCTCGAGCTCCAGGCCTACTCGGATGCTACCTGGGCTAGTGATCCCTCTGATCGACGTTCTCTGTCTGCTTACTGTGTTTTTCTTGGTGGCTCTTTGATTGCCTGGAAGACAAAGAAACATACTGCAGTTTCTCGCTCGAGTACAGAGGCTGAGTTGCGAGCAATGGCTATGTTGACGGCTGAAGTGATCTGGTTATGATGGCTGCTTGAGGATTTTGGTGTGTCGACTACTACCTCGACTCCCTTACTGTCAGACAGCATCGGAGCTATCAGTATTGCCCGTGATCCGGTGAAGCATGAGCTCACCAAGCACATCGGTGTGGATGCCCACTTTGTGCGTGCTGTAGTACAAGATCAGGTTCTTGCTCTCCACTATGTGCTCTCTGAGTTACAGTTGGTTGACTTCTTCACAAAGGCCCAAACTTGAGCGCAGCACGGGTTCTTTCTCTCCAAACTCAGTCTGGTTGATCCACCATGAGTTTGAAGGGGGGTGTTAGATGTATTAGAGGTGTATAGTCTCTTTTTTTGGTTTATCCCCATTGTACACATGTATATGTGCTGGCCCTTGATCCTCCTGAGAATACAGTTGCTCATTTCTCTAACAGGATAGAGATGTTAGTTCAAATGCCTAAAGGGTTTGATGCTGAATTTTTCATATAAAATTGCACCTATTTTTGTAATTCATTAGTTAAGAACAAAAAATTTTGGAAAGCTTTATCATGACATCGTTCTTGGTTTCGCCTTACTGCAATGCAGAGGTTGGATGGGGCGTCGAGGATTTTAGGTTTGGGGTGGCCACAGGTAGCAAGATAGCAGGATGATTGGGATGTGTTCTTTAGAGACCAGGTGATATCGTTGTCGACAGGTACCTGAAGCACACACTTCTAAATTTGGTCATTTATTTATCCTCGTGGCTGGTTTCCATTAATACTTTTTCTTAGAGACATGATCAAAGATAGAAAAGTTTTAATTCTGAAGCAGAAGTGGCAGTATAGTATGCATGCCCTATTGATCTATTCATGCCAATGGCAGAAGTATCTGATTCATCCAACCTAATTCAAGTTAACTTGAGTACAGCAGTAGATAAACATTCACTTACAAATCCTACTCCAAATTTACAGTAATAGTAGTGCATGGGTAGTGTGAAATGTGTTTATGCTAGTTCACTGAGAATTAGAGATCAACCTGATGGTACTTCATTTTTTATTCTATAGTTTAATCTGCCAAACGTTATTAAGGACATGAAGTTTCTTCCTTGATCGAGTTATCAGTCCTTATTGCGTGTATGTTTCCTAATCAACACCTGAATAATCAATTTGTACATACTCATACATGTTAATATGCTATCTTCTTGGTGCATAAGAGATAGTACATGCATATATAATCTACAATTGCAGCATGCTAAAACCCTGTTGTTCTCATTTTTTTTGTTATGGATTATTTTGTTCTCATGTAAATTGAAGGAAGAAACACTCATGTATGTACAGAACTGAAATGAAGCTACCAAGGAAAATACTTCTAAAGTGGATGAGCTGTTATCAGACGAAAAGGGTTAACTGGGAACCTACACAGCACATATATGTATCAATTGAACTACACGGGCATCCTAAAACTAACGTCAAAGAACGATTTAACACATATCTTACCTAACTAGCATACATGTCCTGTTTAAGTATGTACATGGTAAATGCACATACAATTACTATCACCAATATTTTTATCAGCAATGTTTTTGTCACAAAAAAATTATACTCACATAGTTCTGTTTTTCGTATGGGTAATCTTTTGTTGCCCTGATTTGGTGTGCATATAGCATGGGACATTATAGGCTTATTTTCTTCTCTTTGTTCATGCACTAATGCATAAATCTTTTGGTATGCCCTTATTATTTGGTCTAGAGCTATGCAATGACAACCATGGCTTTAGTATTCAGGCGAGTGCCATTTATAGACTGAAGAATCATTGGCATCTTATCAAATTATTTCATCCTAGATATTATGTGTGTCCAGTTAAGTACCTTAATTAGCCTATTCTGACTATTGATTATTTGAACTGCTCTATTAGGACTTAGACTTTCGAAGTTAGGATGTGGACATGTTTTTACTTTACTTTGTACAGTTTTGTGTTCTTTTGGCTTCAGGTTGCTGCTGCACAGAAAGTACAGTAAACTCAAATGATGCATGAAAAAAACGGCAGATCTAGCACAGTTTTTGTATTCAGATTTTGTAACTAATTGTGTGATACCTTTATGTTGAAGTGCTTATTTGCCCTCCAGCTAGGCCAACGATCGGCTGCTAGCAATGATATATACATATCAACAATGCCAAGGAGGTGCATGTGTCAGGATGCATAGCATAATATTATATATATATATATATATATATATATATATATATATATATATATAAGACTAGAGGAGATCCAGGAAGGGATCAACTCAAAATCATCTGTGATTTAATTGGAAAATACTCTTCAACATCTGAAACATTTAAAGGCGATCACTTGACCGAGTGTGTTATACAATATACCCAGCTCGATGATTAGTGCTAATTAGTACACCAGTGTTAAATCACTCACCTAAGTATCAACACTCACTCGAGACTTGGCTATTAGCATAGTAGTGCTAGGTCCTCGGCGTTTGTTCTTACTCTGTATTTTCTCGAGTCTTTGGTTTCTCTTTATTCACTTTTCGCTTTATGTTTTCATTATCACTCTATTCATTTGGTATCTCTGTTTCCCTTTGTTTAGTCTCCACCCTCTTTCTCAGGTATCTATTTTTTTTTTCATTTGTATGTCTAAGTTAAGATTGTATGTCTAAGTTAAGAATGAGAGGCTAGATAAACAAACAGTAAAATGCTCACTTCGTTCAGGCCTTAGGGATGCATTCAGTCACAGGCCATTTTCCAACTGGCCCTATTGTAAATGATGAGACAGTGAGGATGAAATCAGTAATGTTACTCCTGCTATAGTTATTTAGTGAAATTACAAGTTTCTCCTTTTGGAGTTAGTTTTACGAGTGCTCACTCCCTGCATCTTGTTCTATTTTTCAGAAAATGAAGATGTACTTTGTCGTGCCACTAATCTCGGCAAAAGAGTAGATTATGGTGCACCTCGTGCTACTGTGGAATTGAGTCACAAAAAATTCTACAGATTCATCAAACAAAGAAGGAGGTTGGTTTTTACCAGAACGGCAACGGAGGATATGGTGGTCTTGCTGGAGCCTCGCTTGCAGTGGAAAATCACCGGCTTCAAGGAGTGTCGGCACAGCCAGAACAGATGACACCTTTGGCGGGGAGCGACAACAGCAACTGCGAGGATTTTCCTCCCCGATACGAGCAAGCAACGGCGGCGCCAATGCACCATTCCCCCTTCCGCAGCTCGAGCTGCAGCAGAAGCTGCCGGTCCGCCGAGATGGAGATGGAGCCGGCGAACAGCTGCGCCTACAAGCTGCCGGGCCACCGAGATGCAAATGGAGCCGCAGCGCCTCCGAGCTGCAGTGAGAGACGCTCCGCTGCCAAGCTGCAGCGTGAGCCGCCGTGAAAATGGAGCTGTGCTTTCTCTCCAGTACGAGTACAATGGGGAGAGGGGAACAAATCCAATCAACTGGTCGATGGTGTCGAGAATGTGTGGTTCTTTGTCACAATGGCACAATTGTAATTTTATCTTTGTGCTAATTTGTAGCACTGATCTGTACTGTTCTGTCTGATTTATTTTCCACTATTTTTAAAGTATAAGAGCAGCCACAAGTATCAAAATCTGGCCCCAACCGCGTAGGGACGCGCTGCACGTCTGCAGACAGAAAATCATATTCATGACCAGATACCTCATTTGCAAATCATCAAATTCATACAATTACATGCAACCAAACTATTCTAAATTTTCTTCGGCGATGGTCCTTATTGTTCCGGTTGTGTCCATGTCTAGCGGCCAGCGCCGGCCAGGTCGAGTAAGACATGAGACACTCACGGGGCTCAAGGCGTCGACGTCTTTCATGCCCTACTCTTTCTCGTCGGAGCCGGGAGCATACACGTAGCTGGTAGATGTGAGATTGATGATGGATCTACTCTCGTCAGAGGCGGACATGTCCACCATGACGCGGTTACGGCGTCAGGGGTCACCGGTCACCCATTGTGGCGCAGGAGAATGCGACTCTGCCTCGCCAACGCCTTTTGTCGCCTCCGGTGCCCTCTTCCTTGCATTGTGGGCACGCCACGCCATATTTGTGTTGGACGCGAAGCGGATGTGCACCTCCGCCTCTATAGGCCAACGAAGCAGTTGCGCATCCGCCACTGCATTCATACAGATGGATCGCACCGCCCCCGACGAGGCAGTGGCAACACGCCTTGCACCGGATCCATGCACCATTTGGGCGGATGCAATGCATTCCTGTAGGATGGAGTCTGACTGTTGTCGAGCAAACTTCTCCTGGGAGCAGCAGAACGCAATGCAGACAACCATCTCCTCCTCAAGGCCATGTGGGACAATAAAAAAAAGTTCGCATGTGCCTCGGCCAGCCCAAACAGACGATCTGTGTCATCTTCTAGCACGCAGGGTGCAGTATAGGAGGTTAGTACATGGGCCGGCCCATACCAAGATTTCTCTATGTGAAATGTTTTTTATTACTTATAAGTGGCATTGGTGAGTAATATTTTATAACTTTAGGGGTAATTTCGATGATGTAGGGGCAGAAGCACTCCATCCTTTATTATGAGAGGATCATGCCTTCTCCTTTCAATATGAATTTCCTTCATGCAATTGCCCCAGACCTAAATTATGAGAGGATTATGGAGGCGATAAAGAGGTAAATTATGAGAAGATGAGTTTATAGTATGTAAATTATGAGAGGATCATGCCTTCTCCTTTCAATATGAATTTACTTGCATGTTATTGCCCCGGACCATTACCCCGATACAAACATTTTGTATTCCCTTAATGAGGATGACACCAAGCCAAAACAGGGTTATAAAAGATGATTTGCCATTCACACATTAGACATGACTATAGTGGTTACTAATAATCTTGACCTTTGCTTCTCTCACATATGCCCTACAATATCCACATAATACATGGTCTGAATTGGCTTCTTGTGCCATTGGCGCAATGGGTCATCTAGTAACAGAAAACACAAAGCAGTGCAAAGGTTCTGCTACTCTGCTAGCTATTTACATGTTTCCGCCTACAAGTACATTCTCGATACAACTATACAACCATTATTTCAATACTTTTATGAGCTAAGCGCATCATCCCGTGGATTGCATCACACATCAATATTTTCACTCATGTCCTCCTCGGAGATTTCAGTCAGCTCAGACGACAAATGGTAACTATCCTCGATATGGATGTGCCCTTGGTCACAGAAGAATGGCCTGGAAGGCACATGCAATGTATCGCTGCCGCCTTCAAGCATCTCTACTGCATCTCATCGTTGGCCTATCATGAGACTTCATTTGAATGCACCAAAGTCCAACAATACACAACTTCCTCTCCAGCTCGTGCATCTCAGTATCAACATGAGCAGAAATCTCACCAACATTATCTTGTTGAGTTAGCCGGTCATACACCCACGACGGGTAGTACGCTTGGCTCGAGCTTGCCGCATTTGGATTAGCATTCCTTCTTCCTCCAGCCATCTCCAGCAGCAGCATCCCAAAGCTGTAAACATCGGACTTGCTCGATACAACACCAAAGCTACGAGATATCATCTCAGGAGCTATGTACCCAATTGTTCCCCTTAGGGCTCTTGATGGCACAAAACTTCTGTCCCTTGGGTATAGTTTGGCGAGACCGAAATCAGCAAGTTTGGGGACAAAATTATTGTCGAGAAGGATGTTGTGTGGCTTGATATCAAAGTGCAGAATCTGCATGTCACAACCCTGATGAAGGTAGTCGATCCCCTTGGCAATGCCCAAAGCTATCTCGGTGAGCTTGTTCCAGGAGAAACTCTTCTCGGCTGAGAAGATGTACTTGTCAAGAGAACCTCGAGGCATGTACTCGTAGACAAGCGCTTGTCTCATTTCCTCCGGGCAAAACCCCACTAAACGCACCACATTAACATGGTGGATCCTGCCAATGGTTGAAACTTCACTGATAAAATCTTCTCCATTACAGTTGGAGTTACTGTCTAGCATCTTGACCGCGACATGAACATTGCCTGGCAACATCACGCCCTTAAACACAGAGCCATAGCCTCCCTGCCCCAGTTTATCTCTGAAATGGCTTGTTACTGCGGTGATATCAGTGTAGGCATACCTCTTCGGACCGATCATTTGCTGCATTTGGAGAAACTTCTCAACCGCATCGATTGTTATTCTTGTTTTCCAGTACTTGTAGGCTAGGAAAATCAACACAGCCAGTGGTGCCAACACGAACCTGCATAGCACTGAATAAACAAGTTTATATAGGGTTTAGTGGGTTCATGATAGCATAGATGTGATGATGAACAAACTGCAATTAAGAGCACAAACTCTGAATTACCAGCTAGGCACTTCACAATCCAGGAGATGATCACTATGATGAAACTGCCACCTTGATATCCAGCAGTATAAAATACACACTGCCAGAAAAACCGATCAACCAGAAGACTGTACTTAATAAGTGGCTTGATGCCCTCACTCGACACGTGGCTGCAATACCAATACAATAAAGGAATGAAAGAGGGGCGCTCATCAGTTTCGAGATAAGATAGACAGGTACGAGAAACAATAGAACCATGGTATACATATCTCAAAATCCTGAACTCACCGTAACATGTAGCATTCCATGACGCTCCACATAGAATATTTGAAAGGAAAGCTAACAGCAAATCCAGTCCTCATGGATTTCACAACATCTGTATAACTTGCATTTTCTAGCCCGAGACTGTCCCAAGGCCGAGGAATCATGGCCAAGTACCCACAAGAAGGCTCGAGATACTCCATAGAATTAGATTCATACCCAGTTAACACATAAACATAAGTATCATTGGTGCTCAAGCAAGCAACCGGCATGTACATACTATTGTCCTTTACTTCCTGAGAGCATTTAAGGAAGCAAGCCTGACTATATACAAGGGGGTCCAATTCGACTTCCATGTTGTGGTGGTGGTATGTAGAGGGAGGCCGATTCCACCGAGGTAGAGGGCAGCTGTTGTATATATCCATGTTGGCATCGATGACCCAGAAGGAAGAACCACTGTAGTTGATGGCATACACATAATATGTAGCATCGTTGATGAGGATTGCAGCCTTGGTATCACTGCAAATTAGCTCATACGATCGATAACCACACCCAGGCGGATCACTTGCCTGACGAAATGGGGACGATACATTTCTAAGAGGGCCGCACGAGAAAGAAGGACAATCAGGGTCATGATGCCGCCCTTCAGCCTGACCTGCAGCAAGAACTGCAAGCGCACATAAGAAAGTTAGGGAGTTGAGAACAGTGGGCATCACCATGGCAAGCTGTTTCACAGAAGCACCGATACACAGAGGGATGGTCAAATGAGGTTGTGGCTGCCAAAGATCTTGTTTTTCTTAACTCCAAAAGTGGGTAATTACATGCCAACTAGTGGCTCTATATGACAGTGATGTTGTTGACTAGGAGACTTGGCTACTTCCTGCCAAGCCAAAGTTGGGTAAATACATACCGTCTACTGGCTCATCAAGGTGATGGTGATGTTCTTGACTCCAGACATCTGGATTAATAGGAGAGTGTCCAAGCGTACTACTCTAGTCACAATTCTGTCCAGTGATGTCCTAGTCACGATAACATGGAATTCAATGCCTTAAGAAAATGACAAATAACAGGGACAAAAAATGACAAATATTAACAAAATATCATTCATTTGAGATATTAAACATATGGGTAGGAAAGTATGTTCTGCATAGAGTACAACTAAAGTTGTTCTAATTTTTTTAATAGATCTACTTATAGCTGAACTACTTTCATACACCTCTCTACATAACTAACTACCAAATTTCGCTTAATATCTTTAGCACCAAGTGTACATTATATGGGCAGGTGCATTTGATATTTCCAATGGTTTCTATTGCCTGCAAATTAGAAGTTAGAATGGATAGCATTTCAACTGCGCACGGCTGATAGCATACAAAATAAACTACTCCCTCCGTCCCATAATATAAGAGCGTTTTTGACACTACTGTAGTGTCAAAGACGCTCTTATATTATGGGACGGAGGGAGTAATATCTAAAAGATTTTTCCTTTACAGGAGTAACTAAAAGCATTTCCATAGTGTCTGGCTGATTATTTCCGACCATGACTGCACTACAGCAACACTCAACACTCAACACTCCTCCCCTTAAATTGGATTTAAGTACTCCCTCCGTTCACTTTTGTAAGCCATTTAGGACAGCTAAACTTGAACTATTTTAGGTGTTGTCTTAAATGTCTAGAAGGCCTTATAAAAGTGAAGGGAGGGAGTATATGATACTTCCATGAGACATGAGTGCCATATACTGAAACTTTGCGTAAAAGAGTAGCATATCCTGAAATCTGGCTTACAATATTCTTTTATTGTGCTCCACTCGAATATCCCGTCAACTCTTTCTTTTTCAAGGCCAACTTGTGCCTATCAGGGAATTAAATGGTAGAATGTGATAGGAAGGGACCTACTACATGGAGACAAGGAAGAAATAATTGGTGGTCCAGGCTGAAATGAGTGGTTGCGTGCTGCTACTGTCTTTGTTTCGTTTCTGGTATAGTTGAGTCCACAGTGGTGAGCAGAACATGAAAGATTAGTACTTGAGCACATATTGGTCTAACATAAGAGGAAGAGTCAAAGTGCATTCTGGTCTGATTCTGTCATAGTCTCCTAGTAATGTGTGGAATCCAACAACATATATATTTTTAATAAAACTGAGTACCAGAATATACATGTATAATTACAGGGATATGTTACATACAGCCAAGGGTGATGAGGACTTCAAAGCAACAAACTGCAAAATGAAAAGGAAACGGATTTGGCAAAATATATGTGTGATAATATTTGTCAAAGTGCATCATGATTACAACAAATAACTGTAAACATTTCCATAGTGTCTGATTTTTTATTTCCAAGGAGGAATAAACTACAAACACACACTCATACTGCAATCACTCCTCATCAGTTACTCAGCTAAAAACTTCACAAACCTTATATTAATTCAGAACTCTGCAGGTGAACTTCATGAGTTCATTTTTCACAGGATAAAGATACATGCTTCAGGTCCTTAGAGGTTTGGAATCCTATCAGAGTACTAGCAAAATAGGTGAAAAAATATGAAGATATATGTGTGGTGAAGTGGCATGAATGGTCTAAACAATGATAAAACCACAGAATTTTGTGAGCCATAGAACATGTATGGTAGATGCTTCGGTGGCAGTTGGACTTCCTGCCCAGACATGTAACTATCATGACAAGTGCCACCCAATCTTCATCAGAGGTTAAAGCAAACAGCCATATTTTATACTCCTGGCTTTCTCTTCTTCCGTCCACATCTCCAATACATCTCATGGATTTTCCTAAAATTCTTGTCTTGCTAGTGCTGCTCTCTCTTCTAACCAATGAATCCTATGTGGGTGCAGCATCAGATGATGAGGATTTCTTCAAGAAATGCTCATCACAACGGTGCAGCAAACATGGACCAAAGATCCAGTTCCCCTTCCGGCTTTCAACCCAACCAACATCTTGTGGAGCAGATGGCATGCAGTTATCGTGCTCTGGGCATGACACGATCTTTGATCACCCTGTTCTTGGTTCATGCAAAGTGACTGCGATATATTACATGCACCGTGTCATTAACATCACACCGCTTGTGGAACCATTGGTGCAATGCCCACTTCAGAAGCTCATCTTGAGAAAGTTAGAAACTGGTGTGTACAAACAACCTCAATCATTTACGACCCTGGTACGTTGTTCAAAGAATTTCATACCAGCACATCCATATAGTATAGTCGGCCCAGCTCCTTGTGTCAGTAGCAATACTAGCCAATTCTGGTATTTGGCATTAGCTTCCGCATACATATCTGATCTACCATGGGACTGTGTGGCCATTTCTAAAGGTATCCCCATACCCTTCAGCTATGATAAAAATGGTCCTAACTCAGACCCCTCCAATGAAATAGCAAAGGCAGTCGTCAACTTTGGTGCGACAACCTTCACTTGGCACCTCGATAACATTACTGGTGTCTGCCAACAGTGTGAACATGAAGGTCGATACTGTGGATTCAGCTCACAAAAGCGTCAAGCATTCTGCCAGCACCATGGTATTATTTCTTTCCCTAGTTAAAATCCGTGTATCATTATGGCGTGTCAATTTATTTTGGAACAACCTTCTAGATTTTCTCCTTCTCAATCTAGTAGTTTGTTGATCTCTTATATTCTGATGTTAACTGCGTTTAATATTCCGGAAGAATTCTCAGTCTAGCAGTTAAATACTTATATTATTTAACAAACAAAACTGTATTGCAAATCAGAGAAATTGTTAACTTGCTCGAGCACATACAGTATTCATCAAGAAGTGCAAGTGCCAAATTATATGGGAAAACTTATGATGGTTGACTAATTGTAAAATTCTTGGACAACAAAAAGTTAGAGATAAACCTTAATTGACCATTTTTTCATATTGGTTTAGGTTTTCAGATTGAATATAAATAAATAAGTGTACAACTATAACATAACAAAGAATATATTAATCGATATAACACCCTATGTCTGAGGTCCAATATACATGAAGCCAACAGGAAGCTACCACATATATATGTCCTTCCTATGTCCACAGAGAACTCATGTAAGAATCAGGAATTAGTTGTTCCAAACATATTTCGTAGAAGTAATAAAGTAGTCTTCTCTCTTCTGTTTCTATCTATATTAAAATTAAAGCATGGAAAAACTAATGATATTCTTCCTACATGCAGGTACCCGTGCCATCCCAATTGCAGGTAATGTTGCAACTCCTTTTCTTTTTCCCATTCCAAATGAAATTATTCTTGCTGACCACTGTAACACTTTTGTGTTTTTTAATTGCTATAAGAGTCAGGAATGCATGGCCTCTTATCTGAATGCAACTCGCTAATTTCCTTTCCTTTTAATTAGCAGCATCATCCGTAGCTGCATTTGTAGTTCTCTCAGTGATGGTGGCCACCATGATATATCTCTCCTTGAAGTCAAGGTACAATGAAGAGATAAATATGAAAGTTGAAATGTTTCTCAAGGCATATGGCTCATCGAAACCCACAAGGTACACTTTCCCTGAAGTTAAGAAGATAGCAAGACGGTTCAAGGATAAACTCGGACAGGGTGGATTTGGAAGTGTATACAAGGGCGAGCTACAAAATGGAGTTCCTGTGGCAGTCAAGATGCTAGAGAGCTCTACAGGAGAGGGAGAGGAATTCATCAATGAAGTTGCAACCATTGGACTGATCCACCACACAAATATCGTTCGTCTCTTGGGTTTTTGCTCCGAAGGAACTAGACGGGCTCTTATTTACGAATTCATGCCTAACGAGTCACTGGAGAAATACATATTCACACATGTTTCTAACATTTCTCAACAGCTCCTAGCACCCAACAAAATGCTCGATATTGCTTTAGGCATTGCCCGAGGAATGGAATACTTGCACCAAGGCTGCAACCAGCGCATCCTCCACTTTGACATCAAGCCACACAACATCCTGCTGGACTACAACTTCAACCCAAAGATCTCAGACTTTGGCCTTGCAAAGCTATGTGCCAGGGACCAGAGCATCGTTACCATGACTGCAGCAAGAGGCACAATGGGATACATCGCACCAGAGCTATACTCCCGGAACTTTGGAGGGGTGTCATACAAGTCAGATGTATACAGTTTTGGCATGCTGGTGTTGGAGATGGTGAGCGGGCAGAGGAACTCAGACCCAAGTGTTGAGAACCAGGACGAAGTTTATCTCCCGGAGTGGATCTACGAGAAAGTAATCACTGGGCAAGAATGGGAGCTTACTTTGGAAATGACAGCAGAAGACAAGGAGAAGATGAGACAGCTGACTATTGTGGCACTGTGGTGCATCCAGTGGAACCCAAAGAATCGGCCATCGATGACAAAGGTGGTAAACATGCTAACAGGGAGGTTGCAGAACCTGCAGATTCCCCCCAAGCCCTTTGTGTCGTCTGACAATCGCCCAATGCCCCAAAACACGACAAACACATGAATATGCACTGTTTTTTCGTGTATTATTATTACACGCTTTTATGTCGAAACTGTAATGCTCTGCAGTTTTATGTCGAATGTTAATTCAACTACATGGTGAGCTGAACTACATGGGTCGCCTTATCTATACCTTATTAGTATATGGTAAAATGCAACATGGGTCACCGGATCTGTACCTTATCATGCTGTAATGCTATTAATTAGAAACATACGGCACTGGATTTTTCAAGCTTTGAATAATGAGAAGTTGTTAAATTATACTACTAGTATCCTCTCATTGGTATGATTTTATCCCCTTTCCCTCATAAACTGTGGCCACTTGTTTGTCAGAATCACAAGATGGCCCTGTAAGATCTGTCTAGTACAGTGATGCGTAGATGGCCTCAGCTAATACTATAAACGCAGCATTTCTGTTGTGAAATCAAAAGGACAAGAGCAAAGGGGTTACTCACCATGGCAGATGGCTTCCGCGGTGAGACGCGAGGGAGGCGGGGTACTCTGGAAGACGGCGGAGAATGTGAGCTGCGTGAGTGGGACGGCCGACGGCAAGCAGGCACGGCTTGACTGCGTCGCCGGAGCAACCACTCGTCGGCCGCCGCCGGCCGCCGGCTAGGGTAGGGTAGATACGGGCACCCGTTGCAGAAACTGTGGAGGTGTGTTTCCCCTTTGGGGATAAGCCTGAGTTGGGTCGGGCTCCCATGTAGAAATGGGCCGGTCAGCGGTCTGGATAAATTATGGGAAATGTTAACGCCACACGAAGCGGGATGGCCTAAACGGCTTCATTACCATCTATTTTGTCACTCAAAACAAAAACAGATGATATGAAGAAAAAAATTTAGTTTTTGGCTTAAAAATGTTTTATCTTCTAATTAAAAAATCCAACTAAAAATCCGTTTTTATCATTAAATCCGTCTCTATGAGATTTTCAAAACTAGATTTCATGTTGATATGTTTCGATGAAATTTTTTTGACCAAAACGTGCAATGATGTTTATATGTAGTTTTCATAGTGTTTACACTAAAGTTGTTGTCACATCAAAACAAAAACAGATGATATCAACGGAAATCTTTTTGGTTTTCGGCTTAAAAATGTTTTATCTTCTAATTAAAAAATCCAACTAAAAATTCGTTTTTACCATTAAATCCGTCTCGATGAGATTTTCAAAACTAGATGTTGATATGTTTCGATGAAAAAAAATTGACCAAAACTTGTAATGATGTTTATATACAGTTCCCATAGTGTTTACACTAAAGTTGCCATGACATGTTCTATCTATTTTTTCTTCTAGATTAAAATCTACCGTCATATTTTCAACTACTTTTTATGCCAATTTTTATTAATTGACCATGGCAATTTTTAGTAAAAATAATTCATCATGGCAAGTCTAGTTTCTTAATTCCCTATTTTATAATATATCAAAATTTACATTTAGAGGTAGAAGAAAAAATAGCTGAAACATATAATGGCAACTTCAGTGTAAACATCATGGCAATTCATGTGCAGTAGACATGGCAACTTTTAATCCAAAAAAATCGTCAAAACATATTGACTCTAGTTTTGAAGACCTCGTTGCGATCGATTTAATGGTAAAAACGGATTTTCAATCGGACTTTTTATTTAAAAGATAAAACATTTTGAAAACTGGAAATCCAAAAAGATTTTCACATGCACGCATGCGATGACGTGACACAATCTATATGTTATAGGCGTTTGGACGGATGTTGCTCTCACCATAAGTGTGGACGTTATCGCGACCCTAAATTATACGGTGGGCTGTGGAATGATGAACTGCTCAAAAAATAATATATTTTTTTTTAAGAACGACTCCTCGTATTGGTTGGGCAGCGAGCCACTGGTACGTTTCTGGTAGTACTATGGGTGATTTCATATTACTCGATATACCATCGGTACACCAGAGAATGGTGGAACAAGAAAAATATCTAGGACACGAGGTAGAACCCTATAATCGCGGGGTCATATATATTTTGACACATCACCCTATAATGCAGGGTCATGCATTACTTCCAGTTTATTTCAAACCCTCATGAATTTGAGCTAATTACACAATACATAGGAGTAACGTAGTTGAG